>ML682005.1:12834693-13252739 GCA_007922195.1 Podocnemis expansa
GTTCCTGGGATCTGTTGGAGCCACTCTCCCAGCTTAGGAGTCACAGCCCCGAGTGCTCCTACCACCACCGGGACCACTTTGGCCTTTACTTTCCACATCCATTTTAGTTCCTCTTTCAGGCCCTGGTACTTCTCCAGCTTCTCGTACTCATGAAAACACCAGCATTTTCAAACTGATGGTAAAATTAAGAATTGATTCCTCTTGTTAGTCTCCCCAGATGCTGTATGGAGGTTAGGAATGTATGTGTTTTGTTTGGTTTTGTTTTGTCTTTAAGGAGTGGAAAACCAGGGGCCAGATTCTGGTTTTGGTAAAGAGAACTCATATTGTTCTCATTGGGACTGGGATTTAGTCATAAAAGTAGTGGTATGGTATGTTGTAAGCATAGAAAGTTAGAACACTATTTTTCTTTTAAACGTGAAACATTTTTCTTATATTATAGTGCTCATTAAAATGGAAGCAAGTAAGCATTTATCTGAACCAAATATATGGGAGCCATGCTTCTTGATTTGACTGTGCAAACTTCAATCCTAATTTGCAAGATCTCTTCTAATACTGATCCTGGCCTCTTCTGAGCACAGACTGCTGACATTGCCAAATCATAGTAGTAGTTTTTTTAATAAGGTCAAATATTAACCAGTGAATAAACAGAGACTAGGGTACTCAGTTTGCTTGTGACCTCAAATTTGACCTTTTTTCTCTCAAAGTAGGCCATCAGTGTTCACCCTATTTAGCCCACATTATCTGTGCTAGTAATTCACAAGGATGCTTAAGCTACTACCATTGAAGTAGTACGATTGTGTTTAAAGCATAAAAGAAAGATGGTACCACAGTTTCTCCTTTTAATTTTCCTTAACTCTGTCTATAAAATTGTCATAGGGATATTTCCAAACTTTAAATTTTAGGCTTGTTTGAGGGAGATATCATAGGTGTTGATTGACAATACAATTTGCATCTTGAAGCATCACTATAAGTACAATGAAATGAGAGGTTACTTGCACAAAACTGGCTTTCCCCTCTGGGCTGACTTTAGAAACTCATTGATGTCACTTCCTTCCTCAGTCAGCAAGTGAATTTTCGTTTATTCTCAAGACCAGCTGTCCATGCTGTCAACAGAAAGCTATTAAAATTCCTTTAAAGTGAATCAAAATAGCCTAAAAACAAATATACTAGAAAACAGGAAAGCATCAGTATTCAAAGTACACAAACCTTTGAGCAAAACAGTGTTGATCCAACCAGAGATTTCAAACCTTGTGTTATCCTAGCAACTTGTATATCATTAAGGAATATTAAAACACATACTCCTTAATCTTGTTATCAAAAACCTTATTGTTTTTAAAAAATCCCCCAAATTTAATTCCATTACTTTCAAAGATGATCTCAATAAACATGTGAATGATTTACTTTGTCTTCTGTAAATGATGTTTCCTTTTTTCTTCTCAGGGTTAAAAGGTACCCTTACACGTATTGAACAAACATACAACACCAGCATGCAGGAAATAATTAGCATAAGATTCATTCTGTGATAGAGCCTAAAGTAGTAAGTTATCTTCAGTTTTTTTCCTTAGGAAGAGAATCATTTTAAGGGATCAATAGGGAAGATCATTCTTCCTATGAATAAAACCCTGTCTTACATTTAAAAATGGGTAATATTTAAACATCTATGTTTTGTACAATCTATATGTCAGTGCAAAGAAATTCTAATGAAAAGGGACAATATTTACATAACTATTCCTGGAGGAGGGAATGTCTAATGTCACTCAACAGCAATCCCCTGGGCCAATTAAAGAGTTATGCTGACAAACTGCAAAGGAGGTCCCATGCTCCGGTCCAAAAAACCAAGACTTGATGAATGTAGATCTACATGTAGGTTGAGTGTGACATTCTTGGTCATCCACAAAGGATGTGGAAGCAGAGAGAGTTTATTTAATACAGATACACTTCCGACTATTGATGTATGTGGTAGCACTTTATACATAAATTTCTCTCTTTTCCCTGAAGAGTAAGACTAATTTTTTATGGAGGCACAGGAACTCCTACAAAGGAATAAAGTAACATCTATCTAGACTGGTATCTTGTCTCTGGTAACACATTATAAGGAAGATTCAGATGAAGTTGAAAATAAATAAATACAATCAAAATTCAACTAACCAATTTGTGTCAAGTTATTACAAGACAGAATTTTTTCATGCCTCTAACTGTTGAGTAACTTTTGCATGCTCTTGCTCTCTCACCCTCCCACACTGTTAATTTAGTGTAAATGTAGATGTCAATCTTATTCATGTATGTGTCTAAATATTACAGATCTCTTTGTCATAGTATCCTGAAGCAGTGATCCAAAGCTCCATTACCACCTTTAAATAATTTTTTGGTACTCCTGATGGCTGACAGAGCTAGTAACTTTCATTGACTTCAAATGTTAGTTTAGGATAGATGTTTTCCCCCACCTTTCTGTGTAGTGGAGATCAATTAAAATAACTTGCTTAAATTCTCTGCAATTTCCTTTTTTTTGTTTACATGATTATGCCTTGGTGGTCTAATGACTATGATTGCTACTCTACTTTATTTCATATTATTAGACCTGATATTTTTGATTGGCTATCCATCTAATTCCCCCTTAGTCTTCTCAATCTTTAGTTTAAATGTTACAGACAAAATTTGCTGTGTTCTATTAGTGTTGTTATCACTTTTTTTAAAGATCCCTTTTTAGACACTGTATGCACTGCTAATTATCAAACTGTGAATTCTGTTTTCCTGGACTGCCTCATTTTTGTTGTGTTAGATCTTTTTTTTTTTTCAGTAAAAAAAATTGCAACTAATTATTTCTTTTTTCTTTCAGTTTCTGGGAAAAAATTACAACAGCAGATCATTAATCAGGTATTTTGCAAATTTTACATACTTTTTCTCAGGGGTGTCGCTGGCGCTGGGCACCTGGGGCACGTGCCCTGAATCCCAGCACCGGTGCCCCGGATCTCCAGCCCAATCGGGCTGCAGATCCGGGGCCCAGCCACTGGCGGTCCCGTCTCTGGCCGGGGAATCCAGGGCCTGTTTGCCCATGGCAGCGGCAGCCCCGTCCCTAGCTGGGGATGCAGGGCCTGTCCACCCGTGGCCACTTCCGTCCCCATCCTCGGCCGGGGATATGGAGCCTAGCCGCCTGCGACAGCGTGGCGGTTTCTGGCCCTGTCCCTGGCCAGGGGGTGGGGCCTGTGTGATGTGAGTGGGGCCTGTGGACCGGAGGCGGCGCCTGGGCCTGGGCCTGTGCCCCAGGTCCCTCCTCGGGCCAGCGACGCCTCTTCTTTTTCTTACTCTCCCTTCATTTATGTACCTTTGAAAAATTTTAGCAGCTTTGAAAATGTGAAACCTGCAAGAGGCTAAAGCTAAGCATAAAGTGTTGTGATAAATGTTGTGAGGTCTCTCCTTTCCAATATCTCTACCTGTGCACTATATTAGAGTTTCCCAAACTAATATGTCCATGGAACACTTTTGGGTTTGGAATATATTGATGGAACACATACATGCTGGTCTAGGGGGTGGGCGTTTCATACTGAAAAATTGCTGCATGTATTGCTCAAAAGTTGATTTTAAAGAGTTAGATGGTAAATATCGCTAACATCAAAATTTTTTCACAGAACGCTTATTCACGTCTAATGGAACACTGTTTGGGAAACAGCACTACAGTATTGTAGCACAACCAAGGAGTCCTGTAGCACTTAAAGACTAACAAATTTATTTATTGTTAGTCTTTAAGTGCCACAGGACTCCTTGCTTCTTTTGCTTGAGTAGGCTAACAGGGCTGCCCCTTTGCAACTTGGCAGTATTGTAACAGTTCCTTTTGTTTGAGGTCATGATCCGTATCTTGTTGCAGTTATGTGTGCCAGTTTGTCATCATGCTCTGTGAGGTGGACAAACCCAACAAACAATTTTTCTACTTGGGACCAAATTTGAGAATGACTAACAGGTGACTTTGTATCAATGACAGTTGCACATGTTTGACAGCACAATTTTCAAAAAGTTTGTATGAAACATTCATTCTGTTGCAGATGAAAACATTCACCATATGGAGTTGAAAAACAGTGCACTGAAATGTTCAGTTTTATTTTAATTAATTGTATCTGCAAGTTTTGATGACTGCTTTGCTGAACTATGACACTGTGATATTGTCACGCATGGAGTCCAGTAGCTGAACTATAAAGTAAACTAGGTTTTTATTCTGCTGTTTAGTAGTGCATCAGTTAGGAAGAAATACTGCTTGCAAAGATAACATTTTATTATCAGAAAGAATGGGTCCAAAAATGAGAGTTATTACCAGCAATTTAGAGGGTAGTAGCTTGCATATGTTTGAAAATTTTACTAAAGTGGAATTGTTTCTGCCACTGACAGTGCAGGAATGCTGTGATTATTTATTTAGAGCTACTTGTGAATTTTTCAGCATTTCATTTTTAATCAAAAAATGGTGATTTATCTAAACCATTTGCAAAATTGGTTTAGGTTTGATTAGTTTCCTGACCATGCTCCCTCAGTATGTCAAGAAAATAGTTTTTAGATCATCAAATTGTTTTGAACATCTTTAAAATGAAAGATTCAGTTTTCTAGTTCAAATGGATTCTTTGTTGTTTTTGTTTGTTTTTAAATTTAAACAATAAAGATTTGTTTAAAAATGTTGAAAACACAATAGTGTTTTTCAGAATAATTTTAACAAAATGTTTTGGTTGACCTGAAATGGAAAAAAAATCAGATTATTTTTTGTTCTTGTTTTTTAGTGTTTTGGTTTGGTTTGTTCATGAATGTTTTTGAGTAATTGACTTTTTTTTTTTTTTTGACAATTCAAGGGAGAAAAATTTCAAGTTCTCAGAAATATTCTCAGGATGGGAAAAAAGTTTCTTGCCCAGCTCTATACATATTCTAAGTGGTACACTTCTTCTGAATTATAAAGGGGTCTGTTTTGCATAATGATGATAACTGGTTTTTTTTTTCTAAATAACTACAATGTGTATAGATGCCTGTACTTTGATTTCTTGACTAAAAAGTATTGCCAGTAGTTTGACTACACTCATCAGTCATCTTAAAAGTGTTCAAAACCAAAAAACAGAATTTAGCCAAATATATTGTCGACAAAAATAAATAATAAGTATAAAAGTGAGCCATATGCAACCACTCTTCTTCTCAGAAGCAATTCTTATCTCACAGCATGGTCAACTTAAAGAGAAAGCATGCTTTAAAATATGCATTTAAACAGCTATATTTATAGTATGGGTTTACAAGTTAGAAACCTCGCTATATGTCACTTAAATCCAACAGTTTGTAACAGATCCTTAACTTTTCCTTTGGTTCTGTACTTTTTTTTTACTTCTTTTGGATGTTACATTCTAAATCAGTTACTAATGATGATACCTGCAGTTGGACACAGAACAAATATTATTTGCTTTTGATGAGTTCTCTTATTACCTAATGGCAAAGCTTATTTCAACTTTCCAAAGTGTTAGAATGAGTGAACAGAAATATGGAAAGAGCACAATATATTCAGTTTTATATAACTTTCCACAACTTATATGCAGCTTGTGTTGCATGTAAGCTATCCAAGACAGGTGGCTCTCCAGCCTCTTTTTGAAAACCTCCAGTGAAAAATCTTACATGACTTCTCTAAGCAGTTTATTCCATTGCCCTACTGTTTACAGCTGGGAAGTTTTTCTTGAGATTGAATCTAAGGCTATGTCTACACTGACAGTGGCAAATTCACCACCATCAGTTTACTCCTCTGGGTTCGAGTGAGCGGTCAGTCATGACGCACTCCATCGATCTGGAGTTAGCTCAGTAACTCCAGCCCCAGAAGTAGAGAAGCACTAAGTCAAAGGCTCAGTCTATGCTAATGGCACTCTTCAGCTTAGCATAGTGTGGACAGGAAGGTAAGAATTACAAAGTCAAAGGGAGATACCCAAGGTATTTTATATACTTTGTGTATCTCCCTTCAACTGCCGCCAAAAAGTGCCGTGAGTGTAGACTAAACCTAAATCCACTATGCCATCATTTGAATTCATTGCCTGTTCTCTTACCCTCTGTTTCAAAAGAGGACAACTTTTCTCCATTGTTTTAATTGTAGCCTTTCAAGTATTTGAAGACCACTATCACATCCCCCCTTAATCTCCTCTTTTCCAGACTAGACATACCCAGTTCCATCAGCCTCTGCTAAAATAGGTTGGATTCAATCCCTTTTATCATCTTTGTCACTCATCTCTGAATCCTTTCTAGTTTCTCTGTCTTTTGCATACAATGGTGAATAAAACAACACAGTACTAATCCAACTGAGGCCTAACCAAAATCGAATAGAATGGTGGTATCACTTCTGTAACTTGCATGTTTTGCCTCTGTTAATCCAACCAAGATTTCATTAACGTTTTTGCAAATACATTGTATTATTGACTCATATTGAGCTTGTGATCCACCACAACTCCCAGATCTGTCTCAGCAATGCTGCTGCCAAACAAATTACCATTCTGTATTTGTGTGTTTTGTTTTTCTTCCCTAAATGTAACACCTCATATTTGTGTACACTGAATTTCATTTTGTTGTCTGTAGCCCAATTCTCCAGTTTATAAAGACCCCTTTGAACATTAGCTCTATCCTCCACAGTGCTTGGAAACCACCCTGCAGCTTTGTGTCATTTGCAATATTTATCACTATGCTTTCTATTCCTGCATCCAGATAACTAAAAAAGTAGTTAAATAACACGGGATCCAGAACAGATCCCTGTGGAATTCCATTAGAGACCTCCTTCCATTCTGACATCATTCCATTAATAGTTGCTGTTTGTTTGCAGTTGTTTAACCAATTATGTATCCACTTAATGGTAGTTACGCCCTTACCGGAGTTGCTCGTGGCCTATTCTTTGTTAATCCCCTTTGAAGATTTCCAAAACTAAAATGGAGAAGATTTTAAATTCAAAATCAATTTTATTTTTGTCACTTTAAAAAGTATAGCATATTAACATCAATGTAATTTAAGTTGAAAAAGTGTCAGTCTGATTTTTTTAAAAAGTTAAAAATGAGATGGATTCTGATGGCATGACATTTACAGAAAGATTGTTTGTTTTCAGCACAATTTAAAAGATTTCCCATACATGGCCAGATTCTCAGTGACGTAAATTGGCATAGTTATGTTGAAGGCAGTGTCACAATAGCAATTTAAATTGACTGAGTGTCTGGCACAGAACTTTTAATGAAGAAGAACTGATTGTGTGGATTATTAATTTTTGATGAAATTCAGTTAGACTCTGGGAAGGACAGGTGTGTGAAGGGAATGGTGTGCAGGGGGTGTAGGTCATAACAGGGCAAGGATAGTTTGAAGAGCAGACAACAAATGGGGAATAGGATCAAAAAGATACAAAGTTCCTTCCCCTTTCAGTGAGACCTCTACTTGGTTAATTTCTGACTGAATCAATGATAGATTTATTGTTAAATCCTAATGTTAATTCTGAGTATTACATACCCTGAGAAGTCCATTGCAATCAATACAGTCATGTGGTTGTCTATATTTTCTACATGGTCATTAGCACCTTCTAGCCTTTAAGCAGATTTTGGTGAAATATGGTAGAGATGTAAAATTATGGCGCCGTCCTCCTCCAGACAAAATATTTGTCTAGAGTTTGCCACTTTCACTGACTCTTGTTCCACTTGAACTGGAGCCAGCTACTGGCTTTCTCAGTCATTTCTTTGTGTCCTTATTTGTTTTGTTCTTTAGCATTGCCACAGCCAAGGTCCTTTCACAGTTTAATCAGTAAGTCACTCAGAAATATTTTGCATTCTACTTTAATGTATCCTAGTCCATACTGTTTTAGAAACCTAAAGGTAAATGCTGGGGTATGTGTGCAGCTGGAGAAGTCAAGTGTGGTAAGTACCACTGTGAAAAAGGCAAATAGACAGAAAATGCTCTGTGCACTTTAAGATCTACCTTTATTAACAGTGATAAGTACCTTGTGTAAGCAGTACTTGACAGCTTGCCTGTTGGAATGTGTGTTCAGGTCAGTCCTTGGCAGTCTAGTCTTGCATGCCCTGTCCCTCTCTCAATATGCTCATGTTTGCAGAGTTAGGCTATCACAGTAAACGTGAAGTTCTTCTTCGAGCAGTGTCCCCGACTGCTCTACTTCAGGTGTGTGGCACACCCTGCACCTAGCCCGGAGATTCTTTTAGCAGTGTCCCCATGGGGGGTGGGGGACAGAGGAGGCACGCACCACCATGGAGCATGATTTTTGCACCACTGGTGGGCACGTGCGCTCACTCTCACCCCCCCAGTTCTATTCTTACTGCTCTGACTGTAGACAGAGATCAAAGTTGCTCCCCATTCTCTCCTCTATTCACTTGCCTAAAAGAAAAAGAAAAAAGAAGGACTAAAACAACACAAGAAGAGCAGCAGGAGCTGAATAGCAAAGCATCTTTAAAAAAAAAAACAAAAGAAGAGGCCTGTCAACAGCCAATGCTGAGCCCCTCAGGCTTCAAGAGGTGTGCCTCCTGCCGTGAGGCAATGCCAGCTTCTGATGGCCACAATGACTGCATAAAGTGCCTCGGGGAGGCACATATAACATCAAAGTGCAGCCACTGCAAAAACATGGCCTCCCAAACTTGTAAAGAAAGGGGGAGGAAGCTAAAGCTACTGCTCATGGAGGGCTCCCTCAGACCGGAGTCTGATGCCGGTCAGCCCTCGCAGTCACAGCGCGGAGACAAAACGCGGTCTTCTGAACCCTTGCCAGCGCCTAAGAGATCGAGGAGTTCAGCTTCTCTCTCGACTCTAAATCAGCCTCAAGGATGAACTCCCCTGGAGCTACTTGCCACCCACAGAGCACTTCTTCTAAGCATGGGCTTACAACAGCACCGGCAAATAGAACGCCAGTGCAGTCGACGGTTGCATACAGGGTGGTGGCGCCGCAAACAGCTGTAACGGCACCACCAACGGCGCTTACAGAACTGGCGCTGATCTCAGCATTGCCTCCGGCACCACTACCTGCGCCAACCCCAGCACCTACGACTTTTCAATCGGTGCCGTCATTGCTGCTGCAGCCCCAACTCACACCGGCTAATGTAATTGGTTCCTCAGGGCTCCCTCCTTCCACTGCTCAAAATGCTGCTCATGTCAACTCTCACAAAAAGCATGAGAGAAAGTCCCGCCACAATGTTATTAGGGAGGATTTCACAAGATCCATATCCCCAATATCCCCCCTGTTTGGGACGCACTTGTCATGGGAGTCACTCTCTGCACGGTCCCTTATATCAGAACATGGCTCTCTGTCAGCAAGCAGCGAGGCTCCCTCTGCTGACAGAATTCCGCAACTGCAGCAACCTTTACCAGTTAATACAGTGCCTAAGATGGGTTTTGCATGGCCATATCCCCAATGGCCTCTCAACCTGCCGTTCAATATGTCATACATACCTTGGCTTCCCTGGGCGCAGCCACAGACATCAGCAGCGGTTCCTTCAACAATGCAGATGTCAGTGCCCACACAGCTGCCTGCTGCACTCATCCCTCATCAGTGTCAAGATCAGATACTTACTGGAGATGCTCAACCTCAGCAACAGGATTCTTTTGACACACCACCTCTCCTTTCCAAATCAGATGATATCAAGCAGTTTCAGGAGCTATTCAGGAGGGTGGCAGAATCTATGGACATCCCTACTCAGGGTACATCGATGGTGCAGCATAAGCTCTACAGGATCCTCCAGTCATTGATTTCCACAAAGGTTGCTCTCCCCATGGATGAGGGCATCATGGAGCCCACTAACATTATATGGCAGCCACCAGCTTCTTCTGCCACAACAAATAAAAAATCTGAAAAGAAATATTTTATTGCCCCTAAAGGCAATGAATTTCTATTCACCCATTTGTAGCCAAACTCATTGGTGGTTGAAGCTGCAAATCAGAGGCTTAGACAACATTGCAACAAGTCAGCCATAACAGAAAAAGATGACAAAAAGTTAGAGACCTTGGGCAGGAAGGTATACAGATGCGCTGCTTTTCAAATGTGAGTAGCTAACTAACACCGCAATCTTATCCAATTACAATCGCGACTTATACACCAAAATGATGGATTTTATCAATTTTATTCCAGAAGATAAAAAGACTGATTACAAAAATGTTCTGCCTGAGGGTTGGTTAGTCGCTCGTACAGCACTGCGGGCTGCCCTTGACGCAGCAGATGTAGCCACCAGGACGATGGGCACCACCATTGTCATGCGCAGCTCTTCCTGGCTCCACGCCGCAGCGTTACCTAGATAATTGCAAAATACAACTGAGGACTTGCCATTTGATAAAGACAAACTGTTTTTGTGAGAAGATGAATAAAGTGATGCAAAAGATTTGCATGCTACTCTTCGCACACTTGGTATATATACTCCTCTACTTCGAAGATCGTATAACAGATACCAACCATACAATTATAGATATTCCACTAATTATCAGAATAGAAGAATTGACAACACCAGACCCAGACAAAGAAGCCAGAACAGGAGGAGACAGCCCAACCAATCAACTGCGGCCACTCATACAAATACCTCTAAGCAGCAATTTTGATGCCATCACCAAGGCATTGCTCCACCACCCCATCTTCATGCCATCAATAACTCAGCACAATCCTTTCTTCTTCCACCACCATCTCTTACCCTTCCTACACCAGTGGCAGGTCATCACGACGGACAAGTGGGTTTTAGAAATTAATACCAAGGGTTATTCCATCCCCTTTACATCGAAACCCACTTCCCATCACCCTTCCCTGTCCCTATTTAGGGACCCCAATCATGTACACATCCTCCAGAAGGAGATAGAAAACTTGTTACAACTAGGAGCAATAGAGGAGGTTCCGCTCCAATTTATTGGGAAGGGTTTTTACTCCTGCTACTTCATAACAGAAAAATGTACAGGCGATTGGAGACCAATACTCGACCTTTGAAAGTTAAACAAGTTCATAAGACCTCAGAAGTTCAAAATGGTTTCCCTGGCCATGATAATCCCTTCTCTGGAAAAAGGGGACTGGTTGACATCCCTTGACTTAAAGGACGCCTATTTCTACATCCCAATACATCAGCCCACAAAAAATTCCTCCGTTTCCAATTTCAAAGCAAGCATTATCAGTATACGGTGCTGCCATTTGGCCTCTGTACAGCTCCAAGAGTCTCCTCGAAGCTCATGGCGGTGGTAATGGCATTCCTACACAGGAAAAAAGTCATGATATTCCCTTATATAGATGATTTCCTTATCAGAGCAAGGTCATACCAGGAAGTGTTAACTGCAACAAAACTCACAGAGAACACATTCTTAGCACTAGGCCTCGCCAGAGGCATTGCTGGCTGGGGAAGGGACCCTAGACACGGGCCCCGGCCCTGCCCCTGGCCCACAGGCCCCGCCCCCCGCCTGCAGGTCCCGCCACCGGACAGGGCCAGGGCCAGGGCCAGGGCCAGAAGCCACCACACTGCCATGGACAGCTAGGCCCCACATCCCCAGCCGGGGACGGGGCCTGAAGCAGCCACAGGTGGCAGGGTTCTGCATCCCCAGCTGGAGATGGGGCTGCCGCTGGCGCATGCCACCGGGCCCCGGATTCCCTGCCCCGGCCGCGGGCAGCCAGGCCCCGGATCCCCTCCAGGGACGAGGCTGCTGCTGTCGTGAGCAACCAGGCCCCGGATCCCCAGCCAGGGATGGGGTCGCTGCTGCTACGGGCGGCCAGGCCCTGGATCCCTGGCTGGGGATGAGGCAGAAGCAGCCGCAGGCAGCTGGGCCCCGGATCTCCAGCCCAATTAGGCTGGAGATCTGGGGCACTGGCGCTGGGGTTCGGGGCACATGCCCCAGGGTGCCCAGCAGCAGCAACGCCTCTGGGCCTTGCTATAAATTGCGACAAATCAGTAATGGTACCAACACAAGAAATATTTTATATCGGAGCCAGGATCGACACAACCTTAGCAAGAGCATTCTTGCCTCAGCAGAGCTACTTCACAGTCAAACAAATGGCACTCGCGTTGCAGGCTTCAATAACAGCATCAAATCATGCTTGCATGCAGATGCTAGGCTACATGGCTGCTATGACCTACCTGGTCCATCATGCCAGACTCAGAATGAGACCACTACAACTCTGGTTTCTCAGCCAACAACGTTGTCACAACAGGACGCTAAAACACGCACTTTCAATCCAACATCTGGTCAAGTACTCCCTTACCTGGTGGACACTAGAGACAAATCTGTGTCAGGGAATCCTGTTTACCAACCAAAAACCACAAGTTTTTATCACAACAGATGCTTCCCTAATGGCATGGGGTGCCCATTGTCAACAGATAACCGCTCAGGGCCGATGGGCTCCCCACGAAAGGTATTTTCATATCAACCTAGTCGAGCTCAGACCAGTACGATATGCATGTCGTCAGTTCCTTCCATTCGTCACGATTCAAACAGACAATACAGCCTGCATGCACTACATAAACTGACAGGGTGGCACTTGTTCCCCTTCCCTTTGTGTGGAATCAGTGAAACTTTGGGAGTGGTGCATTATGAACGAAATTCATGTATCAGCGCTATACCTGCCAGGGAAACAGAACATTATTGCAGACAATCTCAGAAGATTTTTTCCCACTAATACACAAATGGGAACTATGCGACAACATCCTGTCTCACATGTTCAAGCTATGGGGCACGCCCAAAATCAACCTCTTTGCGACACAGGACGACAGCAAATGTCAACTCTTCTGCTCTCGCAGAGGAATCAGATGGGGATCGCTAGGCGATGCGTTCGCTATGGACTGGAGCCAGACCTTACTATGCGCCTTTTCCCCGATACCTTTGATATCTCGAGTAACATGGAAAATTCGCCAAGACAGGGCAAAGGTGATACTAATAGCCCCAGCATGGCCTCATCAACCATGGTATACCTACTTCCTCAGGATGTCAATACACCAACCACTCACTCTTCCAAATACTCCAACCCTTCTATCACAAAAGCAGGGAAGCCTAACACATACTTACCTCCACAAGCTCCACTTAACAGCATGGAGCCTCGATGGTTTGATAATTTAGAACTACAATGCTCCTATGAGGTCAGAAACATCCTGCTAAACAGCAGAAAACCTGCAACTAGAAAAACTTACCTTCAAAAATGGCGCAGGTTTGCCTGTTGGTGCTCCCATAGGTCGATCAATCCTTCGCACACTACTATTCCAGAAATCCTTGACTATCTTCACCACCTTAAACAGATGAATGTCACAGTTAACACTATTAAGGTTCATCTAGCAGCCATTTCTACCTTTCACAATGGAATAGATGAGTCATCTATATTCTCACATCGCATAGATGAGAGATTTATGGAGGGATTGAATAACCTTTACCCACAGACGCGTCCCCTTGCCCATCCATGGGACCTCTCGAGGGTTCTAAGGGTATTAATGAAATCCCCATTTGAGCCTCTAGCTACAGCCTCCCTTCTTAATCTATCAATGAAAGTTGCATTCCTTGTGGCCATGACGTCGGCAAGGCGCATCAGAGAGCTAGCAGCCCTCATGGCTCATCCCCCATACACAATTTTCTATAAAGATAAAATATCCCTGTGCCCTCATCCTAAATTTCTTCCGAAAATCACATCGGCCTTCCACATGAATCAGACCATACATCTACCTACCTTTTGTCCAAAACCGCATACCACCAAACACCAGGCGGCTCTCCATATCCTGGATGTCAGATGTGCCATCACTTTCTACCTGCAAAGAACACAACAATTTAGAAAGACCCCCAGACTCTTTGTCTCCACTGCAGAGCACTCACAAGGCAACCCAGTGTCCAGAGACTGTCAAAATGGATATCTTCCTGCATCAGAACTGCATACACATTATCACAAACTGACCCACCTGATAATATAAAAGCACATTCAACCAGAGCAGTAGCCACATCAACTGCCTTTCTAAAGAACATCTCTCTATTGGACATTTGTAAAGCTGCCACATGGTCCTCCACAGACACTTTTGTGAGACATTATGCCATAGAACAATCCTCCCAAACAGATACATCAGTGGGTAGAGCAGTGCTAGCAACCTTACTTATTCAGCCCTCCGAAGTCCCAACTTCCTAGACAGGACCCTGCTAAATACTCATCTGAAGTGGAGCAGTCAGGGACACTGCTCAAAGAAGAAATGGAGGTTACTCACCTTGGTGCAGCAGCCAGAGTTCTTCGAGATACATGTCCACAACATGCTCCACTACCCTCCCTCCTCCCCTCTACTTCGGAGTATTGTTTCCATCATCTGGTCTCCACAGTAGACAGGGAACTGGGGGGGGGGGGAGTGAGTGCGTGCGCCTGCCAGTGGCATGAAAATCACACTCCACAGTGGCGCGTGCCTCCTCCCCCCCGCCCCGGGGCCACTACTAAAAGAATCCCCGGGCTAGGTGCAGGGTGTGCCACACACCTGAAGTGGAGCATGTCAGGGACACACATCTCGAAGAACTCCAGCTACTGCACCAAGGTGAGTAACCTCCATTTTTGTAAATACTGTTTTAAATTCATTGCATAAGAGATTTTGTGAGATGACTCTTTTGAATTTAGTTCAAATGTCTTGTTTCTCCAAACTCACTGCTCTGGCCTTCTTCACTTCCCTTTTCTTCTTTATCCTTGCTTGAAATCCATTTAGAAAAAAATTGAATCCACATACTGTCAGGTGGAAATGAGGCTACTGTATTTTTAATTATGAACCTTTATTTTTGTGATTATACAGTTGACTCAGTTTCTTCTTACCAGTTTTGACTCCACATTCGTCACTGCTACCTTCTTCCTCAAAAGGGAGTGTTTTGAGGATTTGCCTGTGGCACAATGCTCGGCACTACATCTGAGCCTCTGTTGTTAACCCTCTAAATCAATTTCATTGTTCTTTTGTTTCCCTGTATTCCATTTTCTCCAGTGCACATGAAAGCATATACAGTGCCTAGCAAGATAAGCTGGTTTTGCCCTAGACTGAGACCAAACCTACAGATGGAATTTTAATACTCCTTCCTATATCATGATCTTTCTTCCAAATAGGTGAAAGCTGCAAGTGACCTGACTTAGCTATACAGCTACCCTATTCATTCTGAATTTAGAACAGTCCTTCACTGGGGAGAAAAGTATCAAATGGATGTGGTAGTTCTCCTCACTGTGCAGTAAAAATGGCCTACTCCTCTGGCTTAACCACAGCAATTTCTATCTAATAATATTTCTGCTGCAAAGAGAGGTTCTGATTTAACTAAGTCATATTTGTACAACATATTGAAGATGTGTAGCACTGTGTACAGGTAAATACATGCTAAATATTGTGTGAAGACTGTGTGTAGCAAAAGACATATTTAGGATCTTTGACAACATAGATTCCTATTCATTAATCTTATTTATTTATTTACATTTTTTATTTAAAGATAAAGTCATCTAAGTTTACTAAAACACAAATACTGACTGCAAGAAAAGGTATACACTTTGCCACCTCTGAGAACTATTTGTCTCTTTCAGAGCAATTTGGAGGAAATGGAATTTGTCATTGCTGAATTTATATCAACATTCATCATTTGAACCTAGTTTTTATTTGCTCCTCTTACCACTATTTCTAAAAGAACAAAATCTCTTGTATCTGTTGGGTAAGCGTTTTTACCTGCAGACATATATGCAGTGAACTGTTTACCAGCAAAAGATCCCTGTGGAACCTACTGCATTAATTAATGTGGAAAATATTACTGTGCTTGGAAAAGTGCTACATTACATAATGTGTGTCTTTTCTCAAAAGAGCATCTCCTCTCCTCCCATTTTATATCCTCTTGCTATTTGCTGACCTGATGTTCACAGCCTAAAATATGCTCTCAGAAAAACTGAGCAAGATAGTTTGAGACCTGATTCAAATCCCACACAACCTACAGTCAAGCTGTTTCACCATACTTTATGTGTTCAATTTTTAAACACAGTTGCCCTAATAGACCATGCAAATCCCACCTATGGATATTCAGAACAGCACTTGGGTGCATTTATTGCCTATTTAGACCAGGTGCCTGTCAGAGTGCCCAAATCTGGGTTTTGGATATAGATATTAATATTTAAAATTAGGCCCTGCTTTTTAAATTTATTTTATTATGATATAGTTATAAAATATTATAATTAATAATTATCTAATTTTTTCCTTAAAAACTAGAGGTGCTAAAGTGTGTTTGTGAAAAATATTTCTTTTTAAAGTCAAATGTGATCAAAAATGCCTGCCTGCCCTGAGTTATGAATATGCAAGACTGAGACAAGATTGATTTTTGTTTGTTTTCCCTTAACATGTTCAGTAATATAAAAGTTATTTCTTAACCCCAAATACAGTGTACATGCAAGTAAATGACTTCCAGAAATACATTTATCTACAATTGGGAGTCATCCATTGTTTAAAACATAGAGGCAAGTAAAATTATCTAAACAGAAAAAAAAGAGAGATTATATATGAATATCATCTGTTTAGCTCAAATAAAAGATTAATGTTTAATATTCTAAATGTCCAGGCTCAAGATTCCTAAAAACTGTCGCTTTCCTAAAATCCTTACATACACACACTCACTCACTCACTCACTCTAGAGGTGTGCTCTGTATACCAACTACCTCATTGTAGACATACAAGTATTTTTGCTTGCCTAGAGCACTAGAGCCATCTCTATAGCATTTTCCATAATGAAACTCACATCATCCTCTTATCTGACATCAAAATTTTATTTACTGTTGCTTGGACTACTTTTCTGTGCTTATGGATTTTAGCCTGGTGTGGAGGTAAGACTGCAAGTTTGATGAACAACACTGATCAAATACATTGACCTATTACTGAGTCTGAAATGAAAATACAACTAGCTAAAATCATACACAGAACTGATAGGATTCTTTTGCACAGATTCATATGTGGTCTCCTGGACACTGATGTGTGGTCATCGCATGTGTCAGGATGGCAGTTTCACATACAGTGATCCTATGTAAAAAATGTGCTGGTTTTATTGAATTAGTGCATTGGGTTTGGTGTGAGCTACTCTCTGTATTTGCTATAATGAGCATAGAGAAATACAACACAGAATACAACAGATACTGGAATAGTCAAAAAAAATTTTGTAAAATTGTGACGTGAGCTCAGAATCACCAGTTGCTTCTAGTTGGCAGTATCCTAGTATCAGAAAATTCTGTCCAAGTAATGAAAATGTTACAGAAATTGTGTTGAATCACTTGTAACAGGCTTAGTTAACATTTCATATTTGCTACATTGTTTTGAAAAAAATATGATATTGCACACACACAAACCTGTGTTTAAAAACAAATTATTAAGTGTGTAATATCAAGTACTCAGTTAGGAGATATCAGAATTAAGGTTACTTCTGCACCACTTTTGTGAATATATTATGATATAATCTTTAATTACATGACTGCATACTATTTTTCCCATAGAATTCCTACCTCATTCAGTGCACAGAATGGATGGTGCTCACTTAATGAGCAATTATTCATTATTTCGTTTTCTACTCATTGTTCAAGGTGTGCTCCCATAACTTATTTACTGTACGCTATTCAAATACTACTTTGAAAACAGTCTATTAATTTTTTCATGTTTTTCCTATGGTGCTCATCACTATGGAAACTGAGTGCTTCACAAACAGTAATGAATTTATATTCACCTCTGTAAACTGAGGAATATTATCCCCATTTTACAGACGGTGAACCAAGATACAGAAACATGGAGGTCAAAAGGAGGTCCACAAATTCTGGGGGTCCAATTTGAGATGCCTAGGTGCCTATTTTTTGGAGTGTTTGTCATTACATAGAGTTTTATGCATTCAAAGCACAGCTCCCATTGATTTCAGCTGCAGCGAGGAGTGCTGAATACTTCTGAAAATCAGAGCCCAGGGTGTTAAATTCGGCACCAAAAAAATGAAGCCAAAATTAGTGACCTTTTACTTAGTCTCAGGCAGATGCATGCCATATGCAGTAGAATATCCATGGAATTTAATTGTTAAAACTATAGAACATCTCTGTTGAGCATATGTGATCTGAAGTTTTTCAAAGATTTATAAATTGGTCAAATTGGGGGCAGATCTTCACTGGGACAGCAAAATGCACATCTTGGATACAAAGAGCATCTCCTTGCCAAATCATAAGGGTATTAGAGCTTTTCAAGGAAAAGATGGCCAGAATTTTTAAGCATGGCCAAAACAGTGCATTTTAGCCTTGTTCTCAGGAGTGTATGAACAGTTTTGGTTCAAATTATCCAAACTTCAGCCAGAGGATTTCAGTCCAGCTGGCTAGGGTGGCCGAGTTATAAGCAACTGCAAACAGAATCGTGTAATAGGAAGTTTTAGGCTACTTTATCAGTGTTTTAAATAAATACTTAAAACACTACCTACTCTGTCTCCTCATGTGTATCTTGTTGTTATCCTGTTTTGTTTTTCTCAGAAACTGGAAACTGACATCAATGGGGGTTTCAGCATCCAAATTAATATGTTGAAGTTATAGAAACTGAAATAAAATACCTTCTCTTATAACTGTGGAAAGGTGTTTTCTCCCCAGAATACATCTTTGAGAAATACCCAGTATATTTGAAAAATGAATGTTACTTTACATTCATGAAAGTTGTTTTCCATTTATAGAATAGGAGCAGTCCAAATGCCATGAGAACAGATTTACTCAGGCAAGGTATCCTCTGCTCTGATTTAGAGGACAGCCTCTAGAAATGGGAAGTTGATAGTTCACATGTTGATTTATTAATGGTGATGCTTCTGCTGAAGAGCGTTAACAAAGATGCCAATTAATACATATTATAGTGGAGGATTCTGTGGTATTCCTGCTTAATTCCTAAGTTTTTATCTCCTTATTACCACTGTAGTAGCCCTGCATTGTACTAATGCCGGGTAGCCTGAAAACACTGCTGACAGGTAGATGGTATTTTCCCAGTTTTACAGCTGGGAACCTCTGCTTAACATGCGGAAGGTCCTGGGTTCAATTCCCAGGGGGGTGGACTCGATGATCTCACGAGGTCCCTTCCAGCCCTATGATTGATATGATATGATATGATATTGATATAAGTATTTGCCCATAGTAATAGAGGAAGTCTGCTGCAAAGATAGGAATTAAACCCAGTTCATTTTACACAGATCACTGAAAGCTGTCAAATGATGGGAGCTTTTCCCCAGTTCATCCCTGTGACAGGTTAGAACAAGTGAACTTTGCACTTGGTTTCTGTCCACAGAAATGTGAAACAAAAATGCCCAAAATCAGTGAACCACAGAGCTACTCAGGTAAGACTTTTAGAGCTGTTGCTTACTTGCTGCAATGGGAAGGCCTGGGGGACAAAGAGAGGCCTGAAGGGCAAGCACTCCCCATATTCACCATTCAGTGGTGTCTCCTTTGACTCTTGTGTTCCTCTTGGCTGGGCTTGACACTCTGCACATGTGGAGTTAGGGCAGAACTTGCCCCACAATATACGTCTTGGTCCACAATGTACAACAGATCCTCAGCGGATGTAAATCAGCAGTGCTCTGTTGACTGTGATGGCTCTATGCTGATTTACAAGTCAATGGAACTAGGCCAGTTTACTGGTTCCTATTACAGTGTTGCTGGTGAACACAGAGATGCCTGGGTACCATGTTACCTTTGCTCTGTCCAGAAACTGGTTACTCACTAGCATTGAGCTGAGTGCCCCTGTGAAGTATATGTGATAAGCTGAAGATGACCATTAACAAAAAAGTCTAAATAGTTGTAGTTGTCTGAGTTATTTTTCAATTTTGTTGCAAAAATATACCTTACCTTGCTAGTTTGTAGTAACCACAGCACATTAACTGGGATGTTTTTCCACTGGATTTCTGCTCAGTGTACTTCCTTATCCTTCATATTTTGAGTTTGTTAAGGGAAAACCAAACAGTTTAACTTGAAGGACCAAAACAAAAGGGAACTAATTCCAAATTTAAACAGATATTGGAAAGTAAAGTCAGCGATTAGTTGCCTTCATCCATATTACTGACCCCACAAATATGCTTGCTGATATGGCTTGTGCAGATTGTCTCACTTCATTAATACACATGAGTTTATGTATCTATATATCAATCAAGAGCTCCACTGGGGGATGGGGAACCATTGGCACTCTTCTGTCAAGGCTCACGAGGCCCATACCTGTTCTGCAGAGCCATAACTATGGCGGGGCTAACAGGGCAAAGCCCTGGGCAGCCCGAAGCAGCTGAATAGAGCCTTGCTATTAAGGGGGCGGCTTTGTGGCACTGGCTCTAAGCACCACTAATGGGAAGGGAAAGAAACGCTGCATTATGGCTCTGCTGTCCCGACACCTTCCCATATCCATGGTCACCTTCTTTTCTGTCATCTTCTCTCTTATTCCCTTCTGACCCCCTTTTGTTGTACCTCTCAGTCACTTGTTAGTGTGGCCTTCTTTCTTCCACTCTTCCCTAGAATGCTATTTTTTCCAAACCTCTGCTTACAAGTTGAAGGGCATAGCCACCAATTCACCAAAATGTGTTTTAAAGTGAAACATTTAGAAACATCCTTATCTGTTAGTTAAAATTTACTTGTGGTACTCTTGTCATTAACATGAGTTTGTCTCCTTTGTTCACTATCCTACACTGTGGCCTGGTGAATGTTTTACAAACAGACATCTGCATAAATCTATTATTTAAAAAAAAAACTGAACATATGAAAGCTTTTATTCTGATAGGCATTTGTTCATCTGTGCACATAGATCTCTCATACATTTATTTGAGCATTAGGTTTTTTGGTGCTTCCTATCAAAGTAATGGGTGTGTTTATAGGAATCTAAAGAGAATTATTGTATCCTAAATAAGGATTGTGGGATCTGGTTCCTTGTGAAAAACATCAGTGAACTTTGATCAGTAGGAATGATTGTCTTCCAGAGGTAGCATGAGACTTCAAGCACTTTGGACAGAGGAGGGACTATGGAAATATGAAGCATAATTATTGTATTCTTTGTCATTTACAAAACTGGCCTACATTACTGTAAGGGCCAGTCATATCCCAGGATGGTGGTGAAGAAAATTGAAAGACTGTATTGAAACTAGATTCACTGTTGATATGCAATTCAGGTATGACATAAGATAGTGAAATGGGTTTATGAGGAACATATTAGTGATTGGGCATTCTGAATATTTTCATTCCAGTGTGCATTAGTCTGTTTTAGGGTTGTGTAGTGGCTCCATCACATTAGAGTCTGTTCCATGCTGAAGTGCTTTTTCAAGAATTTGTATCATCAGAGACTTACTCTTAATAAACTGCACATAGGTAAAGTTAATAAGAAACTAAAGAGTAGCAGTCTTTTATCCTTTACATCTATGACCAACCCTTTGTAAGTTAGCCAGTCTCTTTCAAGAGCTCTTGCTGGAATTTGTTTAAACTTGGTAATGCCAGACTGCAGAAATTCCGTGGTGCTGAAGAGTGATGTATTTACTTATTGATAGTGTTGTAATAATTGCTCTCTGACCATTCCCAGTTGTTCTTGGCAAAGTTTATCCTGGTTTAAAAAGACTGTGACAAACCACCACTCTTAGCAGACTTATAAAACTTATTTCTCAGTGTATGTTTGCTTATGAAAGTGATTCTATCATAGCAGCGGCTTCCACCCTCCACATAGCTCTGTTAATGCATCTTAATTCTGCCTCCTGGTATGACAATCCTGGGCTTTTACCTGAGGTGAGATTTATAATTGTGTCAAATGATGTCTGGCTGACTCTGATCATAAGTGATGCAATCTAGTCTTGGAGGTACCACAATAACGAATAGCGTACTTGCAGCGGAGACTTTAATGACTGTTCGGAATTCTTTTGGCCAGAGACATGGGCTCATTCAACCCTATCATAAGCAGACCTACAGTGCAATTTACTCCCAGGTTATTCATGCAGTCGGCTCAAGCTGATGATGAAAGAATATTCGAGGAGGAGAATGTGATTATGTCTGAAAGAATACTGTAGTTAGATTTTTGACAATCAAAAGCTACTTTGTTGCTTCCTGAATTATTGTTATTTTGCAGCAGAGAAGCACACTCACTATGCAACAGAATCTTCCACTCTTTCAGTTGGACTCTAAATGTTAATACTCCTGTTAGTAAATCAAGATCCAGCACTAAAAAATTTAGGAAGCACAACAGTGTCTGCCTTACAGATCATTCAGTTTTGAAAACCAGGCCCTGGAATATCTCCCTTTCCAAGACTTTATCCTTTTTTATTTTTTTGCATGCTGAGCAAGATGAGATCCCACTAGTGTACTGTATAGCTACCACATAGCATTAATTGGATGAATTTCAACCATTCTTGGCATTAGTTTTTCTTTCTCTTCCACCCATTGGTTTGTAAAGATACTGAAGGGAATGACCACATCATGTGCATAAATGTGGGGTCTTTGCAGCTTATTGTTGCTACAGTAAGGATAAGTTATAGTGGGGGGGTGAGTGAGTGGAGTATTTCGAAGAATAAAAGAAGAGAAAAATGATATACACCCCTTTCCCCCTCCAGCCACCACCAAAATGCCTTTTATTCAGTGTACTCACTGAATGGCAAGCAGCCAAATACCTTGCTGTGGACATGTTGAATTCCTTTCCTTTGTATTTGGTTAAACTATTTTTAAAATCTCTTTGTATAGTTAGCTAAAGGGAAACAAGGGTTAGATCTACTGTTTGAAATTACCACAGAAATCAGACACATGTCCACTTCACAACCTCCTTTCAGATGTGTCAAATAATGTATGTGAGTAAACAGAGAAACTACATAACTCCTGGCTTACCATGCAACATTTAAATTAATTTTAATTGTGTGATGATTAGTTGCACTCAGCCTTTAGCACAAGTTGTCAAAATATCTCAGCAAGAGACTCACTGCTCTCCACGGTATTTTGGACCTGTACCTATTGAAAACCCAGGGTAAGGGGTGGGCGTAAGCCCACCCACTTCTAAAGCCCCTCCCCCAGCCTACGGGGAGGTGGCACAGGACTGGGTTTCAACTAATTTCATGGGACAACTCAAAAAATAACAGGAACGGGTGTGAAGGTCACAGGTTTAAAATGAGGGTGTCAGAAGGGGACACCGAGCAGGGAACCCCGGACAGCGTCCACTGCTCCCGAAAGGTGTCCAAGGAGCCAGCGGACGCCGCCCAGAGGAACTCTGCCCGGAGACGTGCACGAACAAGGGACCGGAAATAGGCCCCACAGTCGCAGGCCCCTCCCTCAGCCAACCTCCTTTCCCTGGTCTTGTAGATGGCTACTTTAGCGTAGGCCAGGAGGAGGTTGACAAGGAGGTCCTGCGACTTTGTGGGGCCATGGAGAAGGAGTGCAATAATTGCGGGGAAAAGTGCAGCCAGAACCTCAATAAGAGATTCTGGAGGAGCCGGAAGAGGGGATGCAACCTGGCGCACTCTAGATAGGCGTGGGCCAGGGTCTCCCTCACACCGCAGTAGGGGCAGGCATCCGGGCAAGGGGTGAACCATGCCAGGTACACACCTGTGCTCACGGCTCCATGCAGGAGCCGTACAGGAAAGTAGTGGAGGGCAGGTATGTCAGCCCCAGGCTCAGCAAGACCTTGTTTCCTGGGTGAGCAGGATGGGGCTGCTCTAAGCCAATTAAGGCACCAGACTCCAATTAAGGAGCCCGGAGTCAGTTGGAGCACCTGACTTCAATCAGTGGGCAGAAGATGAAAAGTCTGTGTTGCAGCTAGTCAGAGGAGGGAGCTTTTGGTGTGGAGTTTAGAGGAGGAGGATCTAGAAGTGGACTGTGTGGTTGGAGCAGAACAGAGTGAGGGATTGCTGAGCTGGATGAAGCTGACTAGTAGCTGTTGCTACCAGCACTTGGGAGATACAGGTAGCGAGGACAAGCTTGCCCAGAGGGGGCCTTAGGGCCCCAGGCCCAGCAGCCTGCAGGCTGGAGAGCCCAACCCTAGAGCAGGAGGGACTGGGGAAACTACAACTTTGAAGGTTTGGAGACAGGAAAGCTGAGCTCCAGCTGGTTGCTAAGACCTGAATCACAGGCCCTACAGTGACTGGGCTTCTCCAGTTTGTCACAGCACTTAAAAAATGTAAGCACTTAAAATCACTCTTTGCTTTTGAAAAATTTGGTCATAGTGACCTGGCTTCAAAGAGCCCAGGAAAGAATTTCACTCCAGGAATGAATTATTTCCTCCTTGGTAGGAGATGTGTAGACAAAAATTTAAAACATTCTTTTCCAATTTACTTTTACTTAGAATGCGTTCATAGTTCCTGTTGTATTGTATACAACTGAATATCAAGGGGAAGAAAAAAAGCATCAACTCTTGCAACTACCAGAACTCCAGAAAATGGCAGTGTTTCAACCTCCAGCCAGCTAGTGGACAAACACTATCCCATTTCACCTGGGTCTCACTCTTCCCCAGAAACATTAAAACCCTTTAAGAGCATGTGGCTGGACTATCATTCAGTCAATGCTCCTAATAACATGAGAGCCATGAGTGGCTAGATTTTCCAGTATTGTATGAGTTACAATATCTCATTATTATTATTAATCATGTATGTTACAGAACGGTCTACAGGTAAACCAAGAAGAAACCCTATTGTGCCAGGTGCTGTGTAAGCATAGAGGTAGTGAAGGCTGCTTCCCCCAAAGAGCTTACAATCTAAATAGATAAGGCAGGCACATTGAGGGTAAAGGAGTAGAACATATAAGTAGACTGAACAAATGTAATGGCGACAAATTTCATATTAATTCCATGATTTTTTAGGAGACTTAATTATGAGGGGTAAGCTATGTGGAAGGGAAGAGAGATGGGGGGAACAGGACTCGGGAGAAAGAGGGTAAGAGGAGCAAGGGGGGCATGCGTAGAGGCATGCAGAAGGGGGAGGGCATGCCACCTCCCATGTAGTTGGCAGGAGCACAGAAGTCCTCTGGACCCAGGGCCATAGCATGAAGACCACAGAGTGAACTCCTTCAGACCCGGGGCCCCAGTGCAGGGGGGCTCAGAGTGAGCTCCTCCAGCTCCAAGGCTGCAGTACAGCAACATAGAATGTGCACCTCTCTGAAAGCCCTCAAATTTAAATTCTTGAGCACACTCCTGGGAAAAACTGCAGAGTAAAGCTTTATAATGTATACTACTGTTTTGCAATTCAAAAAGAAATAAAATTGACAGTTTCCTCTTTAAAACACAGGGCTTGATTATCTCTCAGTTCATCCACTGTAAATGTTACTCAAAAGCTGTTTCTCTCTTCTGTTGGTTCCTGGGAAGACTTTTAATGGGAGTTAAGCACTTAATTGTCATTTGTGCCTTTGAAAATTATTCACCCTCAGTTACCATTCTTAAATATAGTCTCTAGCAACAAACATTGCAACCACACCATTCTTAGAGTAATATTTATTGACCTATAGCATACCATCCGCTATGGAATACATAGTTCAACAGGGCAAGAAAAGCAAATTTACAAAGCAACAAAAAAAGTTTTACATTACTTTTCTTGTCCTCAGAACTTCCTGTGTCATCACTCCTGTCCCCTCTCCCCAAGTCTTTGTTCACCACTATATCTGTTTGGAGACTTTTTCTTCTTCTCAGCTTGCTAAGAGGAGACCACTTTCAAGTGACTCCTGCTGTGTATAAGTTGTTGCTGTTCATTGTTACCTGAGGCTCCTGTGAATGGCTCAGCCGATCCTGCTTCAATGGATGTCACAACTGTCACATGTTCCAAAGGGGTAGCCCTGTCAGTCTAGCTCAGCAAAGCAAACAGCACTGGTTCTTCTTCAAGCGCTGTTAACGTTCATTCTGAATCAAGTGTGTACATGCAGCAATGCATGGTCATTCTGGAAGCTTTTTTGCCTTAACCTTTCCCCATAGGGTAAGTCTCCAGTGCCCTCTTGGTTCTGTGCTCTGGTCATGTTATATAGGAGGCATTGACACTGCCCCCCTTCATTTCCTTCTTTCCACCCAAATGATCTTGGAACTATTTGCCCTTGCGTTTTTCACAAGCGCCTGTTTTCCATCATTTCTTTGCTTTGTACCAAGCTATTAGTGATCAGACAGTAATTTTTCAGTCTCTAGAGCAGTTTAGATAGTAGATTCATCAAAGAATAGATCCCTGGAAGCTGCACCAGGAGCACACGTGGAGCCCGGCACCAGCTTGGCCATGCCTGGCTTCAAACTCTGTGCCTCCTGCAGGAAGGCTTTCCCATTCAGTGGCCCTCATGAGAGGTGCCTGAAATGCCTACGTGAGGGTCACAGGGCTGACAAGTGCCACATTTGTTGGTCCTTTAAGCCAAGGACCCAAAAAAAAGAGAGAGAGCCATCACTGGGCCATCTCCATGGAAGTGGTCCTCCATCCAACACTGGCACTGGTCTGCACACTGGCAGTGCAAAGAGCTTATTCATCACCAGCACTGGCCCATCACCAATCCTCCTTGGGAAAAGGGAAAAAGTCTTGTGCAGGTAGAGAAGAGGGTGCACTGAAGGCTTGGGCATTGGGAGAGAAGACCCAACCCCAGCACCAGTCCGTATCCCCTGCATGAGGAGCCTTCCTCATCCAGAGGTCCCAGGACTCAAGCTATTCCAGTACCATCAACTCTAGAGGCTTTCAAGGCAGCAAGAATGCTGCTACAATGGCCAACACCTCTGCCGCCTCCGAGACCAGTCACATGAAGAGGGAAAACTTCAACATCCTCAAAGGTCTGGCCCAAACCTCAGTGTGGGTGTCGTCCACCAGCACTGCAGCATCCAGTGCGGGATCCACATTTGTACCATGGGAGCTTGTCCTGGGATCAGGCCTCTACACCCTCATCCCCGGTTGCATGGTCTGGGGAGACCCAGCACCAGTGCTCCCCATCCGCAGTGCAGCCTGACTCGCCCACTTCAGGCTTGCAGTCAGGGGCAGGAGAAGAACTCCAGTCTCCACATCATTTGTCTGCCTGCAATTCTTCCTGGGACCAGTCACCAGCACTATCACTGCAGTCCTCCCATCCTCGATCTTGGTCTTGATCCTTGGAAGAGTCTGACACCCGGCACCAGCATCAAAGATCATCTTCCTCACCAGCACTGGCAGCAGTGTGCCCGTCAGGCAAGCATTGCAGAAAATAGTCAACACTAGTGCCCCGGCACTGGTCGAAGGAATGCAGGTCCTGTGACTCCGCTTCCACTTCCTCGACATGACGATCACTGGGGCAGTGAGGCACCAGCACTGGGTCATTGGAGAGGTTGTTCCCTGCGCTGGGAGAGATCTTGGAAAGAGGACCGCTCTCTTGCACAGGGCAGAAGGGCGTCTTTGGCACTGGCCCCTGCACTGCCCCAAACCTTCCATGACGAGACAGCGTAGTGGGCTGACTAGAGACCTTGGATGGCTCCCCAGGAGGAATCCCCATCCCAGGGTTCATTGAGGGCACCCATATCTCATTATGGACAGAACCCACAGGAGTCTGACATTGACTGTGACCTTGGAGGGGGCACATAGGGCCTGGAAAGGAGTGGCTCCAGGGCTCACTCCTTGTCATCTCCAGATGAGGTGACCTCCTAGAGGTCCCTCTCCGTCCTGGAGGACCCTAGGACTCATCAAGAACTATTGAAGTGTCTAGCTTCCAACCTCAACCTCCCAAAAAGAGGTGATGAGGAAGGACTTTGACCCTCTATTCAATGTGGGCAAGTCTGCGCCCCAGGCAGAGTGGCCCTTCCTCTGCAAATCGCTTGTGCCCGGTGGCAAACCCCAACCTCAGTCCCACTAGTGTCAAAGGGTACTGAGAGAAGGTACTATATCCTTGCTAACAAATCCAGTTACCTCTTCAACCACTTCATGCTGGCGTCTCTGGTAGTGGACGTGGTCAACACAGAGAAAGGCAGGGCCAATCTGCGCTGACCCTTAAAAATAAAGACACTAAGTGGCTAGACCTGTTTGGCCAGAAAATTTATGCCACAAGTGTTACAGCTACACACATCGTGAACCAGAAACCTCTAATAGGGCACTACAGCTTCAACCTTTGAAAGTCTGTGCAGAGGTTCCAAGACCTCCTCCCCTCAAACCGCACCACAGACTTGGATGCGTTGATGAAGGGGAGGCCAATGGTGGCACACGCTACATTCCTGACACTTTGGGATGCTATGGATACAGCCAGTAGAAGAGTGGCCTCTATGGTGGCCATGAGAAGAGTGGCAAAGCTTCAAGGGTTGGGCTTCTCACCTCAGATGCAACAGGGGATACAAGATCTCCCCTTCAAAGGCCCAACTCTTCACAGAGTCCACTGACTCAAAACTCCACAGTATGAAGGACTCCTGTGCTACTCTGTGGTCATTGGGCACATATACCCCACAGATGGCCAGACACCTCTTTTTGTCCACAGCCCTTCCAGCATCAACAGCAGCAGCAACCACAGCAGGGCCTGCACCACTGTCCTTTTCAATAGCTGCAATGCCCCTATGGAAACAGAGAGGGACAGAAGCAGAGGCAACAGAGGGGGTCAGGGTGAGTGTTCAAACCAACTTCCCCACAAGGTTCCAGTAACTGCCCTGCCAGTCAGAGGTGCAGGTTCTGACTAGCCACATGAGCATCATGACCCCATGCTGAGTCCCTCACATGGATTAACATTCTAAGACTGCCTCTATGCTTTTCAACACCAGTGGGCCAAGATCATTTTGGACCACTGGATTTCAGATACAGTCCCTCATGGCTATGCCCTGCAGTTCAAGTCCAGCCCTCCCTCCCCAACAAGAAACTGCCCCCTCACCATAACGCCATGGACCCCTCCCATGAACTCCTTCTCGAGCAGGAAAGCCTCAAACTCTTGAGACTGGAGGCAATAGAACAAGTGCCTCACAGCGAATGAGGCAGGGGCTTCTACTCCAAATATTTCCTGATTCTAAAGACTAAAGGGGGCCTGAGACACATCTTGGACCTACAGGGCCTGTACAGATTTCTAAGAAAAATAAAATGTTGTATGGTCTTTGTGACTCACATTATCCCATCCCTAGACCCAGGAGATTGGTTTGGGGCGCTCAACCTGAAAGACTCATACTTTCATATCATTATTAGGCCCAAGCACAGAAGGCACCTAAGATTCATGATAGGGTGAAAACACTTCCAAATCACTGCCCTACCCTTTGGACTCTCCCTAGCCCCAAGAGTCTTCACAAAGTGTGTGGCAGCAGTAGCAGCCGACCTAAGAAAAAAGGGGATTCAAATCTACCCTTACCTGGATGACTGGCTCATCAGAGGCAGGTCCAAGAACCAGATCCTCCACTACATCCATACCACTCAAAGGTGTATGACAGGTTAGGCCTTCTCCTGAACCCGGAAAAGTCAAAACTGGTCGTCGTCACCCCCCCCCCCCAAAAGATAGAGTTAATTGGGATGCACTTGGATTCAAGATGGGCCAGGGCCTCCCTCCTGCTTTCCAGGTTTTGATCAATGTCTACCATCATTTCAGACCTACGCTGCTCCCCCACAACTGTGGTGAGGCAGTGCCTTCAGCTGTTGAGTCACATTGCAGACTCCACTTACATCATAAAAACGGCCCACCACCACATGAGACTATTGCAATCCTGGCTGGTGGGGGTGTAGCACCCATAGCACCAGTGTCTGAGCCAAGTGGTCACCATCCTAGGGGAAGTCCTAGAAACCCTCATGATGTGATAGAGTCCAGACTTCTCTCTGAAGGGTGTCCCCTTCAAGATCTGAGATCTGTCAGTGATGCTGATCACGGATACCTCAGACCTGGAGTTGGGGGTTCATATCAGCAATGGCCTCACCACCCAAGGGAGGTTGTCAGTGAAGGAGACTCCCCTCCACATACATGTAAAAGAGCTGAGGGCAATCTGCCTGGCCTACAAAGTCATCCTAGGCAGGATCTGGGGCAAGATGGTTCAGGTCCTCACAGACAATGTGATGGTAATCTTTTACCTCAACTGCCAGGGGAAGCCCACTCATCTGCCCTGTGCAAGGAGGCAGTCTGCTTAGAGGAACTGGCCCTAGAGTACAATTTTCACCTGGTCGTAGCCCACTTGCTAGGAGCAAGCAACAACCAGGAGGACAAGCTCAGTAGGCAGTTCCTCCCACAGCACGAGTGGTTTACATACCTGGAAGAGGTGAGACCCCCTCTACCAGCAGTCGGGTCTCCCCAAATTAGATCTGTTTGCGAGTAGCATGAACCACAAGTGCAACCTGTACTGCTTCTTCAGGGACAAGCAGGAGGGTTCCTTGTCGAACGCACTCCTAATCAACTGTAGGGGGGTCCCCTTCTCTATTCCTCCCCCCCACCCATCCTGCTGATTCACAACGTCTTACCAACAATCAAGAAAGACAGGGTGAGGGGTAATTGTGATAGCCCGGCCTGGCCTCACCAGCCGTGGTTCAACAGGCTTCTTGACCTATCAGTGGTGCTGCCCAAGACACCACCACCCTGGGCAGATCTTTAAACCCAGGATAAGGGGCACCTCTGGCACCCGGACCTGAGTTCCTTACACCTGACAGCATCTCAACCAAAAGAGCTTGCTCCAGGGAAGTGCAACAGATTCTGGTCAGGAGCAGAAACTCATCCACACCTGCAACCTATAAGGCTACGTGGAAGCAGTTCTCCAAATGGTCTACAGCCAGAGGGGTCCCTTCAGAGAGTCCTCCTATTGAGAGCATCCTTGACTGCTTCCTACTTCTGAAAGGGGAGGGGCTGGCCTTGGCCTTCCTCAGAGTCCATCTAGCAGCAATCTCCACCTTCAACAATTCTTTCCAAGGGGTCATCCCTTTCTCACACCCCCTGACTTTCAGATTCCTCAAAAGGATGGAAGGACTCTACCCACAGGTACAGGATCTGATTCCACAGTGTGATTTAAACCTAGTCCTTAGTGGGCTTATGAATCCATCCTTTGAACCTATGGGCTCATCCTCCCTCCTAGTCCTCTCATGGAAGGTAGCATTCATGGTGGCCATTACCAAAGCAAGGAGGGTATCAGAGCTAAAATCTCTATCCCTGAAACCACCGTACATGGTGTTACATAGGGACAGAGTTCAGCTTCATCCACACCTGGCTTTCCTGCCAAAGGTAGTCTCCTCTTCCATGTCAACCAGTGTTCTTTCCAGGGCCACGCGTGACTGAAAACCAAAGGAGATGGCATACCCTTGATGTTAGAAGCATGCTTGCCATCTACAATGAATAGACCAGACCATTCCGCAAATTCACCCAGCTCTTCATCACTATCGCAGAATGCATGAGAGGTCAGGCAGTGACATCACAGTGCATCTCGTCCTGGATAACGAGCTGCATCAAGGACTGTTTCCTCCGGGCTAGGATTCTCCGTTGAGGAACAGTCAAATCGCATTCAACCAGGATACAAGCCTCCTTGATGGATCTTCCAGGAGCAAGTGCCCATCCAAGAAATCTACAGGGCAGCCAACTGGTCCTCAGTCCATGCTTTCACCTCTCACTATGCCATCATCCAACAGACAAGGGATGATGAGGCCTTCAGCAGAGCAGTATTACAGGAAGGGAAACTATAACTCTGCCCACCATCTTAAACAAGGCTTGTAAGTCATCTGATTCAGAATGGATATGAGCAGCGCTTGAAGAAGAATGCAAGGTTACTTACCTGTAAACATCCTTCTTTGAGATGAACTGCTCACATACATTCCATTACCTCCCTCCAGCCCTGCTTTTTGGAGTTAGCAGAAAGAAGGCACTGAAGGGTGAGCAGGCTCAGCACCACTTATATACTGCAACTAGAGTGTAGAACCAAATGGGGGTTGGCTTCTGACCCTGTGGGGACAGGCTAAGGCAAAAAAGCTTCTGGAATGACCATGCACTGCAGCGCATACACACTTGATTCAGAATGACGTTTACAGGTAAGTAACTTTCAGTTCCTACAGTTGTGTTCTCAGTTTCTGAGACAGTCAAGTTGAAATGCTGTCCTCTTCTTGTAACTCCTTTGACTGTCCATGAAGATAACTTTACACTTCGTTCTGGTTCCCAAGTGGATTGTTTATTGAGTCAGAACTGCACAGAGTCCATACCATGGTTAGAGTTACCTTCTGAGGGCTCTTCTGTCTCTTGATTTGATGGAACCAAGTCAGCTTTCTGTTTATAAAAAGTTGTTTGATGTGATCTTCCTTCATACTACTTAATACTCTTATACTTTATCTAAAGGTATTTTCAGATTTTCTCTGTCAAATGCATTTTTATACTTGTGTATATATATATAGTATAGTTTCTACATAGTCCAAATCCTTTGTCCCTTTCATCAAACATCAGGGTCCTCAGTTGACGCTCAACCATGAGGTGGCATGAGGTACCGTTACAGCCACTATTGGGCTTTGAAAAACAGTCCATTGGAATAATCAAGTGATTTTAATCTGACCCCATTTTAGGCAAAAGCATGGTCAAGCACATCAATAACAATGGTCTCCATTGCAGACACCCCATCCACCAAATTGTTAGTCCCCTCAGTGCCTTAGTGAGGACTCTTTTTTGACCCAAAGCACCATATTTTTTACCTTGTTTTTATGTTCTCTCAGATGAGGATTTTGTAATCCCACAGTGTCTATTTATTTCTATTGGAACCAAAAGAATTTGTTTTCTCTGTATTCTGAGAGAAAAGTATATTCCACAATGGTGGTAGTTCTCATCTGCTGAGGCATTCCATTGTTTCACAGTTATTCTCTGTGGTACCTAAATGCCTTGAATTTACAATCATTCACTGCTTTAATATTTGCTGCTTCAGGACTCTTTTGCTCTTAGATTGCACCACTCACTTGAATCCTCCCCTTCTTGACCAATATTTGGTCTCAATCTCTAAACATGTGCATCTGTCTGAGTATGAAGCAGTATTTTTTCAAATCCTAGATAATACCAAACAGGAGCAATCAAGTGCTTTTTTGTAATTCATTAAATCCCAAATTGCACTCTGCCAACTGCACATTTTAACTGAATTCTATACAATGGTTTTATGCTGGCAAATGGAGAAATACGACCAAAGTCCTTTAAAACTCTTCACATCTGTGAAAGTTTGAGGCGGTATGGAACTGACTGATTCCCCCAATGACCTTGCTGGAAATTCCTTCCTCCCTGATCATATTGCAAGGTAGGTTACCTCTTTTTGCAACTGCTTGCGTATTTATAGGCTCAGTATCAAAACAGTATTCAGTCTTTATACCATGCAGTACTCCTGCTATAAACAATTTTAAAGTCAGAGGTGTAATGCGTAGTCCAAAGAGGCAGCACTACTTTATATCTGACATAGCTTCACAACTGCCAGTTTTCAAAACCCCAGTTAAGATTGATTGTGGAAAACCAAACTGCCCCGTGAATCATCAGGTTGTGACAAAGGTTAAAATACCTTAACATTATTAGGAGTTTTTGCAATTACTTTAGCACTGCCCCAAACACACAAATCAAGTACTTCACAAACTAGGAATTGTGTCACCAGGTGGGATTGTGCCATCAGCAGGTGTAACACCAGGGATAAAAGAGAGGGTGGTTGAAACATGGAGGGGGGAGGTCAAATAAGTGTGTTAGATGTTCTAATGAAGCTTTAATACCTGAGGCAAGTGCAGGAGGACAATACTGGGAGAAAATGCAAGGAGGTAGATGCAATAAAATTGAAAATCAACATGGGAAAATAGGGCAATCAGCCTGGTATCTTAGGTGCCTGTACACGAATGTGAGTAGCCTGGGAAACAAGCAAGAAGAATTGGTAGTACTGGTATAGACAAGGAACTATGATATAATTGGAATAACAGAGACGTGGTGGGATAGCTTGCATGACTGGAGCTCTGCCATGGATGGGTATAAATTGTTCAGGAAGGACAGGCAGGGAAGAAGAGGGGGAGGAGTAGCGCAATATGTAAAAGAGCTCTATGACTGCTCAGAGCTCCATTATGGAAGTGGAAATGAGCCAGTTGAAAGTCTGTAGGTTAAGTTTAGAGGAGAGGGCAACAAGGGGGATGTCATGGTGCTTGTCTGCTATAGACCTCCAGAACAGAAGGAGGAGGTGAATGACACATTCTATGGACAACTGGCAGAAGTTTCCTGATCACAGGCCCTGGTTCTCATGGGGGACTTCAATTACCCTGACATCTGCTGGGAGGCCAATATAGCAGTGCACAGGCTATCCAGGACGTTTTGGAAAGTGTTGAGGACAACTTCCTGGTACATATGCTGGAGGAACTAACTAGGGGCCTTGCACCTCTTGACCTACTGCTCACAAACAGAAGAATTGACTGGGGACATAGAAGTGAATGACAACCTGGGCAGCAGTGACCATGAGATGATAGAGTTCAAGATGCTCATTAACGGAAAAAAAGGAAAGAAGCAAAATGCAGACCCTGGACTTCAGAAAAGCAGATTTTGGCTCCCTCAGGGAACTGATGGGCAGGATCCTTTGGCAAGCTGAATTGAAGGGGAAAGGTATCCAAGAAAGCTGGCTGCATTTTAAAGAAACCCTGCTATAAGGGTACAGGAAGATACCATTCCGATGAGCCGAAAGAACAGCAAATGTGGAAGGCGCCCAGTGTGGCTTGACAGAGAACTCTGCACTGAGCTAAAGTGTAAAAAGGAAGCTTACAGGAAGTGGAAGCTTGGACAGATGACTAAGGAGGCATATAAAGATATTGCTTGGGACAGCAGGAATAAAATCAGAAAGGCCAAAGGACAATTGGAGTTGCAGCTAGCAAGGGATGTGAAAGATAACAGGAAGGGGTTCTACAAGTATGTTAATAACAAGAAGAGGATCAGGGATGGTGTAGGTCCCTTACTGAATGGGGCACTTATCCTCATGATGGAGGAAGAGGAAAAAGCTGAAGTGCTCGATGCGTTTTTTTACTTCAGTTTTCACAGGCAGGGCCAGCTCCCAGCCCACGACACTGAATGTGGCAGATTGGAGAGAAGAAGAGAGGCTCTTGGTGACGGAAAGTCAGGTTAGGGACTACGTAAAGAAGCTGGATGTGCACAAGTCCATGGGGCCGGACGAACAGCATCCAAGAGTGCTAAGGGAATTGGCTGATGAGATAGCAGCACCGCTGGCCGTTCTCTTTCAAAACTCATGGAGAACGGGGGAGGTGCCAGAGGATTGGAAAAAAGCAAATGTTGTGCCTATTTTCAAGAAAGGGAAAAAGGAGGATCCAGGGAATTACAGACCTGTCAGCCTCACCTCAATCCCTGGAAGAATCATGGAGCAGGTTCTCAAAGAATCTATCCTGAAACACATGGAGAAAAATAGAGTGATCAGAAACAGCATGGATTCACCAAGGGTAAATCATACCTGACCAACCTTTATTGCCTTCTGTGATGAGATGACTGGATTTGTGGATGTGGGAAAAGCCACTGATGTGATATATCTCGACTTTAGCAAGGCTTTCGATATAGTTTCCCACAGCATCTCATCAGCATGTTAAGGAAGTATTGGTTGGATGTGAGGACTGTAAGGTGGACAGAGAACTGGCTAGATCAATGGTTTCAGCATGTAGGAATCAATGGCTCCATGTCTAGTTGGCAACCAGTAACGAGTGGTGTGCCCCAGGGGTCAGTTCTGGGGCCAGTTCTGTTCAACATTTTCATTAATAATCTGGATGATGGTATAGATTGCACACTCAGTAACTTTGCAGATGACACCAAGCTGAGGGGAACAGTAGACACGCTGGAGGGCAGGGACAGGATTCAGGGAGACCTTGACAAATTGGAGCAGTGGGCCAATAGAAATCTCATGAGGTTCAACAAGAACAAGTGCAAAGTCCTGCACTTGGGTCGGAAAAGCTCCATGCACTGCTACAGGCTAGGAAGTGATCAGCTAAGTAGCAGCAGTGTAGAAAAGGACCTGGGGGTCATGGTGGATGGGAAGCTAGATATGAGTCAGCAGTGTGCTCTTGCTGCCAAAAAGGCCAATGGCATACTTGGCTGCATCAAAAGAAGTATTACCAGCAGATCAAGGGATGTGATCATTCCCCTGTATTCAGCACTGGTGAGGCTGCATCTGGAATACCGTGTCCAGTTTTGGGCTCCCCACTACAAAAAGGACGTGGACAAATTAGAAAGAGTCCAGCGGAGGGCAACAAAAATGATCAAGGGGCTGGAGCACAGGACTTATGAAGAAAGACTGAAGGAACTAGGCTTATTTAGCCTGCAGAAGAGAAGACTGAGGGGGGATTTGATAGCAACCGTCAAGTACCTGAAGGGATGCTCCAAGGAGGATGGAGCTCTGCTGTTCTCAGTAGTAACAGAGGACAGAACAAGGAGCAATGGTTTCAAGTTACAGCTGGGGAGGTTGAGGCTGGATATTAGGAAAAACTTTCTTATTAGCTGAGTGGTAAAGCATTGGAATGGGCTACCTAGGGAAGTGATGGAATCTCCGTCTTTAGAGATGTTTAAGGCCTGGCTGGACAAAACTCTGGCTGGGATAATTTAGTGGGAGTGGTTCTGCTTTTCTGGCAGGGAGTTGGACTAGATGACCTTATGAGGTTCCTTCCAACCCTATGATGCTATGAAATCGTGGCAATCCCAAGTGTAGGGAGGTTGCCATTTTGCTCCACAAAACAGCATCATCCACACAGTGTGGCCTTACGTGTACAGTGCATACAAATTCCTGATGTATTGGAGATGCCCTTTTGTAATAACCTCCTTCCTACTGTCTAGATTTGTGGGGAGTAATAAAGCTGAAAATGGGATCAAGCAAAAAACTTGAAAACTGCTGTACTAATTCCTTCAGAGCCTCAGCGTAGGCTGTCACTGAGTCACTATTCACAGCCACCTAAAACCTGTTTTCTCTAGGAAACGTTCAAAAACTTTCTCACCATTGCCACCCAGAATTCAATTCCTACAGTGTAGGAACTTTGGGAGTGCTAATGTAGTCAATCCACTGCCTGCTAACAGCATTTTAAGTACTGTGCTGATGAACTTTGCTCTGAACAACTCTAATAAACACAGTAGTTGTTAAAAAAAAAAAAAAAAAAAAAATACAAGGAGTCTTGTGGCACTTAAAGACTAACAGATTAATTTATCACATGAGCTTTCGTGAGAGAATATCCCACTTCGTGGTTTTAGTGGCTGTCAGCTTGTCTACTCTAGAGTTTTCAATGTTACTAACACCAGAAAGAGTCTAAGGGCTCAAGCTAGCAGAGCTGGAGAGAGGCGTGAGTTTCCCCATGTACAGGTATTCTGCATCTCAGAAAAATGCTCTTGTTTTGATCGTCTTACTAGAGACCTTGTGATTAAGGGGATCTTCCGTTAGCTAGCTCATCAATTTAAATGCATATATTGCTCTGATTGGTAAACCCAGGGGTCTCAAACACACGGCCTGTGGGCCACATGTGGCCCTTAAAGCTATATCCTGTGGCCTGCAATGACATGAGCATTACTGATATTTGCAATATCATTGTATGGAAAGGTTTCAGTGGTGCAACCCTCGGGCTACCGTACTAGTCCTCGTGGCCCTCGTGGTGATTTGGGTTTGAGACCCCTGAGTTAACCCAACATGTTAATAAATTAAGCTTGATCTACACTGCCACACTGGGACAACACGAGATGTTAGTTTATATGATATAACTAATGCATTTCACATCAACATACTTACAGCTAGGCAGCACAGCATCTTCACAATGCTGTGTTGACCAAAGAGCATCTCCCATTGATGATACCTTCTGCCTCTGGGGAGGTGGACTAATTCAATGTACAGGAGAATACTTTGTCATTGACTGAGCAGGTCTACACAGATCCCCTCAGTTGATGCCCCAGCATCAATGCCTGCTTCCACAGCAGTGTGGATATACCCTAAGCGTGGTGGTAAACCTGTTTTGTGAGTTTTCTTCCCCATTTCAAATAGAGCTGATAGCAGGAAATGTATTTATCATACCTCTAAACCACTTTTGCCACAATAATCATGTTTTAAATGAATGAGGTAAGCCATGCTGAAACATGCTTTACATTTTCATTCTTCTAATGTTTACAGGATTCCAAACTTCAGCACCCGGAGGAGCTTGCCACGGCACCAAAAAATCAGAGTGCAGCTTCTAACCTCAACAAGCGACAGACAACTGTAATCAGGGGCAACCATTCGCAGAAAGAACTCAGTCCTCTCGGTGAGGCAGCCAACTCCTTGCTTAGTCAATTATATGAACAACAGAAGATGACTAAATCCCTTCTAAAACATTTTAAACAACTGTATTTACCTCCAGTGATGCACTCTTTAAATAAGAGTTTAATCAAAGATGACAGATGGAAAAATGCAGCTGAAGCTCAAGTGAAACGCAGATCTTTTCTTTATGACTTCTGTAAAAAGCACAGTAGTAAGAACCAGCTCAGAACCCATCTTGTGCATATGGTGTCCAGAATATATGTGGAGGATAGACACAGAATCTTATACTGTGAAGTGCCTAAAGCAGGCTGTTCAAACTGGAAAAGGATGCTGATGGTGCTCAATGGACTTGCCTCTTCAGCATACAGTATTAGCCATAATATTGTGCACTATGGAAAGCATCTGAAGAAATTAGACAGTTATGACTTAAAAGGGATACAGACACGTTTAAATACCTACACCAAGATTTTATTCGTCCGTGATCCCATGGAAAGATTGGTGTCTGCATTCAGGGATAAATTTGAACATCCAAACAGCTACTACCACCCAGTGTTTGGAAAGGCAATTATTAAGAAATACAGATTGAATGCACATGAAGAGGCACTGAAAACTGGATCAGGTGTTAAGTTCAAAGAGTTCATCCAATATTTGTTAGATTCCCAGCGCCCGGTAGGAATGGACATTCACTGGGAGCAGATCAGCAAACTCTGTTATCCCTGCCTTATCAATTTTGACTTCATAGGAAAATTTGAAACTCTGGAGGAAGATGCCAATTACTTTTTGCAATTAATAGGTGCTCCTGCAGAGCTGACATTTCCTAATTTCAAGGACAGACATTCCTCTGATGAAAGAACAAATGCTGAAGTTGTGAAACAATATTTAAGCAAGTTGTCTAGTACAGAGAGACAGTTGACCTACGATTTTTATTACTTGGATTATCTAATGTTTAATTATACCACACCAATTGTATAGCTCTATATGGTTTTCAAATTCTAGCAACATTTAACTATTTTGGCCTCAAACAAGCCACTGTAATACTCCCATAAACAGCTGAGTGGAAAACCATAATGACTAAGTGGAGTTGTCTTGACTTCTTGGAGTTTATTAACTAAAGTGACACCAATTGAGTCAAAATTATAGGAGCAGTGCACAAAAGTGACCTGTAAACCATCTAAATTGCACTAACTTGTCTGGCCAAAAAAAGTTGCTTTTGCCTTATGGATTATATTCTGGAATCAGTAATGCAGCCAGCAGTTGCGTTAGCTCAGCTAATGTTCTTTACTGGTTTGAAGTACATTCAAAAAAGCATGGGTGGGTGGGTGGGTGTGTAATGTGGTAAGAGTATTATGAATATATTGTTTTTTACTGTCTGTGGCATATTAATAAAAATCATTGGCTAATTCTTTAAGTGCCGTGTTGTACCCATTTATCACCTACTGACTCCCTTGTTATTCTAATTTTAAATAGAACCCATCATATGATATAAACAGTGATCCAAATCCTGAATGAGATGGTCATCCTAAACATCTGAGCAGCGTCATAGGATGGAGGCCATGGAACATTTGCAGATGTTTTCCTCCAGCCATGCTCCTTACAAAACTGGCTTGTGAAGTGTGCGCCCGTTATTTCAGACTCATTGGTAACGATGAAGCAGTTCAGTAGGGATTGCTCTATTGCAACACACACTGCCATCAGAATGCCTCCCATTAGTGGTGCTTTGGGTTCTGTTGCCTTTTCTGATCTGGACTGAGTTGTGCCATCAAGCAGCATACTCCAGAAGGTGAAGGCTGCAGTAGTCTGAAATGACAGCATGGTAAAAGGGCCACTGTAATCCCTGAAGTTAGAAATATGGAATTTGTGTGCCCAAAATCCCATAATCCTGATTATAAAGGAGTCGCACCTGGGGGCAAGATGGTGGAATACCCTGTCTGAGACAGATGTAATAAACACAGGTATACCTTGAAACTATTGTATTCATCTTTATAAATATCATCTATATATCTGGGAGCCAGGGATTATATGCTGATTGGCGAGGGAGGGTTGCTGAGCTCTTTGGGAAACTAAAATCACTAGAGGATATTTAATGGAATATCCCAAGTCTCGTTATGCAGATACTCAGTCCTTTAAGGCTTGGACATTCTGGCAGAAAGGGGAAGTGTCTGGTTTTACATGGTTTTAGGAGACTAGGAGACAAAAGCTTCTGGAGGTGTAGCAGACTCAGGGGCCTTCTTTTCAACTCAGCAAATAGACATGACCCTTTGTTTAAGGGAGCACCAACCCTGCTGAATGACTGGAAGGTCTGGAACCTGACAGGGTCTTCATAGGACAGATGAAAAGTTACTAGTAAAGTATTTAGATCCTGGAGGGGGAGTATATGTTTATATTTTTAGTGGTCATTGATAAAAACATTATAATTGTTCTTAGAGAGAAGTTAAAGAAGAGGGGCTAGACATTTGTCAGACCTGCTTGGTATAACGGCACTGAGGTACAAGGGGAACTGAAGGCTAAAACCTCAGGTCTGAAGAGAGTGGGTTTTGAGTGTCTTCCCAGAGAGAGGTACAGGCTAGGGACCTGAGACTTGAGCAGATCATGGAGATGGGGTTAAAAGTGTAGCTATTCTGAAACTGTGACATCATCATTCCTGATGCGGACAGTTGCTTCTGAAGCATTATGGAATAATGTTGCGCAGAAGTCCGAGAAACTGGGTATCACTACAAAAACCAAGGGCAAGTTCCCATAAAATCTGCTACACCTATGAGAACAAAACAATTTTTGTAGTTTTGAACAGTCTCTGGAAATGAGGTATTGTACAATGAGAAGCCTGTTCTATGAGAAGCTGTTGTAAGTAAGTGACTCTTCATTCTTCACCAGTGCTCACAATCAGAATTGCTGCTCCCCAGGTTCCTCACTCCAAATGACTGCATGATCCTGATCTTGCCAAAGGCACAGTCATTGAGACAAGGTGGTAGAAGAGAGATTTCCATACTCAGGAGTAGGAGAGGCTGCAGTACCTTTTTCCTCAACTTTCAGCTTGCAATGCAAGAGAGAAAACAGGGAAGACCATTTCCAACCCCAAAAGTGTGGCAGCGCATAGCGGCAGGCTCAGCACAACCAGTTCCTTCAACAGTAAGACCGTCGAACAGCCAGTGAGCAGAAGTAAACACCCGACTCAAAGATGAAGGCACAGGTAGTTCCATGCTAAGCCAGTAAATGGCTCCCAGCAAGCTGCACTTGTAACGAGGGGAAGGAAGAGTCCACTTTCTGCAGGACTGGAGCATGTGGAAGAAGAAACAGGACACCTAGTGGAGGCAAGTACAGCTAGGAAGCTAACAGGAACCCTGTACTGAGAAGACTGTACAGAAAGGTTGGGGGAAAGAGAAAAAAGAATGGGAGAAAAGCATGGAGGAAGGACACAGGGGAGGGGAGACATTAGCTCTAGGAGGACATAGAGGCACACCATTTCTATGCATGTATGTATAGGGAAATATGGCAGTATTGTGAGCACACACATATATACTCGAGATAGACATATACAGTATTTTACTGTACAAGACAGGGCAGTGGGGGTCTTTTGGAGGAGAGACTTGGTACATCTATTGAGCTGACTTATGGGCAAAAACCAGTCCACTGATTTCTTTTTTTTCCTCTGTTCCTCCCCGCCTCCCCCCCCCTTTTTTTTGGTGGTTGCTACTATGGATCCAGCAAGTAAATGGAACTGGACATGTAAGTAAATTTATGCATATGCTTAAGTGTTTGGGGGCTCAAGGATTATGTCTGCTAGGTCCTTTTTCCTCAGATATAGTTTCTGGCCTTTCTTCAAAGGCCTCTTGGGCATTTTAATGGGTAGGAGTTGGCACATTGCAAAACAGCTCTGGAACTGCCTTGAAAGGCCATGTCCAGTGGAGGGAATACAATTATTCCCATATGAGGATGACCTCAGTGTTCTGCTCTCTATAAAGGAGTGCATCCCATACCATCTCAGTTCCTTGCTTGCTACCACAGAAAGCTAACAGAACTCGCCATACTCATATCTTTAGTGAATAGGACCTTCTCAGCCACCTTTTTGTACATCCTTAGTTTAGTGCACATATTTAATTCTGAAATTCTCCCCATCCCTTTCTTTGACAAAAACATAAGAAGGGCCACACTGGGTCAGACTGATGGGCCATCTGGGCCAGTATCCTGTCTTCCAACAGTGGTCAATGCCAGGAGTTACAGAGGGAATCAGCTGAACAGGGCCACTATAAAGTGATCTATCCCCTTTCGTCCAGTCCCAGGTGCTGGTGTCTGTCCTGGGAACCTCCAGGTTTCTTTATCAAGGCTATGCCAGACCTCAAACCCCACAAGCATTTCAGAAGGAGCATCTCTCATTCTGCCATGATACAATACAGCAATCTGACAGCCACATCTAGAGCCTATTGTGACTGCCTATGTGAATTGACACAGACTGAACTCCATTGCCTAGTGTATGTTCTGCAGCACCTTTGGTCCTTGGACCAAAAGGAAAGAGACGCTCAAGGCTCTGGACTCACCAAGCCTCAAATGTCTATAGCCCATGCCCTAGCTGGGTCCATTACTTTTGTGGACACCAGTTTCAGTGCCAACATCCTCAACAATCAAACCCCAGAATCACCTTGCTATATCAGTTTTAGTACTGCCTTCCACTAAGGGCTCCAAACCAGGATCACGCCAATCCTGGTGTGCGGGGACTACTCCCTCATCCAGAGCAGTGCTGGCCATGAGAATTTCTCCCTGTACAGGATAACTCCTATGAGAACCCATATAAGTTGCTGTTGATGGAGAATAGATACTATCTGTTCAGAGGTCAGATTTGGGCATCATTCATCTCCCTGTCTATGGAGCATAGACATTCCCAGGAACTGGGGACAAAGGCCATACACTTCAACCAAAAATAATTCCCCAGAGGTATGATCCTTTTGACATTCTCTAGGTTCAAACACAGAAAAGGTAGCTCTTTCCCTTAGCAGAGGCCATCTAAGAATACCTGGCTTTCACCCATCTCGTTCTCTCCTGTAGCCAGAGCAGCAGACAGGATATTTGCCAAGGACCATCAGTTTTTATTTTAACAGCCACAGGTCAATCCTCCACTTGTATCTGCAGTGCAGGAGAGATCTAGACTAGCTGCAGCCTCAGTCACCCCCTTAGACTTGCAATGCATTACACCCTTTGGTGTAAAATACATGGTTTGGTCATTGCTCACAGAAGCAAAGGCAGGGCGACAAGTATGTGATCAGAACAAACACTACAATATCCAAAAGAGGATTGTGTGATTGTAGCAATACAATGGCTCTGATACAGCACACTGGGGGTTAAAAGGGGTGAGTAGGTAGGAGCCAATCAGAGATGGGCTGCTGGTACAAAAAGGAGTGCAGCAGAGCTGGAGTTAAGTCTGCTGTGGGAGCTGCAAGGACAAGGTGCTTTTCCTGGCAGGTTGCCTGAGGGAGCCAGCACCTCCGAAAGCTCCAAGTAGGAGCAGGCACTTGGAGCCGACCTCAGCCAGGGATCCCAGGGGAGCAGACAGCAGCGGTGGCTGGAGCAGTGGTCCAGGGCAAGAAGCAGACAGTGCCTGGACTCCAGAGGTGAGGGACTATGTGTGACTGGGACTACAGGGAAGTGGCCCAAGGAGTCGACACAGATTGGAGAGACTGGAGGGAGGCAGAGGCCTCAGTGGAGGCACATGGGGTTCCTGGGCCAGGGCCTGGACAAGCGGGCAGGCCCAAACCATTCCCTGCTCCTGCAGCTTGCTGGGAACAGCACAGGCTCCCTGGCCATTGACTGTTTTAGTGGCCAGGATGAGTGTGAGCTGGGCCATAGACTGTTTCGTGGCTGGATCCCTGGAAGGGGTGAACTGAAGAACTTAGCCGGAGGACTAAGGTCCCGGGAATGGACTTGGGAGCAGAGTCAGCATGGCAAAAGGCAGAGCACACACCACCTGGAGGGGACCACTTGAGCTGAACTCCCCCGTAACACCACCAGGAAGTTCGAATGCTGCCAGCTGCCTACAATGGTGAACCCACAGGATAAGACTTTACTGGAACATAAAATGTAAGAACCTTAAATCAGGCTGAAATACTTACGGAAGTGATGCACAAGTTGAAAAGATGTTTGTGATAAATCATCAGTCTGCATGAAATCAAATGGGAAGGCAAACAAGAATGCTACTACAAGAACACAGGATATCAGTGCTGGAAAGAGAAAATAGAGGACGATAAGATATAGTACGCACTGAATGCAACTGTACCCAAGGAAAAATACTGAGGAATTTTACAGTGAGCTACAGCAATACAAAAAGTTTTAAGACAAGACATGTTATTGGTGATGATAGGCTTAATGCCAAAGTATGATAGGAGTGGAATTTCCATTATGGAGCAATAGGCAGATTCAGACTTGGTAAAGGAAATGCAAGAGGAGAGAGGCTACTAATTTTTTCTAGTTAACAACCAGATGATAATGAGCATGCTATTTCAACACAGCTGTGGAGCAAGTGTAATTGGATATCACCTGATGGACAAAAGAAGCATAGGATAAACTTTGCACTTGTGAATCATAGATGGAAATCAAATGTGGCTGCAGGTCATGCAGATCTCTTGTGGCTCGTACCAACTTGCTGGTATCAATGAAGTTATGACTAAACGGCGACCAGAAATGTAGCAAGTAATAAAATTAATGACAGGGACCAATTAAAAGAGCCAGATATCAGGAAAGAATACAAAGAAGTCATGCAGAGAAGCATCACATTCTCTGCTGAAAGAAGAAAGGGATGTTGAAGAGACATGGGAAAAAAATGTGAAAAGAAAAAAAAAAAGTGGGTTTGTGAGAGAGACTGATCAAGTCCTGGGCTAGAAGTCCAAAATGAAGAAATCATGGTGGATAGTGATGGAGTGCTGCAACTGAGTGACAAACACAGGAGACTGAAGGAAATCATAGAATCATAGGGTTGGCAGGGACCTCATAGGTCATCTAGTCCAACCCCCTGCCAGAGGCAGGACCACTCCCACTAAACCATCCCAGTCATGGTTTTGTCCAGCCAGGCCTTAAACATCTCCAAAGATGGAGACTCCACCACCTCCCTTGGCAGCTCATTCCGAGGCTTCACCACTCTCCTAGTAAAAACGTTTTTTCTAATATCCAGCCTCGACCTCCTTAACCGCAACTTGAGATCATTGCTCCTCGTTCTGTCCTCTGTTATTACCGAGAACAGTCAAGCTCCATCTTCCTTAGAGCATCCCTTCAAGTAGTTGAAGGTTGCTATCAAATCCCCTCTCAATCTTCTCTTCTGCAGACTAAATAAGCCTAATGCTTTCAGTCTGTCCTCATAGGGCTTGTGCTCCAGCCCTTTAATCATTTTGGTTGCCCTCCGCTGAACTCTCTCTAGCATTTCCCTGTCCTTTTTGTAGTGGGGAATGTCAAGGCTTTTTCCCCACTCTGGCACTCTGAGCGCAGAAGGTGGGGGCCTGCAACAGGCCTTAAAAGCCACTGGCCTTAAAGCCTGCTCTGAGAAGTCTCCAAGACCTCCAATTCCTGGCCTTGGAGTGGTATCGCTGCCACCACCCAAATGCAAAAAACCTCTTGAGACCCAGGAAGGCGCACTTGGGAATTCCTCCCTGTGAGGTACTTGCAATCCTCTTTATTCCTCCTTCGGGAAAGTGACTGGACCCCAGCTGCAATATGAGCTGGAACTGGAACAGGGTTCCCTCTAGTAGCTGCCTGTGCAGTCTAAGGCACGGGCACACAAACCTCTTGCCTTTCAGGACAGAAACAGAACTTACTTCAAAAGTAAAATCTTTAATCAAAAAGAACAGATAATAAACACAGAGAGTTGCTTCTCTAGGAATTAACTTAGGTAGTTACAGGGTAGTGGTGGGGGGGGGTTACATGTGCTCAGCACAGAGAAATCCAAAAAACAAGCCAAAAACAAAGAAAATACCCTGACCGCGTCTAAGTAAACATTCCCTGTTCTACCCACACCTGGTCACTAACAAATTTAACTTATCTCTGGTAAGGATGTTGCTGGACTCTTCCTCAGGCCCCTCTGGCCTCCTCCTGATCCTTCCAGGAGCTCTGCTGCATCCAAACAGGCCCAGGCCAGGCTGCTGTTACAATTCAAAAACCTGTGCTTCATTCCTATTGGCTGTCCTGGGACTCACTGACCAGAGTGTTAACCCCTTCCTCCCCAAGGGTTATTACACGCCCCCCAAATCACAGACAGTGCTGGGCAGCCTGGTGTAGGCTGGACCCACACTGGCTGTGATTTCTTCCTGGGACTAGGAAAAAACAGGGTTAATACAGTACAATGTACACATACAAAATCCACTATAGGTCACATGATCTCAACGGGACTCCACTGTCGGTCTGGGCCCGCTCCATCCCAACTGCTTCATCTGAGGTGTCCCTCTTCCCGGTTGAGGGGTGCGCCCAGGCCGCTGTCTGTATAGACCCTTCTTTCTGGTCCATCACAGACATGGCCAACTTGGACACTCTTATCCTCACCCTCATTAACCTCAGGTGGCAATGTCTCTTTATATGGCCTTGCTCCTGGCACCAGAAACATCTCCTTTGTTTCCTCCAGGCCACAGGTGTCTCTGGCTCAGTCCCGACCCTGGGACTTGCCCTGTCTTTCTGGGCCTGGCACTCTCTCCTGAAGTGCTCTCTGGCCCCACAAGTCCAGCAACCCCCTTCCCACCCTGTTACCTTCACAGGAGTGGTTTTCAGGGGTTCTCCCCACAAGTCTTTGGTCATGTTCATCCCAGCATGACCACTAGGATGGTCTTGGGCTAAGCACAAGAGCTTTCCCCTGCACTTAGTTGGAACTACCCACTGTCTCTGAGGATGCCAGTCCTCCTTGTGACCACCTGAGAGAGTCTCTTTGTGAAAAAGTCCTCTTTTCTTACCAAACCCAGACCTATTTGAAGAGCTGATAGGTGATGGGCCACTCGGTGCCAACCTCCAAGTTCCCTTGAGTCTCTTGTTTGCTTCCTGCTTCGCTTGGAACTGCTCCCTTGATGCTGGGGACCTCAGTTCCTCCCTGGGTTGTGGACTCGGGCTCAGTCTCTCTGGGAGAGATGCAGATGATGTGGGTACCTGTCCTGGTTGTGAAACACTCTCTGCTGGTGCATGGGGTTGTGTTGCAGACTCCAGGACAGCCTTTCGTGAAGGGCTACCCGCTGCTGCAATTGCAGGTCTGGTGGCACCCACCAATGCTGGCTTCCGTGACTCTGAGGGAGTTACAAGCGCTGGGTCTGGTTCTTGTTCCAGCTGGGTATTGAGGACTGCCTCTACTGCTGCTGTTGTAGACGTTGGGTTGGAGTCTGGGTCTGCCACCTCTGTTTCGGTCTCTGGTCATCTAGCATCTGGGAACACAGACTGGACCCTGCTGGAAGGCTCAGTAACAAGTTTAGACAGGGAGACCTGCTTAGCCTGGCTACGGGTGATGGTGCCCACCCTTTTGGCTAGCTTCACATGGTTTGCCAAGTTCTGTCCGACCAGCATGGGAATGGGATAATCATCATAGACCACAAAAGTCTAGGTCCCTGACCAGCCTTTGTACTGCACGGGCAACTCTGCAGTAGGGAGGTCAAAACAGTTTGCCTTGAAGGGTCGAACTGTTACTTGAGATTTCACATTGATGCTTTTGGGGTCCACAAAGGACTGGTGGATAGTGGACACCTGTGCTCCAGTGTCTCTCCACGCAACAACTTCCTTCCCGCCCACACTCACGATCTCCCTTTGCTCTGGGGGTATCTGTGAGGCATCTGGGCCTGCAGACACATGGTGTGACCCTACTGCAAGGAACTGCACTCTGTTTGTGCTCTTGGGGCAGTTCGCTTTCACATGTCCCAGCTCATTACATTTAAAACACTGCCCAGCTGGCTGGTCACTGGAGTGAGGTTTGTTGCTGGAGAATGGGGTTCTGGGGTGAGAAGGTGCCTGAGGCTTCCCTTGTGATGCAGTGGGCTCCTCCCAGTGAGGTAGGCCCTTGGGTTGTCCCTGGTGGTGGTATGCCATCTCTGGACACCTCTCCTGGACCCCCACAAACTGCTACCAGTTTCGGTCCTCTCTGTCACTTCCGCTCATCTGGCTCCATTCTCCCCTGCCTCCGATATAGATTTGGGCTTCCCATCCAGGATATATCTTTGTATTTCTTCAGGAACACCCTCTAGGAACTGTTCCAGTCTTATTAGGAGAGAGAGCTCCTCCACAGTTTTAGCTTGTGCCCCTGATACCCAGGCATTCCAATTTTTATCAATTTGGTAGGCATGTTGGGTGAACGCCACGCCTGGCTTCCACCTTAGGGCTCTGAACCGGTGACGGGCATGTTCAGGAGTCAGCCCCATCCTCATTCTGGCCCTTTGTTTAAAGAGTTCATAATTGTTCATGGTTTCTCTAGGCATTTCAGCTGCCACTTCTGCTAAGGGCGCACTGAGCTGTGGCCTCAACTCCACCATGTAGTGGTCTGGGGAGATGCTGTACCCAAGGCAGGCCCTTTCAAAATTTTCTAGGAAGGCCTCTGTATCATCTCCTACATGGTACACTGGGTATTTCTTGGGTTGGAGAGCATAAGGTGGGATAGGAATGGCAGTAGAAGAAGCTGTTGTAGCTGCAGCACCCAGTTTCTCAGCTTTCTCCAGCTCAAAGCACCACTGCTTTTCCTTCTCCTCTGCTTCTATACGCCTCATCTGTAGGAAGAACTCCATCTCACTCTTAGTTAGAGATCTTCCTGTCTTAAAGGCATCCTCCCAGCTTGGCCCTCGTGGTGTGGAAGGGACATAGCTGCTCCTATCCACTCCTGCCTCCACAGGCTTATTATACGCTTCCTTGTCCCCACTCCACATGTCTGCCTTGGAGTTGGACTTCTGGGACTGATCTGGGGCTGGTGTCTCCATGGCTCCTCTGCCCTACCGCAACTGCATTCACTGGGCTGCTTCCCTGCCCTACACTGGCTTAGCTATCCTGTTGCCTGAAAGCTAGAAAAAAAAAATAAACTGCTTGTTTTGGATTCCCTGGCTTTGCCAGTTAAACCCCTTGCATGCCTTTTTCCCAGGCAGCAAAAGAAAAAAGAAAAATAAAAACCAAAAAGAAAGACAGGAAAGTGAAGAAAAAAAAAATTCTCCTAAAATGTCCACTACCTCACAGGAGGAAAAAAAACAAAAACAATGTGTCCTTTAAAAAATCCTGAGGTTTGTGCTTCTGGTTCAAAAAAGTCCACACCGCTAAGCCACCATGTCAAGACTTTTTTCCCACTCTGGCACTCTGAGTGCAGAAGGTGGGGGCCTGCAACAGGCCTTAAAAGCCACTGGCCTTAAAGCCTGCTCTGAGAAGTCTCCAAGACCTCCAATTCCTGGCCTTGGAGTGGTATCGCTGCCACCACCCAAATGCAAAAAACCTCTTGAGACCCAGGAAGGCGCACTTGGGAATTCCTCCCTGTGAGGTACTTGCAATCCTCTTTATTCCTCCTTCGGGAAAGTGACTGGACCCCAGCTGCAATATGAGCTGGAACTGGAACAGGGTTCCCTCTAGTAGCTGCCTGTGCAGTCTAAGGCACGGGCACACAAACCTCTTGCCTTCCAGGACACAGAACCAGAACTTACTTAAAAGGTAAAATCTTTAATCAAAAAGAACAGATAATAAACACAGAGAGTTGCTTCTCTAGGAATTAACTTAGGTAGTTACAGGGTAGTGGTGGGGGGGGGTTACATGTGCTCAGCACAGAGAAATCCAAAAAACAAGCCAAAAACAAAGAAAATACCCTGACCGCGTCTAAGTAAACATTCCCTGTTCTACCCACACCTGGTCACTAACAAATTTAACTTATCTCTGGTAAGGATGTTGCTGGACTCTTCCTCAGGCCCCTCTGGCCTCCTCCTGATCCTTCCAGGAGCTCTGCTGCATCCAAACAGGCCCAGGCCAGGCTGCTGTTACCATTCAAAAACCTGTGCTTCATTCCTATTGGCTGTCCTGGGACTCACTGACCAGAGTGTTAACCCCTTTCTCCCCAAGGGTTATTACAGGGAGCCCAAAACTGAACACAGTATTCTAGATGTGGCCTCATCAGTGCAGAATAGAGGGGAATGATCATATCCCTTGATCTGCTGGTAACACTACTTTTGATGTAGCCCAGTATGCCATTGGCCTTTTTGGCAGCAAGAGCACACTGCTGACTCATAGCTAGCTTCCCATCCACCATGACCGCCAGGTCCTTTTCTACACTGCTGTTTCTTAGTTGAATGTTCCCCAGCCTGTAGCAGTGCATGGGGTTTTTTTGTCCCACAGGAATGAACAGGAATACAGAAGTCTAAGAGCTAAGTTCAACAGGTAGACTAGAGAAGTGGTTTTCAAACTTAGGGTCAGGATCCAGTACTGGGTCACAGACCCTCAGGCATTGGGTCAGGGGACCCTCTGCTGCCACCACCAAAAGACTGAAATGCATTGCTCAAAGATATTATTATTGGGTCATGGGAATAAATGACTTTTTTCAAGTTGGTCCCAAGAAAAGAAGTTTGAAAACCACTGGACTAGGGTAGTGATTCCCAACCTTTATAAGTGAGAGCCACCTCCCAGTTAACACTAAGTAAGTTAACACACGCCCTCCTGCCCTGCCCCACCACACCCTCTCACTGGCCATAAACATATATAACCCTATGAACACATATAATGATAATAATAATGCTAAATTACATAGTGATAAATTACTCTTACCTGAGTACGAAACTAGGTTTTCCCTTGTGTACCCATATATCTAACAGGGCGGAAGAATGTATAGAGGGATGTGTTTAAATAGGAAAACACAGGACTAGCACAAGTAACCTCTAAAACCAAGTGACCAAAGCTTTGTTTTACAGAGGTAGACTGCTTCATGTCAAAGTACAAAATCAAGTGCAATCTACACTGCACCATGAACAGCAGAAAGAAAAAAAATTCCCTCTCAGACAAATTCCTGCTGAACTGGAGTCAATATCACCCTCTATTTCTTCCCTCCTAGACCCTTGGCCCTTAGGGCCCTTAATGAAAATCGAGGCAGACAGAACCTATGAAGCCTTGTCAATACTGATATCTAGACCAGTCTTTCCCAACCCGTGTGCTTTCAGGCCTGAGCAGGTGTGCCACAGAATTGTTTCAAAAACACTCCGAGTTCTCGCTTGGCTTACGAATATTCATGAGTTCACTTGGAGACTGTATGGTGGTGTGCCCCAGAATAATTGATGGTATCAAGGTGAGCCATGGCAGAGAAAAGGATGGGGACCACTGATCTAGACCTCACTATACCTGTCAGAGAGCCACCCTACTCTCTGCTTCACTCTCCAGACTTCCTGTGTAAGCAGCAAGGGAGGAGTCTACATGCTAATCCAGAGACTTTCCATCTACCACTGCGGGGATACTCTGTTAACTGCAGGCCACAGGGAAGACCAGATCATCCCTCTGGCATCTAGGGAAATCGCCACGCTCATGTGCTACAACTGAAAGTGAACCCAGTTCTCTGTCTGGGTCTGGGGAAAAAAAAAGAGGTTTGCCCCTTCTCAAGCCAGGATCTCTGCAATCCAGGACTACCTGTCGTCATAAGGACAAGCTACAGCTTCCCTCAAGGTCTGCTTAGCTGTCATTTGAGCCCACCAGAAGGCATATTAAAGTCAGGTTTATGTGCTGTGCTTTGAGGTTCCTGAAAACCATTCTTTCAAACTTGTAGGTTCTCTCTTTAAGCCTCTTATGGAAGTGCTAGAGCATCTGCTTTCCTTTTAGCCATCAATTCTGCAGGAAGAGGTAGTGAACTCCATCCAGTAGCAGCTAAAGTATACTATACCAGGGCTCACAGGGACAAGGTGACCCTGAGACCACTCCAAATTTTATGCCTAAGGTGGTGTCAGATTCCACCCATATCCAATACATCTCCCTCCTGGATTTCACTCAGCACCCCGATTTCACCTACAGGAAACACATCCGCACACTCTAGATGTTAAAACAACACTGCTTTTACCTGAAGAAAATCAGATCCTTTAAAAAAAAAAAATCTAACAGACTACTCACAGCCTATGGGGAATGATGCCAGGGAGAACCTATTTCTAAGCAGAGGCTGTCACATTGAATAAAAAGATACCTAGCGTTACGTTGCATCTTAAGTAACCCTGCAGGGACTGTGGTTCTACAAACATATTCTACCAGTGCCACTTCTGCACCTGTGGCATGTCTGGGCATATTCCTGTTATGCAAATATTCAGAGTAGCAACATAAAAATCAGTGCATATTTTCACCAAGTACTGTTCCTTGGACTTGTCATCCCACTCTGGCACCCAATTTAAGAGTGCTGCTACAGTTCAAGACCACCTCAGCCACCTTCTGTCCAGGGAGCAACTGCTTGCTAGTTTCCCATGAGTGGGTATGCACCACAAGCCATCAAAAAAGAATGGAAGGTTATCACAAGTAATTTTTAATCTTAAAGTATTGCCTCTGTCCAGATTCACTGGCTAAATCATGTGAAAATTAAAAACTGCCTTGAGGTCACAAGGATTTTACCTCATTAATTAACTCAAACGTCTCTTTGTCACATGAAGACATGGTCTTTACTTCCTACTCTTTTATTTATTTCCAGTTCAAATAGTCTGTGAGTTCCTGTGATGTGCTATTTAGTATCTTTAACAATCTGGAAGAGGTCTAAATAAGACATGTCCTAACATTCTCTTTTCTGACACCCTTAACTTTTTATTTGCTTTTTCTGTGTGCTTTTTTGTAAGTATATCTACAGTAATTTTAACTCTCACACAACATACCCCTGATCTATACTGTAAATGGTTTACAGCAGCATTGGAAGGAATACACACAAGTGACTTAAAATAATTTGCATAACTCCCTTCAACCGCCTATGATCTGCGTATTGCAGCATGTCCACTGTATTGAGCTGAAGGCAAATGCCTACCCTTTGACTCAGAGCTACCCCACATGAGGGGGTGGTCCTCAGGGTTCAACTTCTCAGTTGACTGAGCTGGTTTTCATAGACCCACTCAGTTGATTGAGAAATTCAGTGTTGTGATTGTGAATTTGCTGCCATTAATGGAGACCTGCCCATAGTGTTTTTGTGCACTGGTGATTCCCAAAGATGTTAAAATGTTTCCATCATGTATGTAAGAAAGAAGGCTTTTGATCCCACTAATAAAATATATGGGCCAAAAACTGTGTTTGGCTTCTGTAGAAAATAATTATTTCAGTGTACAGGTAAAATAATATATACAAAGTCTCTGAATGAGAGCCAAATCTTGAACTTGTTCCCACTGAACTCAGTAACAAAACTTCCATCGTCCTCAGTGGCACAGAACTGCAGCCTGAAAGGGATTTTGGAAAATAAATACTTATATTGGACAAACAATGAGCTCAAGATCATGAAAAATAAGATTTTATCAACTCATTTTTATTAATTAAAAACACTGTGTGAATTAAGAGGAGAGAGGTGGTGTTAAAAAGTGTTGAACTAGTGCAAATGAGAGCACAAGTGAACACTGATTGAGGGGCATTTGCAGACACTTATCACCTTCTGGATTTTGCAAGTCTGATCCATTTTACATATGTGATTTGGGATACTAGCTGAGTGTGTGTGCACAAAACTGTAATTATTTTAGCTTCACTGTTATTCATTTGCACTTGACAAAGTAATTGAACTTTAGCATGTGTTCAGCTTCTGATGCCCTAGCGCCTGACTGCAAAGGTTCAGTTTTTGAAAATCAAGCTCGGACTGTGTTATTTAAAAAGCTCTTCTCAGTCCTCTTCAGCAACCTGAGGGACTGGGATGATCTCAGTAGTAGAATCTGGATTGTACTTTGCCTCATTAAACACATTTTGAAAATCACCATCCTCCTTTGCCAGGAATTAAGCTACATGATTTACAATTAGCATAAGAGTTTAATGTAATTGAATTGGGACTGTGATATTTGACTTGTGGGATTACCATAGATAAAGGAATAATTTGCAGTATAAAAAATGACCTCTGTTTTTAAAAGTAAATTTTAAAAGGTCATGGTGAGTCCAAGTTGAAAGTCAGCTGATGTTTTGAAAGATTAGTAAGCGAATCATAAACTGAAGGTCATCCAATATGATCAACGTAAAAACCCATGAATGTTTGTCATATTCAAAATTATACGATGTGCTTTTGGCTGAAGGCCAAAAATGAACATTGCAGTATAGCAGGCAATAATATCTTTAGACCTACTATAAGGCTGAACTTCAATAGGCAAATCCTATTTTAAGGAGCTACATTAAGTTATTCATATGACTTACCATTCAATTTTTGTTTCACCTTTTAAGCCTACTCCAGTGGTTCCCAACCAGTGTGCCAGGGCACACTGGTGTACCACAGCAACACCCAGAGTGTGCCACAAGCATCCCTGAGAGCTGGAGCTAAAGTTCCCTCCCTGCTCAGCCCAGCCACGTGGGCTGTGCAGGGCTGGGAAAAGGCAGGGGTTAAAGTAAGGGGGAAGGCACCAGAACACAGTTCCGGGCCCCCTATTTTTAGGCAGGCAGCATTGGGGCCCCCCTAAAAGTAAAGGAAGGCACTAGAAAGAGGAGTTCCAGGGGTCCCCCTACAAATAGCAGGAGCAGCCTGAACGCAGAGCTCTGGTGGCTCCCCCTTAGGCCCAGTCAGCAGAGAGGGGCAGGAGGTTGGGAGTGTGTGAATCTCCCCCTGCCGGGCGGAGCAGCTTGTGTCACCCAGCCTGCAAACAGCCCAGGTAAGGGCTCTGGGGGGAAGAGTTGCTGGGGGTTGTGTGTGGCCGGTGTGTGTGTATGTGTGTGTGTGTGTGTGTGTAGCAGAGGTGGGTGGGAGTGATTGTGTAGCAGCGGGTGTGTAGCTGGCGTTGTGGGGTGGCTGTTTGGTTGGGGGGTATGTGTAGCTGGGGGGGGTGGAGTGGCTGTGGGGGGGTGTAGCTGGGGGCTGGAGGCCTAGTTCTGGCCCCTGCAGTGATGGGAGGGTCCATCACAGGCAGCAGGGGGCTGGGGGAGGGGAGGTGGGACCCATTAAGGTGAGAGGGAGCAGCAGTGGGGTGAGGATTTGCCCTGGGTGGCAGGGAGCCACTGTGGAGGAGGGGGAAGTGGGTGCTGCGCCATGCTCCCCTGCCCTACCTCCCCACTCCCCAGGTTCTCCCCTGCCCCCCACAAAGCCACTCTTGTTCTCCCTTCTTCTCTCCTCTCTCACCACCCTTGTGCTGTTCCCCACATGGCTGCCCTTGTCCTCTTTTGCCACCCCTGCCCTGCTCTGCTCCCCACACTCACTCCTGCCACTGCACACGACTCCTGACCTCCCCTATTTTGCCACCCCCTGCTCTGCTACCCCTACTACCCCACATGGCAGCATTTCCGAAACACTGTGCCATGGTTCATAAATATTCATAAGTGATTTGAGTTAATTTGAATATTCATTAGTTTTTTAATAGTGGTCTGCCTCAAAAAATTTGAAGGTATCAAGGTGTGCCACAGCAGAGGAAAGGCTGGGAACCACTGTCCTACTCCATTATGTAAGTAATATTTGGTCACTTGATATGGGTTTTGCTGCAATAATACATAATAACAATGTAAATCCTTTGTTCTAAAGATCTCAAACCACTTTTTAAGCATGAGTCAGTTGAGTGTCACAGCCACTTAGGCACAGAGACGTTGAATAGCTTGGCAAAAGCATTGCAATGTGTCACGGGAAGTGTTGGAATGGAACCTAGATAGGTAGTCTGCTTGACTGCACTGCAAACGGTGAATGGTTATTTATTTTAGGCAAAAGATAAAAGTAAAAATTTCCCATCCTTCCCTTTTTTAGGGTACCAATGTTAATTCTTAAAATAGAATTAAAATGCACTAGTTTGTGTGTCGATGAATACCAGTGGCCAATTTAAAAATACAGTTTAATTTTAATGGGTCTCCCAGTGAGTGCTTTAGTATAACTTCCTCAAAAGACCAAACTTACTGTAGCTAGTTTGGCCTCATATGGCAGTGGTAGGTGGTTGCTTTTAACTTGCAAATCACCATTGTAATTCTAAATGTAGTGAAAGGGTTTGGGAGAATTAAATTTTTATTGGTAAATATCAGTAAACATCAGTTCCACTGTACATACACAAGTGAATGAAAAAATATTTCTTTTGACAACAATTTAAATGCATAGATAAGTGAAGTAAGGAAAAATGCTGTTTGAGAATGTATTAGAATTAAAATCCAGAGATTAAGACTTTTGAATTAGACTTGTTACAAATAAACTAGCAAATGAATAGTAAAAACAGGTACAATTTGTTGATTTAAAGATATTTACTTTGTATATTTTGACATGCTAGTGATGATTTCTGATAACAGTTTATAAAGCTTTAGCTTTTTTAATCTGAATGTCCACTGTCCTTAAATAATTGACTCTCCTCCCTGCTCCCCCAGCCTCTCTCCTCCAATTAATTTCCTACCAGTATGATTTATTTTGCATTATGTTAAAAAAAAAATGCACCAGAGTTCTGTTTATTGCCTGTCGGTTTCATTGGGCTTTCATACTCAGGGTGGAAAAACCTTGCTTTATATCTTGTTCTGAAGGTGTCAGAGAAAATTGAGGACATCTCAGTCACATTCAATAATTCATTGAAGTGTTTCAGTTCTATTTTGTGCAGTTGGCAGTTTCAAGAAACAAAGTTTCTGCTTCACCTCTGTGTCAAAACTCTATGAATTAAAAGTTTCACCACAACTGGACTTGATATGCAACTACAGCCAAGTTGTCTGACATGGAGGAAAGGCCCCTGTACACTGTTTCAGCTCTTTAATTCACCATAAAGCGGCTTAAATAGGAGAGAGACTCATTCTAATGTTGTTATGCTCATTAATTAGACTAATTCATTTCATTTCAATACAATATCCCAAAATAAAATTGATATTCAGCTGTAGTGTTCTACAGATCTAAGCACAAGTTTAAATGCAATAATCCAGAGTACTAAAGCCCACCCATATAGCTGCACCCATTTGTGACTCCTGGAAAACTACAGAACATACTGAGATGTAATATAACCCTGGTATTTGTCAGCCTTAAAAATTCATCTTGTTAATGATTAGATGAAGGGGAAGTAACCTACATTACCAAAAAATATAAATAAATAAAATACCAGTTCAGCAACTATAACTTTTCTTCTATAATAGCCCTTGATAACTCCCTTTTTATCTTCAGCATTTTCATCTTCTTGCTTTCCAATCTCCCTTACATTTACAAATGTCTCCCATGCCAAATTGTCTCAAATTTCTCCTCAAACACATGCTACTTATACAATGCCTTGCTTTCAGCACAGTTCACTCCCCAAGATTTGTTGTGCTGTACAGATGAAACATCCAATATATAGCAATACCCCCCCACACACACACAATATAGTCTATCAAAACAACAAGGAGTTGTGTGACACTTGAAGACTAACAGATTTATTTTTTGCATGAGCTTTCGTGGGAGAAGATCCCACTTCCTCAGATGCTTCGAAGATGGGTGAACTTATAGAAAGGAATGAAACTAAATGCAAGGGGGTGTAAAACATAGGATCAGGTCAAACAGTAACAACAAATCAGAGCAGTTTTCAGGTTCAAACCATGGGAAGCCTGAATTCAAATTACCTTTTGTAATGGGAAAAGAACCCATAGTCTCGATTATGTCCTGCTTTTACAGAATTTAGCTTGCATATTTATTTGAGTTCAGCTGTTTCTTTTTGAAGTCTTGATGTCCCAGCTACATCTCTAATGACAGTCGTTAACAAATCAGTCATCAAGTGATTAGGAAGATGAAAGTGCTCAGCAACTGGTTTCTTTGTTCTTTGATTTCTGATATCAGCTCTGTGCTCATTCAGCCTCTTACACAGCGATCTGGCCACTATGGATGTAGAAGCTCTTTACACCAACATCCCACACAAGGATGGATTACAAGCTATTAGAAGAACCATCCCAGATGATGCCACAGTGCAGCTTGTGACTGAACTTTGCGACTTTGTACGCACCCACAACCACTTCAGATTTGAGGATCATTTATATCTCCAAATCAGTGGCACTGCTGTGGGCACCCGCATGGCCCCACGATATGCCAACATCTTTATGGGCGACTTAGAACAACGTTTCCTCAAGTCTCATCCCTAAACAGCTCTTATTTACCTGCGCTACACTGATGACATCTTTATCATCTGGACACATGGCAGGGATGCTCTTGAAGATTTTCACAGAGATTTCAACAATTTCCACTCCACCATCAAATTAAGCCTGGAACACTCCACGTAGGAGATCCACTTTCTGGACACTACAATACAAATCAGGGATAGACGCATCACCACCACCTTATACCGAAAACCTACTGATCAGTATAGTTACCTACATCCTTCAAGCTTCCATCCTAAACACACCACATTATCCATTGTCTAAAGCCAAGCCCTAAGATATAACCGCATCTGCTCTGATCCCTCAGACAGAGACAGACATCTTGAGAATCTCTATCAAGCATTCTTGAAACTACAGTACCCACCTGGGGAAGTAAGAAAACAAATTGACAGAGCTAGACGGGTTCCCCAAAGTCACCTACTACAAGAGAGACCCAAGAAAGAAAGCAACAGAACACCACTAGTCACCACATACAACCCCCAAGTCAGACCTCTGCAAAAGATCATTAAGGACCTACAGCCTATTCTAAAAGATGATCCCTCTCTCTCTCAAGCGTTAGGAGACAGACCACTCCTTGCTTATAGGCAGCCCCCTAATCTTAAACAGATACTCACCAGCAACTACAGATCTAACAACAGAAACATTGAAGCAGGCACACACCCCTGCAACAAACCATGCTGCCAAGTCTGCCCACATATCTGCACAACAGACACCATCATAGGTCCTAATGAAGCCTGCTACTCCATCAAAGGCTCATTTACCTGCTCATCTACTAATGTGGTCTATGCCATCATGTGCAAGAAATGCCCCTACACCTTATATATTGGACAAACAGGAAGATTGCTGCATAATAGGCTGAATGAACACAGAGCTGATATCAGAAATCAAAGAACAACAAAACCAGTTGCTGAGCACTTCCATCTTCCTAATCACTCGATGACTGATTTGTTAACGACTGTCATTAGAGATGTAGCTGGGACATCAAGACTTCAAAGAGAAACAGCTGAACTCAAATAAATATGCAAGCTAAATTCTGTAAAAGCAGGACATAATCGAGACTATGGGTTCTTTTCCCATTACAAAAGGTAATTTGAATTCAGGCTTCCCAGGGTTTGAGCCTGAAAACTGCTCTGATTTGCTGTTACTGTATGACCTGATCCTATGTTTTACACCCCCTTGCATTTAGTTTCATTCCTTTCTATAAGTTCACCCATCTTCGAAGCATCTGAGGAAGTGGGATCTTCTCCCACGAAAGCTCATGCAAAAAATAAATCTGTTAGTATTAAAGTGCCACACAACTCCTTGTTGTTTTTTTACTGGACTAGACTAACACAGCTATCCCTTTTGAAATAGTCTATCAATACTCCGTGTCAGAAACCAGATTCACAAAGGTATATAGGTACATAAAGATGGAGGTTGGAATCACAAAGGCTATGTCTACATCTAACTGCTTAGTTCAGACTTGCTTAATCTGAATTAAGCAGTTCAGAGTTAGTTTGAACTAACCCTGGGTTAGTTTGAACTTACTGTAACTTTTTAATTTGAACTAACTGCATTTTTTTAGTTTAAACTAAAAACTGCAGTTAGTTCAAACTAACTGCTTAGTTCAAATTTATTTAGTTTGAACTAGCACAGCTACATCATGCTCATTCGAACTAAAGTTTGAACTAAGTTTGAACTAACTGTTTGAACTAACAAGTTTGAACTAAGACTAGGCAAAGCCTAGTGTAGACAGGGAGCAAATTAGTCCAGATTAAGCCTCCTTAATCCAGACTAATTTGCTAGCGTAGATGTAGCCAATAATGCCTTGCTGAGATTTATGAAGGCCCCATAAGGTATGAGTACTCAGCTCCCATTGAACGCGGGAGTCAGGACCCAGATCCTTAAACATATTTAGGCACATAACCAATTCAGGTACTTTTACAAAATCCGCTAGTCACTGATGGGCTTTTTCAGTCTTCTGTAAATATGTTAAAAGCATCCAAATCTGCCGTGTTCCTAGTACAAGTGCAGAAGTTCACTCATCTAAAATAATGGCCAGGCTAAGGGCATTTGACTATAGATTGCTAGAGACAGGGATTGTGGGTTTTCATAAAGCCAAGCTCCATTTAAAGACTCAATATATAATTTTTTAACCTCAGATCTTTCCCTCACTCAAGTTGTTCCTCACTACTGTCAAGTCACAAATGACTGACCATCCTATGATTGACCATCCTGACCCTGAGAAAATGAAAGCTATTCTTTTTTTTAAGGGGGGGGAATAACTGAAATCAAATAACCTGGACCTGATTGATTAGTCTGGATGTTCTGAGAATGGGTGACAAAAGCAGTAAAGGTCATTTTGATGCTAAGATGCATACCAGTGTATATAGATCAGGAGGAGGATGTCCTCAGCGTGTCTGACATTCTTTGTACTACACACAAGCCTTCTGAAGACACCAACACTGTATCATGGTGTGTGTTTGATGCACATGAGTGAAACTTGACCTTACGGTCAATTAAGTGAGCTGACTTTAGGGAATTCACAAGAGTACATTCATCTTGGAGCTCACAAAATATTAAAGAAGTTCAGTAACTGTCCCTCTTTTGGACAGGCCATTTTGCATCTTGTTTCCCATCAGTGCCTTCTTGCCAGCATTCTTCTGCAGCTACCATCTTTTCTTTCTTCCACACCTCACTTCCTATAGTCTTATATTCTTATTCAAAATGGTGTGCAGATCGGAACTTTCAGATGTTTATTTGAAGAAGGTGCTGCAGCAAAGAAGAGAAAAATACAGTCCCATCTCTATCTATAGACAATTAAAATGGTCACTAGGTGGCATTTAAAATTTGTTTTGATAATGGATTATAGCAACACACTGAGACATTACTGTTATAAACATCTGCACCAGAAATGTGTTCTTTTTCCTCAAACTAATTACTTAGCTTCAGAAACCGGATCCAGGAAGATTAGCATTCAACATGTGAAACACTTTCTCTTTAAAAAAAAACCATACACACATTGTCATATTTTTAAACACAAGAAGTGAAAACCAAATTCTAACCAGTTTGGAAAACTCTTTCTGCTCATAAAACTTAACTCATCCCTCTCTCTTGCAAATTCATTCGTTTTCATATGTGTGTGTCTTTGTGTATAGATTTTATAAATATACCCACCCAACGTATGTTGTAGAGATTTACAATATGGGCTTAAGAGGATAGTCATATATATTCAGTAAGTGGACATTGTGGCTAAATTCTCTAGCTGGCTTTGAAAATCTCAACTATATCTATTTTAGACATGGACATATTAAAATGAGTGCCTGTCCGTAAACAGTGATTAAAATAATTAGATACAATGAAAAGAGAGAGCTGGGCATACACATGTATGTGTGTAACATATAATTCTGTATGTTTTGTCAGCATGAGTTTCACATGTTTTTGAAGCCACTTGCAAGGCTACCTTCTTTGGTTGTCCAGGTTGTGTTGATACTAGCAAAGTGTTGGGGCCAATTCTAACAACGTGTGAAGTGTGCAGTAATAACTAATACTCTGGTCTGGTCATCTTCTGCCTAATAAATAGCAATTGTCCCCATTTCCACTCACTTTTACTATTTTTCTAAAAATAGGAAGGTAAGGAGAGGGAAGGGTGGCAAATAGCCCCATAAAGAGGCCAGGAAGCTCAACTCTGGCTAGGAATGCTAGGGAAGTGGCCCAATCAACATGTCACAGGAATGGCTCTGGGAAGCAATTTTAGCTGCCAGAGAGGCGGGTGAGGTTAATGACACTTAAAACTTTCTTGTGTGGGAGGAACAGGGACAAAACAGCAACATTTATAAAACCAGTATGACAGAATGAGTCCCCTCTGCCACTGACAATTCAAACCCCTCCCACAGATCTTCTCAGCTGCTTTCTCAAGCTCTCTTCAGACTACAGTATTAGCAATAATGTGAACCAATCCTTTTTGAACACACAAACTCCATTGACTTAATGGGAGTTTGGGTAGACAGAGCAAAGCATGATCAGGCCCACAGTTTATTTCCCATTTTGTCTTCATTAAAAGAGTTAACAGAAAATAAGGCCTAGCTTCCCAAATTTAGCTGTCTGAGACAAGGGTCCTAAATCCACACCTAAAAGAGGTGCTCTGTTTTCTCAGATGCTGAGAATTCTCTGCTGCCCTTGAAATCAATAGGAGGGCTCAATGCCTTTGAAAATAAGGCCACTTTTACTGAGTTTTGGAGCCTCAATTTAGGTATCCAGCTTTACAGAGTTTGGCCAAGTTGTTTTAAAAAAACTAAATGCAACCACTATTCCCCATTTGTTCTTTTATGCTTGGGTGTAGAACATTATTCAGGGCAATGCTTGAGGCTATTGTGGCCAATCCTCTTCTTTTATTAGCAAGCTGATTAAAAAGCAGGGAGAGAAACTTTCACAACATTTCAAGAAATTCTATGCATTCCTTTAGTTTATTACAATTTGCCAAAGGAAAACAAGGTCTCCCAGGGACAGCTTTTTTTAGGCTAGAAACTGCTGTTATTCTAAGCCACACTGGCTGCAAAGCTCTGCACATGCTAAATGAGGGAAGAGGGGTATTTGTCATGTAAAAATCTACTGTTCTTTGGTTTTCTATTTCTACTGTGCCCTCTCCCTTATTTTGGCTCAGTAACAAAACTACTGGGATTGGACAATTATAGGATGGGGGAAAGGGGCTATTTGTCACAGACCCTTGCTGTTGCCAGTGTCCTCAAGCCTCTGAAATGCTCCAGGCCTTTCAACATCATCCACATACAAGGAAGCAATGCAGAAAAGGTCTCTGTTCTTTTAACAAGAACATTCTGGTGCCTACAGGACGCTTTCCTTTGAAATCCTTAAAAAGCCTCCAACCCTGCAATTCCTCTTGTAATTGTAAGAAATCTCTGGGGTGTCCCCAAAGGCTTAGCTTCTCTTCCCTTTCTGCAAGCGGCTTAAATTCTTCACTTTCCAAACAAATTATGCTTGCCTGAAAGTCAAGTGTTTGTTTTTCCCTGGCTGCTGTTTTATTCCAGTCTTTTCCGCCCAAATTTGGTCTCAGAAACTTCCATATTGTCTCCCCTGTGAACTCTCCCAGAAAATACAGATTGTAGAGTAAAGGGGACAAGACCCTCTTCCGTGCCAGTAAAGAGCAGTTACTTCCTACAGTAACTGTGGTGCTACAAGTTGGTGTATTCACTCAGGATCCCTTGGAGGTTAGCATGAGCCTCATGCAGAGGAAACCAGAAGTTATTTGATCATCAGTGGTCATTAGGGCCATGCTAGTGTCCTGTGGTGCCTTCTTTGTGCTTCTTTATTAGCTTATAAAAGAGATCTACACTGAATCGCACTTGTAGAGTAGGCTAATCAGGGCTATTTGAGATGATCAGATAACTCATTTTATTAAGTGTGGTTTATTCCCTGACAACTCTGAAGGGCCCCGATTCTCAAGTAAATACGGCAGCTGCTCTGTGCAGTACAAGAGGGGGCTGTCAGTGAGCTGATTATATCTTCTGCTTTTCCTGGTACAAAGCACAGATTAGAACAATGTAAGGGCTGCACCCACTGGCCACGGGCCCCTAGGAACCACCAGCTAGCTGTAAATAACTGCAACTTATCACAACACTGCCATTCACCCTCTTTCCCCATGAAATACACTTTGTACCAGAGACTCAGGGAAGGAAGGTATACAAGTCAGCCCTTTTGGGCTTCATTCTACAGGTATCCTCAGCAGGGAGGCTGTGGCCAGTCTCTGCTCCTTCTGCACTGCCTGAGGGCTGAAAGAGAGTGGAGGGGGGTCAGGAATCTGGCCCTCTACTGCAGCAAATAAGCTGTGATGCCGGGACCCATCTTGATCCATGCCTACTTTGATCTGTCTGTTAAAAAAGAAGCCAAGCTGTGAAATCACATCATCAAGCATTAGGAGGTGTTCATTTTATTCTTTGTGGGTTAATATATTTATTTCGTCACCATTATTTTGTTCTAAGGTACTTGATAAATCTTAGAGGAGATTCATCACTCTTGTCTGAAGAAGCTAATGATTTACTTGAAATGGACTTGCACAGTTAGATACAATATTTGCAAAACTCTTTGACTCCTTATTAGAGTTCTGTCTCTTTAAACAAAGGATTTTCTCTGTTACAACATCAGTTAAAACTCTAACATAGAAAAATGCCTGCAAAAATAGCATTGTACTGTTGTATAGTCAATCCCTGTCAATGACTTCCATATCAAATTTACAAGTCAAAAAGATTTTCTGACTACCTGCTTTGCAAACTCCATCCTAGATCAGAAAAACAGGCTGCATATCTTTCTGCCTCTTCCTACACTTCTAGTAATAAAGATTGCACAATCAGATCCTCACTGATAATCATGTTGATGATGCGTGTAGCTGAAAAGAATCCAGCTCATTCTTTCATAGATGTGCTGGCTTTGCAGTACTAACTGTAATAAAAACTCTTTTCTGTCAGTCAAGTAAGCAGGCATACAGTTTAAACTAGACAGCATTGGGTATAGATGGAATTTTCTTTATAAAAGTATGAACAGCCTGTGTGCAAAGGAAAAATCCCTAAGAAATTTTCTGTTCCTCTGGATCTATTTATTCAGAAATCAAGCTTTTCTAGAATAAGGCCTACTGTTTAGGATAGGAGTAACAGCAATATGTGAGCCCTGCCTATAGCAAGGAAACTCACTTCAAGGACCAGTTGAGAATAGGAATATAGACACATCTAGCCAAAAATGGGAATTAAAGGAAAGAGAAACAGCAGGGGTTTTTTTGCATCTGAAGCTATGTATTATGAAAAACTGCCTTAAAATTGGTCTATGTCACTGTAAAACACAATGGCTTATTTAGTTTGCAAAAATATACATAGAAAATTATTCCCAAAGACCTCTGGAGTAGTGTCCACTTTGGGTATTTTGAATACATTTTTGAAAAAATCTGTTCATTCACCACAAACCTTATTTCAATCAGCTTTGTAGAACAACAGCCAAGCACAATGTCAGTAGCCAGGACATGTTAGAAAATGTTCCAAAAAAACCACTTGAGAACTGAATAAAACGATACACTCATTGAGGCACCTGGTTTCTCACTCTGTTGTCTCTCTGCCCTATTTTCCATCACTTGGTAGTTCCAAGACACACATAGGTAATGAACTAAGAGGGGTCTTTAACCTAAGAAATAAAGGCATAACAAAATCCAGTGACTGCAAATTGGAACTAACAATATCCAAGTAGGAACTAAAATTAAAATTTTTAACAATATAGCATTGCTACAGTTTATCAATAGCTGTGGCAAATTCTCCATCAGCTGGAGTCTTTAAATCAAGCCTACATGACTTGATACAATACATGCTGTATCTCAGCCACAAATCCTTGAGCCTAGAGAGAGCAATCACTGGATGAAATTCTTTGCACTGTCTTCTGGTGGAGGCAAGACTCATCATAATGCTTCTTTCTCACCTTAACATCTATCAGATCTACTTGGTCTAATTGCTGTATTTGCATCCCAATCTGTCAGGATCACATGATATAAATATTACATACTGTCAAAATGAAAACATTGTTCTCCAAGGCATTTAAGGAAAAACATGCAGTTGGTTCAGCTTTAGACTTTTGCATAGCAAAATAACTTGTCTTATAAACGAACATTGATCATCAGATTTTACTTTTCAGTTCGTGTAGTGGAAACTGAAACTTTTTATAAAAATGAGCAACAACTTAACTTTAAAGACACTGGGTATAGATTTTAGATGGTCTTAGCATTGACGGGGAAATACAAAACACAGAATTAATCCAAATTATTAGGAGCACAGTTATTATTTAATAAACCACAAAGGTGTGTGAAATAGCTGAAATAGAATGGCCTTTTCCACATAAAGAAAGCATAAACTTTGCATAACGTAAGTTTTTAGTGCAGCTGGGTAACATTTAGTTTTATGATGATTTTTAACATTTTATTTCATGTAACCATGGCAGAGATAATCCTCCAGTTGAGGAACTGCCAACGATAACTATGTCATCTAACAAAAGATAATTTGTGATTCCAGCGGAGAGCTGACAGGAGAATCTCAGTGCCAGGTGAGATTTGTGACACGTTTTCTACACAGATTTGAGCAACTCAAAAATAGATATTCCTAATACTGTGTGGAAATTGATTTTTTGTGGACATAGAGCAAGAGACAGTTTTCAGAAAGGGACATTCAAGGCTTATGTACAACCTTGGTACAAATAGAGCCTGTCAAATAAACTTTATTTCAGTCTCTGAGATTACAAATTTGGTGCTGCATAGAAGTAAGAGAATTTTGTAATGCATTTTATTTAGCGCTGGATGATATCAGTAGAATACATGTTAAGTGGATGAAGAATTGACTGCCAGATCTCAAAAAGTAATTGTCATTGGGGAATAACCATTGAATGAGGATGTTTCTAGGGAGGTTCCACAAGAATTGGTATTAGGCCTGATGCTATGCAACATCTTCATGAATATGTGGAAGTCCACATAAAATCACTACTGGTAAAATTTTGGAAAGTTTGGTGGAATAGTAAATAGCGATGTGGCCGGGGCACCCCTACAGAGTGATATGGATCATTTGGTGAACTTGCCCATTCAATCAAAGTATGTATAATGCAGCCAACTGTGAAGTTTTAGGTCTAGCTAGTAATTAAGAACTCAGACCATGACTACATAAGGAGGCACAGCAAAAGTAGTGTTTCTGGAAAGGATTTAGGAGTCATAGTGGACGAGTAAAGGAATATGAGTTTATCCTGTGACACTCGGTTACATGCTAACACAATCCTTGGATTTATAATCAGGGGAGGAGGAGCAGGGAAATGATTTTACCTCTGTGTATGGCATAAGTTAGATTGATAGACTAGTCAGTTTGATGTCTGCAGATGAAGACTGGATGCTTTTTGCCAAACATTCTCTTTGCCAAACACAATTATGTTTTAGTCAAAAACAGTGTATTAAGCTCCCTATAGGGGGAGATGGATGAAACATATCAGCCAATGACATACAGGAGTTTAGACTAGATGATATAATAGCTCCTTGTAGCCTTAAACACTGTTACAATCATGTATCAACAACTATTTACCCAGTTACTGAAAGAACCAATGAAAATTGAAGAAATACAGAAACAAATAGATAGTGGATGAGCTAAGTCACTATTTGCATGAGTGACCATTTATTTTTTCTTGCAACCAGAATATTTGCACTTTTAAATCTAAAATCACAATTGCACATAATTGTTTACATGTGAGCTTTAGGCTTCATTTTTCTTGAAAATTTGCCCATAAATGTCATTTAAAAAATCAGGAATTTTTGCACAGGTCCTAAAAATGTCTCATTTGTTTGAACTGAGGTTGATGATCTTTATTTGCAAACAAGTGCAGCCATCTGCATAGAGAAATAGAGCACATTGTTACTGTGGCACATGATCATTTCTATGCAGCTAATTACTGAGGAAGATGTAGGTGAACATTGCAGAATGGGAAAAGATAGTAGTGTATATGAAGTAGAAAACTAATTTCCATGTTCTTGATAATATTTAATTGCATCGATGAGTTTTACTTCTATCACAAGGCTGGTATACCACTAAAATCCCATTTCAATCCCACACCACTTTGCAGTAGCAGCTTTGGGCATGCACTGGAGTTTCTCTTGTGTTTCTACTGCACACCCAAAGCTGCTGCAGTTACTGTTGCATAATCACGAAACTTTCTAATCATGTCTGTGCACAGCAGATTTATTTTGCAGTTTTAGTTTTTAAATGTTTAAAAGAAGAAAATGTCAGTCCAAACCCTGCAGTCCTCAAACTGTTTCCCAGCCTACCTAGTTTTCATTTTATTTTCTTCCATTGTGATTTCCTCTTACTGAGTTACAAAAACAACCAGTTTGCAGGCTGTCACATTAGACAGGTAACAGATGAGAAATAAAAAAAGCTAGCCGGTCATCCATCCACGTTACTGATTTCTTGTCGGTCTTCAAAACAAAATGAAACAAAAAACAAACAAACAAACAAATAAAAATCTTGACTGAATCACTGCAATAAATAGTCATTTTGTCCTTTCTCTCCCTTCTCTTTACCTAGGGTAGGAATCTGTGTACATCTACTGTAGGTACAACCTCCACAGAAAGCAGAGAAGGAGGGTAAAACTAAACCCTCTGGAGGCTGGCCAGCAGCTATGTCTAAATCTCTTGATTGATTTCCCAGGGAATTCTTGATCTAAATGTCAGGAGTACACATCCCTGCTGCCAAATCAGGGTCAGGCTGATACCAAGGCATGACAAACTCAGCTGCCTATGTGAAAAGATTATACTTTTGTATAATTGCAGTGATATAAACTTTATAAATGTGCTAAGATCAGATTAAAGTGAAGGATAGAAAAAATTTAAGATCTCTTTAGTAGCCAAAGCTGAATCTTAAGCATATTTGTTATCTTAAAACATTTCCCTGGCATTTGATTGAGATGTTTCATTATACATGAGTATCTGTCTCTACTATAAGAAACAACTGTAGTAAAACAGCACTTATTCTAATCAGGACAAGCTGATTTGGATTTGGATATTTTTAGCTGTTAATTGAGCTACTACTGTTATCAGGATGTTAACTTGAGTGTTGTCAAATTACTCATTAAAAAATATTCTGGCACAGTATGCTTTAAATAGTGTGATGTGATTTTATTTAATTCCTTTTAAAAATAGGGTTTTTCTCTTCTGCTGCTGAAATTTCAAAGCATCTTTTAGGTGCACCCCACCCAGTGGAGCACCAAATATATTCCAAGACCACCTCTATCTCTTTGGTAACAGCTGTGCTTCTAACAGTGGTAAACACCCTCATGGAGAGGTTAGGTAAAATGTGTGAAAGTGATCTTCACCCAGATCACTGCACATGGCAGTGTCAGGCTACCATATGAGTCCTGCTGTGCTTAACCCTTTGTGCTAGCCTGGTGGTACTGCTGAGGATCTGGGCATCAGTGTGGCTCACAAGCTGAATATGAGTCAATAATATGATGTGATTGAAAAAAAGGCAAATATTCTGGGATGTATTAACAGGCACGTGATGTGTAAAATTCAGTAGGTTATAGTCCCACTCTACTTGGCACTAGTGAGGCCTCAGCTGGAATACTGTATCCAGATTTGGGGGCCACATTTTTGGAAGGATGTGGATAAATTGGAAAAAGTCAGAGGAGAGCAACAGAAATTATAAAAGGTTTAGAAATCTTGACCTGGTAGAAAACGTTCAAACAAACTGAGCATGCTGAGTATTTAATAAAGAAGACAGAGAAAGGGCCCTGATAACACTCTTCAGATATGTACAGGGATGTTGTAAAGAGGACTGTGATCAATTGTTCTCCGCCTCCGTGGCGGTAGGAGAAGTGATAATGGGCTTAGTCTGCTACAAGGGAGACTTAGGTTAGATATTAGGGAAAGGATTCTAACTATGAGAGGCTATGTTATACTGCCAAAGATATTTCAAAATAGTTATTTGCAATTTATTTCAAAATAGCATTATTTTGAATTTATTATTTCAAAATAGGAGTCTAGTGAAGAGTCTCTATTTCAAAATCAGATAGGAGTTATTATATTGAAATAGGGAGTCTTTACTAGACTCTATTTCAAAATAGGGGAAGGCAGGGAAAAGTATAAGGCCATTATTTTGAAAAAAAAGCCAATTCTGTGGCTTGTAATGACTTTTTTTTTAAATAACTGTTTTGAAAAAATTGCTATTTCAAAATAAGAGAAGGTTTAATTATTTTGAAATAGACCTTCAGGGTTTTTCCCCCCCCCCCGAAATAATGAAGCGCTTATTTCAAAATAACAAAATGCCTGCATGGATGGGTAAAAAGTTTCTTTGAAATAAGCCTTTTTATTTCAAAAAAACTCTTCAATGTAGACATATCCAAAGTAGTTAAGTTCTGAAATGAGCTCCCAGGGAAGGTTGTGGAACCCCTGTGATTGGAGGTTTATCAGAATATGTTAGATCAGAGGTTCCCAACCTTTTTGAATGAAAGCCCAACTAGTTAACATAAGGTAAAACATGCATATGCTCCCAAATCCAGGTATAAAAACATATAACCCCTATATAAACATATAATCGTAGGCAGGTGTGCAGCGCAGACAGCTGCCCAAGGCCCCACCGGGGAAGGGCCCCATGCCACTCCAGCAGAGAGCTGGCCAGTGGGCCCAGCAGCAGCGCAGGCTGGCGAGAGGCCTGGCAGGAGCCCAGTGGTAGCATGCAGCAGGGCTGGCGGCAGGACCATGGAGCTAAATGACGTCAATATTGCTGAAGCCTCGTGGATCCCCTGTAATCTTTGGCACCTTCATAAATGGGTCCTACACCACAGGTTGGGAACTGTTAGGTTAGACAAATACCTGTCAGGGGCAGTCTAAGTTTATTTTGTTCAAGCTCACTACCATGGATTGGATTTGATGATTTCTCAAGGTCTTTTCCAGTCCTTTGTTTCTAGGGGGCCAGAAGTAGAATTGATCATCAACAAAACAGAGGAATTGATATAAACAAAGTGCTATTAAATATTCAAAGTTAAATAACTGGGAAAAACAGAAACTCTAATTTCTCTATTAATCTTTAATAGTGATAGCCATTTTAGGGATTACATGTAAAAACAGCTAAATGCCAATATACATGTGCCAGATCATGAGGTTCCCAGGGATCATGGTAATGTAACTGATGCAAGTGCTTAAAATGGGTAGAACAGTTGATACTTCACGAGGAACTGCGGTCTTCAAGTTGATTGTGTCCTTTAAGAGTTTCTGAAAGTGTGATTGTGTTTCAGAAAGAAGAATAGATAATGAAAAGTATTGCATCCCAGTTTCAGAAAGGGCTTTGACCTAAGACCCTGAATTTCATTGAAAGTCAGTGACACCCAGGCCTCCTGGTTCATAAATTACTTTTGAAAAAGGGACTTGGGCTCCTTAGGCATTTTTGAAAATTGTATCTAAATTGTACTCAGCACAAACAGTGACTCCTTAGCAACTCCCGGTAAGGTGCTCAGAAAGCAAAGAAAGCTGTGGTTAAAACAAGCATCCATTCTTGCAATCTGTTAAAAAAAATCATAAATTCTAAAAGAACTAATGACAGGACTTTCTAGTGAGGGTAAAGTCAGCTTGATTTCCATTAGACTTTAGAACAAGTGTATACATTCTTGATGTACAGTGCAATGCCTCTTCCTTTTTTACCACACCTATCCTTTCCAAACAAACCATACCCCTCAGTGGTGATACTTCAGTGATCGAAGTTGTCTCACCAGGTCTCTCTAATACCAATTAAGTTGTAATTTTCTTCGTAAGCTCTCTTTAACAGGTTAGCCAGACGATGTCCAAAGATGCTCTTCCCAGTATTTGTCAGATAGATGGAGTTCATCTCAGCACAGTAATCCTCTTTCCTGGAACATAAGCTTGTTGTCAGAGAGGCAAAAGCCATCTCGCTGACACCACCTGCTTAGCCATGCAGTTACTTCCACAGTTTGACAGTCCCTGCTTGGGCTTTTCCTTCAAAAGGGCAGATGGACAAGACCACCACTTGTGACCCGAATTCTTTTATCCTTCTTTCCTGAGCCACACAGTCTGCAGTGATCTGTTCATGGTTATTCTTGGCAGTATTTTTGGTACCCATGTGGATAACTAAGGCTAGCAGCCTGAGAACCTGATAATCTTCAGTAGACTCTAAAGGGGAAGCTGTGTTTGTCAAGTTCAGCAAAACAAACAAGAAGTCCTGTGGCACTTTTAAGGATTAATAAATATATTTATTGCATGAGCTTTCGTGGGAGAAAATCCCACTTTATTGCATAAAGTGGGATTTTCTCCCACGAAAGCTCATGTGATAAATAAATCAGTTAGTCTTTATAAGTGCCATAGGACTCCTTGTTTGTTTAGCAGACTGTAAGTCACATCCTGAAGCCTAGTTCCACAGCTCTTGGGGTTCTGGGTTTGGAGTTCTCTTAGAAGGAAATCCATGACCATCAGCACCCTTCTCCTCCTCTTGGGCATGACAGTCACTCCTAGCAAAATGCAGCCCATGCCTTCTGGTGGACAAGGTCTCCTTCATCCCTTCCCTCAGCTGACACTTCCAAGGTACCTATGAAGAGACCTTGAAAGCAATAGCTTACATGATTTCTTTGCCCAGAATATACTTGTCTAGGGATGATGTAGAAACTCCTTCACTAGAGGTTTTTTAAAAGGAGGCTGGATAGCCATCTTCCTTGGATGGTTTAGATACGACAAATCCTGCACTTTGGCGGGAATTAAACTAGATGTGGTCCCTTCTAACCCTATGATTTTAGTAACAAAATTATAAAGGAGAAAAATAGAGCACTTAAAGTACAAGGAAGATGAGGGGAGTTGAGACCTTCAAGATGAAAACAGGTTGCTTCTTAATTACCCTTCCAACCACCCCATTATCATCTCAGAAACTTTATGGACTATCTCTGGCACTCTTATGAGTAGCACCTTATGCCACAGGCATTGCCACAGAAATTAATGGGATTATCCACCGATTGCTATCAATATACAGTGCCACAATCTGGTCCTTTTCAGCCATTACTGTGCAACCTTATTTTGGTAGGAATTAACTGGCTTACAATATGTCCTAAGTTTGAGGAAATCCCCAACCCCTTTCTGAACTTTGTAGGCACTGCTGAAGCCCCCTCCTCTGACAGTTTGTCACCACATAAAAAAAATGGACAATTTTGGTGTCCAATTTTTCCTCCCTCCAAGCCTCCACTGCAATGGAAGGCATGGTTACAGCTCCTGTTTTGTTTCTTACTCGTTAACACCCAGCAGCAAGCCAGCTGCACCAATATACAACTTCACCTCCTGCAGACTAAACCTTTGCTCGGCTGGCCGGTTCTAGAGAGAGTCCAGAAGACTAATCAGGTGAGGGGCAATTATTTAGAGTTTCAAATATAACTCAGCGGCTTGCCACATGGTTCAAAGGCTTTCCAGCCCTCCTCTCCAAAAACCCAATCAGGCAAGTAGCAGTAATGTGACTCCCAGGGCACTGAGGGCTGCACTCCCGGCTCTTGCAGCTCCCTCCTCACTGCAGCCAGGCGGGGCAGGAATGAGCCACAGAGCCGCAGGCGGAGGCTGGGGGTGAGTGTCCGGCGCAGGGGACTGGGGGCGGTGGGACCAGCCCATCTCAGGGGAGCTTGGAGGGACAGGGAGAGGGTTTGTCACTGGGCCTTTTGCTAATTAGCAGCAGTCATGAGCCAGATCCGGCTTGTAGTTTTTTTTTTTTTTGGTTGGTTTTTTGTGGGTTTGGTTTTTGCCTGCCACTGGTGGAGCAAATCGGCTCAGCATCCCCGGCCCTGCCCCAAAGCGGAGCGAGCCCTTCCCCGGGCGCTGAGCCGGGCAGCGAAGGGGTTAAAGTGTTAAAGCCTGGGGGCAGGCTGCCCTCCCCGGAGTCCCGCACCCGGGAGGCTGGATCCGGCTCCCGCCTCCTCCGCACTGAGCGAGCGGCGCCTTTAACAGCCCGGGCTGCTGGACGGGGCCCCCGCCCGCCTGTGAGTTTTTAGGGAGCGGGAGGGGGGCTGTGGGGGCCTGATCCAGGCCAAGAAAGTTTCGCTGCCCCGCGAGCGGGCCACTCCTGGCCTGTGTGAACGCGAGAGGCTGAACCGGAGCGAGCTGGGAAGGATTCACTAAAGGTCAAGGGCGATGGGTGCCTTTGGCCTTTTTGGGGAGGCTCCTGAGGAGCTGCAAGCCGCCTCTTAAATCCACCCCTCTGGGTTTAAGACACAGACTAGGACTCGGTGCAGAAAGTCGGTACATTTTGCAGCCGGCTTTCGGATTTGGCGTCTGAATAATCCAGAGAGATTTAGAGGGTGAAGCGATTTGTGTTCTTCAGAAGTCCCCCTCTGCTCTTTTGTGGCCAGCGGGCTAGCCCGCCGCAGGTTCCGCACCTTTTCATTTAACAGGCGACGTGTGAAAAGAGCCTGGACGGGTGCCATGTGAAAAACAAAGTCCTGTGGCACTTAAAAGACTAACAAATTTATTTATTGCATGAGCTTTTGTGAGAGAAAACCCCACTTCGTCGACACGCTTTGAAGATGGATGAAAGCTCATGCAGTAAATAAGTTTGTTAGTCTTTAAGAGCCACAGGGCTCCTTGTTTGTTTTACTGAACTAGACTAACACGGCTGCCCCTTTGGAAGTTGGCCACGTGAAATACAATGTTTATTAGTACACTTCTGTTTGTACAGAGGAGCATTCTGCTTGGCTGCTCTCTGTGCTCTTAAACTGACAACGATCACTTGGGATCCCAAGTCAGCACTGATGCCAGCACTATGGTGGGAATGGGTCAGCAGAAGGTATGCCATTTTTCTCTCTTCTGGTAAGGAAATCGCTAAAGGGTAGGGTTTCATTCACCAGCCCAGGGGACCATAACCACTCTCCTTTCCTCATGTTCTGAAACTTTTTTTCTCTTGTAATATGGGGTCACTGTACAGAAAAGTTGACTCCAGCAAAGCTTTTGATATAGTTTCCCACAGCATTCTTGTCATCAAGTTAAGAAAGTAGCATTTGGATGAATGGAATGTAAGGTGGATAGAAAGCTGGCTAGATCATCAGGCTTAGTGGGTAGGGATCAATGGCTCAGTGCCTAGTTGGCAACCAGTAACTAGTGGAATGCCCCAGGGGTTGGTTCTGGGGCCAGTTCTGTTCAAGATCTTCATTAATGATCTGGGTGATGGGGTAGCTTGCACACTCAGTAAATTTGCAGACACCACCACACTGGGGGGAATGGTAAACACCCTGGAGAGCAGGGGTAGGATTCAGGGACAGCTAGACAAACTGGAGCATTGGGCCAAATGAAATCTCATGAGGGTCAACAAGGAAAAGTGCAAAGTCCTGCACTTAGGACAGAGAAATCCCATGTACTCCTACCACCTGGGGACCAATTGGCTAAGTAGCAGCACTTTAGAAAAGAACCTGGGTGTTACGGTGGATGTGAAGCTGTTTACGACTCAACAATGTGCTCTTGTTGACAAAAAGGCCGATGGCATATGGGGCTGCATCAGTAGGAGTGTTGCCAGGAGGTCAAGGAATGTAATTCTTCCCCTCTATTCAGTGCTGGTCAGGCTGCATCTGGAATACTGTGTCCAGTTTTGGGCTCCACACTACCAAAAGGATGTTGACGAATTAGAAAGTGTCCAGTGGAGGGTAACAAAAATGATTAGGGGATTGGGGCACATGATTTACAAGGAGAGACTGAAGGAACTAGGCTTATTTAGTCTGCAGAAAAGAAGACTGAGGGGGGATTTGATAGCAACCTTCAGCTGCTTGAAGGAGTGCTCCAAAGAGGAGGGAGCTAGGCTGTTCTCAGTAGTAACAGAGGACAGAACAAGGAGCAATGGTTTCAAGCTGTAGCTGGGGTAGTCGAGGTTGGATATTAGGAAAAATGTTCTCACTAGGAGGGTGGTGAAGCATTGGAATAGGTTATCTAGGGAGGTGGTGGAATCTGTCTTTGGAAACAATTTAAGGGCCATTTAGACAAAACCCTGCTTTTAGCAAGAGGCTGGAATAGATGACCTCATGAGGTCTCTTCCAACCCTGTGATTCTAAGTGCAGCACTGGATGTTCCATTCAACCAAGCCACTGGCCAGTACGTTATAAAATGTTTCCCCCCAAAGAACTACAGTAAATGTGTTTCTCACAAAATTGGTTGAATTACATTATTCTGTGACTGAAACCAAAACAAAACTGGTGAGAAAAGCCTGGGACAGAATGTTCTTGCCTAGCTGCAATAGCTAACTGTCACATGACTTGGATGCAGTATAGCTGTAGCTGTGTGGATCCCAGGACATGAAAGGGACAAGTGGAGAAGGTAATATCTTTTACTGGGCAACTTCTGTTGGTGAGAGAGACAGACAAGCTTTTGAGCCACTCTGTGCTCTTCTTAAACATTCCAGTGAGTGATGTCTAGTTGAACTACAGACAGCTGCACCATAGGAGGGCTGAGTGTGTTACAGCTTGCTGTCAAAATGTCTGTTAAAATGTTTGCAAGGTTCACAAAACATTGAAACAAGTGACTTGTGGGGTCTTGTTTGTAGTAGTCCTCATCTTCCATTAACTTTTTTGACTCTGCTTATTTTTAATCCCTGAGGTAATTTTTGTTACAAAAGGATGAATTTTTTAAATTGAATTTTACTGCCATCTTTATTATTATTATTTATTACAGTAGGGTGTAGAGATCACAGTCAAGGTTGGGGCCCTATTTCACTAGGTAAACCTGTAGTAAGGGCCTGTACCTGCCTCAAAAAGCTTAGATTCTAAGTAGACAAGAGTGGCAAAGCACCGGAAAAGAAACAGAGACATGAAGGTAGGAAGTGACTTGCTCCAGATCACACATACAGCTCAGTAGCAGAATGAGAACTAGAACTCATGTCTCTTGACTCCCAGTCTATTGCACTATCCTCTATACTGCAATGTCAGACTTTTTAGCTAATCACAGTTCACATTTCACTGTCATAGCTACTCTAACACATCTATGCCCGTAGGATGTTAAGAGAAAGATGAGTGATGGCTGTTGCTTTGGTCAATACTCTGGGGTCCTCCAGAGTAAAAGGCATGAGCTGCTACAACATGAGCTAAAGAGTCAGCTCTGTAATTGAGGGCTGTACCAACTCGTATCCTCCATGGATTAGCTCAGACGGGAACCAGTAACTTACTCACCTGCAGATTGCATAAACAAACCAAACACTTTAGATAAATATGTCTAAAAATACCAGTGAAACAATACAGGTTTACTGTGTTTTTTGAGGTAGCATTTTGTGTTAGCAGGATGGAAATTCACCTTCTCTTGATAAACAGAGTTTGACTATTCATTTGTGTGATGCCTTACTATAATACTGGGCTCTTAAAAAGCACTTTACATTTCTAAGGCCTTAAATCAACATTGAGTGAAAAATTCCCAAACACTCAAACCTGAATGGCCAGTTTGCAATCAGCCTTTGTAAGGAGTAGTGTATTTTTGCACAGAACCTGGAGTATTCTAGGAGACACTGTGACTGTCCAAGCTAGTATCGCTTCCAGTCTCTCCCCTGCTCCTGGGTGGGAGTTAACTGCCAGATAGATAACTAGGCTCATAGATTGCAAGGGCATAAGGGACCAGAGAGATTATCTAGTTGACTAGCCAGATATCACAGGACATAAAACTTAATTCCCTGAAATAATTCTTTGCATGTAACTTTTAGAAAAACATTTAATCTTGATTTTAAAATTGTCGTTGATGAAGACTCCACCACAACCCTTGGTAAATTGTTCCACTGGTTAATAACTCTCACTTTTAAAAATGTATATCTTATTTCTGATCTTGATTTGTCTAGTTTCAACTTCCAGCAACTGGATTGTGTTATATATTACTCTGCTAGACTGAAGAACCCATAATTAAATATTTGTTCCCCATGTACATACTCAGATTGTAATCAAGTCACCCCAGAACCTTCTAATAGATTAAACTCCTTGATTCTATCACTAGAAGGCATGCTTTTTAATCCTTTAATTATTCTGTTGGCTCATCGCTGAACCCTCTCCAATTTATCAACATCCTTCTTGAATTGTGGACACCAGAACTGGACACAGTGTTTCTGCACCAATTGTACCCGTTTCAAATACAGAGGTGAAATAACACTTCTCCTATGCCCTTGTTTATGCTTGAAAGGGTTGCATTGGCCTTTTTGGCTACAAGCTGTGGAAGCTCCTGTTCATCTAATTATCCACCACAATCATAAAATCTTTTTAGAGTCACGGCTTCCCAGGATAAAGTCACCCTATCTTGTAAGTATAGCCTATTATCTTTATTCCTAGATGTGATACATTTACCTTTAGCCATATAAAATGCATACTGTTTGCTTGAACTTAATTTGTTGAGTGATCTGTACTCTTCATTAGTTATCATTCTGTGATGGGAGTGGACTAGGCCCAGAGGAGGCCTCAGGGTCTTGGCACATCCATCCTAGGAAAGGAGTACTAGAGCAAAGTCCTCTAAGCAGCCTAGTGGGACTTTGCAGGAAGAAGCCATCAGGGGGAGGCTGCAAAGGGCTAGCCAGGTAGAGAGACTTCAGGGAGCAGCCAGTCGGGCCTAGAAGGGCCACTTGAAAAGCAGATGTGCAGAAGCGGAGACGGGAAGCTCCTTGCTAGAGTTGAAGAAGTGTAGGTGGTAGTCCTGGTCGGCAAAACAAAACTGCAGCACCATGGACAGTTCAGTGCTGGCAGGGACCAGGGGAGCAAGAAAGAGGGCTCCTGGCTGACTTCTGGGCATGAAATTAAATTAGCTCCAAGAAAGGGTGAAGCACCAGTGAAGGTTGGGGAAGTGGCCCAGGGAAGTGAAAGCAGTTCATTAAAGAGACATGGTATCATCTGGCTGCTATTCTTAGGGTTCCTGGCCTAGGATCTGCAGTGGTGGATGGGCCCTGGTCCTTCCCATAGGCCACTGAGGAAGTGGGCCTACACTTGGACTGGTGCATGCATGGAAGGGAAGCTGAGCTGCTGGGAGGCTCACCCAGAGAGCTGCAGCTAGAGCAAAGTGGACAAAATCATTACCTTGAGGAGGAAAACCTGGAGATGTGGTCTGACACAAGTGCTGGAACTGGTTAAAGAGCTCAGAAATACCTGACTAAAAGGGGCCCTCATGAGACATGGGTGCCATGCTGCTACTTGCTCCCCCATTTTTGTGTCATCTGCAAACCTGACACATCATATGCTCTCTGATGTGCTAGTGTAGCTATGCCAACAGGTACATTTACCAAGGCTCTGCCCCTTTCTGTCTATTTGTGCAGGGATAGGGAAATGTAGAAATTTTTAATTAGCAGTGCAGCACACTAGTGCAGGGGAATAAGGAGGCACTTTTTGCCCCTCTTCCACTGTCAGCATAGAGAATAGGCCACAATGTCTTCTATGAAGTAGGAAGGTATTTTCCTTCTACTTTTACACAGAATGAAACATAAACACAGAGGTTGTGACTTGCTCAACTTTGCACAATAACTCAAGATTAAATACAGGTAAAGACTAGGAGTTACTGTCCCATGAGTAATCCACCAGACTACACTGTTGCCAGGGAGGTAGTAATGTTTAGATCCATGTTTGAGTTAGACCAGAAGTAGAATTTGGGTTTATGTGAAAATCTCATTTACAGTTCAAATTCAGTGTTAACTTCATAAGCAGCTTTTGTGAATTTTTGGGCATTTTGAGTGACAGCAGCCTTGCAAGATCAGCTGTTGTTGCATGATTTCCACAGTCTTAGTATGATGGCATGTTTCTGCCTTCGCAGCTCCTTGGCTGGGAGCCATGTGGTCCCACTACACCTCATCCCATGAAACAGCAAGCTGAAAGGAAGAGGAGTGTATATGGGTCCTCCATGCTTGCCTAGAGAGGACTCTTCCTCTTTGGGGCAACCATTTTGGAAACCAAGTCCTCCAGGGACTAGAGGGACCAGCAATAGTCAGTCTGGCCCTGTTGATAGAGGTAAAAGGAGCCTCAAGGGCCTTAGCCGTTCAGTTCCTGGCTGGGTGCAAAGGAGCAAGGAAGGATGCTCCTCTCTAGCCACAGGAGCTTGAGGCATAGGCAGAATGTTTTCTGGCAGTGTTTTGCACAGCTGGGTTTGCAGGAAGAGAGACGACCTAAGAACTTTAATCGTGGGATAAGGGTGAAATTAAAAGGCCCAGTAGGAAGAGGTCTAGGGAAGAAGCAGCAGCAGTTAATTGACACAAGCATTGTGTGGCTGCACTGTGTACGGTCCTTAGCCTCTTTTGGAGCCCAGACTAGGGGCAAGCCTGTGTTCCTCCATAGCCACAGGTGACAGGGCATAAACCAAGCTTGTTTGTGAGCCCAGACAAGATGCTGAACTTAAAGGACTCAGAGCCACTGCTGAAGTGAGGGAAAAGAAACTATTCATTGAAGAGACTCTTTAATGCCTGTGAAGGGTTCACTCTCACTCTGTGACTTGGACTGAAGACCCACATAAGTCAATCTGCATGATATATCAGATGTGACATAAGGACTGCCATACTGCATTCAGCCCTTTTACCTTTCAGTGAAATTTTGTGGAAGCAATCTTGTCTGGTTCAAAAAAGACAAAGTTAGTCCAATTCTTGTCCAGGATCTGACCAAAACCAAGACTCTGAGTGCTTGTTCAGATCTGAATGGCCAACAGTTGGAAGTGCTTTAAGATTCCATCTTTGCTTCACCTGTAACAAAGTAACTTCCATCCAAAGATCTTAAATAATTTTGCAAACGTTAGCTGATTGATTAAACCTCACAGCTGCACTCTGAGGTAGGTGTGGGAATGTTTTCATCTTAGAAGTTGCAAAAACTGAGGCAGCATTTAAATGGCTTGTCCAAATTCCACAGCATATTGTGTTAGAAATGAGACTAGAAATAGGGTCTCCTGAAGCCTGTCTATGTTCTCTTAACAAGATTACATCACCACCCCTTCAAAGCATCAGAAGTGCACTGCTGAGAAATTGATGGGCTTTTGGTTTTGTGATAAATTAAAAATGGTCATTCGTTCCTCTTGTGCTTATGAAAATATATAATCAATGCATTCTTTCAAGTGTGAGTGTTGTTGGGTTTGTCCTAGGGCTCAATTACCTTAGGTAACCAGTTATTAAATTCTTCCAATTGAAATTCTGCTCTGTGTTGTAGCAGTTCTGCATTTTTATCTTCCTATGTGTATTTTTTTTTAAAAAAAAGAGAGAAAACCTAGTTTGAATTCCTTGGAAATTCATAAAATGCTCCCTTTTTGGTTTATTCTCTTATTTTATTAATAATACAAATAACTCTTCTTCAGTGACCCACTTTCATAGGTCTCTGGGCACATAACAAAAATATGTCATCATGAAGGCAGTGTGTAGCCTCGTAAATATCTGAGCTGGTGCAAAACTGAAACCAAGATACTTCTTCCTCCTCTACACACAGCTCACAACCCCAAATATACAATAAAAGTTACGACATCTTGTTCCTCACCCTGCAAACATAGCCCAAAAGAAAATGAATGTCTGAGAAAGGAGACTGAGTTTAGGATTTCTTGCATTCTCCTGGCTGACTTCATTATACCTAAAGTTCATGGTGAAGAAATAGTCCTCTGTGTGTAAATATATTGTTTCTTACTGCCCAGGCTGTTTCCTAGAGTTTGAATCCTTACAAATGTTCTGATTTGCTGTTGCAGTATGACCTGATCCAATGTCTTACGCTCCCCTGCATTTATTTTCATCCCATTCTGTAACCTCCCCCGCTTCAAAGTGTCTGATGAAGTGGAATTTTCTCCCACAAAAGCTCATGTGATAAATACATCCATTAGTCTTTAAGTGCCACAAGACTCCTTGCTTTTTTTATTTCAAAGAGAGACTCTCCTGTAGACCCTAGCAGGCAACTTTCGAAACTGTAACACTGTTGTTGCAGTTTTGGAAGTTATTTGCTTGGGATCTTGCCAATTTATTTAAATATTGTGTATGTAATGTAAAAGTGCAAATGTGCGTAGAAATTTGCATTATCCATGGTAGAAGAAACACACAGGACAAAGGGACCTCTGAAATTAATGGGGTTTTAAACTATGCAAGTCGATGCAGAATTTGGCCCAAGTAGAAGGACAAACCTATTTTAAAAAACTTCAGGCTTCTTTATCTGTAACTCCATGTGCTCAGAGAGGCTTTCCTTATCAAACACATAATGATTAGCCGTTCTATGTCCTTCAGACTGCAGCATACTAAGAACATGACCTCTTGCTCATTAGTGATGTTTCTTTGAAAGTTCATTCAATCTCACCATATATATTTTTATTATTAACCCCATGACAGAGTGCCCAGTGTTGCTCCTAATAGCTCCAGAAGGTCTGCCAGATTATGCAGCAAAATCTAAGGCTGACTTGGTGACTTCTGATGCAGATTTGTTTTCTTTTTCAGTAAGTGTGGACGTCTGTGTAAGTGTGAGACCATCATGGTGGCATTTAAAGGAGTCTGGACTCAGCCTTTCTGGAAAGCTGTTTCAGCAGAATTTTTGGCCATGCTAATTTTTGTCCTCCTCAGCCTGGGCTCTACAATCAACTGGGGTGGATCTGAAAAGCCTCTACCTGTAGACATGGTTCTTATCTCTCTCTGCTTTGGACTCAGCATTGCAACCATGGTGCAGTGCTTTGGACACATAAGTGGTGGCCATATTAACCCTGCTGTGACTGTTGCTATGGTCTGCACTAGGAAGATAAGCCTTGCCAAGTCTGTCTTCTATATTGTTGCCCAATGCCTGGGAGCAATAGTAGGAGCAGGAATTCTCTACCTTGTCACACCTCCAAGTTTGGTGGGAGGTTTGGGCGTTACTATGGTAACAACTTTTGTTTCTACTCTTAAAGAAGAATAATTTAGTGTCACATTTAAACTCAAAAAGTAGAAGTGATGGTTGAAGTGCACTGCTGATTTATTTACAACTCCTGTCTGTGGCTTAATTCTCTCATTAGGATGGATTAATACTAAGCAATATTTACAGCCATTCTTTTACACAAGTTTTGTCTTCTAGAGCTTCTCCAAATCTGATAACAGCTAATAATGCTAGTCTACATACCCAGTTTAAATATACACGTGAGAAATACAACTTCAAGAAGAATTCTGGAGGAAATTAATTCTGTGCCATTATGATAGTGATTGAAAAAACATCAATTCAAAATGACACACTTCTGAAATAGATTATGCATTAGATTTCCACTTTGTTCTAAACTAATAAGGAATGCCATCAGTTAGCCCTGTTGCAGGACTTATTAAAAATGCACTTGAGCCACACGCTGCTTAATTTTTAATTGAAATTTAAATTAATTAAGTCAGGGCTAATTAATGAATCTATAATTGAATAGTAAATTACAGTGCTCCCAAGAAAAAAGTTGTACAAGCAACATTTGCAAATCCGATATGTAATAATAAATGCAGTCTAGCTTTGAAGTTCTTATTGGATTTTAATGCAGAACTTTCTTTGTCAGTCCATCAGTAATTTTCCATGGCTGTCCAAAAAAAGAAGAAAAAGAGTGGAAAATGAGTCTATACCTTTCCAAAGTGTAGTGTTGGCTCATCACTGTGCATGACTTTAAACCTTTTAAATCACAAAACAATTAATATTTGTAGTAGCTCTTTGAATTGCAAACTAATGCTTCATCTCTGACAGTTGTTTCTTTTTCCAGGTACATGGAGATCTTTCTGCTGGCCATGGACTCCTGGTGGAGTTGATAATTACATTCCAGCTGGTTTTTACGATTTTTGCCAGCTGTGATCCAAAACGAAAAGACGTCACTGGTTCAGTGGCTTTAGCAATTGGATTTTCAGTTGCAATTGGACATTTATTTGCTGTAAGTTAATGACTTCTGCTTAAACAATAAAGCCCTTCATCCACTCTCCCTACCCCAGAACTAAGTGGGAGCTCCCGTAGCCCTACAGCTGTAGTTCTTTAGTAGCCTGTTGTGAATCCAGTCCAAAGCCCATTGAAATCAATGGGAAGCTTTCCATTGATAGGGCCTCGGATTAGGCCTTTGTGTGCCTTTGTATCCTATAGTTTTGTTAATTCTGTGAGTAGAAGGGTGAGCTGGAGAATAATACATTCTGATACTACAAAGGTGGGCAGGAATGCAAAATCAGAGGCTTCTCTGAGTGGTTTGGGTGACAGTTCTGCAGGACAGCAAATGGCAGTAGCAAATGGTTGAATAATAACATTCTAATAAAAGCAATATTTAACATTTTATTTTTGCTGTAGATCAACTACACTGGTGCCAGTATGAACCCTGCTCGATCATTTGGACCTGCAGTTATCATAGGCAAATGGGAAAACCACTGGGTAATGTCTCCTATGCTTCATTTACAATAGCAATGACCCTCTGCAAAATGATGTTTTTCTTCATTTACTTTTCTTCTTCACAGCACAGTCCATAGAGACCATCACAGAAAAAACTGGCACTGATCTGCCACATAATTTTAGTATATTTCTCTATCTTTGCCTAAAATACAAGTCTTAAATTTGTGCTTTTTCAGTTAAGTTTTTGAGGAGATTGCAAGTCTGAACAGAAAATCATACAAATTGTTAAACAAAAAAAGAAAGAAAGAAAGAAATGCAACATGATCAAAAATATTTTATTACTGGAAAGAAAGATACTTTGATTTTGACTTCAAACCCCTCAGTCAAACTGGTGCATAGTTACTCAGGTATTCCCATTGGATTCACATTTTGCCTGGTCCTTAAAAAAAAAAAAACAAAAAACAAAAAAAAAACAGGCCACACATATAACATGAGAATTTCCCCATTTTGATCTGGTTTCAGGGTATGTACCTGAAGGAGTAATGTTCACCAATGTGAGATAAAAGGATCAGTATCTGGCCTTGTAATCAGAGAGACGGATTAACCGGCCTAGGAACCCGCGGCTGCCCTCTACCATGGGGCCCCTGTGTGTGGCCCCACCCCCACTCTGGGGGCTGGGCTCCAACCCCCACTGCTGAGGGGGGCTTCTGCTCTGGCCCCACTTTGGCCAATTGGCTCAGGGCGGCAGGAGGGAAACTGGCGGCTGGAGCCCAGCACAGCAACCTCCGATGCAGCCCTCTGGGGTTATGGGCCCTGAGAGCTGCGCCGCAGCACTGGGGTGAGACGGGCTGCAGACCTGGCTGCGCTGCAGCCCTGCCAGCTGGCCACACCCCCCCAGACAGAAGGAGTAGATGGTGGCCCACCCCAACCCACCCTTCAGGGCAGACTAGCTGGCCCAGAGGCAGGGCGGAGCATAGACCCAGCACACCCTCTGCTTCCAGGATCCCACCCCATCCCCTTTCCACAATGCTGGCAAACAGGAGTACTCTAAGCACTCCTGCCCTAATGGCACTGAGCAGGGCAGAGGAAGAGTTTTAGGAGCTGGAGCCTGGGGCCCCCCCTTTTGGCTGGGGTCCAGAGCTTAAGCCTCTAAAACGCCTCCAATAATCTGGCCCTGTTGGTAACAGTAAGACTGTAGCTAAAAGTGTAAATGTTACCTGCTTTGAGCAAGCATTTGCCCAAGTCAAGAACACATGTAAAAAGCTGTTTTGATTAATAGATTTTGCAGTGTTGATGATGCAATAGTTTATTAAAGTATTCTTATTATAATTATAAAATAATTATTTAAAAAAACAAATTTGCAAGTTTGGGGGGTAAAGTTTCACTTTCTCCTAATTAAAGTCATGACAAGCATTTTTAAAGATAATTCTCACTCTATTTTAAGAGGTCCACATGCTGCTGTATTGAGTTCTACTTCTTAATTTGAAACAGTGGACCCCATCTTATTGCCCATGCAGTTCACAGCAAAACTTCTGTTGTCTTCAACTGGAGTAGGATCGGATCCCTAAGACTCTGATCTTTCAAAGGCTTGTGCCATGAGGAACTTTGGCCCCATTAGTAATCTTCCTGTGGTGAATTTACTCGTATCAGTAAATGGTTTATCCATATTTCTGAAGGACTGTAATTATTCACAAGATTAATTATCCAAACTCTGAATCAGCCAAAGCAGTCCAATATATAACCAAAGCTGTGACTATATACATATATAATATTTATTGTCACAACGTCACAGGGAAGTAGAATTGCTGTCCTAGCTACTTAAAGAGATCTCTTCTGCTCCTGAAATAAGAGACAGCCACCTGCCGTTAGCAAAGACAGGTGGGACCTGTCACCACACACGGATAACTAGTCTCTGAGTGTTAAAAGTAAATTGGTACACCATGGATATGTGTATAAATAGGATACTTAAAAGACGAACTGCCTGTTCTGAGTGAAGAGAAATCAAGTCTACAGAGCTGTCCACATTTTCAGAGACCAAGTTTGGATCCTTTTGAAAACATAGCTAAAAAAAAAAAAAAAAAAGAAGTAGAAATGTTTGTATATACAGTTTGATTTGTTTTCTACATTTATACTCAAGGCAATGAGGTGTTGGTGAGCAAAAGAAACTTTTCAGGCAGTAGGGAGTTTTATGTTCTGTGTCCTTTTGCAAGAAATCAGATATTAATAAGTTTTAAGTGGACAAAAAACCAAACACAAAGCCATTTAGAGGATATTTATCAGCTAAATTCCCTAACAACTGTTTTGAGGATAAGGAGCCTCACTCCCTACTGCTTTTCTTGCATAGTCACTGACACTCATGCAAAGTAAATATCAAATGCCACTTCCATAGAATACTGGCATTTGACTCTCACTTTGCACAAGTATCAATGACTGTGCATGGGACAAACCCTTTCCTCTAGCGGGCATTTAATGCTGTGGCTGGCCAGGCCTAAGATGCTCTTAATATCTACAAGCTCTCTGATAAAGAGCTTGCACTTTTACCATACTAAACAAAATCAAAAACTTAAGCCAGATCTTTTCTGCTCCCTTCAAGAAAAAAGATCTGGCTGCCAGTGGCAGAGGTAACTGAGCTGGGGGTGGAAAAGATGGAAGCATGCTTAGAGACACATAGACTCTAAGGTCAGATGGGACAAGTATGATCATCTTGTCCAGGGGCTGGCAACCCAAAAGATAAGAGCCATTTTTTAAAACAAGTGTTTTCGGAGCTGCAATGGGTATAGCCTTCCGGTGGGGGAGCGGGAGGGGCAACTGAACCACGTCACAACTGCATCAAGAACCCTACCAGTCTTGCTTCCCAAGGCCACCACCACCGGCAACACCAGTAATCCCCAGGACCAAAATTTAAGTTGGGGACCAATGAGGCTGGAGCAGGGCCAGCTCAAGGGGCTGTGGTGCCCCAAGTCAACTTTTGCTTTTGCTCCCCCATTGCCATCTCTGCACCTGGAGCATGATTGTGGGGGCAGGTGGGGTGGAGCTGGGCCAGCAGTCACGTGGTGGTGGTGTGTGAAGTTGCATGACCCCATGGCAGAGGGCCCGACCTGGTTTGGTCTAGCCGTGCTGTCCTGGTGAGCCCAGAGGGCTGCAAGGTGAGACTGTGGAGATCTCCATGGGAATGCATCTTGGTCCGAGCTTTCAATTTTTGGTGCCCACACCTCTAAGCTTCAGTGCCTCAAGCCAGTGCCACACTTGCTCACCCCTTAAGCCAGCCCTGGGCAGAGTGTGTGCCTCTACTGAAGCATAGGAAGCTGAGGAATACTTTATAAAGATGGTTGGGAACATCAAGGGATGGAAATCTGTACTCTGGATGAAGTATTTTCTGTGTCCTGTGATTGTCATAGTATCCTAACCTGTGACCCAGCCAGTCAACCCAGTGGAGCAATTATAGGTAGCTTGTTTTATCTTTTCAGAAAATGAGGGAAGTAGCAGATCTGCCTCACTAACATGCCCATAAGGCTACTCAGTGCCCTCTGTGTGACATGTTGTTTTGTTGCATGGTGAGTCCTTTCAGAGTGGCTAGTCAGGCTTTCACACGATTATTCTCCTCTCCAGAAAAAGGAGAGAAAGGGAGAGAGACTATACATATGAAAAAGACACAGCACCTTTGAGGGACATGGAGCCCACTGAAATCAGTGGGAGATTTTCTGTTGCCACAGATTTCCTCTCTGACCTTTGGTAAACCACTTCATCTCTCTGTACTTCACATTTCCTTTTAACAAAACTGGGTGACAGCATCATTGTTCATGAAATGTCCAGCTACTGTGGTGTTAAGACACAGGAGCAATCAGCCGGACACAGCCTCCTCACTCAGAGAAGGTCTACTTGTGAACAAGAGGGCTTGGTTAAGATTTCTAGTTTAAGGGGCTTTCAGGAACAGTCATTCATGTAGCGTCTTCACTGAACTGCTTTTCTCTGAAACATTTTCTTTTCCATCATGTATCCTTGTGGGGTTTTTCCCTCTCTTGTAGGTATACTGGGTGGGACCAATCATAGGAGCAGTCCTTGCAGGTGCCCTTTATGAGTATGTGTATTGCCCAGATGCTGAGCTCAAGCGCCATTTTAAGGAAGTCTTTGGTAAGGCTACTCATCAGTCTAAAGGCAAATACATGGAGGTGGATGACAGCAGGAGCCAGATAGAGACTGACGATTTAATCCTGAAGCCTGGTGGAGTCATTCATGTGATTGACATTGAGGGGGGTGAAGACAAGAAGGGGGGCGATCCAACCAATGAGGTGTTGTCTTCAGTATGACTAGCAAGGAGCACTGAAAGCAGACGACTGCCTACAAGAATGTCCACAGATATCCTTCCACCCATTAAAGAGACAGATCTACTGTAAACCATGTATCTGCAATATCTGAAAATGTATGGAGAAGACAGCAGCTTCACCAAACTATGAACCTGCTCAATTTGATTAGAAATTCACTACATTTGAGTTCCCCCAGATTTTTCCAAATTCAGAAATGTCCTTTTTTTTTTTTTTGAGGGAGAAAGGGAGGGACCATCCCCAAAGTCAAGTTGAATGAGCTGATAGCACTTCCTTTTTAATAAGGCTGCGAATAGTGGGATGAAAATAGAGATGTTTAACATTCAGATTGACAGTTAAGAGTTATCTGCAAATGCCTATAGCACACAGACACATTTATCAGATTGGTCCTCTGACACTTAATTGGCTGTTGTCAACCCTGATTAGAATGTCTTATCCATTAAAAGTTTGCTATGTTCAGTGACAATCCCAAAATACAGCACGTAAAGATTCATCCAAATTAGAGATATTTTTGTTTCATGTATATGCTATCTATCATTGTTTGTTTACAAACTTTGAAATTATATTTTTAGTTAGCAAAAATTGATTAGTCACTCTTCCTACTGATTTTCACCCATTACATATCCAAGTTCCAGTGCATAAATATACTGCTTTCCTCCCCTTCCCCACATCTAAAAATGCTGAAGCCAAAGGCTCTAATCTATTGAAGGAATGCTGCAAAATTTTTGAATGTATTGTAGGCAGGTTCACGTGGTTCTCCATTTTGTAAATTGGTTCTCTTGAGGTTCAGCGACTGACCAATTAGTATTGGATGACTGTCAGTGTCATGCAGGGAACCTGAATGCCCGCATATTACTCTGTTACTCGGCAAAAAGAAATAAATGGTCAGGTATCAGAAGAAAGGGAGGCGTTATCTGTTTTCAGTGCACTTATTCAAACAAATGCCACTGTGCTAGTTGATATAACTAAACATTTAAATTACTTACCCACTTTTCTTACAAGCATATTTTTATTTATTAACTAAGTAAAGGTGGATTTTTAAAACTTGTAACTATATTGAAGCACAGACTGCAAAATATTTTTAATAACAAGATGTATTGATGTGACTGTTTTTGGTTCTGACTTTTTTGAGAATTGGTCTCTAGTTAGTTGATCAGCCTCAATGATCATGGTTCTGTTTGTATAATCTTATTCTGTCATGTCTGTGGCAAGTTTTCTCTGTTAATTATGTTTGACAGTAAGAAATGCAAGCATGTGATGCTTTTTAGAGAAACCGGGAAAGGAATATCCCAATGATATTCCACACAAAAGTGCTTAAGTGACCAATTCATCCTTTAGAGAAGTGTTTCAACAGATGTAGGTAACTGAACATAAAATCTTTATAGAATCTTTTTAACTGATTCATGGCTTTGTTCCTAATAAGTTGCTTTGTTTTGGGGTTTCTTTGTTTATGTTTGGTTCATTTTTTTGGTTATTTTTGCAGTATGTTGTTATAGTGCTGTCATGAACCCCATGTTATAATATCCTAATTATATGGGTTGTATCTAAAACTCGAAATCCGTTCCTGATTATTTATCTATAGACCAAAAAAAGTAACTTGCTAAGTTGTGGGTTGTATATGAGCGACTTCTATTTCCTGTCACTTATTATATGTGTAGTTTTGTAACTCATTAAAATGAATAAGGTGTATGCAGTGGTGCTGAAAGTATGAGTGCTGCCACACCCCCTGGCTTAAAGTAGTAAGAACAAACACCAAATACATTGTTTCCATCAGCAGCACCCCCACTATAAAACTGGGGGAGGGGAGTGAAGTAATGGGACAACAGACCACTGATAACATCAAATCCGTGCATCATTGCATAAGGGCATGCCTGTCACCAGGGCCAGTGCAAGTGTTTTTGTCACCCTATGTGAACTTTGACTTTGGCATCCCCACCCCAACATTCAGTCTAGAAAAAAATGAAAAAGTCTAGAAAGAACATATTAATATTTTATATAAAAAAAGAATAGAAAACTTACTTCCATCTAATTTGGCACCCCTGAAATTCTGGTGCCCTAGGCGACTGCCTAGTTTGTGTATATGGGCCAGCCCTGACTGTCACCTGCTCAGTTCAACTAACAGTCCAGGCGTCATCATGTTCTATTCATTTTCCTGATCTCCTCTCTTTGTGATAGTTTCCATCCCTGTAGGAAAGGGGAATGTTTTTTAATTAATTGTATATCTGCTACTGCTGTAGCTTCGAAATTAATGAATACAAACAAGTAAATAAGCACATGCAAGACAATTTCAAATTGTATTGATGAATATTGTCATATGCTAAGGATGAAATCCATCCCTATGTAGAGGACAGTGCAAGATCCAGGCACAGACTTTGTATTGGCCCTTTGTGGAGAAGTAATTTTCACTTGTAACAGATTCTGTGGGTAAACTTATAACATGTATTTTTTCCCCTGGTTATTTTTTTATGAATGCTATATTTGCTTACCAGAGAGAGTTTGCTAAACATAATACATGCATGGTTTCAACAGGCTAACTAAAGGGACAAGCTGTACAATGTTTGTGGACTGTTAAAGAGGCTGTCTGTTGCATTACAGTATTTTAAGAAGTACAATATATAATGATTCATAACTTGTGACGCTGGTACTGCATCATATTCTTTAAATACAGGGCTGTGGTTTTTGCATTCACGTCTCATCTAGACTAAAGGAATTAAACTTGTATCTTCCTAACCCATATACAACCACGTTCAGTGGCTGAGGTGAGCATGAAATCAGTCGAGTCAATTAAGAGACTTTTTTTTTCTTGTAACACTTTCTTTATTAATGAAGCCTGGCAAACACTTAGAACTAGTCTCAGGAGAGCTCCTCACACAAGGAAAGAGACAGCGATAAGATACAGAATACACGACAAAAAAGGGAAAAAAGGAGGCAGCCAAAACAAACAGGGCAAACTGGTAAAGATATTGCCACCTGCTCTTTACAGACTTAGGAAGAAAGGGTCAGAAAGTGAGATTCAGTGGGTCTGCTCATAGTCCCTTTGAACAAGAGTCATTGACAAACTTGCCATTGAGTACCCTGGAAATAGGATTACGGTCTCAGTATGTTTTCATTGAGTACCTTCATAGGATTTGCTCCTATTCTCTGCTACACAGTGCATTTCACCATCTATTTTGTGAATTTAGAGGTCAAGAGATCCATTAGGCATGATGTTTCATTTTGAAAATAGATTTGATTTGAGTTTCATGACCCAACCCTAAAATAACCTCCAGCGGTATTCCTCTTTATCATCTGTTCTGCAGCGCCACAAGGAGAGATCACCATTCATTCATGTCACAGTTCGATCTCTCTGAGAAATTTAGTCTGACTTACTAATCTTTATGTGGCTTCTAAATTATTTTATGGTGGTATCATTAATTTACAATAGTTACACTGGAGTTAAACAATATAGACTTGCATAATCTTTTTAACTTTTTGTATGTATGTGTGCCTGATTATTTTAAATATATTTATTTATATCTTGGTATTCTTTTGCATTTACTTATGTGCTACATTTTGTCAAATAGGTTTGTTGCAGCTAATAATGTAATCAGTGAGCTGTTAAATGATATGTAGTGTATTTAAGTTTAAAACTTATTTGCTTATGATGTGGATGGTCACCACAATAAGAAACACCAGATGCCTCATCATCATAATCCTACAAACAAGAGATGGAAAAGATTTCTTGTATCCCCTCTGTCAGTGTGGGATTGTTTCTTACAGTAAATGCATGTCATGACTACTGTGTTCAAAATATTTATTTTTGATTAATGCAGATCGTAAGAAAAGGAGGAAAGTTCTTGGGGAGTGAACTTAAGCCAATACTTTCAGCTTGCAATTACCATAAGTAGTCTATCACCCAAATTAGTATTGCTCTCACCAAAAAATGTGATTCCCAAAGCACCTGATCTATTGTACTTCCCCCATTGAAGTCCTGGAAGTTGTTCATTGACTACAACGGGAGTAGGACTAGGTCAATACTTTCATATCACATGCTCTGCTTATATCTGGAAGATATGCTAGTACAAAAACTTTCTGCAAGATATTTTGTTTCTATGATCAATATTCTGCTATAGCAGTTAGGTAAAAAAGCCAAACATCCTTTAAATTAATCTCACGTATTTCCATCTTTTAAATGTTTGGTTACAAAGATGTAGCATTTGTGCTTTGCAGTGTTTGGTCTGCAGCTTATGAAAATATATGCCAGCTATTCTGCACTCGAGAATATTGATTATATATGAAAAATTGCAACCTGGATATTTTGTTCTAAGATCAGAGATGCAGACTACTAATCCATTTTATATAACTCACCAAGGTGTGTGAATCTGAGTTGTGCAGGGACTCATTAAATAAACATGCATGAAAATATAAACACAAGTATTTATTCTTTTATATGAGACAAATCATATTTGTATAGTTATTGTTCTTCAGGATAAATTGAGTAAAACAAATTGAATATAGGGATGTTTCCATGAAGTTATCTATTATGGAAACATTACCCACCACAACATCAAAGCAAATGTAACAGTATTTTAAACTTCCAGCATGTAACATTTTGAATAATCTACTTAAACATATGCTATAAAATAAATAGATACTTATCTGGTACATTTCTTTTACACTGCTGCATGTCATAATGTTGAGCTATTGTAAATGAACTCATCTGTTTAAAGATATATTTGGTTACTGGAAAATGTTTTAAAACTATCATTAAAGTATATAATAATACAAATAAACAGCCGGAGCAGTATCTTTATCAGTGGTAGTACCAGGCAATTTATTGATAACAATCACGTCCTTCCTCACAATCAAAAGTTCCTCGAATTCAACTTCCTCACAATCAAACTTTCTTTCCGTCTCTTATCAAGAATACACTGTAGAGTGTTTCAAGCATTGTAACCCATCAACTTTTATCTGCCTGATAGGACTATCTTGGCTATTAAAGCCTTTTTGTCCCCTCTTTAGCAATTAGAAAAACAATTGATACACGTAAAAAGACTGTAAAAATAACCTCACTAAAAATCACAAGGTACTTTTGAATGGAGAAAGGAATGAAAATGAAAATTCTTTGTTCTTAATCTCTAATCTTGCCATTTATGAGTAAAAGAAACAAGCACCTTCTGTGCAGCTCTCTGTTCCACTCACAGCAATCACGCTTTATAACCTGTATCCTGTAAGTACATACTGTAACTGCACGTCAGACTTTTCATCTCCAATTATTTTTTGGCTATGAATGCTCAAAAAAGCTATGCAGTTCATCTTCTTTCTACATTATATCAGTGTGATGGGTGGGTGGGTACATACAGCTGCACATATCTGCAGGACTTAATCTTTCCTATGTGTCCACCATTGTAAAAAAAAAAAAAAAATGGTGTACTAGTACAATACCTTAAGATGCTAAAACCTTGACACATTCTCTCTGTTGCTATAGCCCATTGTTCCCTTTAAACAGTCACGTAAATTTTTTTTTTCACTTGACCCATTGTTTATTGTGTTTTGGAATTTAAGGTTCTAGCACATGAAATTAGCGTATTACTTTCCCAATATCAGGCACCTGGGGTAACTGTTCCCTTTTACATCGTGATTAAATCCAGCTATTCTGTATTCTATTATTCTGTTATGTGAATTGATTATTTGCTTTGTAACACAGTCGCATTACTTAATCTCAGGTCAGGCTGACTCAACATTCATTTGTTTTTGTGTCCCCGGGCCCCCCCCCCCAAAAAAAATGGCCGGGGCCTTTGTAATTCTGATGATGAGTCTATTCTATTCAGGGTCTCATGCCACTCCCATCACCATGGTATCTCTGAGTCTAGTTACTTAACAAGGATCTTTTTAGATTGATATGCTGTTTACTCTATACAAATCAATTGTAGTAGAATGGGCCCATCATTGATCAGGGGCCAAATTCTTCAACTTCAGTGAACCCATGTTGATTTAGACCAGCTGAAGATCTGGCCCTGGGTCTCTAGAATGGGAATAGAATCACCACTGTCCAAGAAGTCCAATAATGTATGTTGATAAGACTAATGTTTTTCTATGGTAACTTCCAGGGCTCTGATTTGACAGTGGAAATTTGAGGGGAAAACAAGAACAGCAGTTTGTTGTCCCTGTGCCTTCTCAGCATATGCCCAGGAATATACAGTAAGATTAAGACTAACATGTAATGATTAAACATGACAGAGTAGGGACAAAATGAACTCCAAGGTCCAGACAGATGTATGGAGATGTTTGGCTCTGCTGTTGTTTGCCCGTGGTGTAGCTCCAGAGAAACAGTTGCACAGCATCTTCTCAGAGCTGACTCAGACCAGCTGCGCTGGGTAGGTTGCACACAGTCAAACACAAATGTTTCAAATGCAGTCCTCCCCTCCCTTGTCCCACTTTCCACAGCTGTCCATACCAGTTCAAGTCTACTGGGGGGCATACATTGCAAGGGCACAATGCAGAAACTGCTATAGCCCAAAGACTAAGTTGTGGGTAGAAAGCTTTGTTTTACAACCTTTTATTTTGAAAAATCCCAGAAAATAAAATATAGAGAAAGCCTTAATACAGGAGTTCAAAAAGTCCCTCTGGATCTGTCTGCCATCCTAGTCAGATGAAGAGCTATTCTTCTTGAGAACTTATTTCATAGATTAATTTCGCTCTGTGTAAAGAATGTCCATCTAACGTCATTTAATACCATTTTCTTTTATCCTTGGATACAAATTTATAGCATTTAAGGTTTTCAATATAGCATCTATCACCATTGTGTCTAAGTACTGGAGAAAAAGCAAGAGAAAAATTATCTTTCTCTCTCTAACCAGAGGAGCATGGCCTTGTGTAGATGTAGGATTTTCTCCCCCTCTTTCACATCTATGTTTCTTTCTATACATTACAACTTTATATACTCTATCACCATTGTGTCTAAGTACTGGAGAAAAAGCAAAAGAAAAATTATCTTTTTCTCTCTCTAACCAGAGGAGCATGGCCTTGTGCAGATGTAGGATTTTTTTTCCCCTCTTTCACATCTTTGTTTCTTTCTATACATTACAACTTTATATACACCATCCTTCCAACTTCCTAAGTCCTGAAATGCTTTATAGCCTTAACTCACACAATTAATGTATAGTTTGTCCCAGTGACATCTCTGTCTCTCCATGTTCACCCAGGAATGTGGATTGAGGTTGCTTTCTTTTGTTTAAATGCTTACTATCCTCACACTGCAATGCCTGTTTACAGCCTCTGCTGTATGTTCTCTATTTCTGTATCTTTCCTCCACAGGGAGAAGTTTTTTTCTGTGGGGTTGGAGCAGAGAGTGGCTTTTAAGAATGAAGTTGCAAATACCTGAGCTTCTGTTAGAAACTTTTAACTTTTGCGATTTGTTTTGATTTTTCTGACCACTTTCCGTATTTATAATCAAGATCCCATGAATTTTACCACAAGTTCACCTGAAATTCTGCATTTAGGTCACTGAATTCTCTGGATTTGGTGCAGCAGATTGGAAATCCATTGGAGCCATCATTTAAATTCAAACTCCCCCCATTTTTAAAATAATTAAACATAAAAGCACAATGACACAAGCCCTTATGTTGTTTTGGTACTGAAATCAATTTATTTTACATCATCCACAACACACAACTGAATCATAGGCAGAGGCTGGTAGGAATAAACTGAGGATGTTAGCAGTAGAGTAGGTTCTAGCTGGGACATCTGATCTCTGAAAGAGTATGGAAGGCATTTGGAATAAGCACAGTTATTTGGTATTCCTCATTTCTTCTAAAACAAAGGTAAGAGAAAAAGTTGACATTGTGAATCTGCTATCTTTATGTTTCTGAGTTTACCAGCCATTGAGAAGAAGGGGGCAATTCACACATCTCTCAAAGCTACTGTCTGCATTCTTTTAGTGGTGGCAACAGGGGGCGCTACAACCCAGTGCCTGATGATCTGCGACCCAGTGCTGCATCCCAACCCTAAGTTTGAAAACCACTGCTCTATATATCAGAAGGGCGTTGGCATTTTATCTACATAGAACAAAACCCTTCAGAAAATCCAACTGACTTTTCATATCACTAGCAGAACGATCAAGGGGTACATCCATATTGACCCAAAGGTTATCAAAATGGATAGAAGATTGTACCCATACGTGCTACAAACTTACCCATTGGGAGTTTGGGCTCACTCAACAAAAGCCGTAGCTTCGATCATGGCCTTCCTAAAAAATGTCACCCTTGTGGACATTTGCAAAGCTGCTACTTAGTCAACACCTCATACCTTCACTACTATGCAATCGACATAACTTCGGCCAGTGACACCAACATCGGCAAAGCAGTGCTTTCCAAGATATATGAAGCCCCTCCACCAACATGTAACAAATGCTAAACAGTCACCTAATGTGAAGCACACACAGGGACATCACTTGAAGAAGTTGTTGTTGCTTACCTGTAGTAATTTCTGTTCTTCGAGATGTGTCCCCCTGTGGGTGCTCCACCATCCTCCCCTCTACTTTGGAGTTCACAAAATGACTGTGCAGTAGAAAAGGAATGGAGGGAAAGGGGTGCACTCGCACCAACGCTGCACATAGGCCGTCTCAAGACCACTTCTGTGTGTATTTGTAGCCCCATGACTACTGCTAAGAAAACTGTGTGAAGCAGCGTGAGGACGCGGCGACACATAATGTGGAGCACCCACAGGGATACACATCTTGAAGAACAGAAGTTACAGGTAAGCAGCTACTTAGTCTATGCTGCAGCAGCAGGCCCGCAGTGAGAGGTCAGAGCTGAGCAGTGGGTCTAGGGAGCAGTTGGGATTCATGACTACCATGATCTTGCAGTCCAGCCAAGATTCTGTCACCATCAAAAGGGACTGAGGTGGCCTGACTGGGGAGTATGGCTGTGGAGGGGCAGTTTAGATTGCAGATGAGTTACTTCTGAAGTACTGGATCTATTAAACCAGTCATGCCAACCCCAGACATTCAAAACTAATGAGCTTGGCTCCTCCTAAAGTCATACCGCTGGCTTTAACATCATGAGATTTAAAAAACAAAATAAATATTAGCGTATTTGTTGTTACCTTCTGGATTTTGAACCTGTGTGCATTCAAAATCTAATTTTAAAATTTCCTCTACAATTATGAGGGCAGAAAACTTATTTTCTTTTTACACAAAAAGGTGGGATTCTCACATGTACACATGACCCGCAGTACCCGAGGCCTGAGAAAGACATGTATGTTGTGAGACTGAGAAAGTTACAGGTGTTGGCAGCATGGGCTTATTTGCATTATCTTTCCCCTTCAGTGACACTGTGATAAAGGTCTTGCTGTAAAGATGGGGGCACTGCAACGATTCCTTGGTGAAATGCTGTCACCACAAAGGCAGTAGGAGGATTCTTCTCCACTTCCCAAGGAGAGTGTTGGGAGTTTGGAAAAACTGGAGGACTCACCATAATTACAAAGGACAATATTAATTGGCCAAAACTCAGGTTGTCCCATCTGCTAGATTTCTGCCCTCTGTTAAGTAGGACAGAGTAGTTGGTAGAAACCTATAGATACCAAGTTCCAAAGGGGTAGTTGTGTTAGTTTAGTTCAGCAAACTAAACAAGGAGTCTGGTGGCACTTTTAAAGCCTAACAAATTTATTTATTTATAAATACAAATGGTTATAAATAAATAAATTTTAATAAATATTGAATTTAAATGAATTTAAATAAATTTATTTTTTAAAAACCCATAAAGTTATTAAGCTTTAAAAGTACCAGCAGACTCCTTGTTTGTTTTTATAGATACCAAAAGTCTCTCTTTATAGAATTCTTGGCATAGAATTTTCTGGCCCTTTCTGGCCCCCAGGCTGACTTATTTGAGAGTGCAAACAACTGGAGGAACAGTGTTAGACTTGCTGTGTATTGTGTTGGTTGTTCACCATACCCCAAGTTCCATCAAAATGTTTTTCCATGTGATTTTCAAAGCTGTTGTCAAAATACAGTTTCAGACAAACCCTGTGGGGAAAGATGTTTGTGCTGCTAATTGGTAAGTCTGAGTTGAAGATGAGCTCATGGTCTCAGGGGCAGCCATGATTTGTTCTAATCTATTTGGAGAATAAGCTGTCCTTTCTGCAGGACTTCACCTGTCATGATGGCCATTTGTATCTATACAGTGTAACAGGGGTTTTATTTTCTATTGCAAGGAAAACTCAGTAATGGCCTGTGACAGCAGAAAAATAAATTAAAATTCCAAGTCTGACATGCGCTAGAGTCCTAATTATTAATATTAAGGTTGACCAATTTAACTTCACTCAATAAAGAAGCCAAGCCTTTTGGGATGTACTTCTAATCTAAATCCTAAAATCAGAGTGCCTCATTGCAGAAGTGTGCATGCACTTAGCATATTTGCTCTTGAAAACTAGGAGCAAGAGCATTCAAGAAGAGTCTCAGGAAGCTCCAGAGTTGTCCATGGGCACATTTTCCGGAGTGGCATGCACACTTGTGGTAAATATGCACACAAGTCCAAGTAAAATACATTGTATGCTCTTATGCATGGACTTCTGACTTGGGTTTAAACATTTTCCCTATGCGTACATTACTGTGGAAAGTACTTCTGTCCAAGCTGGGATAACAGTTAAAAGCCAGCATATCATATTGTACAATGACAGTTAACATGAGCTGGTGTTGAATAGCAAATACAGGACCGGACTAGATGGCAGGAGATGGTATTGTAATTAAGTAGCCCGGGACATTGATGTAAAGCCACTATTCATGTCTTTCTTTAATAATATGTAAACCAAACTACAAGGCTGACCTTGAAGAAGGCCTTCATATGCTTTTTCTATTAGTAGATCTCAAAGTGCTTCACAGTGTTTTTAACGTATTTATCCTCACAACACCCCTGTGTGGGAGGAAATCACTACTATCTCAATTTTTCCAAGAGAGGACCTGCGGCACAGAGAAATTTTGTGATTTGCATGTCAGAGAGTGTCTGTGGCAGAAAAGGGAATTGAATCCAGGTGTCCCAAATGAGTACCCTAACTGTAGGGTCAACCTTCCTCACATAAGTAGCTAATCATATCCAGTTTGCTGCCCAGCTCTAGCATTTTTTTAACATTACCATTTGCTGGTTCTTCCCTTCCCATTCAGTAACAGTATTTTCAGATTCTTTCTCCAATTTGAGTCTCCTTGACCATGACAATTATAACTTTAAACCCTGGGGGTTAGGGGTGGAGGTTGAATCTCTGCCAACATATCTAGGCACCAAGCCTAATTCTGACCAACCTTATCACCTTCTTTGTCCTGCCTCCATTCAGCCACAGGACAAGAATAATACTAAGGCTCTAGTGTTAGGAAGGTTCAGCTATCCTGCCAGCTCAAACACCATTCCCCTAAGGAGCAAAGTTTGCTAGCTATGTCCTATGGTCTGTCCACAGCTGATTAGTCCAGATGCTGTAGCCCATGCTGGTTGGGGTTGTCCATTTGACTGAATGTATCACAAAGCCTTCGCCTTGGCTGGAATGCTGGTCTGGCTAACAGCATCCTAAAAGCAAAGGGCATGTCATGCAGTTTCTCAGATCACTAACTTGCTGCTGGTCACATGAATCATTCCTGACTATATAATACATCAAACACAGGAAATCCCAACATTCCTGCATCATTAAAAATATAGGCAAAAATATTAACATTTCTTCAACAGTGCTACAAGCTTTTGAAACTTTTCATTTTGTAGCAGCTGGAAAAATCTCAGCTTCTGAGAGGGGAATAAACAGCAGGAGGTAGTAACAAGCAGAAGCAACGCACTGGCCAGGGAGCAGAAGGAAAGAATCAGTGCAACCATAAGGTAAAAAGAACAAGCATTTTTTGCAAAGCCTCATAAGAGCTTTTATACCCTTGCTTCACTACATGCACATTGTACAGTCTCGGTTGGGAAGTCTGAGAACTAGTCATTAGTAAGGTAGCGTTTGTTCACCCTCCTTTAAATGATAGCCACATTGTGCCACCTTATGGTAACACCAGTTGCTTTACCTTTAGCATCTCACAATTACAAGCTGATGTTATTGTTTTAGTTTTCATTATGTTGAAAATGATCTGAAAAGAAAATAATTCTGTTTAATATGACATGTTTAGATTCCTGCTGCTTTTCTAAGGTGGCAAGAAACTGCAGCTCAGCTATAAAACACTCAGGTGCCTGATGCACTGAAAGAGTTGAAGTAATTTAAAATAGAGGCTAAATGTCATTACACTTGATGTACTCTGCTAATTTGTACAGCTCTCACACCTAAACACATTTCACCTGCTATTTCCATTTATATAGAGCACTTTTAACAGCTGCATCAAGTAAACGGCTTGTACATGGATGTAATGCTTTATCTCCTGGATCTTTTACAAAATGTGTCCTTTCCATATTCTGTTGTGGTAGTACAGTGTTTAGAGTTGTGGCGTCAGTCAAATATTTTAGTTATACACTTATTAGGTCTATTTAAAGATGAATCTTTCAATAGAAAATATCCTCCGCATGAAATTATATGACTTATTTAAGCTGAGACAAGGTGAATGGACCAATCTCTGTAGGTGTAATTTTTCAAGCTTACCTATAGTTCCATAGCACTTCTCCACACCACCTCCCTTCACCTATTGTTTCACTTTTCCCCTCCTTCCCTTTTCCTTTTTTGCTTTTCATTATTTCCCCATTTACAACAGGTTTTTTACAAGTGACTTGACACATTATTTTTACTCTCATTTAGATATGTCAGTTTTTGCACTCTAAGGGACATCCTCGTTCATTAAGTTGGACACATCTGTCCAATTCCACTATGCCAGACATTTTACTTGTTTGCAGGAAATCTGATATTCTCTGTGCACTCTAGATTTCCATTTCCAGACTCAAGAACCTGTAAATGTGAAGTACTTTGTCATGATGGCATGCTGCAATGGCGATGCAGTGTTCAGCAATTCACATACCTTTCCTACCTTTTGCTCTCTTACTTACCATAATAAAACCTGGTACTAAATGATGGCAAGATTTAGTCTTGATAGTATATGCTAAGCATAGATTGTTCCCAGAATGACCTGTCATACTGAGGTACCATTTTATAATGATGTACATCAGCCATGTGTGCATACCTTTGTATTCCTTATTGGAATTTATTTGTGTACGTACTTTACCTCCAGCACACTGCCTTCAGAATTCACCCCATCAGGCCTGCTCACCTGTGTCATCTGACTGAAAAAGCAAACAAAAGAGGCAAATGACATATTTATTTTTATTTGATAAGGCAGCATCAGTGGCCGTGCAGAGCTTTGATTTTTGTTTACCAGCCAGTTCAAATCTACCCTTAATTCCAATGATGTAAAAAGCATGTGGTGCCAGTACCTCTGATTATTAATGTAAAGACAGTTTATCTTTACTACAGAAAAGCAAACTAGTTTGGATAAAATAAAACGAAACTAGACATCTAATGAGATTTGTAAAGATCTTTGATAAGATTAATTACAACTCTTTCTGCTGTTGTTGCCCTTTTTTTGATCTAGGTTGGAAGTAGATTATCAAAATTTCTGAGCGTGGCAATGGGTACGTGGCACTTAGGTCAAATTTCCTACCCTTAAAGTGCAGTACTTTACACCAAAAGGTGTCCGTGACATTTTCGTCCTGGCATGTGGTCTGGAATATTGTACATGTGTATAGATATGAAACATCTCCAAAAGCATTTCATGACCCAGGAGTGGGGGTTCACTCTGAAAGATGGGATAAGTAGGGGCCCAGGAGTGGGAAATCAGGGAAACACAGCAGCAGACCAGAGCAGATGCCAGGAGCGGAACATCACACTGTCCCAGTGAGGCTCTGAGTAAGGGGTGTCTCAAAGTAAAGGTATCCCTGAACAAGTAACACACACAAAATCACAGACACCTTACTTAGTTCTCTTATGCCTTGCATTTGTGTATAGAAAGGTCATACTGTTAGCAACAAAACAAAACAAATCCCGCCAATGATTAGTGAACTGTAAATAGCTCAGGTCTAGTCTAACTCATGCTTTTATTGTGGAGTCCACAGTCAGAGGCATTGTGGTGCACACTGTCTTTGGAGAGACAGTATGATTCTAGAAGTGGTCTGTAAGGCAATCTGACCTGAAATGTGGCAGCTGAGGGTGCTATCTCCCCTGTCCCATAGCATAGTTGTCCCTGCTGTTTGTGGACTGCAGTACTTCACTCACAATGTCTGACCCTTCTCAGGTTTATTTCTAAAGGAATGGGATTGGGCTCACTGTAGTGACTGTGAGTAATGGAGTGAACAATGTTTGTGTCAGAGCCAGGAAGATTACCACACGACTTTATTCTCCCTTTTCCTCCCTTTGACTATCTGTACTCTGACTAGAAATATTCAGTAACTTCCCAGTCATGGAATGTATTTGTTCCTCCACCCTCTTCAATTTTTCGTTTTCCTCTATATAACCATTTGCTAAATATGTTGAACACTGTTTACATGGGCCCTTAGCTTCAAGGCCTTCATGTTTCTTTCCCCAAGCCCTGCTCTAGGCCTTGCACAAATGATGATTTCTGATCAGTCCTTTTATGGACAAAATAGTAGAATTAATGCATACCTGTGTCTTAAACACACAAACCCCAGATGAAACCAGCACCACTCAAACCCCAACTGAAACCAGCACCACTAACTACCTATAGCAATATAGGGGTTTTTATTTTTAATGTCAGGAAATCCTCTACTTTTCAGCAAGCATACAAAGGTGACATAGTGGTATCAGTTAATGATTTCACAAATACTTCTTATGGGAGTTGCATTATAATTTATAGAATATATATGTGCTGCTCATATATTTGCAGGCTATATCCAGAATTGATAATTGCCTTGGGCAAAGCAAATAAACATAACATAAAGATATTAACTAATGACAGTCAAATATTATCATTTGAACAAAATATCGGCTCCTTAAATGACCCTCTTAATGAAAACAACAGAGCATGCTAACCTTCTGCCTCATTTTGCCATGCAGTGGGAATACTGATATTAGAATATATATTAGAAAGCTCTGTGCTGAGCCATATCAGAATGTGAATGCACATTTAATTGTAATGCAACATACACAAATTCTAAATCTATAATTGGGGAACAATGGAACAATATCAAAGCCTCATTGTGCTAGGTGTTTTAATATACAGCCATAGAAGAGAACACACAGCATGAACAGCCAAGATAGACACAGGGCAGAAGACAAATATAAAACATAAAAATGGGGAACTGAGAGCCCTGGAGAAAAAGTGACTTCCCTAAGGTCACACAGGGAGTTTGTATCTGAAGCGTTCTAGATCTTTTGCATCCCAATCTAGTGCCTGAACCACAAACCTGTCCTTTGTCCCAAGATAATTAACTCAATGTTGTCAGGAAAATAAACTGAACCCCCACATGAGTGGGAGAACGGTCACACACCAATATAAAACCACCAGCATTGAACAGAAGTGATTGCTATTACAGTATGGCATATTTGTATGGTTTCTTTAGTTAAGCAGATAAATCATTTGTTTTGTTTTTCTCCTTCAGGCTAAGGTCCAGAGATCTGTTCCAGTGGGTACTTCACCCAGCGTGCCGCCTGGGGGCAGTGCCAGGCCAAATGCCCTGTGCCTTGGAGGTCCCTCCTAAATGCTCTTCCAGATTTATGTACCTTCCAGGGAGCCCAGGGCTCAGACAGACCTCCTAGCTACGAAAATTTTCTGAGGGAAATTCCAAACATTTGTTTCAAGCTTCTGAGTAACAATTCAGCTCAGTAACATGTCTGTCTAGGTGGCAACCATGTTGCAGGCAGGACTGATTTTCTTTCCAAGTGACTGTCCCATCCCGCATGGTTTACAGGAGCAGGTGCCCCTGCACGTTTCTGGGTCTCCTGCTTAAGCCTTTTACAGAGCATCTTTCTGAGGCTCGCTAGGCTTAGGGATGAGCAGCTGCTCCTCCTCTCTCTAGGAGGGGCACAGTACCAGAAAGGCAGCATGTCAGGTAAAAAATTATGCCTCAGTCCATAGTGCGCACTGCACATACTACTAGTTTCACTTATACCACCCTACAAATCAGTAAGTCAACTGGAAAATAAGGAGCAGTTGTGTGGCACTTTAAGACTAACAGATCTATTTTTTGCATGAGCTTTTGTGGGAGAAGATCCCACTTCCTCAGATGCTTCAAAGATCTAGGCCATGCTGCCCTGACCCAAGAGCCATGTATTGACTGGGGAATTGACCCTGTGGCCAATAGGCCATGTTGCTGGGACGCAAGGGCCATGTATTGATTGGGGTAGTGACTCTGTGGCCACTAGGCCATGCTGCCCTGACCCAAGAGCCACGTATTGACTGGGGAATTGACCCTATGGCCAATAGGCCATGTTGCTGGGACTCAAGGGCCATGTATTGATTGGGGTAGTGACTCTGTGGCCACTAGGCCATGCTGTCCTGACGCAGGGAATTAAGAGGATGACAGTGGCACCATCCCTGCTCATGCCCCATGTGTTTTCCCCACCAGAGGGTGCTGGGGGGCCCTACCCCACAACAGATGGTAATTGGCATCCAAAGAGTCAGGTTTGTTTTATTAGAGGAAATTACTCATCTGCTCAGGAGTAGGAGAAATTATTGTCCTTTCCAAAATATAGTTAACAAAATTGCTAGTTTAGGAAAGTAAGAATTATCCAGGTTGTGGAATTTGTCCTAGTTTGAGGCAATGGTGTATTTCCTTTCTGCCAGCAACTGACAAGTCTGGTTAGGGGCCCAGGCTGAAGTACCCTATTATAATGGACATTATTACTCAAATTCAGGAAACTTTCATGCAAGCTTGGATAACTTTTCATACTTATATTTTGGAAGTATCAATTTAAGCAAGTCTTCTGATTGCCAGACAATCCGATGTGTGATGATAAAATTTCTTCTCTAATGTTTTCTGTAATCCCATCAATTGGGCATCTAATTTCAGCAGTTCACAGGTGTCATTACCATAATACTGAGCATGGTTTTACTCAATTTTTTCAGTAGCTCTTAGAAGAAGGAACAAGCCTAGACTTTGTCTTTAGCCTCTTGAAGATGATACAGATTACAGATGATTACAGATCTCAGATGTCAATGTATCTAGAGCAGTGGTTCTCAGCCACCATGCTGGGGCACAATTCTGTGTTGTCACACACTGGTAAGTATTCATGGAGAGCTAGGGAGATGGCTGGGTTTGGCCTGGGGGGAGGGGCCTATTGTGTCCTGTAGGGTCAGGATATGCCACCAAGTGTGTCATGACTTGCAAAACACCAAGAACCACTGATCTATAGCACAGATGGCCAAACTGTGGCTCAAGAGGCACATGCAGTCCTTCAAAGAAAGTGCGGCTCGCAGAAGAGCATGGTGGGGAGAAGCACGGCATGGTTGGGAATGGTGCGGAGAAGCGTGGCATGGTCAGGGATGGTGTGGAGAAGTGGCAACATGATCAGAGACGGTGGGGAAGTGGCTGCCTGGTCAGGGACTTGAGGATGGTGCGGAGAAGTGTGCCATGGTCAGACAGGGCGAGGAGAAACAGTAGCATGGTTGGGACAGCAGGGAGAAGCTACATTTTTACTGTATAGGTAGGCCTAGTTTTCACAGTAACCTTAAGTAATTGTTAGAATCTGACATTAGTAGGGATCAGTATTTGCCTTCTTTTTATGAGAAAATTAAAGCATGCAGTGAATATTTAAACTTACTAATTTTGGAGTAGGTAAAATGTGGCTATATGCCTCGATGCGGCTCTCTAAGGTTCAATCAACTTGTGTGGCTCTTGAGTTCCATAAGTTTGGCCACCCCTGATCTATAGAGCAAGAGTTTCTTAATGAATGTAGAAGAGGATGTTTGTCACAGTGTAGTCCTGATACACAGAAAGCCATTGCCTTTCTGTTCTGTCCATTCTGTGCTTTTTGATTATCACTGAACAGCCATGAATACATCTGAGCAGAATATATCTATTTTGCTGTGCTGATGAATGTACCAGGTTCATCTTCCTAACAAAAAGCCCTTTCTGGCGTACACCACATCTTCCTTTGCTATTGTGCAACACCTCGCAGAGTGGAACTTTAACCCAGCTTAGAACATTTGGACACTACCATCATCTAAATATTGATAATATATTCTATTGATCTCAGTGGAGTATTAATGGAAAATGGCCACAGCAGGTAAAGTGGCAGTCTAACATCAAAAAAAAACCCCAAAAAACAAAAACAAAAACAAACAAGAAAAAACAACCCACACACTCTTCCTCCTGTGCCAAAACAAAAAACTGTCGTAATTCAGTGAGCAGCTTCCCATCCCTTGTTCCCAGTCCACACAATAATACATACATCTAGGGATGCTCTTTTCTTCTGGATATCTATTTATAATGTCTGTGAAAAGTCTGTGTGTGGTTAGTATAAATAAGGAAACCTGAAAGAGCTGATTTGGAAGTTTGAAGGAAACTCACTCACAGAGATTTGGCCGGAGTGAGCTAATGTGGAATATGGAAAGTCTTTTCTCTCAGCTCCCGCCATTCAGAATTATTATCTGTGCCATCTTTTTTCTTTTTCACAGGGGAAAAAGACCACCAGGAAACATATTTAAAAATCATCTGTGGTGCACAGAAGGAGAAGAGAGAAGGTTGTTGGTACATTTCAGCATGCCTTGTTAAAAACATCTCTAGGCACTACAAAGTGTATGTTATCAATATGCATATGTGATGTCTCTGAGGCAGAGGTGCCTTTAAGATATATTTCAGCAGGACAACATTTTCCCAAGTGAGGCAAGGAACAACAGTGAATCATATGTGTGGGAGGGATAGCCCTTCAGGCTATGTACAGTATTTATTCCCTTTTGTGTTTTTGCTTTTTTTCACTTTCTTATTAATGGCTTTTGTAATTACTGGTAACACTGTATTGCTAGCTGGCAGAAAATGGTGACTCACAATCAGATTATTTTAAGGAGAGAGGTTGTATATACAGGGAACTGAAGTGGTTGCTTATAGGAAAAGAATAAGGGAACTTCCCTGGACCCTAACCCCATAAGTGGGAGTCAGTCAGTGTAGATGCTATCTGGGGACAGCAATTTTGCTCCCATATAGAGAACAGTTGAGTATTATGTTACTCAACATTATAGAAATACATGTGGACATTTTGATGAATAAAGGGTGAAGTCTGAAGTGCAGACATACTGTACATCAGATTTTAAAAATTCCATCTGGATATCAACAGACCTGTAGATGTTGGTCTCCATGTAATCTTTGGAAAGAATATCACCCTGCTCACTTTAAAATTGTGACAAATACTTTGATTTTTCCATCTTGCCTTATTATAGGTGAGTCTCATCCCGAAAATGCTACAAAGCAGAAAGAGGAAATAAAGGGAGTCATGATGAACTACTGTGGAAAGTTGCTTGAATTCCTAGCCAAGTTGTGTGATATGACTGGCGGTAAGAATAGGATTTCCCTAAGCACTGACCAATAATTGAGAATGGATATGAACTGTGCCATGTAGTTATGAGACAGCAGGTTGCTCAGGGTTGGGTCAACAAATTGTAGCTGAGTGAGATAGCTGTGTTAGAAGGATCCTTACAGCTCAGCAGAGGGGGTTCTGGAGGCAGGATGGCTATCTTGAAGTGATGTCTGTTGCAAACCCAAAGAGTATAACAGCAAACTGTCCAAATAATGGAACAGAAATAAGGGAGAAGGCATCTCAGACATCTGGCTGAATGAGCTTGGTATGCCCCACTGATAGTGTACTATTTGTATTACAGTAGCAACTAAAGACACCAACTGAGAACAGAACCTCATTGTGCAAGGCACTGTCCTAACAAAAAGTAAGAGACAATCTCTGCCCTGAAAACCTTACATGCTAATAGCCAAGGCAAGCACATGGATGAGGAAGAAGGGAGAAAATGCGCAAGTCAGGGGAGCAATGTGATGGGCTGCAAACATGTTTATTCGTTCCATGGTTCTTTGCTGGTTTGTTTAGAACTGTACAGTTTTTCTTTGTCTGCTTAGTTGTTTGAAAGGGAATTGGCTACATAGAAAGTAAAAGAGAAAAGTGGGGGCTCTGAAGTGAACGGAGTAAGGGCACTAGAGGAAAGGAACACATGGCATAGGGAGGGTAGCATGGAGGGTAGGCAAAGTGACACCCAATTAAAATATTGTGAGAGAGGAGCCAGGAGGGATTTGGAGCAATCAGGAACTTAGCAGAGAGGGGAGAACACTCAGAGAGCAGTAAAAAGCTTTGGGGTACTGGTGACCTCAGAGAGTACATATGTCTTTCTATGGCTGTTTGTTTCTGCTCCTGTCAGCTGAGTCTCTAGGTCAGAGATCAGCAACCTGCGGCTCTGGAGACACAAGCAGATCTTTGACTGCCCCTTGTGGCTCTGCACCACCACCCCCCACCACTGGGGGATCTTGCGGGTGGCCCACCCTAGGCTCTGAGACCCCACCACCAGGGGAACCTGTGGGTAGCCCACTCCTGGCTCCAGGTCCCCCTCCCTCCTCCTGCAGCAGATGCCCTGGCCCAGCTCTCCCCACCAGGAATCTACACCCCTTGTGGCTCTCAAAACACTTGGTTCTTAAAGGAGTTTTTGAAAATAGCTCTTCTTATCTTTTGGGTTGCCAACCCCTGCTCTAGGTAAATCCTTGTAGTCATTATTTTCTCTAAGCTCACATGGCTGAGGACAAGGGTTGGTCTGCATGGGCCTTGGTGCCCCTGCAATGGACTGTCCCCTGTGCAGTTCTATGTCTGGAGTCCTGAAGGAGAGGGTCCATTTTGGCTGAGGCTCAGTTCCCCAAGTTTCATTTCTTCATGAGGTTCCCAGGAACTACTGTGCAAAGAAGGACAGACATCCAGCTGAAAACCATGACTTGGATTTGCCAGCCTCTGCTGGGCACTGAGGCTTATGAGTACCTGGATGTGGCAAAGGGAAGCATTGGTCTGGACCAGGTGAATTTAATTTACTGTGTAATATATTTTGAAGACTTTGGGGGAAAACTTATGGCACATATGTCTAGGTTTTGTAAAGAGGAGGTTTCTTTGGATGTAATTAGCATGTCTGCTTTGAACTATGGCTTTTCTGTGCTAGGTGTACCCATATTAAATAACCACGGAAGGTGCTCTGGTGTGGAGAGACACTGAAGATTGACTAATAAGTAAAGCATTTCTTTGTTTCCTAATCACTTGTGTCCGTATTAGTAAAAGTCTCATTTTGAGTGACCAAAGGGACTGTTAGGGCCATGATGCCAGAGGAGATACCCACTGCTGTAAACAATAACCACACAACTATTTATACTTTTGTAAGACAAAATAAAAAAGAAATGCTGTCTACTCTGCCTTGGCACCTAGCATGTACACACAGGCATATGTGCACACACTCACTTTCTCTCTCCCACTCCTTCAGAAGAGAGTCACTAACTAGTTTTAAACTCTGTGTTAAATGCAAGCCATCAAACATTGGATTACTCACTTGTTTCTTGCTGAGTGGATTAGCAGAGACCCAGCTGTCTGACAAAATCTTTGTTTTACCTGGAGTAAGGTAAATATTAGCAGTTGCTGGTGCAGCTGAATCCTCCAGAATTGTATCTTGTTCTGTTGTTTAGATTTGTTCTTTTCAAATCACACATGCAAGACTTCAGCTGCCTGTATAAAATTAGAATACAAAACCAAAGATGCCTATCCACAACAGTTGATACACTTGCTGTCCCCAAAGTCCAAATGTGTCTCTCAAAGTTTAAAGTACCCATTTATTCACTGCACTCAAAGTAATAAGCTCTGTCATCTGACCAACCCAGAGTATTCAGTACAAGCCATCATGAAAAATCCAAAAAGCTGGGTGAGCCTTGGAGTTTGTTCCATATATCAACAAAGCCTAGATGTGTTGGATTTAAGGATGGACATAAAATTTCCACAGTTGAGGACAACTCAAAGTAAATCCGCTTCTGCCTTTTTCAACTCTGTTGAGCTATTTATTCAAGCATCATTAGTAATTAGAACTGCATGGTATCACCCGGTGGACAAGAGACAGATTCCCAAACTACACCTAGGCTATGTCTATACTGACAGTGGCAAAATCGCCCGTCAGCCTGGCATTCCAGGAGCACTTAGCAGCGAGTCTGAACTTTATGCTGTTCTCCTGGAAGTCAGCTCCAGACGTCCTGGGGGCCAGGAGACATAGGGGAAAGCTGACCACAAGGCATTTGCAGTCGGCTTTCTCGAGTGCGTCCTGGCGACTAAGAAAGTCGCCGGCATTTACACAAGGCATTTTATGCCTTGCATAAATGCCAGTCAACTGCTGCCAAAAACCAGCCCAAGTGTAGACTATGGCCCAGAAACAAAGTAGAGCCAGAGTAAACAATGTAGGTCCACTGTAATACCTTTCTTTTGCAAAGAAACTGCATGAAGATGGCTGAGGGGTTTTTTTGCATCTAATCTAGAGCAAATAGTGGTATATGTTACTGTCTTGTATAGCTAATTTCCTCAGCAGCATGTTATTGCCAGCTATTTGCAGATCTTCTGAAATCTGTCAGGCTTTAAGTGCCACCTCCAGATTTGTGGCACTTGTGCTATTTAGAGCACGAGAAAGCTGATTGGCCGGTGCTGCATCTAAGGTAAAACTACCCCTTAAATATTCCATTTTTCCTCATATTTCTTTTTTTTAAATGCATCTAAAATATTATTTTAAAAAGATGTATGATAAACATGTACTGAAGCTGGCTTAGCTTTGCAGTTCTCTTATCTAAATTGTTCACAAGTCACAGCCCTTATCAGATTAAAAGGTACCTGCAGCTATATTCGGTAATGTATTTAAGGCAACACAAAGAGATACATCAGTGCCACTGTGTGTTATACTTCTATAAAGGAAGAGCAGTGGTTATTCAGCATTTATGAAACCTAACAGCCATACTAATTAACCCATCTGAGAGGAACGGGGCCTCATTTTTTTTCTTTTTCCTTCAATACCTCCCTGTAGCCCAATGTTTCAAATAGGAGTTACAAATGGTGTCCTTGTGATCTGACCTCATCTTCTTCTGTATGCTGGTCCCCAGTGTTTGAATCTTTACATCTGTTTTGATTTGCTGTTACAGATGGACCTGTTCCCATGATTTACACTTCCCTGCATTTATTTCCTACCATTCTGTAAATTCCCCCATCTTCAAAGCCTCTGACGAAGTGGGCTTTTCTCCCATGAAAGCTCATGCAAAAAATAAATTGCTAGTCTTTAAGTGCCACAAGACTCCTTTGTGTGTTTGTTTTACTAAACTAGACTAATACGGCTACCCCTTTGAATCTTATGTCTTCCAGTATGCCTCTGCTTGAAGAAACCTAAATGAAGTATACAGCTGTAAAATATTGAGGGTTTGGTCTCCCTTCAGTGAGATACTGACAGTGGAAGGAAAGATAAGTTGAAAGGAGATGCTGTTCTGGACTTGTAGGTCTTGTTGCTAGGGAAACTTTAGAACTAACCTCTTGGCTAGGGCAAAAGGGATACAAGTAGGCAAATCTATAGCATCAACCAGCTCAACACAACTGGGCATAGACTGTTTGTCTAGCTGGGGATACAGATTGTCCAAAGTCACATTCTGTTTGTCCATCTGGATCCAACAGATGATGTCTCAGCCATGTACCAACTCCCAATGGAGCATGGCTGGTCACTTTCTCCAGCAGCATTCTTCAGATAAGCAACCTTCAGCTGTGGTCCTAGCACCTACACCCCCAGGACCAGCAACTCCTGTAGGAGTGCTTTTCATACAGCAAGAGAGAACTGGGGGGGGCACACCTTTACAGAGCAGTTAGGTAGGAGACCTGTGAGCAAAGGCTGCAAGATGGCTCATCTTGAAGGGGGCAAAGGAAGGCTTAAGGAGGTGAGGAGTGTTCCCCTGTGACTGTGGTTCTGCCTTCCAGATATGGCAAGCAGACAACCCCTACAAAGGGGAGAAGCACTATTCACAGAGCCCAAGAACTGTAGGACCACAAGGGTTATGCCAGGAATGCTAAATATTTGTGACAGCAAGCAGGGAAGGAATACCTTGCATCTTGGGAATTCCAAGTAAACTCTTCATTGTTTTGCTATTTTTTGAGTAAAGCAAGCCCCCCAAAAGGGAACCTTAGCTGAGGTACCCAGGCCCATGTAAGTACACTGGGGGCTAGAAGAGGGCATGGTGCACCAGATGCCTGGGCATGGCAACCTTCTGAATCACTGCATTACCTAATGGCATGAGAACAAACTTCCTAGGTAAGTGACTACTGTTTCTTGAATAGTTTGAAATATTGTAAGACACCATGTGTGAGGTTTATTTGGTACTACTTAGGTAAATCTGTGAAATGGATATTGCTGGGTATGTATTTCATAAAAAAACAAACAAGGAGCTCTGTGAGGCTGTGACACTTTTAAAGACTAACAGATTTATTTATCACATGAGCTTTCATGAGAGAACATCCCACTTTGTCAGATGTTTGGAAAATAGGAAACTTAAAGTATAGGAGGGGAAAACAAAGCCAGTGAAATGTGAGTGACAACAACAGGCCAGACTGTTTCAGCAAATCAAACAAGTTGTTCAGATTCAAACAGTGTGGGTCAGCATATAAGATGACTGAGTGCTTGAGATTCTCAGATATGAATTGGTATACTTAGTTCAACTTGATTAGAGTTGTGACCTTTAAAAATATAATGGGTCTTATTATTGTTATATGCAAACCACATTTCTGAGAAAGGTGTTGTGTGATTTTGCTTCCAAAAGGTTATCTGTTCAGTGTGGTGCTTATTGTATGATTTAAAGCAAATGTTGAACTTGTGAGAAATGTAGTTTTGTTTGTAAGTTTGTAAATTTGAGCCATTGTTTAAAAAAAATATTGAAAAACAGACTTCTCTAGAGTCCACCACCATTACTTCTCTAGAGTCCACCATCAAAAGCCGCAAAGGGGAAAAATCAGTGGTTTATGCTTAGTTCATACACCAGCCATGACCAGATGACCCTGCACTCACCCCAAAAAAACTCAAGTCCAAATGTAAAACACTCATTTGGCTCTTTTGTAGTCGTTCGTTGTTGTTACATGAATGTTGTATTCATCTGTTGTTGATCTGTTGATCTGTCCCCCAAATATATAAAAATTCTTGACTTCTTTGTTCTACAGCTTTAGAACTGAAGGAGATATTATAAGTGCCAGGACTGTGGAATGGTGAATGGGAAAAGCTTCGAAACTACAGTTTGACTGTGTGCTTACAGAGTTACAGGCAGGCATCTATTTCAGCAGAGGATTCTCCCCTGGATTCCAAAAGCCAAGGTACAAAGACTTTAACATCTGTTTTAAATGGAAGGGAAACTTAAATGGCAGACTTCTTGTACCAAGTGGCCTATTTGTGTTCAGAAACTTCCTTTGGGAGTTTTATAATTCCAAGCAAACGAATCATACTAGTGCTCCCTGATTATTAAAAATATTTTATCATATTGCTATGAGGTATAATCCTGGCTCTGCTGAAACCAATAGAAGTTTGCCAATCACTTAAGTGGAATGAGGATTTCATTCACAGACTCTAATTATTAGGAACAGACCTTCCTAAGGGCGTCTGCTATGTCTGATGAACAAATAAGGAGTCCTGTGGCACTTCTAAAGCCTAAAAAATGTACTTATTGCATGAGCTTTTGGGGGAGAAAATCCCACTTCATCAGATGCTTGAAGAATTTCTCCCATGAAAGCTCATGCAGTAAATACATTTTTTAGTTTTTAAAAGTGCCACAGGACTCCTTGTTTGTTCATGCTGAATTAGTCTAACATGGCTACCCAACTGGAATATGTCTGATGAGTAATTTGGCCAGTTTACTGCAGTGTCCAACGGCATACATTGTAGGAAGTTAAAATCTGTGCTTTTGTTGGTGGTATCGTATACTTTCAGATACATACTTCTAAGATGTTCGATATGCCAGGACTTAGAATTTAATGTAACACAATAAATGGAATTCACTTTGAAGAGGAAGTTGACTGACTGGATGCTCTCCCCTGATGCAGCAAAACCGTTTCCTTTGTTCTTAAGAAGCGGATACATCTTTCCTCCCTAAGTTTCTGAAACTCCATATGAGTTCAGCCAGAACACATTCCCAGTTTTAAGAACTTTTCCTTAACACCCCCCCACACAACATGATCAAAATCTTTAGGTTATTATCTGTTTATGCTACAATAGCTTTTGCAGGCCCTTGATAATTAATAGAGAAGAGAGAGTAATTTTGCTGCAGGGACATGGGTTTCTTTTTTGTTATTTAGTGGTGTAGTCATTCTCAACACTCATTACTCTTTTTATGAGAAGTAACGCACCATGTTTCTGGCAGCATACATTCATACATTCTTAAAGAGTACAAGAGCTGCCAGTAAAAGACAGTGACACATACACACCCCATGTTCACTGACTGGCAAGGGGATTCTGGTACATACATTTTGCTTCACCAAAAAATGTCTTGTGAGGTCTTAATTAAAAGACAGGACCACACTGGTCTTTATTATTCCTATGAACTGTATATACAGGTACTATGTAAGGAGTTTGGTATGTGTACTCAAAACATGTTCTTTGATTCTGTATTTCAGTGGAGGCAGAGAAACACGTTTCTTTTCAGACTGAAGATGTTTATTCACCTGTCTCTGTCTGCATTTAAAATAGGCATTGTAAGCTAATACAGTGGATACAAACTTATATATGCAGTCAAAAGAGAGGTGCAAAGTTCAGAGACAAGCACCCAAGAACAGAAAGGTATAGAAACACAGTGGGGAAAGAGAACTTTATTTTGAGAGACACTTCAAAGGTTTGATGGACTATATTTGGAGAACAAAGACAACACTCCACCATGCTCCACCAGGGAAGTAAAGAGGTGCTGTGTTTACACTGATGAAACTGGGACTTTGGCTTATTGTGGTTAAAATGGCTTCAGAGAACTTTGAAGGATACAATGAGCTTCCTTAGACAAGAAGCTAGCCTATTAACAAGTTTAGTCTTTAGAAAGCATGTTATAATTTTGTTTTATGTATAACCTGTTTCCATTATCTGTACTCACTATCTCCTGAATTATTTTTAAAAATAAATTTACTGTGATTTTCCACAGATAGATAGATCAGTGTTGTAGTATTAGGTAATGTGCTGATTCTGATTTGAATCATACAAGCTGGTGTGTACACTGTACCCTTCTTGACAGACCTGATGTTTGTGAGAGTGTCAGATGGATAAGGGGCTGGACAATAAACAAGGGTGCTCCAAAGAGGCTCCAGGGCTGGTGCGCATCTATTGTTGACCCAGAAGGCAAAGTAAAGGCTGGCAGAGTCCATAGCACTACAGTGGCTAACTGGATGGTGGCATTATATAGCTGGGACCCAGTTAAGCTGAAGTAAATCTCCCTCAAATTGGAGGCAAGAGTGGTAACAGGGTGACTCATACTTCTTGGGTACCCCAAGACCCATCACAAAGACAAAAGTCACAAATAATTTCTTGTATTTCAAGCCCCAAATTAAAAGAAAAACAATAATTAATTATCAGTTTAATGGTGTCTCATGAAGGTAAGGGCTATATTTCAAGTTATTACAGGACCTTTATAAGAGAGTAAGGCATTAATTATGGATTTAGCATAAAACTCATAGTAATCTATGCCTATAAGAAATCTTGGAATTTGTGATCTTCCATGTGGCCTCAAAACAATACAAGGAATGGATGGCACCTATTACTCATATCAAAGGGACCACTACAGAGATAAAAAGGCAAACACAAGCTACTAGTGAAGGAGGCAAGTAACAATATCAAGGAGAGGAACAGATTACATATTCCTAGATAAGCAAATGATCCAGAACTTGGACTTAACACGTAGTTGCATAATTCAAAATGCACCTGTACGTCATCAAAGCACTTTTGTAATTCGAGATTTGCTCTTGTAGATTATATTTATGTGATTACTGGAACTGTAAACATTTTACAAGATAATGATTAAAAAATTGCGCAGTCTGGATTAAGAGACTAATATGTTCAAACAGAAAATGCAAACATGAGGAAAAAAGGATTTCAGAATATTCATAACATGTTATATGATGACAACACCAGAACAAGATATCATCTTCTTTGATAAGGCTTTGATTTTTTTTTTCCAAACCCTCCCCTGGAAACAAATAAGAGAGTTTGAACAACAACATCCACCCTCTCCTTAATGTAAAGCAAAGAACTATTCTCTACAAGCCAGACCACTCACTTTCAAATTATTTATCAACAAATGTGTCCTTACAAATTAGCATCAATAGTTTCAGTACTGTGAAAGATTCAAGAATGAAAAATACATACTGAAAACCACAATTTATAAAATGCCTTGATTCCTAGGAAATAAAAGGTGAGGGAAAAATCCTTCTTTGTAATCAGGATTATAATTCTTTTCTGTAAACTCTATTCCATCTCAAAAGTATCCAGTAAAAATAGAACTTCCCTGTTCTGCTTGTATTCTCAATACAGCTACAATCTTTTAACCAAAAAAAGACACAGGGTCAGGTCACTCCAGTCCCTATAGCGTGAAAGGAGAATCTACATCAGTGGTTCCCAACCTTTTCTCTGCTGTGGTACACCTTGATACCTCCAAATTTTTTGAGGTACACCACCATTAAAAAAACTCATGAATATTCAAATTAGCTTAAATTACTTATGAGTATTCAGGAACCATGGCACAGTGTTTTGGAAATGCTGCTATGTAGCGTAGTAGGGGTAGCAGAGCAGGGATGGCAAAATAGGGGAGGTCAGGAGTTGTGTGCAGTGGCAGGAGTGAGTGTGGGGAGCAGAGCAGGGCAGGGATGGCAAAAGAGAACGAGGGCAGCCATGTGGAGAACAGCACATGGGTGGCAAGAGAGGAAAGAGGAAGGGAGAACAAAAGTGGCTTTGTGGGGGGGCAGGGGGGAACCTGGGGAGTGGGAAGGTAGGGCAGGGGAACATGGCACAGCACCCACTTCCCCCATCTCCACAGTGGGTCCCTGCCACCCAGGGCAAATCCTCACCCCACTGCTGCTCCCTCCCACCCCAGTGGGTCCCTTCCTCCCCTCCCCCAGCCCCCTGCTACCTGTGATGGACCCTCCCATCACTGCAGGGGCCAGAACTAGTCCTCCAGCCCCCAGCTATACCCCCCCAGCCACCCCACAAGCCCAGCTACACACCTTCTGCTACATAGCCACTCCCACCCACCTCTGCTACACACACACATGCACACAAGCACACACCTGCCCCACATGACCCCCCCAGCAGTCCCCCCCAAGCCCTTACCGGGGCTGTTTGCAGGCTGGCTGATACCAGCTGCTCTGCCCTGCAGGGGGAGATTCGCAAACTCCCGGCTTCCTGCCCCTCTCTGCTGGCTGGGTTAAGGTGGAGCCTGGTTTAAGGTGGAGCCACCGGAACTCTGCATTCAGGCTGTTCCTGCTATTTTTTATTTGTATGGGGACCCCTGGAACTCCATGTTCTGGTGCTTTCCTCTATTTTTAGGGGGGCCAGAAGGCTGCCTGCCTAAAAATAGGGGGCCCGGGAACTGTGTTCCTGTGCCCACCCCTTTACTTTATCCCCTGCCTTTTCCCAGCCCTGCACAGCCCACAGGGCTGGGCTGAGCAGGGAGCAAACTTTAATCCCAGCTCTCGGGGATGCTCACGGCACACTTTGGGTGTTGCCACGGCACACCAGAGTGCAACAGCACACTGGTTGGAAACCACTGATCTACGTTATGCTGTAGATGTGAAAAAGACGTCTCCAGAACAGTTCATGGTTTGGGATTTGGAATCTTACTCCAAAGGCAATGCAGAAACAAAAGGTAAAATACTGTTTTCATTGACGTTAATGGCAAACTTCCCTTTGACTTAAATAGGGTAAGATTTTATCACAAGAGATCAGAATTGGTTATACAGAGCCTTCTAATTAAGACATAACAAAAAGGAGTACGAACAAAATGAATTCTGCTTATGAATTCTCCTAGTCCTCCATAAAGTGATGCACATGAAAAATGTCAAAAACACCCATCCATCCATAGAAAAGTTGTTTTGTATCATCTGTTATTTTTTTATATTTGACACTACTTTCCAAACTCCAAAACTTTGAAGATGAACATCTCTGTAATAAATATTTTCAATACATGTCAATTCCAAATGTGCTGAAGGCAAGACAGGTGTACCAACTGTGAACATCATAGGTTGTGGCTAGGCACCATTACCAGGCTGTGAATATTCAGCAGACCTTGAACTCTAGACACACTATCCAAGTCTAAGAGACCTGCTACAAAATGATCCGTATAATTACTAGAATGACAAGGAGAATGAAATCAGAGGTCACACTGAAGGAGGCAACTCGAAAACTTAGAACACTGATGGCCCTGAAAAGACAGGTCCTCGGTAATGGAAAAAATGTCCAGGCAAATTATCATGAAAAATGGAAATCATAAGGAAATTCCAGGCAATTAAGTTAGTAGCAGAGGTGTGGGAGCGCAGCAGACTGTGGATGTAGAAGAACAATTACCTGACAGACAGTCGGCAGGGCTCAGAGTGCTGCAAAGGAGGAGTAGGAAGGGATAGGGTTAAGGTGTGTCTTGGGAGGACCTGAGGCAGCAGGAGAGGAGGAAAGGGGTTGGAGAGCAGGCACCTAATGAGTTTGGAGAGGGCTGAGCTCAATAGGAGTGAGGGGAGTGGCCAGGGAACACAAATCAAGAGATTAGGATTCAGGGATAAGATTATCTCAGGCACTTGCTCTAAATTGCCTGAAGGTAGTAGCTTTTGTCATTGCAAAAACTTCTGCAGCAGGAAGCAAAATCAGATGATTTCATAATTAATTAGTGAGGACTGGGAACACTGTGTGGTAAAGAAGGGAAGGGGGAACAGAGGGAGCTGGGGCATCTGTCTTTCTAACTTCTCTTGCACAGTGTCCCTGCTTACTTCATGTACCTATTTAAGAATCAGACGTACTCTACATATCTGTACATAAGCACTTCAAATAGTCTGTACTTAGAACTTAAGTACACTTTACACATTCTTAAAGCATTAAGTAATTCATTTAAAATCTACAAGTACTTTTTCAAAATAACTTTTTGAAACAACCACATTCCTCCCAACTGTCCCAGATTCTGAGGGCAGCCCAGTACCCTTTGTCCCATCTTGGGAGCTTCAGGCTCTGAGCTCTGGCTACCAGGACTTTTTTTCCTGTTGGAGCTGCCAGTGATCCCACCTGCTTCACTTCTGATTGGTCAGTTCACCAAATTGGCAGCAGGGAAACTTTTCCACTATGGGCTTGCTGCCATTTTCTAGACCAGATAATTGCAGGGAATACAGTTGCTGAAAGTACTTGCACTTGTATTTTTACTTATTAAGTAAAAGTTCTATTTCCACAGCATACTCATAAGTACTTCTGTAATGGAGTTCTTGCCACTTATAATAGAGCCTTTTTTATCAGTAGTTATGACAACACCAGTTTTGTAGGACAGTAGAGACGTAGCATCAGCTGTGCCTTCAATACAAACTAGACTCCTAAGCTAGTGACTTTGAGGAATGGACATGCATCTTCTTTAAAAGCTGCTTTGTGCATTTTCTCACTCTCCCTGTTCCTGTTGCTCTGACCTAGATGGCACTAGAGAAGTAGCTGCAGTATCATATTGACATGCACACCTGTTTCAGGATAAACTCTTCACTGATGAACAGGAACTATGTTCAGAACGTCCTGCTACCTTGGGTAACTGCGATCTGCAACTGCCCTGTCCTTCTTTATCTCTGCCCCCCAGCAGGAAGTGTGTCACAGGAAACCACAGACTGCTTGTGGCATCTCTACGCTTCCTGGAGGACTTCTATAGTATGGCTTTCCTTTTTCAGATCTTCCTTTTAAACTTTTTGAATTAACTAAACCATTGTTAAAATAAACTATCATAGTATTACAAATACAATAACTGACATAACTCTTCAGTTTGTGTAAACAGAATACTAACGTGTCTCTGAGGGCATTTCAGCCTTCTTCCCAATCTGCAGTATTGGAAATCCTTTAGTCAAATCCTTTTCTGTAGCAAACTGTTGAGTGTCCTTACCAATAACAAAGTCATTTGTGTATTGATGTCAACTTGTATCCCTGCTCTTACATGGCTTGGCTCAGGCAAGTAGTCCAGTATCTTCAGCAGATGCTAACAATTCCTTTATAATATTTTTGGCTTTGTGTTCACTGAACTCAAAGAGGTGACTGTGATCCAGGGAGCTCTTGATGCCAACTGGTTGAGGGCACAAAGATATATAAGGTATGAATTTGCTGACATCATTCAATATGCCTAGCAGCCTTTTACCCTTCTTATCTTCAGATCTTATCAGATTGAGTATTGTTGGAATCCTCAAACAAGATTCCATTGGACGTCAATCTCTCTAAAAGTATGTCATTTTCATTGTTTGAAACTGACATTTGGCTGTATTCAGTTTAAAGTTATCATCTTCTCAATTGCCCGTGCTCTTCTCAGTTGTTGCTGTTGTGCAGTGCTGTTTCAAATGATGTCATCAATGTGCACTTATATACCTACCTACCAGGCCTTCTAGTATCTGTCTTTTTGTACAGTGAAATATTTCTGGAACCATTTAGAATTCAAAACAGTTTTGGGAATCAGTTGAAAGTGTAGATCTTGAAACTATAGTAAAGAATAGAATTATCAGATACATAGATGAATATAATTTGTTGGGTAAGAATCAACATGGTTTTTGTAAAGAGAAATCACACCTTGCCCAACAGCTCAGTTTGGTGGGAGACGTGTATGGGAAAGTATGTTCTTCTCCAAGTGCTGGGGCTCAACCCCAGCCTCTATACTACTGATGAGAAGTCTGCTGCCTGGGAACCGGAGAAACTGCCTGCAACTCTGAGGATCTGTTGAGGTTGCCACTGATGATTTATTCAGGGAGGATTGATGATGAACCTGAGACTCAGGTACTCTGGGGAAGTCAGGGAAGGGCAGAGGAAGAAGTCTGGGGGGGGGGGGTCAGACAAAAGTCCAATTGTGTTGTGGCCAGAACGATGTCAGCGAGTTGCAACTGGAGCCCGGCCTACCCACTGGTGGAACGTTCCATGTCTCCTCCCTCCTTCCTACCCCATCTTTGGGTGACAGCCTCACCCTTGCCCATGAAGACTGGGCTAGTGCTCATCTCCTTTGCTCAGCCGACCTTGCCTGGGGACTACAGGCTGCTTGTTTGCCTCCCTGACCCTGCATGAAGGCCTGGGCTACAGATTCTTTTCTCACCCAGTCCTGCCTGAGCTTTTGGGACTATAGGCTGCGCCACTTGCAATGCCTTCCCTGATGGCTTGGAACTACTGACAGCCTGATCACCCTGCAAATGCTAATTTCTGTTTGGGCCTTAGATCTTACAGGGACACTGTAGTGAGGGGGCATAGACGGGGGCGGGAGGGAGGATCACTCTCCTTACATGGATAAATAAGATAAGAAAAGGTATAAACAAGTATTTGCTGTAAACACACAGGCAAGGTATATTAATGCTCAGCAGATGAATTACAGGAGAGGCCTGAAACCAAGGTCTATTACCTCATAAACGTAAATCAAGGATACATATACAAAATAAGAGATTGAATACATCGCTACTGCCTCTTTTCCCTCAGGGATTGGATCAGTGGATAAATCAAACAGTGAAGTGGAGAGAATCAAGTGGTCAGAACAACTGCAACTAGGTAAGTCACTATTTGGTCCTTGGTCTTGAATCAACAATCTTTAGCCTGCGTAATGTTGAACTGCTCATGCTAGGACAAACAGCAACGTACTGTGCTACTCATAGTCTTATGTACATCCTGTCTCCATCAGTGGGGAGCTTCCATGTTTCCCCTTAGAGCTCTGCACATGGCACTTAGCTCTTTGCACCCATCACTCATTCTGGATGCACATGACACTTAATGTTTGCACTTGGTACTAATATTTATACATAGCATAGCACCACACTTCACAGATCAAACCAAGTGATAAGATGTTTTGGATCAAACCAAATCTTACCTTACAGCAGGGAAGATGAAAATCTCTTTACAAAACTGTAATACAGTAGATAGAGGTGAGAGGAGAGATGGCATTCAGAAATAGATGTTTTAGTCAAGACAGTATTGAAGTGGGTGATGGCGGGCCATGGTGATGATGCAGAGGTATAAGTGTGGTAAAGTGATATTGGCTGGCTGAGATGCATGAATAGACAGTGGATGCTGTGTGGAGTATGAGAAATATTTGTGCATATATAGTTTTTAAAACATGGTGCAAAGGAGTGCATCTCCAACTGACTTAGCAAGGACTGCATTTGTCTTTGACCAAGTATTTTCAAAGAACATTCAAAATAGTTTTAGAAATACTCCACTCCCATTTTGGTGTTTCTAGTCAATAAGGACAGACCTACAGTTTTAACTCAGCATGGATTTAATATATCTTCATTAAGATATTCTCAGCAACTCTTGTGATTGATTAGTACCCTATGATCAAGTTAATTTTACCATATTACAAAAGGGAAGCCATGTTAGTCTAGTCAAGCAAAACAAACAAGGAGTCTGCTGTCACTTTTAAAGACTAACAAATTTACTTACCGCATGAGCTTTCATGGGAGAAAATCTCATTTCATCAGACACTTGAAGATGGGGAAGCTTACAGCATGAAAGCCACTCCTTGGATTTGCTGTTAAAGTCTGACCAGATCCTATGACTTACACTTCTCTGGATTTATTTTGCTCCTATTCTGTAAGTTTTCCATCTTAAAGTATCTGACCAAGTGGGATTTTCTTCCATGAAAGTTCATGCAATAAATAAATATGTTAGTCTTTAAAAGTGCCACAAGACTCCTTGTTTGTTTTAATTTTACCATGTATCTTTGGGGTCACAGCACAAGCTGTTTTGAAATGAACTCTCAGTATTGTGGTTAGACATCTCTTAGTGCATTGCTTAGCCACTGCTGTGCAAAAAATTCTAGAATCATATACGCCATATTTTGGGATTTCTATCCAGAAGACAATGGACTTTTGGGATTGGAGGATTGTGAGAATCAGAATTCTCACAATTCTTGCTTCAGTCCATCCTCCACCTCCTTTTTGTAATCCAGCACCATTTGCAAAGTAGGAAGCGATGATTGCCCCATGATCCTTAAAGTCAAGAGCTAAACAGACTGCTAGTATGATATCTAAACAGGGTGAAAAGGGAATACAAGAAGGCCGAAAACAATCAGACACTTCTACATCTTTTCCTGGCACATATTCACTTGATGGAGTGCCACTTTGGGACTTTGTCAACACTGGCTGTTCCTGACTGGTAAGCAGAGCCTTAACATGGCGTTTTGCCACCCAGGGCTCATTCCAATCAGAACACATCCCTTCCCCTTAGCGACACTCAGACTCAACACCACAAAGCTGCCCTTTTAATAGTGCAGCTCCACTGAGCCGCTTCGGGCCACCTGGGGCTGTGCCCTGTCAGCCCCACCATAGTTACAGCCCTGCTGCTGAGACAGGATAATGCTGTGGATCTGGGATGACCATCAATGGGAGCACAACTCCAAAAATGCCATAGGCCATCTTCTTGGAACTCAGTACAGTGTTCTCCCCAGGACTACAGTGGTAGACCATAGCTATAGGAGATCTCCGCTCAGTGGGATAAAGGGCATGGCCATCCCTATCCAGAAGCTCACTACCCTGATTGCTGCCAGTCAGTTACTCACCAGTTTGATATTGGTAGATCCAGTGCTGGCTCTTGCCATGAGCCACTGAGGCCCTGACTCAGGGTGCTGCAGGCTTAGGGGTGCTGCAGCACTGCACCAGGAATGGGGCGGGCCAGCCCAGAAGCCACTCTGCCTGCAGGGGAAGAGCAGACAAGCCCATGAAACGGTCTCCACTGTCTTGCCCCACCTCTAGGCCGGCCCTTCCCGCCTCCAAGGAAGAACAGCTGGCCCAGGGGAGTTCTGTGCCCCAGGCTGGCTGTTCCCCGTGCTGGGGGTAGGATGAGCCAGCCCAGAGTGGAGGCCAGGTTCTGACCTCCCCCCACCCCAGGTGGCACAGAACCAAAAGCCAGCTCAGAGCATCAGCATCACAGCCCCTTAAGCCAACCCTCGATAGATCAACCATCAGGCTATTCTAATAGAGGTGTGCACTGCTATCAAAAGGCACTGTTCCCCTGGGCCATAAGACTAGACAATGTGTTGGTGGTTTTAATGTCTTTGCATGGTTGGTCCCCTAATTGTACACAGATTATTGATGAGACCCTTGTGTCTATTCTTTGCCTCCAACATCAGGCCTTGGAGTACAATGACAGGAAAGACTATTTCTCCCTGGAGCCGCAAGGCCTGGCTGATCACCATGAAGGGCTAATCAATATTTATGTGGGGTGGTCTGGAAAGGGTCATGAGAGCAGGGTCTTTAGAAGGTCTGGATTTCCGAATACAATGACAAATAACCTTTGTCACTCATAGTCTATATTAAGATGACCAGATAGCAAGAGTGAAAAATTGGGATGGGAGTAATAGATGTCTATATAAGACTGTCCCCATAAAATCAGGACATCTGGTCTCCCTAGTCTATATGGGCATTAAAGGCATTTCCATTCCTCCAGCAATTCTAGGAGATCTAGCTTATTCCATCTACCCTTAGCTTGTGGAACCTATGGCTGGCCAATTAGAAGGGAAGGTCTTCGTTCTACTCTGATTAGCTGGGTTTATTAGGCCCTGTAATAGTGTCTCTTGTGCAGATATGTGGGCAAAGTTGGCAGCTTGGTTTGTTGCAGGGATATGCGTCTGCATTAATGACTCTGTTGTTAGGTCTATATTTGCTGGTAAGTATCTGCTTAAGGTTGGGGGACTGTCTGTAAGCAAGGTGAGGTCTGTAAACCAGCCACTCCATCAAAGGTTCATTCACCTGCTCAACCGCCAATGAGATGTATGCCATCATGTGCCAGAAATGCCCCTCTGCCTTATATATTGGAGAAACAGGACAGTCTCTATGCAAAAGAATAAATGGGCACAAATCTGACATCAGAAATCACAACATTTTCAAACCAGTGGGTCAGCATTTCAATCTTCCTGATCAGTCCATTAATGATTTGCTAATTGCGGTTCTCAGACACATGAATATCAGATCAAGGCTTAAAAGAGAAGCTGCTGAGATCAAATTTGATTGCATTGCTTCAGGACTTAATAGGGACTTCGGATTCTTCTCTCATTACAACAAGTGATTTGACCTCATCTTCCTCTGTATGCTCCCCACTGTTTGAATCTTTACAACTGTTTCAATTTGCTGTTACAGTGTGACCTGTTCCAATGACTTATACTTCCCTGCATTTATTTCCTCCCCTTCTGTAAGATCCCCCATCTTCAAAGCATCTGACAAAGTGGGATTTTCTCCCATGAATGCTCATGCAATAAATACATTTGTTAGTCTTTAAGTGCCACAGGACTGCTTGTTTGTTTTACTGATGTCCTGGGTGCAACTGCACTTTCCTCATCCTGCACCACTGGTTGTCTCACATGCAATTCCATAAATAGAACTCCCTCATCATTCTCTAGGAAATCCTTTCTTGTTACATATCTTATATTTGCACCTAGAGGAATGCATACCATTCTGTTCTGGCTGACCACTAGCTATATCACAATATGTTGCCTATTTTTCCTCCTGTTGGATCCAGTTAAGTAATTGCCTTTCATGTTCTTGTTGGGCTTTTGCCTGTCCACAGCCAATACCCAGATAAATAATCTTCTAACTCTAGCTCAGTATTAAGTGGTATAATCCCTCTGCTGATGCACTCACAAGACAAAGTAATTTAATGTGGGGAGCAATATTAGATAAATATAGTATATGAATGAGGCTTGGTCTACATTGTTGTTGTCAGTTGACAAGAGACACTCAAGCAACATAATGTAGCTTGCGTCTCCCATTGACATACTTACATTGATGTATTGTGGCATCTTCACGGCATTGCTTCAACCGGGAAGATGCAGCCTTATTCCTTTTGGGGAGGTGAAGCCTTATTCCTTTCAGCATCTGGGATAGACTGAAGACCTGCTCAGTTGATCCTGCTGCATTGATTGCCCTGGAGTCTGGAGTCTAGACCTACCCTGAGACATGTTATGACAGAAATAAAATCTTGAGAAAAAGGTATCCTGTTTTCACCTTTGGTTAATGAAGCATTTGGAATGATTAAAAGGTGGAAATATAACAGGGTAGGAAAACATGTACCTCTTTGTTACCACATACCCTTCTTCCTGCACCTCAGCTTAATTCTGCTGAAGCACACGCCAGCATTCTGTCTTTTTCCAAGGCTTTTCAGAAAGCATTACCGAGAATTAAACCTCAGGGCTATTGTATGCAGGTGGGTATTAATAGTTCTCAGTGAACTTCAAAGAGAGAGTACCATGCTGTTTCTTAGTGAGCAAACATTTATTGCACACAGAAAACATTGTAAATAGAATAATACATTGTAAATGGCATTTGAAATACTGTGAATAACTTTTAAACAAAAACTATTAAACAGTAAATCTACTGGTGTTATACAACTTTCCCTGTCCCCTCCTCCAGCTGCTAAATACTCAGTTCTCAAATGGTGAATGTGTGTGGGTCTTGCAAGATTCCTTGCCCACAATGAAACCTTCTTACACAGTTTCAGAAAAGCCCACTGACTGTCTATTAACTGTCACAGTCTAATTTTGGATGTTTCTGGCCCTAGTGACTGAGTGGCATTATCCTTTTCCCTGCAGGGACACCAAGTATTTAAACTAAAAGCTCCCTCTTGCTTCTTCTTTATTTGGACTAAAAAAAAGTCAAATGTTGCAAAAGAGAGCATGTGGGTTACAGAAACATGGGACTTCATTATGCACCTGAACTCCATATGGGAAATAAATTTCCTGAAAACTAGCAGGAAGCCGGAGAGGAAGAGGACTGGGAATGGGTCTGAGCAGAAGCTCTAAAAATGAAACTGAGTAGCTTTAGGGATAATGCTGTTTTCCTTATTCTGACAGCGTTCTTTGATCAGTGTTAGAAGAAAGCAGCTCTTTAAGTGCTTCTTTAATATTGTGTCCTCCCTGGGACTTTAGTGCTGTACTTATGTAAAATGTTATCTAGGGAGTGAAGACATAGATAAGGATTTGCCTGCCACCTGTAATTATCAGCAGCCACCATAATATGACATCTTGAGTTTGCTTTGCTTCAGTCACTACTGAAGTCCTCCCCAAGGAGTTCTGAGATATGGTATTATCTGGTGGCATCCGTTAATGGTGAAAAGTTCTGACAGGGTTCCCAAAGACATCCTTACCTCCTTGAGTAATGTTATTCCGTGAAGCGAGACACGGCAACATCTAGCGATTCCTCCCACTACAAATTTGATATTTTTCATGGGATTAAGCACATAACAGAATATCTAATTTCTAATATTTCCATCTTTCATCCATTTGCTTCCAAAAATTTGTGCAAAACTTTCCCCGGTCCTGTCATTTGTGGTGCCTAAACAAGACTAAGCTAAAGATACTAATCACAATGAAAAATCATGGACAGCCTTTGAGGTACCCTAGGGAATTTGGACAGCAACAGACATGGAATAAGATCTTGAAGGTGCACCAGGTTGAACTGAAATATCCTTATTGCAAATCTCTCACGTTCCAAATTCATGAGTTGGACTCTATCAAAACACTTTGGGTGTGAGTTTTTGAGGAAACTCAGTCAGAAACATACCAAAAAACACAAATTTAGGGTGAACCTCCCTTTTTATGACTGATGAGATAGTTGCTTTCCCATCACCTCTTGTTGTGGCTCAGTTGCCTCTCCCAAAAACTGTCTGCTGCCCAACTCCCATGTCTCACTACATAATCATGACACCGGTAGTGGGAAAGGGAAAAAGTAAATTTGGGCTGGAGAAAGTGGGCCAGGGAAGGTTGCATATATGGGCCCTTCCTGCCTTCCCACCCCCATGCTCACTTTTGCACTGCTCCACCACAGCACTATATGGGAACTGAAGGAAGAGGGGTCAGAGCTACCGCAACTAACCTCCAGTTGCCCCTGTTTGCATAGCCAAGCAGGGAAGCCAGCTAAAGACATTGGCATCAAGAGCTCCAGCTACTTGTGCTGATAGCAGAATGAACTGCAGTCCAGCTTCTGTAATCAAGTTCAGGCTACCAACAGAGGCCTCTAGTGGCTGAAAGATATTGGCCTGAAATCCCAAGCCACCAGAAACTTCTTGCAAATTGCAACGAGCAAGTTAAAAGTCCTCCAAAATCATGGAACTTGAGAAAACATCCCAACAGCTAGCAACACTGTTGTATGGAAATGTTTATCTCTTGGTTAGCTGTTAAAATTTTATCTTGTGCTAGTGAAAGGTTTTAAATCATCACCATTTAAATGTTGTTTGGTGGCCTGTGTAAAATGATCTATGACCACACACATAGCAAATGTGTGTATGTGAATATAATAGAAGGGGAGGTGAAATGAAAAGAGAAAGCAAAGAAAATTGCTTAATAGAAAGGAAGTCAAATACATAAATATAGTAAAAATCCAGGAAGGTAAACAGGAACAACTGCAAAAATGTGTATGTATGAGTTGTGCTTGAAGAATCACATTTATATACAGTCTTTTTGCAAGTACTTTGCATGTATCTGCATTTTTCTCTGTGCAGAAGTTGCACCCTCATTTGAAAAACATACAGACTTCCTACTATCCTTTGAAGAAGAAATTACACAGACAAATACTGCTTTGCATATACAGTTACCTATGCTGCATGTGCAAACAGAAGTTAGCACTTGCAACACTGATATGCTTGCAAATTTTGAAGCTTTATTTAAAGATGCTCACTAAAAATTGGACCCTAAGTATTTTAAACTTACAGGAAAAACAAACAAGGAGTCCTGTGGCACTTAAAGACTAACAAATTTATTTATTGCATGAGCTTTTGGGGAGAAAATCCCTCTTCATCAGATACTTTGAAGATGGGGGAACTTACAGAACAGAGGGAAATAAATGCAGGAAAGTGTAAGTTGTGATGCCAGTCACCAGATGGTGCTGTTACATATAGTCTTATAAGTTCTTAGCCACCAAATACTGTACAGGCTGATGAAATGCTGTTTGTTTTGTAATGCACTTTCCATTTCAGGGAGCTGTTGCATAGAGCAAACCACTCCATAAGCATCTTATGACTATAACTAACCTGTTATTAACTCATCCCATCTTTATGGTTTTCATGCTTTGCATATCTGACTCCATTCATTTGGTAAACGGTGCAAATTGCTTTTCCTTATACTTTGGTATTGTGAAGATATTTGTATACAAGAATAGCTAATTTGCTTGTTTTCTCTGTGTTTTTCCCAAATGAACTGTGTGGAGTAATTCTTTTATTTTAGCAAGTAGGATAATACGTATGTCATTCCGTTGCTGCCTTACACAAGCATATGTTTTGGGCTATAATGATTTTATGTTGTAATTATCATTTGGCATTTACATGGTATTGTCATGGGTTCCAAATACAAATACAGCAAGACAAGGAAGTCTATTTTAAAACACTTTTCTTAAAGCAGGTTAGCTAGTGCTTTCTCCCAGTCATGAAAGCCTCTTGCCTTTTGTTGATTTCATATATTAAGCAGGAGAAAAATACTCTGTCAGCTACTGAATCTAAGTGATACAGGATGTTATAAATTATAGAAAAGCAAGCAAGAAAGAGGTTGTTTTTATAATGATAAACAACAATTCTCTGGTCTGACCAGCAGGAGGAGAGAGAGTTCATTCAATGGAGTGCCTCTCAGTAGAAAGTTGAATATCTTTTTGGGTCTCTGGTCATCATCATCATTTCTGGTGATATGATTAAAGAAATCCAGTGTCAGAAACAGTGTAGAGATTAGTATTCTGTTAAATGCAGTGTGTGTCCCTGTGCACAGTCTGAGCCATGAATGCAAAATAGGAGATTCCCTTGTCAATGGTAGTTAAATTTTGGACTACCTCAGTTAAGATGCTAACGCAGACATTGCCACTAGCATAACGGTAGCTGCATTTTCAGGCCGTATCCCTAATGAATGGTGGTGCAGATTCTCTGATGTTGGTGTGCTCCCCCACCCCTCCTCCCACCTCAAAAGCCAGCTTTGAGGATTGCAGGCCACCCATACAGTCTGGAAAATTGCATTCTAAAAAGTGGAGATTCTTTCAACCACTTCCCCAAATGCGATGGCATGAAACTACTAGACACAATGTACATGGAAAAGTGAAACAATTTAGACAAATTCTGCAGGCTAGCCATGATCACATGAAAGTTAGCATTTGAACTGGTCACAGGAAATGGACCACATGTGCTGATAATAGTCCATAGCCTTTGCAAAATTTCTTGGTGTTGCTAGTGGTGGTGCAAAGAGGAAACAAAGCTTATCACTATGCAAGGCAAGATTTTACACAGGACTTTCCTTCACTAAGTGCAACAGTTGTAGAGGATAGGTTAACAAAAATAAACTCTTGGGAATTTCAGTGTGGGATCTGGGTATCAGCGCTCTGTTCTCAGCTGAGGGTGCAGCTTAAGTAATTTGCCTGTGAACTTTTGAACCCAATAGCTTCTTCATATGTCCCATCTGCAAGAATATCAGGGCTGCAAGTACTGCTTACTGATGTTTATTATTAATATTTTAGGGCCTAATCCTAAGCCAATTGAAATTTAATAGGTGTCAGCTTCAATGCACTTTGGTTTATGTACTCGCATTGCTATTGTCAAGATGCAGTAATAAAAGCTTTGGGCTTGTCAACCCTCTCTGGCAGTCTGCACTAGGAGAATGAGCTTTCTAAAGCGCACTAAAGTGTTGTACATTAACTGGTCCATGTAGACCCTGCTGCTGTGCACGAATGGTTCCCTAGTGCACTTTAACATAGCACTTGTTGAAACAGTACTACATTAAAGCTTGCTAGGAAACTTTTAGTGCATCCCAGCAGGATTTTCATGGACAATTAACATTCAATATGTTAAAGCACTTTACAAATCACTACCCCCCACCCCTGTGGGATTTTCTCTCATGAAAGCTCATGTGATAAATAAATTTGTTAGTCTTTAAGTGCCACAAGACTCACCCCCCCCCAGTGTGCATTACCCCATAGTGCAATCCTTAGATTTAAATGGCTATACAAACCTCATCCTCTTTCAGCCCACTTTAAACATTCTTTTGAAAGTACAGATTGGACTGAAAATCTTCAAACTTCAGCCTTGCAGGACCTTTTAAAAGTTTGTTGGAATGCTATTCTGAACTATCTGTACATCTAAGGTACTTATGTGGCCCTTATTACTATAGGATCTCAGCATTTGACAATCTTCTAATGTATCCTCACAAAACCTCTGTGAGGTAGAGAAATGTTGCTGTTCCAGTTTTAGATGAACTGGGATACAAGAGAAACTAAATGGGCTGTCCAGAGTTACAGAAGAAATTTGTGACAAAACTAAGTGCCCTAAGTCCCAGGCTAGCACTGGGACCAGCCTCAATTGGGAACAGAAAATGTTTTGCATGTTGTAAGATGCTTGCAGTTTTCTTTGAATCACCATTTTGGCCTGCAGCTGATATAGAAATAAAATAATGGCACAGAAAGTAACAACACACTGATATTTCCTCACCTGTGAGAAGTTCCAGAGGGGTAGCCCTGGTCATCTATATGTAGTAAAACCAACCAAAGTCCTGTGGCATCTTAAAGACTAATAAATTTCTTCAGTCACAAGCTTTTGTGGGCTACAACCCACTTTGTCAGATGCAGGAGGAATGTCATCCAAATATTAACACATTTTCTTTTCAGTCTCTTTTTATTTCAAAAAAACACCCAACCAAACAAAACCATGCATCATTCCTAACAGGTTCTAATCAGGACAAGTATATGGCCTTCCCACTACCTTAGCCAATCAAGTAGCTGCTGCTCAAAGCTATCTAGAAAGATATTTGAAGGAACTCAAAAGCTGACCTCTCATTATTCTTAGTTTTCTTGGTATGAAGGTGCTGCGTCCTGGCCATTTCATATAGTGATCTACATTGGAATGGAGCTCTTATGAAAATCCAGCTCATGGCATCCCTCCTGCATCTGATGAAGAATGGTTATCACAAAAAGTAATTGTCCCTGGTCACACATTTTCACCTTCTAATCAACTGTTGTGAATGGGCCTCATCCACCCTAACTGAACTGACTTTGTTAGCACTTGCCCTCCCCATTTTAATGTTTCCCATCCTTGCAAGTGTATATACAGCTCCCAACTGTAGTTTTCATTTCATGCATCTGACTAAATGGGCTGCAGCCCACGAAAGCTTATGCCCAAAGAATTTTGTTAGTCTTACAGGACTTTCATTGTTTTCACCTGTGAGAAAAAATTTGCTTCTGCATCTGCCTGATGGATAGTCTGCTTCTCTTTCCACTAACAGGGAAAGAGCAGAGTAAGAGTAAAGGTAGGGATCTGTGAATCAAATCTGTCCTTTCTCTTTTTTTAAGGGACAGAAGGAAAACAGCTCAAAAAAAAAAAACCCTCACAAAATGAATGTGAATTACTATTGATGAGGGAGAAAAAGTCAGTCTGCAGAATTTTAATTCTACCAATTGTACAACTGTCCTGTCCTATGACGAACTTTGCTTCTATGCAGAAGAGGATCCTTCAGAGTATCCTTGAATTAGGATCCTAAATTCTGTGATGCAAAGAAGGGAAAATTTGGAATTCTGCCTTCCAGGACTAGAAATATTACGGGCATATGTTTTGCAAGTTATATTTTACTGTGGAAGTGTCTTAGGATGCTTTTTCTAGGATTACGGCCCAATTGGGCAAACAAATAACACATACGTGGTCTCTGCCCCCAAAAGCACTCATAATCAGGCATTTAGACAATATGTAGCAACAGCCTGATCCAAAACCTATTGACAGGGACGTCCCTAGGGGGCTGCGGGGCCCCAGGCAAATTGCCCTCTGTGCCCCCACCACCACCTGGCACTGGGGACGGGGCCGGCCAGCCCAGGGGAGCGGCAGGCCCCTGCACAGTCTCCCCGGTGCCAGGGACTGGGCAAGCAGCCAAAAGGGTAGCCCAGTTCAGCGCTGCTGGTCTGCTTCTGCCTCCTGGCCACACACGCTGCTCTGGGCTCTGTGCCGGAGCAGAAGGGAGGACGCGGGAGGCAGCATGGCTGGGGCAGGGGAAGGCAGCAATACCGGCTCAGCACTGCCTCCTGCCCCCTCCCTGCTGCCCTGGGACAGAGCCCCAGTGTGGCCGGGGGGGGGGGGGGGGAGACCAGCAGCACTGAACCAAGCCGCCCTTTTGGCCAGCTCACCCAGTCCCCAGAATGGGGGGAGCAGCGGTGTGGCCCCGCAGGGCCCCCCAAGGCATGGGGTCCTGGGCAGCTGCCCCAGTCACCCTACCCTAAGGACAGCCCTGCCTACTGAAGTCAGTGACAGTCTTTCCTCATACCTCAGTGGCATTTGGATCAGTGATTCTCAAGCTTTTGTGGGTTGCTACACATGTGATGTCACGTTGTTACTCTGTGGGACACACCAGTCCTCTTCCCCATGCCAAATCCAGCCATCTCCTCATTTCTTTGAGAGAAACTTACCGCTGTGTAGTGACACAGTAATGTCTCTGGACACAGTGGCTGAGAACCGCTGCTTTGGATCAGGCCATGTTTGAATGCGGGTGAAGGACAAGGAAACAGTAGAAGCTGATGCTTTTCTATAACTTTATAATCAGAATGGTCTCAGTTGTCTCTCTAAATGCTGGTGGCAGCGAAAATGAAAAACTCTTAATCTCATAACCAATCCTCTCTGTTGTTTTCTAATTTAAACTATGCACATACCCACTCATCACAACCTCCTATTGGCTACATTTCTAGCGTTCTTAGTTGTTTAGCCAGTCCAGCACACACAGTGAAATAAATTACTGACACACTCTTTGCATTAAGCTAACCAAATGCCCCCCACACATTTTTTTTTAACAGAAAATGTGCTTCTTCATGAGTGTTGAATATCATGAAGTAATTTACATACTGTTCTTTGGAAAATTCTGAGCAGGAGGAATATATATTGCACATTTGAGCTGGAGCAATCTCTGCCTTAGTCTACACTCACCACATTTTTTGATGGCAGTCGACATACATAAAATACCTTGAATATCTCCTGTCACCTTACTAACTCACACTTACCTTCCTGTACATACTGTGCTAAGGCAACCGAAAATGCCATTCAGTCAACTTAGCACTACTCCAGTTATGGGGCTGGAGTTGCAGTGTCAAGCTGTAACTTGATTGAGTGCAGCTTGACAGCCCGCCCAATTGAACCCAGAAGAGCGTATTGGTGGTGGCAAATTTGCTGCTGCCAGTATAGACCTACTCTCTGTGAAGCTGAAGATCTGCTACTCTCTCTGGCTATGTCTACATTGTAAAAGCTAAGTCAACTTTATTGTCAACTTAATAAAGTCTACTTAAAGTTGACTTTAAGTAGATCTTATTAAGTTGACTTAGTGAGTCCACACTACATTAAGTCGACTTTATAAAGTTGACTTTAAATGGGTGCCCTGGCTTAATTCAACTTTATAAAGTTGACTTAATGGCCTCACTGCACTAAGTCAACTTTATTAAGTCAACTTAGTGAGTCCACATTGCCTTTATAAGTGGACCTTATAAAGTCGACTTTACTGGACCCTAAAGTCAACTTTATTGCCCTGCAGTGTAGACAGGGCTCTGTTTAAGTCAACTTAAGGGCCCTTAAGTTGACTTAAACACATAGTGTAGACGTACCCTCTGAGCACTATGCCCCTTGGATAAATAACAGAGGTATTCACTTCCTGTACATTCACAAGGAAGAAGAGAACTGAAAAACTTTGTGTTTGGTAGGAAGAAAGTGTTCCTCTGTGAATGTGAGAGAATTTCTGTATTCTTGTCAAAATGATTCCCTTATGAGTGCTCCCGAATAGCTCATGGCAAAACACAAACAAGATTTTTTAAGCAAAGAAAAAGGACACAGATGTTTATAATGTTCATACACTGAAAACCCACAATGGTGAACTAACTACCAGAGAATATTTGAGAGAGAGGCATAAGGAAGACAACTGATTAAGATAGCAGAATGCAGTCAAAGATTTAAAAAGGCTCTTAAGTACAGTATGTCACCACATTAGACTGTCTAAGCACCTAGATTCTTGTGACAGTTGCTTTGTTTGAGATTTTTTGGCTCAGAAGAAAACTAGCACTCTTAGTCTGCAAAGAGATGCTCATAAGTGAATCCCTCTATCTAAGAACTCACCCAGAGGCTCTGGCAGGTGGAAAGGTCCGCTTGCATGGAGTTATTTGCAGGCTGAAAGTAGTAGATTGGAATATCAGGAGTACTAACGTGGATGAAACTGTGTGTAAAATAAGCTTGTACAGGGCCTACCCAGCTAAGCTAGCTCTGGCAGTGTGTTATCAGCACTGAGGACCTGATTTAAAGTCCTTTAAAGTCAATATGAATCTTTCCCTAGATTTCAATGGATTTAGAACATAATCCAAGGATTACTTTTATTTTTTATTTTTTAAATAAATCTGCTTTTAAAACTTCCCAATCAAAGCTGCTTATATCAGAAGTAAATCAGATTTTTTTGTTTAAAATAAAAAAGAATTTGAATTTGAAACCATTCTCATAACACTTTGAATAACCTGACAGTCCTTTATAAAGGTGTATGAGTTATATCACCTCCATGTTACTAAAGGTAAAAAATGGAGGTCCAGAATATTTAACTGACTTGCACAAGGTCTTTCAATGAGTCAACAACACAGGTCATGATGAAATTGAGAGCTCCTTCCTCTCCTAGATCTTATTCTTTGGATCATGCTGCCTCTTACATGAAAAGAACAAAAGTATTAACAATTATTCATGAAAAACCAAAGCATAGCTCAGGATGACAATTAAGTATTGTGTCCAGTTCTGGGCGCCTCATTTCAGGAACGATGCAGACAAACTGGAGAAAGTTCAGAGAAGAGCAACAAGAATGAGTAAAGGTCTGAAACACTTGACTGATGAGGGAAGATTAAAAGAGCTAGGTTTGTTGAAAGAGAAGACTAAGAGGGGACATGGTAACAGTTTTCAAGTACCTAAAATGTTGTTATGAGGAACAGAGAGAAAAATTGTTCTCCTTAACTGCCAATGATAGCAAGAGAATTAATGGGCTTAAATTACAGCAAGGGAGGTTTAAGTTGGACATTATGAAGAAATTCCTAACTTCCAGGGTGATTAACCAGTGGAATAAGTTCCCTAGGCAGGTTGTGGAAACTCCATAATTGGAGTATTTAAGAGCAGGTTAGATAAACACCTGTCAGGGATGGCTTAAGAGGGTACTTGGTCCTGCCATGAGTGCAGGGGACTGGACTCAATGACCTCTCATCATTCCTTCCAGCTTCTATGATTCTATGAAATTATACTCTAAACTTCAGAGAAAACTTTATATTATATGATTTACACCATATAACAGAATTCAACAGTAATAGTGTTTAAATAATAGAAGGGAGAAAGAGAAATCAAAAGCTATAGGCAAGGGAAAACAATGCATTTTCTGATGAGATTTGAGAAGTAGAGTCAGTGAAGCAGAGAGCTACAGCAAAGGATATTCTAAGGGGCTAAGGAGGAGAAGATTCTTGCACCAATGTGGCCAGTTTGTAACAACAGTTGCAAGAGTTGAAACTCAAAACACACATGTACTGTTTTAACAATCCATAGTAAAGCATGTTAGATGGTGTTTAAGACACATCCTCTGTGCCTCAATCATGCAAATAGTTCCAATGCAGTCAATGACTAAAGCAAACATGTTTTGGCTCAAGGCCAGTTTTTAATTCTCCAAATGTTTAATAGCTGGAATAAATTTTAAACAAATAGACTATTTTCTGATTCCTAGTTCTAAACAAATTCTTAGCTAAACACTATTTTATTTTGTTTTCCTATAAAAATAACTAACCTACATGAAACAACAATTCCCACTAGAACCAACACCACCACCAACAACCACTAATGAGAAGTATAGTTGCTGAAAAGGAAACCTGAAGTGATTGGTTCACATACTGAGTGCCTGATTCTCCATTGCTCTGCCCCTCCTTTACTTTAGTGAAAAGTAGATGTAAAATGCAACCAAATTGGATCAGTAGCATTCCACTGCCACTTTGTCCTTCTGTCATTGATTACACATAGTGCAAAACAGTGGAGAATTAGGCCCATGACCTCTCTTCAGGTTATTTTCACCAATGAAGTGCAATATAATTACAGATGTTTGTAGATTAGTAACTCCATAGCCTTTGGCAATACATGTTGTTTGCCTATGCATATAGCAAAGAGTCTGAATCCTGCAACTGTAGGAATACCTTATTCATTTCATCAACTACATACTCCGTAACTAGAATCCTCTATGGAACAAAATAGTGAATTTCAGGCCAAATCTAAACATGCATAGGGAGCACTTACTAAAATAATGAAGGATGGTCTAGTGCAGTGATTCTCAAACAAGGGGTACAGGTACCACTGGAAGTATGCAGAAGTCTTCCAGGGGATATTTGCCTAGCTTTTTAACAAGCTACATAAAAAAGCACTAGCAAAATCAGTACAAACTAAAAGTTCATAGAGCCAATGACTTGTTTATACTTTTCTGTATATTATGCCCTGAAATGTAAGTACAATGGTTACATCCCAACTGATTTATTTTCTAATTATATGGGGAAAATGAGAAAGCAAGTAATTTTTCAGTAATAGTGTGTTATGACATATTTTACATCTGATTTTGTAAGCAAGTAACCTTTAAATGAAGTGAAACTCGGAGGTACACAAGACAAATCAGGCTCATGAGGCAGGTAGACTAGTCTTGAAAGTCACTGGTATAGTGGACAGGGAGTCAGAGTGTGACTCAAGAAACCTGGTATTAATTCCCAGCCATGGACATCCTGTGGAAAAATTATCTAATCTCTCTGTACTTCTGTTTCCTGTGTCTAAAATGGGGATAATACTGCCTGATCTCACTAAGATGGTGTAAGAATAAATCTGTTAATATTTGTGAGGTGCTTGGATACTATGTTGATGATAACCATAGAAATACCTGTCTAGCTAGTTATTTCTGCTCAGAGAAACCCTAAGATGACTGAAGTTCTGCTGAAGACCAAAAGATGGTGTGGCATTAATGAAAACTAGTTCCTTTCCTCCACATCTGGAAATTGGATCCAAACTGGACTCTCAGGAGCCAGTAGCACTTAAATGCAGGGACGTCACCGGCTGGGGAAGGGCCCTACCCCCAGCCTGCAGCTCCCGCCCCCTGGCCAATTGGGCCAAAGATCTGGGGCACTCGTGCTGGGGTTCGGGGCACGTGCCCCGGAGTGCCCAGCGCCAGCGACGCCCATCCTTAAATGTGCCTATGCAAAGAAAGAGACAAAGAAGGGCTCAGTGCAAATCCCCTCCTAAGATTAGGTGCTTGTGGTTGGGGAGACTATGAAGTTTGATTAATGAGTTCAAAATATGACCCCCCAGAGGCATATATTTCTTTATGACTAATAGTGATTAATATTTTATTCACCGCCACTGTCAAGAACTATTCAAAGTCCTGACCCATGGTCCCCTAAAAATCAATGGAAAGATCAAATCCCCTGCATAAATAATCAGTGCACATTTTTAGTTACTGAACATGCTGTTTATATGCTACACTTTATAGTGTTTTTACAAGAAAACTCAGCAAGTGGTATGTATAATACAAACTAGGCATGCTTCTCTGAAGGTAAATGGGAAAAATCACTAATGGACTTCTTTCCTGGCATCGTAGACTGCCTTCCGCCTCAAAAAATAAATTTAAAAAGTTTAAATTTAAAAAATAAAAATGAAGTTTTCAGTATATGTCCAGCCACTTTTGACCCTTCTGATCCCAGAGAGAGGAAAAAGTGGGAAAATTATGTTACCTGGAGGAAAGGAGGTTTCTTTGCTGTACCACTGTAACGGGGGTGAGATGGGGTGATTAGTGAGATGAAATAAGTAGTTTCATTGTATCTAGAAGGCAGATTTCTTGCTAGATTATGTGGGAAGTTATGATAAATTGAAATGAGTGAGGACATGGTCCCACTTTAAGGACATACTTGGATATTTCCTTAAATTTAAATGGCAGTGTTTTAGGTATTTACTTCCCCTAAAACTCTGTGTAGAACCTGATCCAAAATATTTTATGGTAGAATAGTTCAAGAAGAAAAGAACTGGAAGTTTAATAGATTGAGTTAAACAAAGAATAACCAAAACAAACAAGGAGTCCTGTGGCACTTAAAGACTAACAAATTTATTTATTGCATGAGCTTTCATGGGAGACTTGTCTCCCACAAAAGCTCATGCAATAAATAAATCTGTTAGTCTTTAAGTGCCACAGAACTCCTTGTTTGTTTTGCTCAACTAGTTTAACACGGCTGCCCCTTTGGAACCAAAGAACTACCAGTGCTTCTCTTCAGGTCAGAGACCCATGCTTGGGTTTATGAGCCTAAGCAAGAGGACAAGTTATCCCAAACTTTGTTTTGAATATAATTATTTTTTACATCTTTATACAAATAAAGGGGTTGGGTGAGGTGGGGGTCTAAACATATGAAATATTTTGGATCTGAAATTTTGTTTTACAAACTTGGTAATTAATCTATAATCATTTTGATTGGGGAAAAGTTAGCAGGCATGTACGTAAAAGTATAACCCTAACAGGATTTGAACATGCTACCTTTGCAATGTGACACAGACTTGCACAGAGAAGCTGAAATTCTCAGAGGTAAGTTTAAGAAAGTTTGGCAAGAGTGTCAGATGGTGTAATTTACAGTTCCAGACACCTCTGTGTGTGTTATGTCAACGTGGACTCCCACTAGCCTCTCATAGACTTGCAGATGCTGTGTAACTTTAATCACCTTGTACTGACTTAGTCCCCCTCCCCATTAAGGTTATTTACACTTGCTATAATAAAGTCGATGTGTAAGATGAGGTAATTTACACACCAAGGAATAAAAAGGTGTATATTAAAGAAGCCTCCATGGATTAAACTTTCCTAGACCTTCTTCCATATCCCTGAAGCACAAATTATTCATGCGTGGATTTCCCTAGGTACTGGGAGTGGGTGTAAAAAGAGAGTCAAAGTAAAAAGAGTGTCCAAGAGAGTCAAACTAACTGGAAAGGATTCTAAATAAAACTAAGAAAGCCCATTCAGTAGTGAGGTTACTCACTTGCAGGGTCGGCCCAACCATTTAGGTGAACTAGGCGGTTGCCTAAGGTGCCAATCTTTAAGGGGCACCAAAATAAATAGAACTACATTTTTTTCTTTATATATAAAAATATATTAATCTGTTATCTCTTAGACATGGGGACAGGGCTGTACTAAAGTTACAGCTCATGTAGGGTGCCAAAAACCCTTGGGCCAGTTCTGCTCACTTATACAGAACTGCTGAGTCCTGATAGTTTTAATACCGACTTCAGTGGTGGTAGTATCAGGCATCTGGCTTGCCAGGATAGACAATTTGTACTTAGAACTCAATCACGGTTTGACTGAAGTCAATGGCAAAAGTCCCATTAAGTTAATTGGGACAGTAATTGGGCCATGCTCCTTCATGGGAATGTGGAGGGTTTTTTTGGTTAGGAAGGTCACATCCACACTGCATACCACTTTTGATGGTGTGTAGTGTACAGATGGCTGCATACTGCAGTGAAAAGTGCACTGTGTCAACATTACAATGCATTGCTACATGTGTGAGTGAAAGGGTCTGGAAGAAGAGGGGCAGGGGGCACAGCTCCAGTTGCTTCCCACTGCCAGAGACTTTCATTGTGCAGGGGGAAAGGCAGTGGGGAATCAGCCTTTTCCAATTGCCAGGATCTTTCCCAGCAGCAGAGAAGGGCTCCAGCAGCAGGGAGCTCCTGCAGCCATTCCCCACTACTTTGAAGTCTTTTCTTGTGGACCCACAGGGGTGTGGCTGGAAATTTAACTTTGACTCACTTCAAAGGGGCACATTCTGTGTCCTTGTCCACTGCCCTGAGAGAAGCTTGATCTTCCTCCATCCCGCACTCTCTTCTTTCCAATCCACCTACCCCGGAAGAAGCTCACTCACCCTCCTCTTCTGCACCACCTCAGAACCAGAGGAGTTCTGTGTTCCTGAAAGTTATTGGGGTGGCCCATACCCCTGCTTGTCCCCTACCTTGTGCATGCTCCTGTGTGGAGGTCGCAAAGAACTACACAGGTTGGGCCAGTAAAGAATGAGTAGGCCAGGGTATGGACGCCTGGAACATGCCCACACCCTTCAGGCATGTCTTTACTGACTTAAACCGTGTTCCGTCTCCACGGCTATTTGTACACATACTAGTGCATGTACGTGACATGCTGCTGAAAGAATTCTGCAGTTTATACACGCCCTAACAGCTCCTAGATTTTTCCATTAAAACATCTGAATTAAAGGGAAACAAATACAAGTTTACTTTAAAATTTAATGTAAAGGGCTATGAGGTTCAGACAGTGAGGTGCCCAGTTCCTTGCCAAATATCCAAATTCTTCAAGAAACTCAAACTTAATTTCCTGTTTGTATTATTTCTTCAACAAAAATGTGAGCATATGCTGCTATTTAGCATGTTGCTATATATAGATTATATGTATGTAGGTATGTAACAGTGCATCTGTTTTCTTTGTACTGTAAAGGACCCTTAAAGGGAAACTGGTCTACACACACAGCTGAAAGACTGAATGATAAACTGGTGCAACTTCTGTGCATAAGCATTTCTATGCATATGTGCAAACTGACTCTCACACATAGTGCTCTCGATGTCCTGGAAACTTCATTTTTGTTTTTTGCTGTGCCTTTCATCTAAAATAAGCCATCCACACTGCAAGTACATATTGTCTTAAGAAAAAGTGTATTAAAATATTTTTGTAAATTATGGTTGGAAGGTTTAGTCTGGGCAAAAGCATACAGTTGTCTTATTAGGGGAATAGCATCTTTCCAGCAAGTTTGCTTCTGTGCAGATCATCATGATACAACAGCACTCTTTTCCTATCATTTCAAATCATTGTTGTGACTCTGTTAGCCTATCCAGACAATGGAAGACCTTGCTAGACTTTGCAGTGTGAATATATATAAGAAGGAAGTCTCCCAGCAGGATCCTCTGGTATCAGTACATATTGGTGGTGTGTTTTTTTTTTCCCCCCAAAGGAGACAAGCTTGATTTATTTCTGCAACAGAGCTCCTGTAGTACTTATCTCTTTTTTCCCCAGTGAAACTGCATTCTTAAAGGTGGAGTTTTTAGGATTTTATAGTATGATAGAGACAAAGAATATATAGTTAATGTCGAGATATATTTTCCTGATGCCAACATCATTTTCGTACAGTAGTTAAACAAAAGCGGTTAGTATGTTGGTTAATTTGGGGAAGCATTTGCTTGAGTTTAAGCCATGCCTTCCCTCTTTTTCTCTCTTAGAAGAACATCTTATAAAGCAGGAAGAATGTATTACACTAAAACAGCCTTAGAGTGAAATTGTGCTCTGAAGATACATTACAGCAATATTCCAGGAAAATGAGCTGCCAGTACCTGGACAGGAGGACTGCTGATAGGCTGTATTACTCAAAACATGGTGCAAGGGGGGAAAGGAGCCAGACACAACTTCAGAATAGTTCTAGGATGAAGTTCAGCAAAAGAACAGTGGAATGGAAAGCTGCTTTGCTAGCCAGGTGCTAGAAGGAAAGCTGGTGTTATTGTTAAATCAGTCTTTGGACCGATTCACACCTGGCATAGCATAGACGCTAAAAACATGAATGATTGAAATGAATTCCATTGTGCTAACTAATGTGGAGACACATTGTGCTGGAATAAAACCTTCTTTCAACAAAGCCACAATTGCGTTGCTGGTCAGAGTACACAAGTCAGCTACCCTGATTTTACAAATGCCACTTAAGCAAATGATACTCATGCCTACAAAACACTATGGATAAACATGGTAGGCATGTATAGTATTGACCAAATTCTTTATAAGGTCCATCTGCCTCATATAAAATTAGTGCACTTTCTTCTCCCATTTCAGTGTGTTCAATTATGAGCATGCACTAGAAAAGAAAGGATGATCTAATGATTAGCCCAGTCCCCAAAGTTATATCTACACTGCAGTAAAGCACCTCTTTCTGGCCTATGCCCACTGAGTTGGGCTCACAGGGCTCAGGCTGCAGGGCTATAAAACTGCAGTATAGATATTAGCTTCAGCTTGGGCTGAAGCCGGGCTCTGGGACACAACTGTTTTATTATAGTGTAGACATACTTTAAAAGACTCAGGTCTATCTTTCAATTTTTGTAACAATATTTGTGTTAGAGGAGAAAAATGGACTGAATGCTTTGGTATAAATCAATATAACCTCACTGAAGCCAGTGTAGCTATTCTGTTTTACCCCGGACAAAGAGCTGGTCCAAGGATTGCTTGATTAAATGTACACATCAGTTATAAACAAAGTGAAAGACATTGTGTCTGGATTTTTTTTTTAAGAGCATAGGAAACTAGAAAATTTCTCCCTAGGCACAATCCAAGTAAACTCTGGACAGATAGAAATACATACATCAGGATTTCTGATGCATTTAAGTTAGACGATTAACAAAACTTTTATATGGCCATGTGCAAAGAATAATAGTAACTTTTTTTGTGTGTTCCAAAGGGGCAGCTGAATTAGTCTAGTTCAGCAAAACAAGCAAGGAGTCCAGTGGCACTTAAAGACTAACACATTTATTTATTGCATGAAATTTTGTGAAAGACACTCCTACTTTGTGTGTTTGAGAAAGAGAGAGAGAAAATAAACCACTATGATGTATCTTATTTAACTGACTCTTTTGAAATGTGTATTCTGGATCAGGGCCATAACTACAGATTTTGGCACCTGGGGCAAGCACTCCAACAAGCAGCCTCCCCTTGCCTTGGGCTCAATCCAGTCCATGATCTGATCTGTCCCCAGCTGCCTTCCAGCAGCAGCTGGAGCTCCCTGCCACCTTTCCACAGTGGCTAGGGACAAATCCAGATCCCCGCTGCCTTCCTGCAGCATCTAGGAATGGATCCAGTCCTCCCCCTGCCTTGCCAATGGCTTCCCCTGAGTCACTCCGAGTCCCCAACCCCTTCTCTAACCCCTGCGCCCTTCTGCTGCCTTCCTACGCTCCCCTGAATTCCTAACCCCTTCCCCAACACCCCCACCCTGCAGCCAGCTCTTTCCACTCCCCTGGGCCTTCCCCACTGACCTCCTGTGCCCTTTCTCCGCCAGCTGCCCATCTCTGACCTCCCCCCAGGCTTCCACCTTACCTGGCTGGCCACTGGAGCTACTGCTAGCTGACCGGCCATGCCACAGGCTGCTGCTCCTGCCATGAGCATGCAGGCAGGTGATTTAATAACTCATAGCCTGGGGAAGCTCCCTGCTGGCTGGAAGACAGTGTCTTCTGGCCAGGTAGGGACTGGGGCTGCTGGCTGTGCAGGTGAGTGACACGGGCTGTGCATGTGTGCGCCACTGCAGCCTACAGGGAACCTTGCCTGGCAGCCTCTAAAATTTGGCACCTAGGGCTTTGCACTGGTTGCCACAGCCTAGTTACAGCCCTGTTCTGGATGATCTCAGTGAGTTTGTGCAATGGGATCCATTCAAGCCAGAAACTAGATTACTCATAAAAGAATATAGTTTTTGTTCTGAATTAGTTGGTTTGATTGCATCTGGCCAGAAAGAAGGAACAGTGAAAACTGATTCACCTGTAGGAGTTTTGAGTTCAGTAGACATGATTCTTTGTGTTGTAATTGATCTGCCTGCTAGGTTGTTGCTATGGTACATCATTCCTGTGTAGCAGTCTGGTAGCATGCTTCAGGAACCTTCAGTTTCGCAGCACATGCTATAGGGCCTAGCCTGTGCTGTGTCTCCCTCAAAAGTCCTAACAGTTAAGGAAGTAAAAGACGATTTTCAGAAGATGATGATAGTTTACTCCTGGTACAGCCCACCCTCAATTTGTCTACACTAGCAATAAGCAAACACGGCATGCCTGTGAGCAAAGCGAACGTAGGCATTGAATTGTTACTCAGGGGTTTTCTCTGAGTCACAGTCTGCTGGGACTATTCATGGAGGAGTGATATAGGTTATACGCCACCTGCTTGAGCTGCACAGCAAGCTAGCTCTGACCCTGTCCACATGGCTCAGCAAAGCATATTATAGTGCTCAAACATGTTGCGCTCTATGGATACATCTACACTGGAAGTTTAGGTCAGCTTAACCTTCCTTAAGTCGACCTAAGGAATGCTCTGTCCACATTGGGAATTTATTAAGTAGACTTAAGCACTTCCTTAAGTTGACTTAATAACACCACCTTGGAAGGTCAACTTAAGCATTAAGTTGACCTTATTATGTCAACTTAAGTGGATTAGCATTAAGTTGACATAATTGACCTCCAGGTCCTGTCCCACAGTTCTCGGCCACCAGGAAGAGCCTGCCCTGGCCAATCACAGGGCAGGGCAAAGTCCTGCCCACCCTGCTCCCCAGAACTGGCCAGGCCTGCTGTCTGGGAGCATGCAGGGTCAGAGCCAGTGCCAAAAGTGGGCCCCAGCATGGAGCCAACGGGAGATCCTGGATCTCCTGGCCATCTGGGGGGACGAAGTGGTGCACTCCAGGTTGCAGGGCAACCACCGCAACTGGGAGGTGTACAGCACTATCTCCCAGGACCTGGCAGATAAGGGGCACACCCAGGATAGCCAGCAGGTCCAGGTAAAACTAAAGGACCTCTGCCAGGGCTATCAAAGGGCCCTGGAGGCCATGCTCCAGCCACCACCAGCTTCCCCGAATACAAGGAGCTGCACGCCTTCCTGAGGCAGAAGCGCGACAGCCTGACAGCCCGCATCATCAACTCGACCAAGCCCTCCTCTCTCAGTGATAACCAGGAGGAGGGCTCAGTGGAAAAGAATGTAGCACTGGACCAGGGGAGACCAGCACCCAGCCACAGGGCACCTCGCTGGCCCCAGACACTGCCATTCCAGAGCTGATCCCTGCCCCAGTTCTGGAGCTGGGCACACAGAAGTAGGCTCCCACCTGCCAAGGATGACTCAGGTGAGGGGACATCGCACCAGACCCCTTGGGAGTGCCAAGGCCAGACCACATGCGCCTAACACTGTTGGCACATGGCCACATGAAAGACCCCCAGGGCAATGTTTCCTGAGGCTCACCACCATGGGCAGCGCACCTGACCTGTGCAGCAGAGCTCGGCAGCATTTACCTAGAGCTCCCTGTCCCAAAGGGCAGTGTAATGATCTTGAGGGTTCATTAAAGATGATACTACAGAATGAGTAAGGAATAGAACTTTAATCATACAGACAGGTATCCAGGTGTGTACCTGGGAGCAGCCATGTTAAATCTACTCTGGGGCACGTCTCCCAATTTACACAACAATGGCCCATTCTAGGGAGTCTCTAAATTCACAACCTTCTACAAGCATATCACTACATCTTCCCCCCTAAGGAAAAGAAGCAAACAGTTAGATACATATAAAAGCTAGCTAATAATACATGCACTAACATCTAACAACACATAACAGCTATCTAAAAAAAACATGCAGAAGGACAGTCCATAAATCCAGAATCTGAACTACCTGGAGAGGAGAGGTTACTAGCACATCACTCTCAAGTGAGTCTTTACCACCCACTTCCCTTACATATCCTAGCAAGTCTCTATGAGTCTTTCTGGACGTTTGATGACTCAATTAGATCTTCTCAGTACTGGTCCTTCGTTCAGGTCTGAATTCTCTTGTTCCCTGATGGTTTCATTACCATGTGCTGAAGATATCGGATCAGTAAGGGGACGCATGCCAGAATCTACCTCAACTTCCATGGTGTTGGAACTTTCTGGACTAAGTCGTAGATCCCGTCGATTACGTCGAAATGTGTCCCCTTGATCTGTGTGGACCACGTAAGACCGTGGATGCAGCTGTTTTTTAATAGTACCTCTTTGTCCCCAGGTATTAGAAGAGTGATTCCTCAGGCACACTCTATCACCTGGGTTAAGGGATGGAAGATCACGAGCCCTTCTATCAAAATAATATTTCTGCTTCCACTGCTGGTTTTCTTTCATCTTCCGAATGTTAGCATTGTTCTTAGATTGCAGCAATTTATCAGTAATAGGTAAGTTAGATCTGATCCTTCTTCCCATTAACAGCTGAGCTGGAGAAAAGCCATCCTCCAGGGGTGTACTTTGGTAGACCAGCAATGCTGTATACAGATCACCTCCACTTTCAAAAGTCTTTTTCATCAGGTTCTTTACTGTCTGTATAGACCTTTCCACCAGTCCGTTTGATTGGGGATAATTGGGACTGGAAGTTCCATGATGAAAATCCCAATCTAAGGCAAACTGCCTGAATTCTGCGCTTGAAAATTGTGGCCCATTATCACTGAAGACCTCGTCAGGAATTCCATGTCTGGAGAAAATTCCTTTCATGCCAGTGATCACTGAATTACTATTAGTACTGTTCAGTGTGCAAATTTCTGGATATAAAGAGTAATAATCAGTGACTATTAAGTAATCCTTGGAACGCCAGGTAAATAAATCCACACCTACCTTCTCATAAGGTCTCTGTGGAACAGGATGGGGTCTCAGTGTCTCTGCCTGTTGGCATGGCCTGTATTTCAAGCACGAAAAGCAGTTTTTTACCACATTGGTAATGTCATGATTGATCCGCGGCCAATACATGACCTCTTGTGCTCGTTCTTTGCACTTCTCAATTCCTAAGTGACCTTCATGAATCTTCTGTAACATTTCTTTTCGGAGGCTCCGTGGTATTACAACCTTACCACCTTTGAAAATCACCCCATCTACCACAGTCAGTTCATGCCTGCAGTTCCAATAGTCTCTTATACTTAGAGCGCAACTGCTTATTATTTCAGGCCATCCTTTAATTATCACCTCTTTGAGGAGTCCCAACGATTCATCTTTCTCAGTCTCTTCTCTTATGCGTTGCAGTCTTCTGTTAGTTATGGGATTCGCACTCACAATCATATCTACATAGGCTTGCACTTCTGTTTCCAGTGTCGTCTCGGGTACCATAGTTGGTACTGCTCTGGAAAGTGCATCTGCAGTGAACATAAATTTGCCTCGTGTGTAGGTCACCAGTAAATTGTATTTCTGCAATTTGATCATCATTCTTTGAGTCCTTAAGGTACAGTCATTTAGTGGTTTGTTAAATAATGCAACCAAGGGCTTGTGATCTGTTTCAACTTCCACTCTCTGTCCATAAATATACTGATTGAATCTCTCACAGGCAAACAAGATTCCTAAAAGCTCCTTCTCAATCTGTGCATATCTTGTCTCTGCATCAGTCAGTGATTTGGATGCATATGCCACAGGTTGCCAGCAATCTTCATGTTTTTGTAAAATCACAGCACCCAACCCCGACTGTGATGCATCCGCTGAAATTTTAATGGGCTTCTCTGGAGCAAAAAATTTCAATACTGGTTCCTGTATCAAGTCTTGTTTTAAACTTCTCCATGATTCCTCCTGTGCAGCATCCCAGCACCATTCATTTTTGTCCTGTAGGAGTTGTCTCAATGGTGCCGACTTGGCAGAAAGATTGGGTATGAATTTTCCAAGATAGTTAACCATTCCCAGGAACCGTTGGACATCTTTCTTTGACTGGGGACATGGCATCATTTCAATGGCTGAAATCTTCCTCTTATCCGGTTTTACACCTTCATGAGAAACAATGTCCCCTATAAAAGTCAGTTCTCTAACTCCTAACATACATTTGTCCTTATTTAGTTTGAGGTTTGCGGCTCTAGTTGCATCTAACACTTGCCGAAGCCGACGATCATGCTCCTCTTTTGTAGAGCCCCAGATAATGATGTCATCCATGGAGGTGTCCACACCGCTAATATGTTCATAGATCATGTGTACAGTTTTGTGATACACCTCTGGTGCTGAAGCTATGCCGAAAGGTAAACATAAAAATCTGTATCTTCCGAAAGGAGTATTAAATGTGCATAATTTTGAGCTTTCCTCTGTTAATTTTAGCTGCCAAAATCCAGAGGATGCATCCACTTTACTGAAATATTGAGCATTTGCAAACTGAACCATAATCTCTTCTCTGGTTGGTAGTTTGAAATGTTCTCTTTGTATAGCTCTGTTGAGGTCTCTGGGATCTAAGCATATGCGTAGCTGGCCATTACTTTTTTGCACTATTACTAGGGAGCTCACCCATTCCGTTGGCTCCTCTATTTTTTGTATTACTTTCATTGCTTCCATCCTTTCAAGCTCAGCCTTGAGTTTATCACGGAGTGCAAATGGCACCTTTCTACATGGATGAATGACTGGAGGGATCTGCTTGTTTATGCGGATTGTATGTTCACCTTGCAAGCAACCCAATCCCTGAAACAGGTCCTGATATTCTTCAAGGATCGCCTTATAGCCAGATGCAGGCCTATCTTGTAGTGAGAGCACCCCTTTTACCAGATTCAGTTTCTCACAGGCAGCCAAGCCCAAAATTGGTGTCACCTCCTGTGGCACTACAATGAAAGGCAGCCTGTACATGGTGTTCTTATGGTTAACGCTAGTGAAGCAGCGTCCCTGCACAGGTATATTTGTTCCAGAATACCCAGTTACTTTTATGTTTGTTGGTCCCAGCTTGGGTCTTATTCTCAGTCTCTCATAATCTCGTGTAGACAGAATGTTAACCTGAGCTCCTGAGTCTAGTTTCAGTGGAATGATTGTTCCATTCACTGACAGAGGCAGTATCCAGTCCCTCTCACTAGGTTTGCTTGATCCCAGTACATCTACAAAGCACTCCTCAGTCTCACTGTCAGTAACTAAATGCACTTGATTTTTGTGCCTTTGGGACCTGCAGCAGTTTGCAAAATGATTAAGTTTCCCACAGTTATGACAGAGTTTCCCATAGGCAAAACACTGTTTGGGACCATGCCGTGATCCACACTTGCCACAAGACCGTCTGGACTCAGTCTTCCTGATAGCAGGGTTTGGTTCCACATTGTGATTTGAACCACTCTGGCTACATGCTGTTTGTCTAAGGGCATGCACTGTCCCTTCTGGTGAATTCAGCTCTTTTACTTGTGTTTTTACCATTTCAGTGGCCCTACATATTTGAAGGGTTTCATTCAAAGAGATCTTTCCCTCTCTGAGCAGTCTCTCTCTTAATCCATTGTTTGTAATGCCACAAATGAGTCTGTCTTTGATCAGAGACTCTGCCAAGCCACCAAAGTTACAGCTTTTACTGAGTTTCCTTAATTCTGTAACATATTGGTCTATAGTATTATCTGGTTTTTGCATGCATGTAAAAAATCTATGCCTCTCAAAAGTCACATTCATTTTTGGCAAGCAATATTCCTCAAACTTAGTCAGTATAGTGTTTAAATTCATGCTTTCACCATCTTGAAATTCAAAGTTATTATATACATCCAGTGCCTCCTCCCCAACAACATGCAAAAATATAGATGATTTCTGGTTTTCATCTTTGTTCTGTGCTCCAATGGCAGACAAATACAACAGAAATCGCTGCTTAAACTTTAGCCAGTTTTCTGCAACATTACCAGACATTTGGAGAGGTGAAGGAGCCTGTAAAACATCCATTGTTAGAGCTTACACTTACTTGCTGAAGGCTTTCTTTGTTTTCAGAGATCCCTGATGTTTTGCTGTTTTCAGGTGCAAATGCAGGAATTTTCCTCCAAGTCTTTTTAGTTTCCAAACTCATTCCCCATCTTCTGACACCATGTAATGATCTTGAGGGTTCATTAAAGATGATACTACAGAATGAGTAAGGAATAGAACTTTAATCATACAGACAGGTATCCAGGTGTGTACCTGGGAGCAGCCATGTTAAATCTACTCTGGGGCACGTCTCCCAATTTACACAACAATGGCCCATGCTAGGGAGTCTCTAAATTCACAACCTTCTACAAGCATATCACTACAGGCAGGGATTGGGAATCATTAGGATGGTCATTGGACAACAGCTGCTGTCAGGCTGCACACTGCACTACCTAATGGGAAGAACTCTGTTCTTTGCATCTCTCCTGCAGACCCTGTGCCTGTGACGTGACACTCCCAGGGTGTAGCCAGCCCAGACAAAGAGGAGGAGGTGGGAGGCATCACTCGCAGGATGTGCTCCTCACAGAGCAGCTGTCTCACAGACCAGACTGAGGCAGACCTGATGGCCTGGCAGCAGTGGGAGAGAGCGCTCACCAAAGGATCAAGCAGTGGATGCTCAACCTCATGGAGCAGCAGACCCACTCCCTCAAGTGCCTAGTGGGGGGGCCTGAACCCTCAGCAGGCTGAGGGTCCCCCCTGCTCCAGACCCCAACAGCCCTCATTACCAGCAGCCCAGGACATGGTGAGGATGGCTACAGGCCCAGTACCAGCCTGCCCCAGGGCAGTAGCATCGGCACCCCCTACCCCGCCCCTCTTCACTCCCCCAAAACCCACAAGTCCTTGCAACTCCCACCCCCTCACACCCCTCAACGCCCCCCAAGTCCCCCTATCTATAAAAAGTCGTGTACACTATTATTCCGTGTACATTTCATGGTTTTGGGGGCGGTGGGAGATGAGTGGGCAGGGGTGGAGGGGGCAGGCATGGGAGGGTTGAGGTGGTGATGGTGCCTAGCAGGCTTACCTCTCAGCACTGCTCATTGAGGAAGTGGGCATCAGCACATCCCGGAGCAGCACTGCTTGCTGCTGGGCCCTCTGCATCTGAGCTGCTGGAACTCCCCTGCAAGCCGGGTGGCCTCAGCCTCCCAGATATAAGGGACCCTTTACCCCCCCACAGCTCACACAGGTTGTGCAGGACACAGCACATGCTGATGACCTCCAGGATGATCATCTCGCTGAGCTGCAGGCAGGTGAAGATGGCTCTCCAGCATGCCTTCAGATGGCCAAAGGCATGCTTAACAACCATGCAGTAGATGTTGAGCCTCTGGTTGAAGAGGCCCCTGCCAGCATCTATGTTGCCCATGTGTGGCTTCATGAGTCAAGGCAGAAAGGGGTAGGTGGCATCCCCCAGGATGATGATGGACATCTGTACGTCCCCAAAGGTTATGTTGTGCTTGGGGATAAAGGTACTCACCTGCATGCTCCAGTTCAGGCCACAGTTCTGCAGGATGCAGGCGTTGTGTGCTTTCCCTGACCAACCCACACAGATGTTCATGAAGAGCCCTCGGTGCTCAACAAAGGCTTGCAGGACCACAGAGTAGCACCCTTTCCTATTGATGTAGGTTGTGGCCTGGTGGTCCGTGGCTCAGATGGGGATGTAGGTGCCATCCCCTTATTGATGGCCCTGCAGACTTGCCTCAGGGTGGCCCTAACAGTGGACTTGCTGATCCCAAATTTGTAGGCTACAGTGTGGTAAGAGTCTGGGGTTGCCAGCTTGCAGAAGGCAACGGCCACTCACCTATCCACGAGTGAGGCAGGTCGGAGCCATGTGTCCATGTGCTGCAGAACTGGGGTGAACTCACTGACCAGGTTGAGGAAGGTGCAATTCCTCATCCTGATGTTCTGCAGCCACTGGGTGTCATCCCAAGTGGTGAGGATGATCCGGTCCCACCAGTCACTGCTGGTTTTGCATACCCAGATGTGACGCTGCACCCTGAGTGTACCCGCTCCAGGTTCAGTGAGGGGATTGGGCTCCTGTAGCCTGCCCCTGCACTGGTGGTTGCCCTGTGGAGCCTGCTCCAGAGCAAGAGGAGGCTGGCCAACAGATGGCAGGTGTGGGGTACCATCCTGGCACATTGCTGGAAGACACTATGGTCCATAACCTCCTTGGACTCCGTCTTGTCTGGCACATGGAGAGGTGCTGTGCTCACTTCCTGTTTCACAGCAGTGGCCATGGGAGGGGGGGCACTTCTCTGGTGCAATGTGGGACAGCAATCTACAAGACACCACTCCTAAGTCAATCTAACACCTGTCAGTGTAGACCTTGGCAGTCCACAGGAGTCTTGCATGTGGGCGCTTTAAGTTGACTTAAAAAGGTCGACTTTAAGTAGTCTTAAAGTTGACCTTGTTAAGTCAACTTAACTCAGCCTGCAGTGTAGGCATACCCTAAATGTCCTGCGTAGCTCCTGATGGCACTCTCAATAGCTTTTAAGAGTATTGCCAACAGGGGCAACATCTTAGAGAACATCCCCTTAGGATGCCCTACAAATCACACCCCTCAAAGAACTTTGCTACACTAGGGAGACAAAGCCCTTAGTCACTACCTTCTCTTCTGTTCATTATAACAATAGCATTCTGTTCTGTTACCCATTTGGCTATGAGAAGGCAGGAGGATGCAGTTTTTCTTCCTGTTATGGAAAATACGTGATTCTAGCTTTAAATGGAGCTTTGCCACAAAGGTACTAGAAGTTTCTCATTTTAAGGGGAGAATATTTCTACCAGAGTATGAGCTCCTTAACTCAGCTAAATTATGAGTAACATTGATGGGTTTCAGACCCTAAAGTGCATCTGATTTTTGGTGATACGGAACACATTGTATTGGCTGGGGTTGTTAAAACTGGGAATATTTCTATTAGGCTATGTGTTCTATATAAGAAAAGGAAGCTTGGGCCAGATCTTGGTTCATCACTGCAAGGGGGCCTTATAGTTGCCTGGAAGAGGCAACTACAGATTCCTCCAGAGTATGTGCGAGAGCCTCTACATCAGCCTCCAAGGGCTCTTGACTTCAGGAATAGGAGAGCTGTGTCAGGGTGACAGGCAGTCAGGCCCAGGATGATCTAAGTTGCTCTGGTTCAGCTTCCCCCCCCCCCCCCCAGCTGCAGGCTTGGAGCTCCTCCCTAACCTCCGTTGTCCCAAGCTCTGACCTGCTGAAAGATGAAGATTTAGCTTTTTATATGTATTAAGTAGAGGTGGGCCTGAACCAAAAAGCTTGAAATCCAAATGCACACCTGACACAAAACATCTAGAGCTGTCTGTGAAAGAGGTCAAAACAAAGCCTGATCCAAATGTCTCCAAACTCTGAGAGTTCAGAATCCAAGCTGTCCAGTTTGGTCCCATCCCTAGTAATATTACTGGCTTAAATCCCAATTTTTTTTTATTCAATTAATAGGATGTCTGAGTAAGAAGTGCAGGATTTGGCCTTTTGCCCTCTCCTGCTTTGTCTTGAGGAGATTATTTTTCCTCTCTTGTGCAGCTCTGTAACATGTTTAGTAAATTTGAAACTTTATAAATAACAAGCTAAAAAGAAAATTCCTCATCTGACAGTCTCATTGTATCTGTCATCTCCTGTTATACTCTGTGACATGACAAAAACCCAACAGAAATATGATGCGTTATGACATGACACCAGTTACCCAACATTGTACCTCATTAAAGGGAGCTGTAAAAGCATAAGCTATTTGTGTCCCCTTTTCATTAATCTTTTGTTCCTTTCACTGCTGTCATTAGAAGCTCATAGTTTTGATTCCTGGCCATTTTCCCAATAGTTTGATCTTGATTGCATCAGAGAAACATTGACAAAAACTATCTTAAAGACTGAGGACTACCATGCTGTCTCTGCAATCACAGGAGAACAAACAAGGAGTCCCATGGCACTTGAAGACTAACAAATTTATTTACTGCATGAGCTTTCAGGGAGAAAATCCCACTTCATCAGATGCTTGCAAGTTCCCCCATCTTCAAAGCGTCCAAGGAAGTGGGATTTTCTCCCACTGAAGTTCATGCAATAAATAAATTTGTTAGGCTTTAAGTGCCATGGGACTCCTTGTTTGTTTTACTGAACTAGACTAACATAGCTACCCTTTGGAAATTAACAATCACAGGAAGTCAATCATTTGAAATAGGCCTATCTGGGCTCAATAAGGATTCTCTGTATACTGCCCCACAGGAAAGCAAAAGAAATGAATGATCTAGGAGTAATTCTTTCCCGACCACAAATGTGGTGATCAGAATTAACGCTGTACCTGTAGACAGTTTGAAAAGCTTATATAAAATTCTTAAGGGCTACTTATTGTTAGTATTGTGATGGGTAAACCAAGTTTGTATAACTCAATCTAACCTGCTGTTACCACAAAATGGAGTTCTTAGTAAAACAAAATGGAAGCCACTCTTTTGAGTGACAGAGAAACTTCTAGGGTTTCGAGAAACTTCTAGTTATTATGACTGACAGTTGATGTTATTTTTTGCAAATCTGTTGTATCTGGGCAGTTATGTTAATCATCGATGAATATGTCATAATGTCAGCTTTGTATAGGAGCCAATGAAAACATGTATGTAAATATTAGTTTTGTAAAAGGACCAATGAGAACTCATGTAAATGCACAAATACTGCCTGTTTCTGTTAATCGGGGTCTCACTGCTTTGGACACAGGTGACCCTTTTGTGATCACAAGAGCGAATAAAGGCTCTTTTTCACTGTTGGTGCAGCGTTTGGCTCAATCGGCACCAAGACAGATCTTGGGACCCCCAAACTGGGGTAACATACCTGTAAGCAAGACTCATCATGGAAGATCATCAGACTGTGATCTCAGTTTTACTCCAAAATGCTGCTATGTTTCCCCGCCCCCCTCCCCTTGAAGTAAAGGGATTTCTGCTAGAACCTGCCAGGGCAGAGAATTCCAACCCCTGATTACTTACTTAGTAAAGAGCTCACACATGGATTAAGGTTAACCGTGAAGGAAAACTGCTCAGATTGTAAACTATTTAGAGCAGGGGCTGCCTTTGGTGTTTACACAGCACCTGGCACCATGAGGTCTTACTTCATGATTACAGCTTGTAAGTGGTATAGTTAGACTTATAAATACTGCTAAATCAACAAAAATATTGTTTATATTCTCCACTGCTTCTTTATGATGTGAAAAGTCAGACTCAAACTTTTTCTGCTAAATATTTGCATGCAAAATACCTACCGGTACTCATACTGTACTACAGTAGATTTACTATTGTTTAGTTTATAGACTCTAAGGTCAGAAGGGACCAATATGATCATCCAGGGGTTCTCAAACTTCTTTTCTCAGGACCTAGTTGAAAAAAAAATCATTTTTGCCCCTGACTCAACAATTAAATCATTGAGCATTGCATTCCAGTCTTTTGGTGGCAGCAGCAAGGGGCACCATGGCCCAGTACTAAGGGTTAGTACCAACCCTTTGTTTGAAAACCACTGACCTAGTCTGACCTCCTACATAATGCAGGCCACATAACCTCACTTACCCACTCTTGTAATAAACCTCTAAACTATAATTGTTACTAAAGTCCTCAAATCATGATTTAAAGAGTTTTCTTAAGTATAGAGAATCTGCTAGAAAGTCAACCATGCCTAGGGTTACCAGATGTCAGGCAAAAGGAGGACATGTCCTCCTTTTTACCTTCACGTGCTCCATCCCGTAGGCATTTTAAAAATACATGATTTTGTCTGGCTTTTCCCTTACAGGGGTTAAAGTATGCTGGAATGCCCTGAAACACCCTATTTTTAGGGGGAAGTGTTCCAGGGCCCCCTAAAAAAAAGAAGAATATTACATTAATACTGCATTTTCTCCATGTGTCCTCCAATGTCCTCCTTTTTGTACTTTGCTGTCCTCCTTTCCATGCTCTGGTATCTGGTAACCCTAACCATCTCCATGCTACAGTACAGAGACAGGCAAAAAAAACCCCAGAACCCTTGCCAATCTGTCCTGGGAAAAAATTCCTTCCTGACTCTAAATATGGCAATCAGTTAAACCCTGAGCATGTGGGCAAGACTCACCAGCCAGACATCCAGAAAAAGAATTCTTTGTTAAAATGCAGAACCCACACCATCTAACCACCTTTCTCAGGTCACTGGCACATCCACCACCAGCAGTCAAAAATCAGTCACCTGCAAAACTAGGCTGTCACATCATACCATCTCCTCCATAAATTTATCAAGCTCCGTTTTGAAGCCAGCTAAGTTTTTTCCCCAGAACTCCCCTTTGGAATGCTATTCCAGAACTTTACTCCTCTGATTAGAAACCTGCATCTACTTTCAAGCCTACATTTCCTGATGGACAACTTGTATCCATTTTTTTCTTGTGGCCACATTGGTGCTGTACGCAAAAAATTCCTCTCCATCCTTCGTATTAATTCTTCTGATGCATTTATAGAGAACAATCATATCTCCTTTCAACCTTCTTTTAGTTAAGCTAAGCTAGCCAAACTCTCTAAATCGCCTCTCATAAGGCAGGTTCTCCATTCCGTCGATCATCCTTGTAGCCCTTCTCTATACCTGTACCAGTTTGAATTCATCTTTCTTAAACATGGGGAATGAGAACTGCACACATTATTCCAGATGAGATCTCACCGTCGCCTTGCATAACAGTACTAACACCTCTCTATTTCTACTCGAAACATACTTCTGACACATCTTAGGACTGCATTAGCATTTTTTCACAGCTACATCACACTGATAGCTCATAGTTATCCTGTGATCAACCAATATACCCAAGTCCTGCTCCTCCCCTGTCACCGCCAACTGATCTGTCCCCAACTTACAGGAGAAATTCTTGCTATTAGTCCCTAAATGCATGAATTTGCACTTTCCATTATTAAATTTCATCCTTTTCCTAATATTCCAGTTTACAAGTCATCCAGATCTTCCTGTATGACATCCCAAGCCTTCTCTGTATTGGCAATACCTTCCAGCTTGGTGTCATATGCAAACTTTATTAGCACAGGTCCACTTTTTGTGCTAAGGTCAGTAACAAAAAAGGTTAAATAAGATTGGTCCCAAGACTAATTCCTGAGGGACTCCACTGGGTAAACTCCCTTCAGCTTGAAAGTTCGTTCTATAGTATGACCCGCTGTAGTCTCCCTTTAATTAACCAGGTCCTCATCCATCTTTCTATGTTCATATTAATCCCCATCTTTTCTAATTTAACTAATAATTCCCTATGTGGAACTGTATCAAACCTTACTGAAACCTAAGTAAATTAGGTGCACCGCATTCTCTTTGTCCAAAAAATCTGTTAACATCTCCAAAAAAAAAGATCAGGCTGATCTGGCACAATCCACTTTTTGCAAAGCTATGAAGCTATGTTGTATTTTAATCCCAGTTACTGTTAACCTTGATATCCTTAAGTACATTCTTTTTCAATTTTTTTCCAAGACCTTGCATCCTACTGAGGTCAAACTAACAGACCTGTAATTACCCAGATCTCTTTTATTCCCTTTCTTGAAAATAGGAACTATATTAGCAGCTCTCCAGTAACACAGTACCACCCCTGAACTTACAGATTCATTAAAAATCCCTGATAATGGACTTGCAATTTCATGACCCAGTTCCTTTAATATTCTTGGATGGAGATTATCCGGGCTCCTGATATAGTCCAATTAAGCAGTTTGAGTTTGGTTTCTACCTTGAATGGCAATTTCCACCACTATGACCACAGTCCCATTAGTTACCCTACCACTAAGCCCAAGCTCATAATTACCCCCATTAAAAACAGCGATCTCTATCCATGTTCAAATCAGACCCCTGCCTATCTGTAACACACTCCAAGCACTACCTTAGAAGAAACTCTAGTAGTTTTCTTCCCCAGTGTGATTTTTACCCAAGTAGCCTGTCTTATCAATTCCATCACTTTGAATTTCTTTACAGTCTACCTCATCATTGATATATAATGCTACTCCACCATCTTTGCCTTTACATCTGTCTTTCCTAAAGAGCACATAGCCTTCAATACATGTACACCAGTCATGACTACTATTCTACCATGTTTCTGTTATCCCCATAACATGTGATTTCATTTCCTCTACCAGTAGCTTTAGTTCCTCCATTTTGTCACCCAGGCTTCTTGCACTGGTATACAAACATTTTGATTTTTGCAGCTTGACTTCGCTCCCATTCCTTACCTGATTTGGTACAGTCGTTCTACTGCCAGTATCACCTATTAGATTGGTATTGACTCTGGTTTTCCTTCCTTTCAGTGCTAATACCAGGCATGGAGATTACCCAGGAATCTCCCAACCAACTCCCCCAATTCCCTAATTTAAAGATCTCTTAAGCAGTTATGCTTATACTATCATGCAAAATTAGCGATGAAGATGTTAAGGGTTTTTTCACATCTACAGAAAAACATTAAGTTTCAAGAATGGAAAGAAGTTGAGTTATACTTGATAGTTCAAATGTTTAACAAATTCATATGGTTAAGAACTGAAAAACATAAATCAGATTTTTAACTACCCTGGTTGGTAATGTTCTAGTGTATACAAAGTAGGCATTCTCTGGTTTGATCTAATATTCTATAATATTTTAGAAGTATTTTTAACAAACTTCTGACCAGTATGAAGTGACTACAGCTAACAATACTAAGTGTGTCTTTTTAAATTGTAAAACATTTTAATAACAGGAAGGGTGACCGAGAAATGGATGTTTATATAACTGTAGTGAGCGGTGGTAGGAAGTCAATACCAAACAGTGGACATCTGGAAACAAGTTGCCAGCTCCTACAGCTACATCAAAATCAGGGAATACAGCTGCAAACTGTTAGGACTGGTATTTCCCCCTCACTATAAGAGCATCTGTATAAAATTCAGGTGATGGAAGGTGTTTCTGGTGGTATCTATCACTTGATTGCTGTATTTTTGTGTTTGGCAGAATCAAGGGGCTTTGCAAATGAACAAGGTAGTAGTTTACTGAGTAATTCTAATCCATTATGGCTGAACGTTGTTACCACCTGAAGATGGTTCATTCAGAACTATGAATTGAACTGGAAGCCTCATTCCAGTTCTTAGTGGATGTTTTTATATGACAAAAACACCTTTACTGGCACCCTTATTGTCAGGTTCAGTAGAGCAAATTGAACAAATGTTGAGATAGACTAACTAACAGAGATGGTCCCTTGCTGCTGAAAGAGACACATGTTGGCCAAGCTGCCATAGCAAATTTTTGCTGTTGGTGCATAGACTGTGCCTGCTGTGTGGATAAATGCCTTCTTGCTCAGTCATTCTTTAATGGCTCATAAGCTTTAAATTCACTTTATCAAAAGGCAGACTATCACAGGCTTGGATTTGCAACCGGGCCCCAAGGTCCTGTAACTGAGTTTGTTACTTGTGGAAATATGTCATCTAAACTGCAGAAATCAATTTTCTGTGTGTTAGTAGATACCAGGTGTTATATTGCAGCATAGCAGAAGAAATGTGAGGCACTCACCTAGACTAATTGGTACAACCAACTATGGGCTGTACTAGCATGGAAAAGATCAACAGTATGAGGAACCTTTGACATGTTCCAGAGAGGTAGCTGTGTTAGTTTAGTTCACCAAAACAAACAAGGAGTCCTGTGGCACTTTTAAAGACTAACAATTTTATTTATCCCATGAGTTTTCATGGGATTCATCCATGAAAGCTCATGGGATAAATAAAATTGTTAGTCTTTAAAAGTGCTGCTGGACTCCTTGGTTGAGGAATCCTGAGTTTAAAAATAGGGAGAAAAAAAAACCTGAACATTTCTCTGCAACAGTGGCTTTGTCTTTCTGACTTCTCCTGGGGAAAAAAAGATCTGCACTGGCTAATCCAACAAACATATTTTTGTCTTTGCTAAGTTCATATTCAATTTCTTTTTATAAACTGTAGTCACAAACTGTGAGAGCTCTGACTGTTTGGGGAATGAATTCTTTAGCTATGGGTTTGTTTGATCTTTAAATGCCCAAAATAAAATGATAATTTTAAATATAGTATGAACCCCTTGAGCTCTTTCATCTCAAACATACCTTTCCATGTGTTGGTAATAGTATTCTTGTAACACTGCAGGTGCTAAGAGCAGTCTAACACAAATGGCTCCTCCTTAGTTTTAATACTGCCAGTATGTTCTAGACACAGATATATCAAGGCCTGATTCTGTAAAGAGCTCTGTGTGTGTAGGACACCATTGACTTCACATGGTCTAAGCACAAGATTGTGGCCTACCCAGCAGCGTACTGAGGTGGGGGGACAAAGAAGGCCATGCCCCAAGGTGCCATCCTCGAGAGGGGTGCCGGCTGGGTCCACAAGGGAGAGGGCTGGGGTTGGGAGATGGCCTGGGTAGGGCATTGGGCCCACATGGGAGAGGAGGAGAGAGAAGAGGTGGGACTGGGAGACCACGGCACTGCTCAGGGTTGGGGACCATGGTCCTAACCTGTGGGCAGATAACGGCCTGGCCTGTTGGTACAAGGAGTGAATCCAGGCTTGATCTGACACAAGACCAGGTTAGTCCCCAGTTCCCAGCAGTTCTGCACCCCTCTTGTCTGCTCCTCTGTCATACCCCCATGAATAGTACCCCTCCAGCTATGTGGGCCTCCTCCCTAACAATGTGCCCGGCTGTCTGTTCTCCCTATCCCTGCATAACACTCTCTGTTCATTCCCCGCTGTCAAGCAGCATGCTCCCCTGGACCAATGTTGCTCTTCCCAGCTATGCGTCTCCTCTACTAGGTGTGTGTCTCCACCCCTACCAGCAGTGTGGGGCCCTGGACCATGCTTTTCCCCAGCAACACAAGGTCACCAGCCCTCACAAGGAGGGAAGGTGTGCAAATGCAAGTTTTGGCCTCTAGCTGTTGGAGACCCACAGTACGCCACTGGCCTACCTGAGCCTAGGACCTGCATTTTGCTGAAAGTACACACAGCATCCAATATAGCAATAATCCATTATAGGGAGGCAATATGGCAGTAGGAACTATTGGGTAGAGCACTAGATGGGAACTCAAGGGACCTGGTTTCTATGCTTGACTTGACCAGTGGCCTGCTGGGTGACCTTGGACAAGTCATTTGATCTCCCTGCCATGATTTCCCCATCCGTAAAGTAGGAATAATGATACCAACCTCCTTTACAAAGCACTTTGAGATCATTTCATGTAAAGTACTATTATTTATTAATATGCTGTTGAATGAGATGCCAAGAGCTGAGTCTCTTCAGCCAGGCAAGAAGTGCCCAGGAGCCTAATTCATAGCTTGTTGAAGTAAATGGAAAGACTCCCCACCAACATCAGTGGGCTGGATTTTTGGTCCTGATAATTCCAAACCACACCATGTAGTTTTCCTTCCTGTTCAAGTGTGGCTGCTTTTTTTTGAAATATTTACTTTGGAGGGGGGGAAAAAAACCTCTTTTAAGTCTTTTTTAAGTCCCAGGTCTTATATGATTTGTACAATATATGTTCTCATTGTGAAGAGTATATATATAAAGGTAAGAGGATGTAGTATCAATAAGGTTATAAATATTTTTTTCTCTTCTGTTTTGGGTTTGTCATTACATTTAGTTTTTCTACAATTCTTTCTGAGGCCTTCTGTTTTATCCTTCCTTCTCTGACTTCTCATGACTCCTGGTGACCTTTCAGTAACAGATTGTGGCCTAAATGCCACTTCCAACTCTCCTGTCATAAAAACCAGAACCAGATTCAGCCATGCTCACTTAAAAAAAGTAGTCCCATGCTCTGCAAGAGGTCCCATTCAAATTGCTTCTCCTACAGTTCGCTACTACTCAGTGGGAGTGATGGCACCTCAATCTCACCTGAAATGGGGGACATTAAATATGTCCTAAAATTTAGAGCAAGATTCTGATATTCTTACAGTGAATATTGCTTTACTCCAAGAGCAGTCCCACTGGCTTTTCTGGTATTTCTTGAGGAGTAAAGTAGTACCCAGCAGAAGCTAGTCATTCATTTTGTATTAAAATTGGCCAAAATGGCTATAACACAGTTGAATTTCTTTACAAGCAGCAGTTAGAAACTGCTGCTTTCCCACATGCCCAGCCTCTCCTTCTTCTAACCTATCTGCGACTCCATCTCCCCACATAGTTGTTTCTTTGAGTCATTTTCTCTGTGTCTTTCATGCCAGCAGTGGTAAGAGACAGCTAGATAGGATGGGAGAGGAAGGCACTTTGTAGGCTTTAGCTACCTTGTCATCCAAAATCAGTAATTTTATGTTAAATGATTAATTGAAGGACAAGTAATCTTTTTATCTTTGGCTATGTCTACACTGGTTAGCTTTTTCGAAAAAGCCCTTTTTTCGGCAGGCAACTAGGTTTAAACTAGCTGAAAAACTGCTCCATTATTTCAAAATACCAGGGCACCCTTTTCCGAAAAAGCTTCTTTCAAAAAAAGGCGCTTTTTTGAAAGAAGCCAGGTTTCGCTTTTTTGAAAAAGCACGCCAGAGTTTTGGTACACTGGAGCACTTTTTTTTTTTTCCTGAAAAAACAAAACGGCTCACTGGACACGGGGAAGTTTTTTTGGGATAAGCCTCCTTATCCCCAAAAAAACTTTCCAGTGTAGACGTGCCCTTTGTTAACAATATCTGGCTCCTCTCCCACACTATTAAACTTAATTGACATAGGGGGAGGAGCTGTTGTTGATTTTCCATACTGAGATTCCACTTAGGCATCACTGGACGTGGGTATCTTATCAAAAAGGCCGCAATAGCCAGTCAGAGTGGGCTTGGGACAATCAGGCCCACATTTTCATACTTAGGAACTGAAAATGAAGCATCTAACACTTTAATGTAAGAATCCATTCTCAAAGCTGCTGAGCACCTGCAGCTCCCGGTGGAACCAGTGGGAATTACAACTACTGAACTCTGAAAATCAAGCCACTTAGTTGCCTAAGTATAAAACTAGGACCCAGATCTTCAAAGATATTTAGGTGCCTAACATCAGTGGTTTTCCAACTTTACTTCTTGCGTCCCAGTTGAAAAAATCACTTATGCCCTTGACCCAACAGTTACATCTTTGAGCAATGCATTCCAATTGTTTGGCAGCAGCAGCAGAGGGTGCCGCGACCCAGTGCCTGAGGGTCTATGAGCCAGTACTAGGTCCCGATACTAAGTTTGAAAACCACTGCCTAACATCATTTGTTACAGTTTTGGGCATCCATATTTAAATTTTGACTCTTAGGGTCTCCAGCCATATTCTTCACTGGCAAGAGGTCAATTTAACATTGTCTTGTTTCTTTAAGGGTCAAATATGCACCTGTGAAGAGGACCAGCTCGAGACCACATGAATCATGTAAGCCTTTACTACAGAGTTTACGTAAGTTCCAAGGGGGCAGCCATTTTAGTCTAGTAAAGCAAAAAAAGCAAGGAGTCTTGAGGCACTTAAAGACTAACAGATTTATTTATTGCATGAGCTTTCATGGGAGAAAATCCCACTTCATCAGAAGCTTTGAAGAGGGGGAACTTACAGAATTGGATGAGAATAAATGCAGGAGAGTATAAGCCATGGGATCAGGTCATACTGCAACAGCAAATCAGAGCATTTATAAGGATTCAAACTCTAGGAAACAGTACACAGAGGGAGTGTGAAGTCAAATTACCTGTTATAATGTGAAAAGAATTCATAGTCACAATTAAGTCCTGCTTTCACACAATCAAATCTGCATATTATTTGAATTTCAGCTGGTTCTCTTTGAAGTCTTGATGTCCCATTGATTTTCTTGAGGACCATCATTAACAAATCATCAATGGAGTGATTAGGAAGATGGAAGTGCTCAGCAACTGTTTGAGCGTGTGTGTGTTGTGATTTCTGGTGTCAGTTTTGTGTGCATTTATTCTTCTGTGCAGGGACTGTCCTGTTTGTCCAATGTATAAGGCATGGGGGCATTTCTGGCACATGATGGCATAAATCACATTAGTAGATGAGCAGGTAAAGGACCCATTAATTAGGTCCTATGATGGTGTCTTTAGTGCAGATATGTGAAGAAAGTTGGCAGCGTGGTTTGCGGCAGGGATATATGCCTGCTTTAATGTTTCTGTTGTTAGGTCTGTAGTTGCTGGTGAGTATCTGTTTAAGGTTCAGGGGTTGTCTGTAGGCAAGGAGAGGTCTCTCTCCCAAGACTAGAGAGAGTGAGGGGCCATCTTTTAAAATAGGCTGGAGGTCCTTAATGATTTGTTGTAGAGATCTGACTTGAGGGTTGTATGCGGTGACCAGTGGTGTTCTATTGTTTTGTGTACAAGACTATCTATGGGTTTTCCGTACTGGAGTGAATTTCATTGTAACTGAGTTCCAAAATACATTCAGTGTGAGATAAAATGTTACTGTTTAATGGGGGGAGGGGGACACTTTATTTATCAATTTTGCCCATCTCCAAGACAGTCAATTTTGTCTGTCTAAAAGAATATGGTAAATAAAGTTTAAAAAAATAATTCAATTATATTTTCAAAGTAACTTGATAGTGTTTCTTTAAACCTAATCGATGTTGGATTATCTATTATTTCTATCTTTTACTAAGATTACTATTATGAATTTCTGTATATTATCAGAGCCCATGTTTGGGGTATAGACACATACTATTAAAGATATCTAAGTGTACGTAGAACTAAAACTTTACAGGTTGTATATGGACCACTGAGAACAACATTGCTAGAAGACAGCTTGTGAGGTAGAAGAGTATTTATAAACCGTCATGCAAATGTTCCAGTTTTTCCTCTGGATTTTTACTTCCAATTAATACGTAACAGTCTCCGTGTGAACAGAAATATAAAAGTCTGGAATTACCCTGTAAACATCACAGATCTCAGTACACAAAGACTCTGCCTAATACCACTGTTGACTTCAGTTGATAACAATTGACTTGACAGATGGAAACTCCAAACTAGAATTTTTTTCTGTCTGAAATGGTCTCTGATACTTGCACAAGATTGAAAGGCTTTGCCTAATGTTGTTTCAGGTGATGCTTAAAATAACCATGTGTGAAAAAGATTTTTTGCCTTGTACAACACTATGTGTATAGCTAATTTAACAGCTTTCTTGCCATAGCTTGGGCAATGAAAATCAGATAGGCTTCATTTTTGTTTATAGTCATAGACTCATTCATATTGCTCCAACATTTGGTGTTCAAAGACTTCGGAGGGAAGTCTATGGGTGTAAAGACATATTTTTTTTTTCCACTAAAATTTAGAAAGTAGTCCAGGAACAGTTCCATTGGTGTTAGGTTTTATAAATGCTTGCTTATACATCATTTAAAATTTGGAGCAAAGAAATTGCTGATATGCCTTTGGTACTAGCTTAGAGCCATTTTGAAGGGAACAAACATGAAATACAGATATCTGGTTTGATCCTCTGGGCTGCACAGTACCTTCAATCCCTGCTGATTGCAGTGGGAGTTAAGGGCACACAGCTCATTACAGAATAATACATTTCCAGTCCTGTTTCCACTGAAATGAATGGCAAAACTATCCCTTGCTTTGAATGGGAGAAGGATTGGATCCTAAGAGAGAGGATAACAGCAACTTGACTATAGTATTTGGGAAAGTGTCTGATAAGAACTATGACTGGGAGCATTTGAATTAGAGACTAATAAAAAGACCAAAAGATCTCACAGAACTACCCTCCTTGTAATGGCACAATCCGTCAACTAAAGAAAGGAGGCCAGACGTGGTCAAGGCATTGTGCTTAAAGGATATCCAACAGACACAGCTATACAGTAACAGAGAGTGACATTCTTCATGTTGTATCAGTTTAAAAATCCAGATAGCTCTAGATATAGATGTCAGCTACTAGGACCACCAGGCTTCATTGCCTATGGACATCAGCACAGCCAGCACCTGTCTGCTCAGCAGGTTGTGTGCCTCGTAGTCAAGGAATAAGCCAAATCAGCTTCCCTTCTCCCCCCTCCCTCAGCAGCAGCACCAGCAGCACACAGTGAATGGTGCACCTCCCACCAGTCTGTGCCAACACATGGAGTTCAGTCAGGTGAGGCAACTCATAATTATTTGATGCAGATTGCAGGTGGTCACTTCATTAGCATATCCACAGATCTAAGAGTGGAATTGTCTTTTTCCCTTCCCTCCATCCGTTTTTAAAGCAGAATGACTTTTTCTGCATTTGTTTCATGCCCCACTTAGGGCCTGATTCAGTATGGGGCTCAGCAGGAAGCATCTTACCAGGCTGTGCCTTAAAACACAAAAAAAGACAAAATAGTCAGCATGGAAAAAAAGTCCTGAAAAGAAAGGTACAGAGGAGGGTTTGTGTTGTCAGGTATTGGGGCCAAAATATATTCTATTGGTCCTACGTGATGACAAAGGAAATCTTTTTCACTGTCTGTTTTCTTAATTATTTTAACTAGAGGATATGGCTTTCTTGTGAGGAACTGACTATTAATTTCAAAAGCACAAATATTCCTAATGCCTTAGAGGTCGGATTCTACGTTAATTTTTTTTAAAATAAATAACAGTTTAGCTGTATATTGTGTTCCTGACATTTGTTTATTTGTTAATACCAGTCCAGCTTTTATTGAAAGCAGTTTCATGCATTCTTTCACCAGTCAAGTCAACATTACTGTCTTTTTAAAACAGCTGTAAATCTATTTGATTGGGACTTGAGGCTGGAATCATTCAGTGTTGTGTTAAACTAAACTGTCTTATCTCCTTGAGTGCCATAAAGCCCCTAGCATGTCCAGAGTTGTATCCGCACATTGCCGAGGGATGCCAATACTTGAAAGCTATTAATAAAGACGTTTGGTTAAGAAACAGAGATATGGTTTTAACCCCACTGAAATGCATTTGAAGAGATGACAGTAAGAAAATACACCCCCCCCCAACTTTCCCGTCTTTATGGTTAAAAAGAATAGGAATTATTCCTTTTAAATAGGAACAAGCAACAGCCTTGGATTGGCTTATTATTTTCAGAAGTACAGTGACTGCTCAGCATTTGCAGAACAAGAATTATCTTAAGCAGTATCTTCCATAATCCAGGAAAACATTCAGAATTACACATAGAAAGGACAGGTAAAGGCAGCTCTGTGCCACCTTTCTGCCTCTCCTGATCTAGGACTGGCACAAATTAAAGCTGCCACCAGGTAGCTTTAGTTTACACAACCTAGAACTGCCCCCACTGGCCAGGAATTGGCACATTCTAGCTCCTGTGATACTCCTCCCTACCATCAAATAGCTCTGACACACCTTCTACAAGGTGTAAAGCCTGTCATCTTTTCATCTGTGTGAGGTTCTTCTAGCGGGGCTGAATCCTGAGATGCTGCTTTAAGAAAAATTTCAGGTCACTCTGTACTCCTTTGGTGTTACATAGTGACTGAAGTGGGGGCCTAGGATTTGTCCCATAATCTGTAAAAAATTGCAGGAAATTGAAATATGAGTGTACCCAGGATGATATAAACTCCAAGAGAGAGAGAGAGATTAAATTAGAAGAGAACAGTCAAAAATGGCTTGTTTTTCAAGCATCTGTAAGTACTGTGGGTTGTAGGGCAATGCACAAAACCACTCCTTGTGTAAGATGAGCCCTTTGAGGCAGGCAATAGAACAAAACTGCAAAAAGTGACCAGGCACAAATAGACATTATTTGTAGTAGCAGTAGTAGTATAGTAGCAGTAAGGAGCTCTAGTCATGGACTGGGACACACCTATATTCAGGGCTGGATTTAGGAACAGGCATCCCAAGCAACTATCTGGGGTGCTAGGCTTTGGGGGCACCATGCTCTGGTTGCTGCTTTCATTACTTACAACAAAAGGGAAAATAGGATGTCTGAAGTAAATTATTTTAGGTGTTCTGTATGTAGAAGCACCATGAAAAGACCTGGGAGTTTTTTGTATGACCTTAGTAAGCTGCCAGCAAATAGGAGAACACTCCTGAACACTTGTACAGACCTCTAATGGACACAGACACATGCAGAATGTTCAGCATCAATGATAAAGAGGTCTATGTCAAATTAGACAACCTCTGTCACACATGGGAAGCATTCTCCACTCCAAGTTCTCTACTTTCTTCAAGCAGCAGAGCTGCAGAACACTTGGCCTAATGTGTGGAGAACTCTGAGGATTCAGCTCACGTTGCCAGTCACAGCTGTGAGTGGTGAGCACAGCTTTTCAAAGGTGAAGCTCATTAAAATGTACCTTCTATTGATGAGGGTAGTCTTTTGTCCGCCATCGCTTGCTATTTTATCACTTGGAAATGTCATTGGCCTGTCCTTGGCACTAGCTCTCTCTGATACTTTGCTTCAGCTCATGGGGGCAAAGATGAGAAAAACAAACTTTTGAACTAAAGGACTAGTGTTAACATTCTAAGACTGTGACTACTGGAACTCTATTTAATACTGCATGAGTTTTCATGGGTGAATATCCCACTTTCTTAGACACTTTGAAGAAAGTGGGATTTTCTCCCACGAAAGCTCATGCAATGAATAAATTTATTAGTCTTTAAGTGTCAGAGGACTCCTTGTTTGTTTTAGTGAGCTAGACTAACACAGCTGCCCCTTTGGAACTAGTTATTACTGGTCCATCCAAAGTTGATGCACAGTTCAGTTTCTTGATGTTAGTACATTTCAGTGAAATTCTTAAAATAAACAAAAAAAAATTCTATAAGCTTACAAAAAATGGATTTTTAAAAATTTGCTTATGTATGGTATGAATAAACTCAGATTTAGAGCTCCTAGCATGCAAATTTATCATATTATATGACAGAGATAAATCATGCATGAACATTGCGCATCAACTTGGTTAAATGGGTTACAAATGCAATAAAAATAAGGTATTCAGTGTTTAACAAATGGAGAGGGTGGCACTATTTGGTCTAGAGCTGCCCCTGGTTGTACAAAGCATTATACAAACAAAGAACAAAAAGATGGTCTCTGCCCCAAGGAGTTAATAGTCTAAGACAAGGGAGACAAAGCATGCTTACAAATGGGGGAGTACCAGAAAACAATGATGCAATATTTGTCAGCTTGATAGGCAATGGTCTTGGCGTGCCAACAGCCTAACTGTTAAGTTTTTTGTAGGTCTCATCAAAATCGAGACTTTAAAGGAGAGATTTGAACATGGATAATGAAGGAGCTTTGTTGACGTTTACAGGGAGAGTGTGGGACATCACTGGAGAAAAAGTAAGGTGCATGTCTGAAAAGTTAACAAATAGACATTGGTGATTGACACAACAAGGCTCTATCCAAATAATCTCAAATAATGCCTCTTCTTCCCTGGTATTTATCCCTCTTATGTATTTATAGAGAACAATCATATTTCCCCTCAACCTTCTTTTGGTTAGACTAAACAAACCAAGTTCTTTAAGTCTCCTCTCATGAGGAACCAGAACTGCATGCAACATTCCAGATGAGTCTCACCAGCACCGAGGTGTCACTGGCACCAGGCTTACAGGGCTTGAGCCCTGAGTCCCAGACCCCTGACCCCCAGGTCCGCTGCTGGGCCGCCCACAGCAGCGGCAGCAGCGGTGGCACACAAGCCCCAAGTCTCAGCATGTCAAGCCCCGGATCTTTTCCATGGCCAGTGGCACTCTTGACGAGCACCTTGTATAATGATACTAATACATCCCTATCTCTACTTGAAATATCTCTTCTGCTTCATTCTAGGATTGCTTCATTAGCTTCTTCTTCTTCTTCTTCTTCTTTTAAATGTTTGGTGCCATAGAGAAGGGAAAGCTAGCTGAGGAGGCAAGGAGTGGGAGGACGAGGCCAAACTGATGGACTAGGAAACTGACTTTTTCAATAGCATTCTGAATGGATATAAATGAGACATGATTTGCATTTGTTAAGGCCAGAGAGGAAGATGGTGCAGTAATCAATCCACAAGATTATCCCAAACAACTATTCCAAGAGCTTTGCCTACTAAGGTCGTGGGGTCCATACTACAATCTAGAGGTACAGCAATTATTCTTGAGCATGCTGAGTGTGTACACTTTGCACTTTTCGAAAGAGGAATGAGTCTGTGGCATCAATCACTGAGATCTGATGCAGTGCATATGAACAACCCCTTTTTAAAATAACAAAAAGCTACTACTATATTCTGCACTGATTTCCCATGAGATTGCATTTACTTTACTGTCACTGGAATGGGAAAGCTACCCAACTGTATAACATTGTAGTACTTCTTTTCAAAGGTTCAAAAGGTGGACTTATTCCACCAGGTGATTGACAGACAGGGACACTCGAACTTAAAGGCAGTGTAATCTGAATGCAGTATTAAGAGTCAAGTGCTCCATTTAGAACTGAATGCTGAGAGAGGATGTCATGTACCACTGGTGGAGATTCATAGTAAGTTATTTTAGCCTGATCCTGAACAAAGAACTTTGTTAGAAGAAGAAAAATATTATCCATAAAAACTCTTTGTCTTTGTCTACACTGGCAATTTAGGTGGAATTAAGGAGGCTTAATTCAAAGTAAATTAGTCTCTGTCTATACTAGACTTTCATTAAGTCGAATTAAGAAATTCCTTAATTTGACTTAAAGAAAGCTTCATTCAAATGAAGAAGAACCACCTGTTAGTTCAAAGTAAGTCTTAATCGACTTCTTAGTTCAACACAAGTGTGGTGTAGACCTGGATTAACCCTTAATTCGACTTTATTAATGTCAAATTGAGGACAGTTAGATCTGATTAACAAGGTGGACTAAGTCGACTTAACTTTAAGTCATAGAATCATAGGGTTGGAAGGGACCCCACGAGGTCATCTAGTCCAACCCCCTGCCAAAAAAAGCAGGACCACTCCCATTAGATCATCCCAGTCAGGGTTTTGTCCAGCTGGGCCTTGAACACCTCCAGAGATGGAGATTCCACCACCTCCCTAGGCATCTTATTACAATGCTTCACCACTCGCCTAGTAAGGAAGTTTCTCCTAATATCCAGCCTGGACCGCCCCAGCTGTAACTTGAAACCATTGCTTCTCGTTCTGCCCTCTGTTACTACCGAGAACAGTCAAGCTCCATCCTCCTTGGAGCAACCCTTCAAGTAGCTGAAGGTTGCTATCAAATCCCCCCTCAGTCTTCTCTTCTGCAGGCTAAATAAGCCTAGTTCCTTCAGTCTTTCTTCATAGGGCTTGTGCTCCAGCCCTTTGATCATTTTGGTTGCCCTCCTCTGGACTCTCTCTAATTTGTCCATGTCCTTTTTGTAGTGGGGAGCCCAAAACTGGACACAGTATTCCAGATGTGGCCTCACTAGTGCAGAATAGAGGGGAATGATCACATCCCTCGATCTGCTAGCAACACTTCTTCTGATGCAGCCCAGTATGCCATTGGCCTTTCTGGCAGCAAGCGCACACTGCTGACTCATATCCAGCTTCCCATCCACCATGACTCCCAGGTCCTTTTCTCCAGTGCTGCTATTTAGCTGATCCCTCCCCAGCCTGTAGCAGTGCATGGGTTTTTTTTGTCCCAAGTGCAGGATTTTACACTTGTCCTTGTTGAACCTCATGAGATTCCTCTTGGCCCAATGCTCCAATTTGTCTAGGTCTCCCTGAATCCTGTCCCTGCCCTCTAGGGTGTCTACCGTTCCCCCCAGTTTGGTATCATCCGCAAACTTACTAAGTGTGCAATCTATCCCATCATCCAGATCATTAATGAAAACATTGAACAGAACTGGCCCCAGGACCAACCCCTGGGGCACACCACTTGTTACTGCTTGCCAACTTGACATGGAGTCATTGATTCCTACACGCTGAAACCGTTGATCTAGCCAGTTTTCTATACACCTTACAGTCCACGCATCTAACCCATACTTCCTTAATTTGCCAATGAGAATGCTGTGGGAAACTGTATCAAAAGCCTTGCTAAAGTCAAGGTATATCACATCAACGGCTCTTCCCACATCCACAAATCCAGTCATCTCATCATAGAAGGCGATGAGGTTGGTCAGGCATGATTTACCCTTGGTGAATCCATGCTGACTGTTCCTGATTACTCTATTTTCCTCCAAGTGTTTCAGGATGGATTCTTTGAGAATCTGCTCCATGATTTTTCCAGGGATTGAGGTGAGGCTGACAGGTCTGTAATTCCCTGGATCCTCCTTTTTGCCTTTCTTGAAGATAGGTACTATATTTGCTTTTTTCCAGTCCTCTGGCACCTCCCCAGTTCGCCACGAGTTTTCAAAGATAATGGCCAACGGTACTGCTATCTCATCAGCCAGCTCCCTCAGCACCCTCGGATGCAGTTCATCCGTCCCCATGGACTTGTGCACATCTAGTTTCTTTAAGCAGTCCCTAACCTGACCTTCTGTCACCAAGGGCCTCTCTTCTTCTCCCCAGTCTACCGTACCTAGTGTAGTGGGCTGGGAGCTGACCCTGCTTGTGAAAACTGAAGTAAAAAAAGCATTGAGCACTTCAGCTTTTTCCTCATCCTCTGTCACGAGGATGCCTGCCCCATTCAGTAAGGGACCTACACCATCCCTGATCCTCTTCTTGTTATTGATATACTTGTAGAACCCCTTCCTGTTATCCTTCACATCCCCTGCTAGTTGCAACTCCATTTGTCCTTTGGCCTTTCTGATTTTATCCCTGCAGTCCCGAGCAATGTCTTTATATGCCTCCTTAGTCATCTGTCCTAGCTTCCACTTCCTGTAAGCGTCCTTTTTATGCTTCAGCTCAGTGCAGAGCTCTCTGTTAAGCCACAGTGGGCGCCTTTCACATTTGCTGTGCTTTCTCCTTATCGGAATTGTATCTTCCTGTGCCCTTAGCAGGGTTTCTTTAAAATGCACCCAACTCTCTTGGACACCTTTCCCCTTCAGATCAGCCTCCCAAGGGATCCTGCCCATCAGTTCCCTGAGGGAGACAAAATCTGCTTTTCTGAAGTCCAGGGTCTGCGTTTTGCTTCTTTCCTTCTTTCCTTTAATCATCAACTTGAACTCAATCATTTCATGGTCACTGCTACCCAGGCTGCCATTCACTTCTACTTCCCTGATAAATTCTTCTCTATTTGTGAGCAGCAGATCGAGAGGTGCAAGGCCCCTAGTTGGTTGCTCCAGCATTTGTACCAGGAAGTTGTCCTCAACACTCTCCAGAAACTTCCTGGATTGCCCATGCACTGCTGTATTGGCCTTCCAGCAGATGTCAGGGTAATTGAAGTCCCCCATGAGAACCAGGGCCTGTGCTCTAGAAACTTCTGTCAGTTGTCCATAGAATGCCTCATCCACCTCCTCCTTCTGATCTGGTGGTCTGTAGCAGACACCTACCACAACATCCCCCTTGTTGCTCTCCCCTCTAAATTTAACCCACAGACTTTCAACTGGCTTGTTTCCACTTTCATAATGAAGCTCGGAGCAGTCATAGAGCTCCTTTACATATAGTGCTACTCCTCCCCCTTTCCTTCCCTGCCTGTCCTTCCTGAACAGTTTATACCCATCCATTGCAGAGCTCCAGTCATGCAAACTATCCCACCACGTCTCTGTTATCCCAATCATGTCATAGTTCTTTGTCTGCGCCAGTACTACCAATTCCTCCTGCTTGTTTCCCAGGCTCCTTGCATTTGTGTATAGGCACCTAAGATACCCAGCTGATTGCCCTACTTTCCCATTTTGATTTTCAATTCTATTGTATCTAGCTCCCTGGATTTTCTTTTGGTGTTGACCTCCCCCACCTGCCTCAGGCATTAGGGCTTCATTAGAGCATCTAAGAAAGTTATTTGATTCCCCCCGCATGTTCCAACTATCCTCTCTTCTATCCCTGGAGTTACAGTCCCGGCACCCCCCAAGTTCCATCCCATCCCCCTGGTCTCCCACATAGTCCCTTACCTCTGGGCTTTGGTCTCCTTCCCCCTTCAGACCTAGTTTAAAGCCCTCCTCACTAGGTCAGCCAGTCGACTTAGTCCACTTAGTTAATTCAACTTAATAAGGTCCAGTTTAGTTCAAATTAAAGTAGAATTTATTAGTTCAAATTAACAAATTCAACCTAACTTTTTCCAGTGTAGATGTAGTCTTCTCTTTCTCCTGACTGTAGACTCTTTGCCTAGAACCTTCCCCAGTCCTCTCCTCTCTTGCTTCTCTTTGCAGATGTAAGGAAACAGTACATATATCCTTCCAGAGACATGTCAGCGGACCAAGTTGAAGGGATTCAGGCCTAGTGGTTGGAGTGGGAATGTTGCCTAAGAGCTGGAGGCCAAGTGCCAGAGCCCAGGGTTGAGACAGAGACATAATCAGAGTCAGGAGTCAGAGCTAAGGTTCAGAACTAGATAAACAGAAGTCAAAAAAAGCAGGAGCACAACTGGTTCTGAGGCAGGAGCAAGGCTGGAGCAAGATAGGAACATGGCTGGATCCATGGCAGGATCTGAGCTGGTGCCATGGAGGAGCAAGGCAGTAGCAGGGCTTGGAGGGATGAGCACCGGGAGGCAGAGAGTCTGTAGGCACATGCATTGAGCAGCTAGTAAACTGCTGCTGTTGCTGCTGGATTTAAGAACTGACTTGGCTGGCTGATTAAGGCAACAAAAGTACCAGGCAGGTGAACTGAGGGCCTTACTTCTGGTAAGATATTGGAAGATTGCAGTGACAATCCCTTCCAGGACTACTGACAGAGAAAAAGAGACACCCCCAACTACTTTGTAATATGAAGTCTTCCAGCTCTTCACCACAACAGGGGAAGAGATCTCATAGATCAAGGGTCTCAAACACACAGCCCGTGGGCCATATGCAGCTCCTAAAGCTATTTCCTGTGGCCCGCAATGACATGATTGTTACCAATATTTGCAATATCATTGTATGGAAAGGTTTCAGTGGTGCGGCCCTCGGGCTAACATACTAATCCTCATGTGGCCCTCAACTAGTCCTCATGCGGCCCTTGTGGTGATTTGAGTTTGAGACCCCTGTCATAGATCTTCTAAGGGAAAATGTTGGTACCAAGAGCATTCCTGCTCTTATAGTAAGAGCCTCCAATATATGGGCCTCCCGGGCCATTCCCATTCATGCAGTGGCCTTCCTGGGCCCCATGGTAGGCTTTCTACTCACAGAGATAGGACTCCATCCCATCCTAGAAACAGATCTACCTTCAGAGGGACCAGGCTCTAAAGCAGCCCTTATTCAGCATGAAGAAGGATGTCCATTCTCTCTAGACACAACTCCTGAAAGAGCCCTCACCAGAACATGAGATTCTCTCACTTAAGCTAGATCCTTCCCCAGTTCCAACCAGTCATCTTGGTCTTCACTTATGACAAGGAAGCAACCATTTTGACCTTGAGGGCTGTGACATGGCCAGAAGCAGCCTTCCTAATTTTTCTCTTGTATTTGGAAACAGATGCTCTCATTTCCACAGTACATGACAGAAAATAACCTCAAATAATTGGTACCTAAGTATTCAGTCCAGTTCTGCTCAGTTCCCCCTCCTCAGCTTCCCTCCCCATCTCTTTTCAGGCATCAAACTCATCAGGAAGTCCAGTTACAGCTCACCCTCAGAGCTATACACTAGGTCCTTCTATGATTCCTTTATCAGTGTTTTTATTCCCATGATCTTCTGATCCCTCAAAGCCACCCAGGGACTGAAGACCAAACTTGGTCTCTGTGCTTGCCTACAAGTTCGTCAAGCAGGTGATATTCCATATGGTTACCCTAACATTGAACCTCTCCACTCTGGAATGCAATGATTGATTTGCTTTCCTTGGTCTTTGAAACTTGTATATCCTTGTGGTGGTGCTTACATGTCTCAGATTTGCAGTAGGAGGCTGTCGTCTGTGTACACTGCTCCCCTTTGGCCTCTTGTCAGTTCCCTTTGTTTTCATTAACTGCATAGTATTCTTGGCAGCCTTCTTAAGGAAAAAGGGGTTTCACACCTTCCCTTGCCTTCATGACTGGCTGGTCCAGGGGGTTCATTGTCACGTCAAATACATCATCTACCTCTTCAAGTCATCTGGGACTCATTCTGAACAAAGAAAATCCATACTTGTTCTTACTCAGACAATCAAGTTTTTCCCACCCAAATGGTGGTTAGATTTATTAAAAGAACAATAGGTCTTTTTGCCCTGATCAAGAGCTTGGGACCTCACTGGGACCCCAATACAGTTCTAACAGCCTTCATGGGTCTGCCCTTTGAACTAATGTCCTCTTGTGTGTGGCCTTAAACCAGAATATCACCTTTCTTATAGCCACAATTTCAGCCAGAAATGTCTGAGCTGCAAGCATCAGTGGGGGTAGGGAGAAAAGGTGATCCAAATGTATAGGGACATCTCTGATATATGGAGGCTTTTCCTTATATGGGTGCCTATTACCTTCCACTTCCATCCCAATTTTTCGTATTTGTTATTTGGTCACTCTAGGTCGGGGGCCATCCTTACACAGTGATTTTCAAGTACAAAGTAGCCCTATAGCCACCCTCTAACTTCTTACTTAAAATTGTCTCAGCATTTTGTTTAAATCACCTAAGATTACATTCTGGCAGAGATGAGGAACATCTGCATAGCTTGGACATTAAGAGGACACTGACCTTTCACTTTACATAGGTCTAAGCCTTCGAGACAGGCTCCTAATCTCTTTGTTTCCTCTGTGGGTCACGTGAGAGGTCAAGCAGTATCAGCACAAACAGTATCTTTCTAGGTCACTTCCTACATCAATTCAGCATATGGTATAATCAATAGTCCTATTCCACTGATGCTCTCATCTCACTTGATGAGGGCTCAAGCCAGGTCATTAATGTTCCTCTGGGATGTTCTCAAAGTAGATGCTTCTTACAGATGCTACTTGGTCCTCACAACACACATTTATTTGGCACTGTGCAGTCACCACTGCCTCTAAGTCTGATGCAAATTGCAGAGAGGTTCTGCAATTGTGCAAGCAGACTCCATATTTACCTTTGACTTGTACTGCTTGGGAGTCACCTGAGTGGAATATATGTCTGTAACCTCTTGAAGAAATAGTTAATTATCTGTTTTGTAACTGTTATTCTTCAAGATGAAGCTGAAGACGTGTATTCCTCAACCCACCTTCCATCCCTTCTCTCTCAGAGTTTTCAGCCAACTTCTCTGATGTGAAGGAACCAAAGGGAATTGGAGCAACGCTGCCCTTATATAGCCATGGGAGGGGGTCTGTTGCCCAGGTACTGATCGTACTGCTAAGGGAAAAATTTCCCATGCTAATGCAGTTGTCATGAACATGCCAGAGTGGAATACATGTTTGCACCCACATCTTGAAGAACAAGAGTTACAGAGCAACTAAGTAACTTTTTTTCTTTTTCTTTATTATGACCATTAGTTGATGCCTGCTAACCCCAAAAGTAAAAAGTAAAATGCCTTCATTGAAGTCCTAGGAGAGTGTCCTTACAGCAGGAATTCTTTGAGACAGGAGAAATTCCACACTGCAGTTCTGAGTGGGGCTAAAATGGCTGTGATGAGGAACCCTCTCTGGGCCCACCTTCTTTGCTTTCCACAGACCTCTGATCATGCAGTTTATTTATGGTGTTTGACTCTACCACCTTCTCCATACTAGTGCAATCACAGTATTTACAATGTCCACAAGTTTTACTATTCCTTCTCCAGAAGTGGGAGGAGAAAAGGTGTCTCCTCCTGGAGTACACCCTTTTGTTACGGTCTACTAGCCACTTGCACTCACTATCTCCTACTTTTCCTCCTTTGCACGTCCTTCCTGGGATCTTTTATCCAATTTCCTCATTAATGGCCTAACTACCTACACAGTCCCAACCAGAGATGGTAATTGGGACCTCCTCTCCTTAATTAGGCTCTCCCCAGTGCCCTAAATGGTTAAACAGTAACCAGAATGCTGGTTCAGTAGCCGATTAATCTAGCCCTGACCCCAATATAAGTTAGATAGACTTGGGAATCTGTCTAAGTTATGGTGGCCATGTAGGAATGACTTGTGCCTCCTCTCCTCATGTACTGGTATTCCTCCTACCCTCCTGTCACACCCCAGTCTATACCAAGCCTTGCATAAATGTACTCAGCAAACAGCCTTATAAATTAGTTTCTGCTCTGGAGCAATCTTCTCTGATCAGATTCATAGTTTTTGTAGCCCATTTAAAACACTACAGCCTTTATATTGGGAGTATAGAGACTGGAACGGGAGTGAGGCTATCCCCCAATGTGCTTTAAGTAATTTTTACATGAAGAGAGAAAACTGTCTAATACTATCCAGGCACTCCTTTAGTATCAATAGCACAGCAGATTCATAACATGAGGAAAATAGTTTCTTCAGGGATGAAAATCCCAGATAATGTGTTATTTTTTCCTTCTTATGTCTCAAAACATGTATCATGGCCAAGCTCATGGCCAAGTCTTGAAGTTCTTACTCAAACAAAACACCAGTGCAAGTAGAGTAAGTGGTGTCCTTTTAAATAGGGAAAGTCTCAACCCTGGTGATTTATTGAGCCCTTTATAAAGCCCGACATGTCTAGAACAGGAGATGGTATTCTAAATTATAGAAAAGATATAGTGCCTACTTCAGTTTAAGCAGTTTAAAGACTATAAGGTCTGATTCTTCACTGTTTATCCCATTTTAAGACAGGGTAGTCACACTGAAACCGGTGACAACCCACCAAAATAAAAGTGGACTGACAGTGGACAGTGAAACACTATACATACTCTGAAATCTCAGAACAAGGTTGTAGTACTGATTGACTTTATCTCTGTCCAGAAGCTGACCTAGGTTTCTCTCCTTGCAAACTCTTCTGTTCAAAATATGTTTATCTGCCTAAGTCTTATTACAAAAAGCTGCATGAAACACGGTGTTACAATTCAAGCCAACTAACATTTTTTGAAATTCTTTGACGAAAGAAATTCTTTTAAATGAATTATTTGAGTCCCATTTTTGACCAAAGAAAAAAAAGTTTAGTTTTTGAAAATGAAAAAATTTTGAAAACAAAAGTAAAATTTTTGTTTTTGATTTTTTTTTGTGGAAAATACTTTTCCAACCAGTTCCAGTTACTGTGCACATCTTTTTCTAATTCCTAGAGTGCCCATCACCTCAGTGCTAGACCATAAATAAGCTGAGAAGCCAGAAGTCTACTATTACAAATAGGCTGTAGGGACTGAGATGTATTAATATTTTATTATACTTGCTAATTTGTTTTAATTAATTTAGTTTAACTCATAAGATTTATTAATGTATTAGAGTGTACTTCACCTAAAGTTTCATGTTATATAGGGCTAAGGAGAAATAAAACTTTAAAAACCTACAGAGATATTGTGCAAATCTTTATTCTGGTTGCAGTGTTGTGTTATTTTTTTGTTGTCTTAAACTGCACAAGTAAATTAACCAGTGGGTGCCTGAGGACAAAGAGCACATGTTCAGGGTTTGTGGTAGAGACATGGATCAAAACAAGGATGGTAAAATCTGCTAGCAGAACATCACATCTCAGGAGGGTGGTTCATTTCTTTTGTTTGCACAATTCAAACAAGCAATACTAATCCTTTAAATGATTAGAAGTTTTTGTCCTTGTGAGGGTTAGAATATCAGGCCACAGTCCATCAGTTTGAAACTATTTCCTTCCCAATTAGCTTGCAGCTGGGTGTGGAGTCATGCTGTTTTGCAGTTCCTCTACATTCATTTGACCTCCAAGATCATCTGCAGTGCAATCAGGCTAGCACCAAAGTCAGAACAAACTCAAGCAAACAGTGTTTGCACAAGAATCTTGCACTCAAAACCTTGGCAACAAAAAAGGGCTTTGGGAAAGTGATGAAGCAGTAAGTTTATAGTTTTCCCTAAGTGGGAACCTTTCCAACCTTTCTAGCAGAACAGAGGAGAAATCAGCAGATACTTGAAGTTTAGCAGTGTTCCCTTTATTAAGAGTTTGTAGCAGATGTGGGAGAACACACAGATATGGACAGCTAAAAGAACCACAGGCTCTTGTATATTCAGGGCCTACTCCTTTTTATCCATGAAGCCAATATTATTTAATTCTGTCTGTCCTCCTCATTCCAAAATACAGATCCAAACACATATATGTGTATCCATACAGCTGCAGAGCAAGGCAGACAGCCACATAAAAAGAAACATTTTAATTCCAGAAAAGCTGCTCCCAGCTTGTAATATGACCCATCAGCTAGCAGTTCAGAGGTTCATAGTTAAGTTAATGGAAAGAACTAAGCAAAAAAGGCATGTCTTACAGCTCCTCCTTAACTGTAACCATGTTCATATATAAGCATACTTTTATAGGGAGTGAAGAGGGTTTGGGCTGTTACCAGACGCACCATTTCCCGCTTCCACAAGCTTTACCCTTGGTGCAGTGAATGCCAGCAACCCAGACGTGTAGTTCAGAGATACATAGTGATGCATCCTTAAAGTAACCTGGAGCTGATATGATTTACGGCTTCATATATAGTAACCAGTATCTTCAATTCCACCCAAGAGCTGACTCGCAGCCAGTACCAGGAGTGAATCTCTGTTCCTCCCTTCCAGAGCTGTCCATGGAGCGTGAATGGGAATAGCTAGCAGCTGCCCAAACACAACAGCTTTCTAGCTCTGCAGCCAGGAAACAGACTAAGTTTACTATGGCCTCTGGGAGTGATAGCGGGCACTTCAACCCAGCACCAGAACCACACCATATCCATAGCATGCAGTGGCAGAAGGGAAAATGGCAGCATCAGTTAGAGCTCAGCCAGGCATTCTGAGCCACCCACCACTTCTGGAGGAGGCAAATAAAACTGCCCCAAATCACAGGATGCGTGAGTATCTCGTGGAGACTGGCAACACTAGTTAGGGAAGGCAATGCCTGGAGGTGAACAGCAGGAAGTAGTACTGATGCTTGTGGAGGGGGCTTGTTCAGCATTGTGTTCAATTTAAAGTTCATATTTAAAATGTCCATCTCGCTTGGTGGAAAAGCTACAATGAAAAGGGAAAGCAAGCAGAACTATGCCTCCAGGTGCTGACCTCATGATCCAATCTAATATAATATTAAAACTGACCTGCTGGTTGTGATTACTTATAGAGCATAGTCCCTTTAAGGCTGTGCCCCCAGAGGCCTGGCAGGCTAAATCAAACACAGACAGTAAATACACAGGTGGGAGATCCTGCCTGGATGTGAGGCAAATTTTCTGAGGCATCAGCACTGACCGGCTTCCTGGGAGAAATATGTTCTACAGAAGAAATTCAAGTGATAAGTGGGAGATATTTTTGTTCCCTCTCTCTCTCTTTGCAGAGGGAGGTGGTGCCAAGGGAAAGAAGGGTGTTTCAAGTACAAGGTATTACACCAAAGAGGGTGCAGAAATGGCGAGTGAGAATGTATGCAAAGGAGGATGGAATAATAAGGCTAAACTTGGGAAGAATTCAGAAAGGAATTAAAGCAGAGGGGTAGGTGAGGTTGCCATAATTAAGGGACTTAAACGTGGAGGACAGGAATTTTCTAAAGGTTTAGACAGTCACAGAAAACCCCTATTTGCACTTCTTCTGAATGAACATCTTTAGCAGGAGGTAAGTTCCAGAGGGGTAGCCATGTTAGTCTGCATATAGCAAAAACAATGAAAGTCCTGTGGTACCTTAAAGACCACCAAATTTCTTCAGACATAAGCTTTCCTGGGCTTCAGCCCACTGTGTCAGATGCAGGAGGGATGCCATGAGCTAGATTTTCATGAGTCCATTACAATATAGCTCACTAGATGAAGTGGCCAGGGCCCAGCATACTGAGAAAACTAAGAATAATGAGAGGTGAGCTCTTGAGTTATTTTTTTAAAAAATCTGTCTATATAGCTTTGCCCAGCACCTCGTTGATTGGCTAAGGTAGCAGGAAGGCCATACACTTTGTCCTGATCAGAATCTGTTAGGAATGATGCATGGTTTTGTTTGGTTGGTTTTTTAAATAAAAAAAGACTGAAAAGAAAAAGTGTTTATATTTGGATGTTGTTTACTTTTCTTCACCCAAATTTTGCCATAAACATATACATATAAATAAACATAGTTAGTAATATTAACTTATTTGTTTTTGTTTTGATTGCAGAAGTACCAAGAGACAAAGGTTGCCTGAAAAGGATCCTTGTTTCCCACATAGTGTTGCTCAGTAACATTCTTCCTATTAGCTGATTACTGTAGATGCAGTCTTTTGCATGGTGGTAAGTTTTGGAAGAGCTATGGCTTTTATCATTTTCCTACTGAAATCCCCGCCTCCCCAAGTGTGACTGCTTCATCAGCACTTCCCTGGCTGTGCATGAAACACAGAAACATAAACAATAAGTATTCTTTTTTCACAGCTGTATTATGCCAGCAAAATGCTTTCAACCTGCTAGTTACTAATCTTTTCATCAGGAGGATGGTGAAGCACTGGAATGGATTACCTAGGGAGATGGAAGCTCCCTCCTTAGAGGGTTTTTAAAGCCCAGCTTGACAAAGCCCTGACTAAAATGGGTTGATCCTGCTCTGAGGAGGGGGTTGCACTAGATGACCGCCTGAGGTCCCTCCCAACCTTAATTTTCTATGATTCTATGACTTACATCACCAGCTTAGCTCTGAAAATTAGCATCATCATTGAATTCATTACTTGCCAAGAAAATGACGCTAGCAGTCTGCTTGGCTATGTCTATGCTGGAGGCTTAAGTCAACTTAAGCTACTCCATGGCTACATTTGGAGTTTATTAAGTTGACTTAAGCCCTTGCATAAGTCAACTAAATAACCCTTACCCTTAAAGTCAACTTTAATGGTTAAGCTGACTTTACTAAGTCAACGTAACAAAATGTGGCCATTAAAGTCAATTTAATAAAATTGACTTAAGGCAACAGAGCCATTTAAGTCAACTTCATAAAGTTGACTCAAGCCAGGGGAGCCATTTAAAGTCGACTTTAAATGGGTCCCCTGGCTTAAGTCAACTTTATAAAGTCAACTTAAACAAATGAGGACTCTCTAAGTCGACTTAATAAAGTCAACTTTAAGTCGATGTTATTAAGTCAACTTAACTGAGCCCTCTAGTGTAAACATAGCCCTTAATAGGGCACAATGCCGTGGAACCCCTGAATTTCTCTCATTTAGGAGGACTCTGATTTTTGAAAGGATGTGTATATATGGATTCATTTCCCCTCCCTCCCTCTCTTCTTTTCAAAACCATGAGTCTCAGATTTCCTAGTGGTAGGGGAACAGCTCAGCATGAAGACACTGTAGACTAGAGAGCAGTGATTGTCAAAATTTGGGTCATGACCCGGAACTGGGTCGCAGACCCACATGGACTGGGTCATGGCACTGGTGCTGCTCAGAGTGGGGACTGCTGCATTGTGCTCCCTGCCTGGCCAGTACTGCTCCCAGGAGGGGAGTGGCTGCCCTGCACACTACGGCAGGCCAGCGCTGCTCATGGGAGGGGGACGGCTGTCCCTTGCTCCCTGGCCAGCACTGCTCCTGGAAGGGGGGCAGCTGTGGCTGCCCTGTGCACCCCAGCTGGCTGGCACTGCTCCTGAGAGGCTGGCCAGCACTGTCCCCTTGTGCCACACAAAGAAGATGTTTATGCTTCTTTTGTCCTGGTGGCTGGGGACCTCATCTCCCCCACAGCCATGGCCACTGCTGAATTTTCAGGTGGCAGCCTCGTCTTTCAGTGGAGGGTTGCCACATGGCAGAGGTGTCCAGAGCTGTATCCCAAGGAAAAAAGTTTGACAACCACTAGACTAGGGTATGAGAGCTGAGAGCCAGGAAGCTCAGCTGCAGCTCTTACTACTGTATCTACCACAATGATTTGCAAATGCAGGGTAACCCACCTTGGCTTCCTGAAGGTCTTAAAACACTATATACACTGAGCACTCTAGTAATCTTTGGTGTGGGGGGCAGCGCACTGTATTGCAGCAAAAGAAAGAAAGGTGTTAGCCTAACACGCTCGGGCAACCCTCCACTTCTTTGTAAAGGGACATGGCCTCTCCTTTAAAGTCTCATCTGCAAGACCCACACACAGTAAACAACATTATCAATCAGTGCATCTACCCTGAAAGGATGAATGGCTGAGTCAACTGTGTGGAAATCTGAGTTATATTCTGGTGTAATCTGTATATTGTTAGCCTGCATGCATCTTTTAAAAAGCATACAGTAATCTGGTGTTGTCTATGCAATATGTGTCCATAGTGCATAGATTTTGCTCTCATCTTATTAAAGGTCACTGTAGTTTGGAGTTTGCTCAGAATAGACACTGCCCACACACCAGATTAACTTACTGAATACATAGATAAAGGGAAGAGAAAAGAAGTAAGCTTTTGTTCCTTTCAGTTTGCATTTCTGCATTCCTGCTGCCAGGGCTCAGTGCCAGCACTTTCTTTTACAGACAGCCAAAAGTGCAGGCTGTGTGTTGTTCTTTGATTCTGAAACTGTTTAGTTCTGCTACCGGACATAGCACATTCAGACCACATAACCCCTTCCTGCTCTCTAAGGAGCACCAGCATCCCAACGTGCAACCCATGGGGGAAGTTAGAAGGCAGATGACATAGTGATTAGAGAAGGGACATGGTAGTCAGGAGCTCTAGACCCATGCATTAGCTATGGTGCTGTATGCTGTAGTTATAAAGCCCCCAAAGCTGTATTTACACCTTGTACAATTAAACCATATTTTCACTTCTCTAAATATATTTACCACAGGCCAGATTCCTCTGATATGCATTTTTCATATTATTTCACAGAAGCAGTGGAAGGTCACAAGAATGGAAATCAGGCCAAGTCCCTAATTTTTGGCCTTCTGGTGCCACCAAATGGTTTAGTATCTTCCCTCTGCTAGAGTTATTACAGTTAGAGATGGGCCTGAATAGCAAAGTTCAGATCTGCACTTTTCAGAATCACTGTCAGTGTCACTCTTTTGAGTCAGCATTGAATGAATTTGTCCATGTTCTTTATTCTGCAACTGTAGTTTAATTTTAATTATCTCTTGCAATGCTTCTCAATCCACTACTACATTTAAAACATTTTAAAATAATTATAATGTGACCAACCATGCATTTAAGAAAACAAATCTAATGCACGAGAAAAGACCTCCTGTACCAGCCCACTGTATTCAATCTAAGCAGAAAAGTAAAGGGAGACCTCCAGCTGATGGTGTGAGTTGGGGCTCAGTTTTGAAACCCAAACTCCCTTTCTGCAACTGCAAATTGTGGCCACATTAATGACAGCTTCAATTTCACATCTGCAATTTTATGCAAGTACAAACTGATGTCATTCATAGGTTTAATTGCCTGATATTTGGGCATGGTCTGGATACTTCAATTCAATGCCATGCCAGCAAACCATATCTATACACAAGTGACCATTCAAAACTGTGGGCACAATAAAGGGGTTTAAGCTGTGGGTCCATTCCAAATAAAAACTTCAACACTGAAATGCATCTGCCTTGAGGGTAGAAAGTATTATCACACAGAAATACTGCACAAGACTGCTGGAGACAAATTGAAGAATACTTTATCCACCTGAAAATGCCAGGGGTCTAGTAAGCAGATATTAGTTTTATTTTTAGTTTGTTTTCTGAGTCTGATTGAGTTTTCAAAAAGATTATCAGGCAGAGTTTCTGTCCTCTGTTGCAATGTATTTCTTTTTATCCTAAATTTTGCCATGTTATTAGTTAATGAATTTTTACTAAACAATTGACTATGTAAATTGCAAAAAGCAAATATTAATATACCTAGAGTTAACATTCTAATATTTATAAATATACTTTACAAGGATGTACATCACTGTTATATCGGAGCACCTCAGCAAATGAATTTAGCCCCACAACAGACTGGTGAGAGAACGGATTATTATTATCTTCTTTACAAATGGGAAATTGAGGCACAGAGAGATTAAAATAGTTGCCTGGGATCACAACGTAAGCTTGTGCTGTCCACTTTAAGGTATTTTGGGCCTGCTTTTCAGCTTTACATGGATGTAAATTTGATTTTAAGGCCCAGTCATGCTACCAGAACTGTGTAAGAGAACCTGAGGAGAAATGAGCATTTAGACCTTATAAATGAGCTCATAAGTCCACAGATATGTAGGTGCCTACCTCCCATTGAAATCAATATATCTTATATCTTTCAGGATCTGGACCTAGGTATCTTGTTGGAGGTAAGTACCTCTTGTTTCTGTAATTGTCCACATAAAACACATGGCAGCAGATGTCTGAAAGCAATTGGAAGTCAAGAAGTGATAATCTCTAGTCTAAATTACTTTTACAGCTAAAATGAAATAAGCAAATTATCAACAAGAAGCTATTCCAAGTTCGATGTAGAGGTGACATGTAGGCAACTGTCAGGTTTTACTGAGCTGCATGACCATCTGTAGTTTGGTGTCACAGCATGTGACACTTCCTGGGGGCTGCCAGGAACCTGCCCTTAATGTGAGAAAGCCTCATCTGCACCTGTCATGTGTCAGCTCCCCAACTTGACTGGCCCCGGACAACACAAGCACTATTCTACAGACCTGTGTAGGCCCCGTTCTCTCTGCAAGTTAGCAGTATTTGCACACTAGGGTATCCAATCTCTGGTCCACTAGACATTCACAGATTAGTGACTTGCAAAGAAGCAGTGCACCCCAGCTTACCAATTTTCTTTCAGATCACTGCTTCTTTTAGAGCACAGCACTTAGAAATGTTTTTAGTGACAACAAGTTAATGTTTATATAACAGAGTACAGGGGTTAGAGAAGAAGGAAATCAAAGCATTAGAAATGAATGACTACATGTAAAATAAAATCATAACATCCCTTCTAAAGCCTAGACATAGCTAACAAGAGACAAGGCTTGTCTAATGCAGTTCATCTCACTCAAAGTCTCTGCAGCATTTTCCATCCAGTTGGCTCTGACTCTCCTTTCATAAAACAGAACATGCTCACAGTTTGTATCCTCATGAAGCATCTGGGTGAAACTAAGTCCAGCAAGGTATACCCAGAAATTTATTCTCTTTACTCATAAACTGAACTCCCTCACTTCTGTTTTTGGGTTTTTTTTCCTTCCAGATCTTTTCTTGTGTGAATTCACAATCTTTTCATTACATCCAACTGAGTAGTTCATATAGACTGACACTGTAAAAAAAAACAAGGAGTTGTGTGGCCAAAGAGCTAAGCATACATTACTTACTTCCTGAACTGAACCTGTTTACTACCTTACAGTGAGTGACCTGTCTGAACTCCACTACCTTAAGAACACAGTTTCCAGTACAGATATATAACTCCTTAAATATCCATCCATCTCATAATGATTAGAATGCCAGTGCATTACTGACTATTGATAGAGACCTCACATATGCACTGTTAAGAAGACAGATCCAGGTTATCCCTCAGAGCTAAAACCTAATTGGCATTAAGGGACCCTAACTTACATGGGGATTTGTGGATTTGCTTTGATTTTTAACCCTAAAAGGCACCCTCAAGTTTCACTTGGAGTCAGTTCAACATGAAAACAAAACTCAGCTGAAATGTCCAAATTTCATCTGGTTTCACATTGGCACTGGAGATGGACTCAAAGCCTTAAAAATACAGTTCAGGAGCCAAAGTGCCCCAAAGTTCTAGGGTGTTTTAGATGTTTGTTTGTTTTCTTTTTTCATTCAGCCCATTTTGGAAGTGCACAAAGTTTACATTTTCAAGCTTTTTTCTGCAACCATGAAAGCTAGAAACGAATTGTTTTTTTAAGATGAAAGTCAAGATTATCACACATTCACCCGAGTCCAAGAGCTAGGGTTTTATGAAAAAAGATCAAATATTTCCAATAAAATTTCAAAAATTGGCGCTGCATTTTTTTCAAGAGCATTGTTCTTCCACAGGGTTTAATTTCAGTAATTTAAAGGTTTATGTTTTATAGACATTGGAGAGTGAACATGAACAGTTTGGGCAGAAATCCAAAGCTTGTTGAGCCAGCTGCTTTGGAGTCCAGCCAAAAGTTTCAGAGTGGGTTTGGAAGATGAATTATCAGTGTTGTTGCGTCTTGCATTGGCAGGACAGTGGACTTTAGTGAAAGTTGAACTGCTGACATAGAATTGTCTGCATTTGCCAGTGCTGCCTCCTGAACAGGAAACAAATACGTACTCAGCATTTGGCCTGAATTATTCTGATGAGCTGAAAATATGCAAAACAGGAAGTATCAGCCAGAATGTGTGAGAGGATTCACATTCTGGCTGATACCACTTTTCTGGGACCAAAACATTTAACTTTATATTTAGCCAATTGTTTACATATAGCCCTTAGATCAGAGATTCTAAAAGTGCAGGTTGGCACCCCTCAGGCAGTTGCAAGGTTCTTGTAGGGATGGGGTCACAAGCTGTCAGCCCCCATGCATGGCTGACAACCAGATCTCTTCTGAGCTACATGGCCAGGAAGCAGCAGCTGCTGGTCAGGTGCTCATAAGGCAGCACCACCCCAGCAGCAGTGCAGAAGTAAAAGCAGCACAGGATGTGGGGTGGGAAGCATGGCATGGGGGAGTTGCCACTGGGGGGGGGGGTCATCACAGCCTGTAATATTTTCAAAGGAGGGTCCAGAAAAAAAAAAGTTTGGGAGCCCCTGTCTTAGCCTTGGATCTGCAAAGATACTTAACCTCCTAACTCCTCTTAATTTTAATGGGATTTAGGCACCTAAGTACCTTTGAGGATCCAGGCCCATAGCCACTAGAATTGGATTGTTGAAAGGTGTTTAGCGAATTACACACTTACCATTCAATGTTGTGCTTTTTTTCCTTAATGCTAGTGGCACTGAGTTATTGTTTTCATTTGCATAATAATTAAAGCCCTGTGTAAATCACAAGGAAGTAAAAGCCACATAACATGAAATGTTGCATTTTGTGTGAAGATTTTGCACTGCGTGCTTTTTTTTTTTTTTTTTTTAAATATGTACAACAGGCGTCTCAAACTCAAATCACCATGAGGGCCAGATGAGGACTAGTACAGGGCTGCATGAGGACTAGTATGTTAGCCCGAGGGCCACACCACTGAAACCTTCTCATACAACAATATTGCAAATATTGGTAACAATAGTGTTGTTGTGGGCCACAGGAAATACCTTTAGGGGCTGCATGTGGCCTGTGGGTCGCGTGTTTGAGGCCCCTGATGTAGAACATGTCTAATCTAGGTCCTGAAATAGTGGTTTTGTCCCTATCAACTCTCAGGGCCCTTATGTATGAGCCTGGTGCTTAAAGACTTAACTCCTGGGTCAAACCGTTTCCTTATTCCAAAACAAGTGTTTCAGCTCTTGATCATAAGCTGGAGCAAAGGAGCAGGCCAAGAACTGAAGCAAAGTCAATCAAAACCATTCACTCAGCTAATCCCTTTCTCCCATTGACTTCTTCGGTGATCTACAGTAAAGAATGAAAATTCCAAACAGCAAAAAATTGGAGCTCTGTTTTGATGGCCTGTGGGGCAACATCCTTGTCTCCTCCTACCGCTAGAGAACTTGCCCCTGTTCCTTGAAGGAATGGAGGTGCTTAGACAACACAGTGATGAGTGACTTTATACATAACTACACAGTTAGATGGAGTAGACTTTTGATCTTTGTTTTTCTGTGCTTGTCCATATTTTACTTTCTCACCTGGGAAAAACTATCTGCTGCAGGAGGTGAGCCTGGAGAAAGAGAATGTCTTTGCTTACATGTAAGCCAGGCCTCCCAGCAGCTACATCACTAGTCTTGTCAGGCAGATAAGGAAAATTTTCCAGGTAAAGAAGACATCAGTAGAGATACAGCACAGTTACCGCACAGATTAATTTGGAACAGAATGGGCCATTTCATACACAATTGCCATGGAATTTTCCTGCCATCCATATCTACAGCAAGAACTCATTTCTCAGAGTATGTATGGATAAACTCCACAACTCCCTCAGTTACATTCAATCAGGGAAATTGAAGCAGTCTTCCTTGATTTTATTTTGTCCCTGTCTGGTCTGTATGATCAGAAGGCAGGCAGGAAGCTGAATGACTACTGAAGACAGCCTGACTCTAGTTAGAAATGTCTAAATATTAATTACATTTTCTGCATTGAGCCTTTTCAATCATCTGGTTTCCTTTCATGGATTTGATATATATTTCAGGCAATGGAGATGGAGTTCCTCTGAGTATGTTTCAGGCTGGAGGTGAATTTATTTTCAGTGTTTCATTTATGACTGTGCTGTCCCTCGATGGCCAGAGCCCACTGAGATTTCCAGCACATATTCACACAAGAAAACGTAGACCAGTTATTACGAAGCAGAACCCAGTCTAGTAAAAAGGGAAGAAGATCTTGGCTCTTCTGTGGGTCTGACACATTTTTCAAAGGGATGGCCAGGAAAGTCCAAATAGGAATCCTTGTGACATTATTTGTTAGTGGCATTTGTACACCTTGTAATTACAGGCTGCTATAAACAATATATGCTTCCTGGATCCCCTTTAGAAGCACTCCTTGGTGCATAGTTCAATTCTTAAATGGAGTCATCTACAAAATTGTTCTCTTTGTATAGATTTTGGGAGCTGGGGTTCTCCTGTTTTCCCACCTGACCCTGATTCAAGTCATTTATAGCGTCCTTTCCCTTGTTCTCCAGAAAAAACACACCAACAAAAGGAAGGTCCTATTTCTCATGCTCTGCCTTGAGAGAGAAGGAATCAGAATAAGAGTAAGGAAAGGCAATGACAATCTGTATCTCTCAGGTAGTCTTTTGAGTCCCCTCTTTGGGACTTCACTATCAGCCAATGTCTTTAATTGGGGTCTGCTTCCAGCCCTCCTTTTGGGGTACCCTGCTCATTGCTAGTCCATGTGGTACAAGGGCAGTGAGGCCTACAAGGGTTTCCCTCTTAGCTGATCTGTCTTTGTGGTTTAGCAGTCTTTGAAATACAGTAGTCTTCTTTCAGTTCACCACCCTGGCTTCTGGCAGTTTTCCTGCTTTGAAGCTCTTCCCCTCCAGGCAGAGCAAGCCTTACAGGTATACCTGGTTAATGCTGAATGAGCCCAGAAGAGCTTGTTAGTCCCCTCCCTAGCAGTGTGAGGGTGTGCTCCTTCACAGGGATATATATTCAGTAAGTTGCAGGTTGCCTGCAAAAGCATTATAAAAATGTTTCCTTTACTCACGCCAGGCAGGTTTTGCTAGTATCAAAGCAAAAAATAGTCTGCTATTACCATGAAATAGTATTAGCATAAATAGAAAAGAATCAGGACGTTAAAAAAAAAAATCCCACATAAGTGGCCTGCTCATTTCACTAGACTTCACAGTAGCTGAGAAACTGTGAAATTTCCATAATAATCTAGAGCAGAGAAAAACAAACAATTTTATTGATAGGGAAATTACATCCTGTTACTGAATATAAAATTCAACAGCTCTGTTCAATGGCTCTTTAAAAGCACTGAAAGTATATATTAATTTTATAAGTGGAAATGGAATGTAAATAAAATATTCAGTACCATCTGGCTGCAGACGCATCCTGATAGTATTTCAACACAGAAGCTCAGGAGTTTAGACATATATGTGGATCCTATACCCGCCTAGACCATTACCTAGTGGCATCTGATAGCTTTGTGGTTATGATTGCTCAGTTGTTCCATGGCATATACAGTGCTTTTAACAAAAAGCACTGTACCAACCAATCTATGAGATGGCACTGATTTTTGGAAGGGAACTGTTACGTTCCTTATTGAAAAAAACAGCATTACAGTATGTAATGGTCCCACACACTCCAACTTGCAATAAAATTATGGCAGTGCTTTGGAGGGTTACTGCCAACTTCAGTAATATTTTTTCAGTAGGCCAGTTTTTTTCTTAGGAAGCAAAGTGCTCTACGTAGACAGGGAAGGAGGGAGAGAGGAAGCCATAGAAAATGAATGAGGAAAAGGATTAAAGTGACCACTAACAGAGATTGGGAATAGCCTCTGGCTATATGAGTGGTTGTCATGGAACCCTGGGTATGTCAAAATGGGGAGAGTGTACTTGCTGTGTCAGAACCAGGGGGTGGATGGAGCCCTGGCTATTTACACATATATTCTTCTCTTGCTGCCCCTCTTGTTCTTTAATTCTAGATTTATGGTCTTGGAAATGCAATGGAAAGGTTGAGAGCACCTCAATTTTATAATAAGCATCAGAGCCTGAGTTCAGTTTTATCTGCTGTGAAAGCTTATGGCAGAAGATACTGAGGAAGCTGTAGGATATATCTTGGGACCCAATCTAGCACCCCTACCAGGTATAGGGTTTTTTACTGTGAGTGGACGGATTGGATTCACTGAACAATGAAGCTACTGCTGATCGTAAGCACTATGTAAGCCAGTGTGGCCTTTGGCAGACTCCGTGCAAATGTGTGGGAGCACAGGGGCATTGATCAACAAACAAAACTGCAGATCTACAAAACCATCTTGCTGCCAACTTTGATATATGCATACGAAACCTGGATGCCAAATGCCATGCTGTGAAACTGAATCACCTTCCCAGGGACTGTCTGATGAAATTGGGGAGGATAAGATGGCAGATAACGTTCAGCACACTGAGGGTCTCATACAGGCAGGTACTCCAAGCTCCCATACTCTGTGCATGAAATCACAAATGAGATGGGCAGGCCATATTTTCAGAATGTCAGATGAATGATTGCCAAAGATCTTTTATGGCAAGCTAAAGGAGGAAAAGTGCTCTCAAGGAGGCCAGAAAAAAAGTTTCAAGGAGACCTTTAAGTTATCCTTGAGTTTCAGCATTGACTCAGAGTTTTGGGAAGATCTCACTCAGTATCGTTCTACCTGGAGGAGAACAACTGAGGCAGAACAGAAGCACCAGCAATGTAAATCTTGCGACAGCAGCATGTCTGCTATTCATCAAGTAACCCATAGCAGCATCTCCTGTTCAGTGTGCCACCAACAATTCAAAGCTCCGATTGGCCTGATCAGCCACACACGTGTTCACAGAAACCAGACCAACTAGTGATGTCATGATCATCCTTGAACTCAAAGGAAAAACAACAACAGTAAGTGTCTACAGTAGTGTTTCCCAAACTAATTTGGGCATGTAACACTTTTGGGCTTGGAATATATTGACAGAACACATACACGCTGGTCCTGGGAGAAGGAGATTCATACCCCAAAATTGCCACACATATTACTCAAAAGTTAGTTTAAAAGAGGTAGAGGTTTTTTTGGGATGTCTTATGTTTTACAAAAAGGAAAAATATTGCTAGTATTGAAATTTTTTCACAGAATACCTATTTACATTGCGTAGAACAGTTCCACAGAACACAGTCTGGGAAATGTTGGTCTACAGGAATGGGGCCTAGTTGTGCTACATCTGATGAAAATTTCATGTCATAACTGCACTCAAATAGTGTGGTTAGAAGTGTTTTTTATTTTCTGTTTTTGCCTGTAAATGGGACTGAACTCTAAAGGGTCCCTGATGTAGTCATTTACACGTTCATGCAAAGTAGGTGTGAAATGCCATCAAGTCAGAATGACAATGCATTGCACTATGGTCGTGATTTCCCAAAGGGCAATGCAGTGGAGAACAAGGTCCAAGAATTCTCCTGTTAGCAGTGCTCTGATTTGAAAAGGCTGCAGCCAGGTAACGTTTATTTATGTTTACCTATATGGCTTGCCCTGAAAATAATACTTGAGTGGATTTTCTTTATCTTTTGGGTGTAGGGGGTTGATTGTGTGGCTGCACAAAAGCCAGCTGAACAGTTAATGCTTTAACCTTGCGTATAATTTATACAATAAACAAAGTCACATGTTTCTCTAATAATTTAGATGTAAGCAAATGTTGATTTATTCAGGAAGGCTACTGCCCACAGCAAAGCCTGCAGCATTGAAATTTGAATTAAACTAGGACAGAAGCAGGCTAGTCTATAATAACATTTGTATAATTTTATTTTTGCCCTTGGCTCAGTTCATTTCCTTCCACAGTAGATGCATGAAATTGGTTCTTCATCCACCTTTAGCTGATGTTCATTGATATTGGGGGCAGGCAGAGAAGCAAGAGAACGTAACCTTTTTAGACTTTGTGTTTCCAATCATAAGGCTGTGAAGTCCTGGGTCATTTATGACAATGATTTTTTCTCCTGTATTTTGGTCTCTGCAAATATCTCTGAACAACTCCATTTAACCAGGAGATGTAGGGTTCGCCCCCCCCCCCCCATTTTTCTGTGTGGGGACTCTTAGAACAGAGACTGTTAAATAGATGCAAATGTTGTGCTGCTTTTATTCTTTTATTCAGGCTTGAGGGCATGAAATTTGAGTTCTCTTACTTTGCTTTCAATGCTGAAAGAGAGGACTAGGACTGTATGAGATTTTAAGAATGATGGTGAAAAATAAGCACTAGTACAAGTGCCTGGAATGGATCAATTGATTTCATTTCATCTTCTCCTTCTAAGAGGAGAAAATACGTTGAATAATGGATGGATTGCAGAGAAATACAAGGCAGTAATTTCATCAGTGGTTTCTGGTGACAACATAAACCACAGTTTCAAAGCTCAAACGATTCACATCATCAGAAGTAAAAGACAAAGTGTTTTCCTTTGTCCAAGATAGAGGGTACGATGAGCTACCAACTGGAGGATCAAAATTTGATTCTCGTACTCAGTTCTTTGTCTCCAAGCTGGCAGGAGCTAGGAATGCAAAGGGCTTATGCTCTTAATCTCTTCTGCAGAGTGGAAGCCCATGTATTATTCTCTGCAGTGACGCCTCCGGTGATCCTGAGAACTGGCTTGGTAGGCGCAGGAGGCATTGTATTTTGTTTTCTTTAGCCAGAGGGATGATCATTATGATGCACTGCCTTTTTGGCCTTAAGAGTGAAAACAAAATTGGGGGTAGAAAGTGGGGGCAGGGAGAGGCTACTGGCAGAAACCTGATAATATTTCTATCTCTGACGAGAGTCATATTTTAAGTGCAGCCGGGACTACCAAGAACATGAATAATAGGAACTCACTCTTGTTTTTTACAGACTTAAGGCCTCCTAGGTGCAAAACTCCCACAAATAGTTGCTGATGCAGAGGAATAGCTTTAGAGCCCTCATTAAAACAAACAAATAAACAAATAAATAAATAAATAAGTGAAATGTATTTTTTTTAAAAAATCTTCCAAACACGAACCAAAGATAAACTAATGTAGTTCTGTTACATTCCAAAAGGGTAGCCGTGTTAATCTAGTTCAGCAAAACAAGTAACGAGTCCTGTGGCACTTAAAGACTAACAAATTTATTTATCTCATGAGCTTTCATAGGATAAAATCCCACTTTGTCTGATGCTTAGAAGATGAGGCGAACTTACAGAATGGGAGGAAAATAAATGCAGGGAAGTGTAAGTCATGGGATCAGGTCACGATGTAACAGCAAATCAAAGCAGTCATTAAAGAAGGCACCTATCCCTGTCACAAACCACGCTACCAACTTTGCCCACATATCTGCACAAAAGACACTGTTACAAGACCTAATAAAACCCACTACGCCATCAAAAGTTTATTCACCTGCTCATCCATCAACATGATTTATGCCATTGTGTGCCAGAAAATGCTCCCCGCACCTTATACATTGGACAAACAGGACAATCTCTGTGTAAAAGAATAAATGGGCACAAAACTGACATCAGAAATCACAACATTCAAAAGCCAGTAGGTGAGCACTTCAATCTTCCTTATCACTCCATTGATGATTTACTAATTGCTGTACTCAGACAAATGAATAACAGCTCAAGGCTTCAAAGAGAAACAGCAGAGTTGGAATTAATTTGCAAATTTGACTGCGTTTCCTCAGGGCTAAATAAGGACTTTGGATTTTTTTTCTCATTACAAGAGTTAATTTGACCTCATCTCCCTCTATATCCTGTTCCCCACTGGCTGAATCTTAACAACTGCTTTGACTTGCTGTTACAGTGTGATCTGATCCCATGACTTACACTTCCCTGCATTTATTTCCTCCCATTCTGTAAGCTCCTCCATCTTCAAAGCAGCTGACGAAGTGGGATTTTCTCCGATGAAAGCTGATGCAATAAAAAAAATTGTTAGTTTTTAAGTGCCACAGGACTCCTTGTTTGTTTCAATGTAGTTCTGTCTGCAAAAGATAGGCTGAAATTCTGAGGCCAGGTTTACTCTACAAAATTATGTCACCCTGATTTATGACAGCATACAGCTACTGCAAATATTAGATCACCTATGTGTGAGCACACTTGGCTTCTTGTAGTCAGTGCTGCAGGTCTTCACCAGGTGCGCTTATATCGACTGTATTGTTAGTTTGGGACATTGTGAAAAGGCTCCTGAAAGTCAGTAACAGACAGTATATACAATGCAATGTGTACACTGACACTGCATCAACCTAATTGCATTGACCATGACCCTCCACTGCTCAAGGTGGTGGTGTTACTAAATGAGCATACAGAGGCACTTTTATTGGTGAGAGTCAAATTTAAGTGGAAACGCTTACATAGCAAGGTTGACTCAAGGCGGCTTGCACTGACGTAACCTTTTAGTATAGACCAGGCCTGAGCTCCAGGAGCTGTGAACTCTTCCCATTCATGCTATTTGCATGTTCACCCTGAAACCTAAAAAAGGCGTTTCAAAAATGCCAGCACTGTTGACTATTCCAGTGCTGATTGCTTTGGCAGAAACAGCCATATAATGTGCTTTTCCATCATTGTTGGCTACCAGCAGCTATATTGGTACAGTGAGGCAGATGATTGCATGAGTGGGAAATGAAAAGTTCAAGCCCATATATTAAATATTTAAAGTAATCTCTGACCATGCCAAAAAGTGGGAATGAAGGAGGAGTTGCCTCTCTGCCCTGCTGCCAAATGCCTCAATTGGCTCACAAGTGTCAACCAAGCCAAACGAACCTAGACTGCCAGGTAAAGATTTTATTTAGCGGGAGAAACTCTGTAGCAGCAACTTCATTGCTTTTAAGTTAGTCTTCCAGTTCTGTCATCACTATACTTGCTCAGGAATTTTCCATTGAAAGGACTTTCCAAAGGAAAACTCATTTTCCACAAAATACAATTTCTGAAGGAAATTCTCAGAAATTGTTGATTTTTCTATTGGAAAATCATTCTGAGCTCCACAACTCTCCCATGACTCACAAGCCCAGGCTTCTAGGCACCACAGCTCCAGGGAAGCCTACAGGCAGACTGCTTCAGCATCATGGCCCATAGGGCTGCCTGGCTCCTGGCCGGGTGGGCTGCCAGAGCTACAGGCAGCCACAGAAATGTTTTCAAAAGGCCAAAACAGATTATTTCTGTACTAAATTTCTGAATTTTGATTCTGGGGGAATGTCTAAACTTCAAGCTCTTTCTTTCTTTAGTTCTTTCTTTCTTTCTTTCTTTTATTATTATTATTGTTGTTGTTATTATTGTTCAGAGTTTCCCAGAGGACAGGAATTGCAGTTCCGGGCCAGCTCTAGTTCTATAGCTCTGAGAGCCATGGAAATCCAAACCAACTGTGGTGTCATCAGGATTCAAATGTGGACAGACAAAACACACGCAACTGGTATAAATATCCCTGGCTTTGAAGGCCAGATTATAGCCAGGCTCATGCAGTCACATAACTTACTCTTTTGCCATGACCACCCGGGTTGTGGATAGCAGCACAGAGATGAAAGCAGCCTCAGTGGGATGTTATGTCTCTTCCCCACAAAATGGATGGCAGCCTTGGCTCGGGTCCCATCCCCACCCTTCTCCCTAGTGTGCTAAGTAGTGTAGCTGTGCCAGCGTACCAGGGCAAGCTTGCTGCACCAGGTGACACTACGTATTTTTCCTGCAGAGCACATGGAAACCAGGAGACAGATTGCCACTATTTAAGGGACAATCTGCCTTCCACTCTGCTTCTTGGGCATTGCAACAGTATGCTGCCCAGAGCCTGAAGCAAAACGGTGATTGAGCTTTCAGTTATCTTATTCTTAATTGAAACCATTGGACTAGATCCTCAGCAAGTATAAATTTGCATAGCTGCTGGATCTGGCCCACCCTTTTACAAATGCATACCAATGTAACCAGGTGCGTATTGTTAAAATCATTCTCAGATATTATTCCAATATGCTAGTTTGAGACTGTTGCAAACTTATCCAAATGCAATTTTTTTAAAGAGTTTTCAAAGAGATTACCTGAATAAGCATTAAAAAAAAAAAGGAGTCTCTTGGCACTTAAAGACTAACAGATTTATTTATCACATGAGCTTAAAATCCCACTTTGGACGCTTTGAAGAGGGGGAACTTACAGAATTGGAGGGATTTTCTCCCATGAAAGCTCATGCAATAAATAAGTCTATTAGTCTTTAAGTGCCATAAGACTCCTTGATTTTTTTGCTTTACTAGACTAACACAGCTGCCCCTTTGGAACCTGAATAACCATGTAGTCATCAGCTTCTCTCCAGTAAAATAAATAAATAAAATAACCTTTCCCCTCCACATCCCATCTCCCCTGCTTGAGCCAGATTAAGAATGCCATGTATTTGGATATAAACACCTTCATCCATTTTTATTTTTTTTTAAATTGCCTTTAACTGAAGTATTAAAAATTACAATTCATCACTCCGACATCAGATCAGTGGACTGTGACTTTTATGACATCAGAGCAATCGATTATATGACTTTTTCATGTGTAGTTTACTATGCAATTATTGCTCTCCTCCATATATTACATGCTACTGGGACAGCTCAAGAGATAAACAGAAAACACATCAGTGGTGAAGTGCAGTAGTTACAGACCTGTTGTGAAAGCTATAAAACAGAGGAACCTTTAAATATGACAATATTTCTATAAATGAGTTCTTTCTGACTGTCTTTGGTAGCTTTGTGCATATCTTATAGTATTTACACCTGGTTAATCCTGTATCTTCTTCCCATAAGCCTACATAGTTAACAAGATAAGCAAGCCTGCTAGGCTGGGCTGTATAACACAACTGCTAATCCCTTGTTCCCCAGCATCTAACACAAAGCCAGCTTCAAATTAAGGACAATGTTCATACGTTGTGTCCTTTCCACTGGGCTAGGCTCACAACTTCTTTTTAAATAGTCACAAGAAAAGCCAATGAGAGTAAAAGGAAGGTTTCTTGGTGTGGCAAAATTCCTAAAAGAAGACAGATATGTATGTTTAAAAATCCCAAAATATGCCATTATCACTGAATTCTCATCCCAGAGTAAATAGTTATTTCATAAATAAGCTATGACTTGCATGGCAGTTGCTAAAAGATTGAGCTCCTGCTGGTTCCTCAGAAGCATGCTATAAACCTACATATTTCTGAACCCAGGTACCCTGTGAGGTGTTGAACTTAATAGGTGGTAAGGATGTTCAGCACCTTGAAGAATCTGGTCTTGTAGCATCCAGGGCTATGGTCTATGAACAGATACACATACACAGAAGGCTGTTACTGAAGTATGGGGAGAGGCCAGTGGAGAGCGCAGTCAGGGCAGAAGTTGGCTTTTGTTGCTCTGTGGAAGAATAGGACCCATACGGTGCAAATTTTAGTTAATAAACACTTTTTATTTTAAGTGACTTTAATGTAAGGGAAAGATGCTATCTTCATGTGCAAAACGCAAGCTGTTTGACAAGCCTGTGCATCAGTTTTCCCCATGAATTAGATGAGGGTAAAAATACTTATCCACCTTAGGAGTGGGATGAGGCTTCATTAGAGAACTGAACATTTTTAAAAAGCTTTGGGATGCTCACATAGAACATACTCCAGAAATCTAAAGTATTATTTATGACAAGAATTCCTTTGCCTTCCCCAGAGACTGCGATCGTTTCTTTATCCTCAAAAATAAAACAGAATGGACAAAAGTGCATCCTTCCCCCTCTAATGTGCTCCACAACTGATTTGAAGAGCTTATTTATGGGGTGTGAAAGTAGTTCTTTGTTTTTTCTGCTGAAGTTGCTGATCAGGGTTCCAACAGTGAGGTGAAACAAACAAGGGCTGTGTTCAGATGAGTTTTATTTTGAAACAACAGCCATTGTTGCGAAATAAAATTTCTTATGTCCACATGACTTTCCGTTATTTCAAAACAACGGGACCCGTTGTTTCGAAATAACGGCCATTATTTTGAAACAGTAAAACCTCACTTGAAATCGAAATAGCCATTGTTTTGAAACTGCTGTTTCGAAACAACGGCGTTCGGACACGTTGTTTTGAAACAACACCATTGTTTCGAAACAACTGTTTCAAAACAACATGTCCAAACAGCCTTATTTCGAAATAACCATTTTGAAATAACAGCTGTTTCGATAGCAGGCTTTCCCTTAATTCGAATTAACTTATTTCGAAACAAGGACTTTATTTTGAAATAACAGTTTACGTGTGAACATAGCCAAGGAGGCTGGTGGCACTTCTAAAGACCAACAAATTTATTTATTGCCAGAGCTGTGATGGGAGAAAATCCCACTTTATCAGACATCTTCAAGCATCTGGCATGATGGGATTTTCTCTCATGAAAGTTCATATGATAAATAAATTTCTTAGCCTTTAACAGCGCCTCCAGACTATTTGTTTGTTTTGATGAACTAGACTAACATGGCTACCACTTCAGAACAGTGAAGTGGCCATCGGTACTCTGAGAATTGGAGTGTAAGCACAATTTTATTTCATAGAAGCCATCATATGTACAGCCATCAGATGGCAATAATTTTCTGACTTTGCTTGTTGAGATTATCAAGTGACTGGACGTTCCATGACATGGCAGGAGATGCAATGAGACTGTGAGGGGCCTACTGCAGGTTGTCCCAGCTGAAGACAATTTGAGGGAGGCTTGGCTATATTGGTATAGATATGTCCAGTGGAGACCCACAAGTGTACAGGGAGGGTAGCCATTGCAATGCCTGTGGATGGAAGACAGCTAAGGGAGAGGCCAAAGACTCAGTACATAGACCAGATATAAGTGAATCTTAGAGAAACTAATTTGCACACCAGCCAGCTGTACAACCATGAGTTTTGGAGGAAGGTTATAAAAGTCTTTGATCCCAAATTGGAAAGTGGCAAGAAAGATGAAGACAACTGACATGGCTTGATCTGAAGGTAGACTGCACTCTCGCCCACTTCCTGTCTTGTGAGCCATGCAGTTCTCCAGAACAACTACTGCTGGGCAGACTCTACATGGGTATTTAGCCTCAGAGATAGCTGTTAGCTATCCAAGATGATAACCAGTTAGAATTTACCCCTGCTATAAGTTTTAAACTCCCCCCCCAAAATCTCACAAGTGACCTTGTCATACTGTAGGGTGGTTCTAAGAGCAGTTGAAGGCAAAGGGTACCAACAGCAAGAGAGACTAACTGGAACACCCACCTTTAACTCATTCTCATTTATATGCAGACTGAGCAGAAACATTATTGTTCAGCTGGTGGCATATTTAATTGCAGAATGTTCTGCAGATGACTTGCAGGCTGTATAGATAAAGGCATTTAAGATGCTGATTTATAATAGCACATCTTTCTTCTTTTAACATAAAAATTCCTACTTTCTTTCATGCCTTTTGGAATTTTTGGTACTGAAAATAGTATGCCATTTTTGTTTAAAACACTTAAGGAAATTTTAGCATCCTTGCAATGTCTGGGACCTGCTAAAATCCTTCTTCCTTTCCATGAGAAAAATTAAGTTAATTACTGCAAAAGCAATATTTTCCTATGTTATGAAATCAAGGAATTCAGTTGAATATGACAGTACTGCAGTTCATATTCTAGCCATATACCAAAATTATTGTTGTTTAGAGAAGCATATGCAGTTTGTTCAGCACTGTACACAGTGCACAAAGAATCATGGTCCCTGCCCCAAGGAGTTTATCACTTAAGGTGAGGTTTGCAACCTTTGCCTGCCTTGGTGCCAGTGCCACCCACTGCAACCTCAGCAGGTGCCAGGGGCAGGGCCAGCAGGTAATGAGATGGGGCCATGGACTCCTTCTCCCTGCTGTTCCTGACCCCATATGCAGGGCTCCTGTCCTCTGCTGGCTTGTGCTCCCCAGCTGGGGGGCAGGCCCAACAGGGACAGTAGCCCTGCATGTGGCAGCTCTTTTTCCCTCCTGGCTGCACTCCCCATCAGGGATGGGGGCATGGGGCAGCAGGGGACAGGAGCCCTGCAAGCTGCACCTCCTTTTCCCTGCTGGCTGCACTTTCTGGGGGTGGTGGGGCCAGGGCCAGCAGAAGACAGGACCCGCAGTGTGCATGCATAGCTCTTGTGGCCCCAGGACCCACTTGGTGGTGGGGCCAGCAGGCATGCTGCTCAAAAATAGGCATATGTGCCAGGTTTGGCATCCATGCTGAGGGGAGCCAACCCCTGATTTAAATGTTAATCCTGCAAACCTTTTTTCATGCCTGTGGACCCACTGAAGTCAGTGGAACTGAGTAAAAGTTAGTCATATGAGTAGGGATTGTGGCAGGATGAATTATAACTTCTGTGGCGAAAGCCTTGTGTCTTGATGATCTTTACCTGATATAGATAGAATCCTATACATAGAAGTAGATGTTGTCTATAAAACTATATATTATCTGTTGTATAGAAATCAACATGTTTATAATATTTTTTGTTTGTTTTCTAAATTCCTCTTCACTTTCAAAAATAATCAGGAAAAAAAAAAGATTTGTCCTGAATTCTTTTTTTTAAAGTAACCCGAGTTGTACAATCCGTTTTTTTTCCACTGTGTTCACTTAGGTGTCTAATGATTTATCAGAAAGATAGGCATAACTTAGGCAGAAAACTGGACTCCATTAAAAAAACATAAAAGCTGGGAGGAGGGCAACTTGGTGTGGCATGGCTCCTAGCAATGAGGAAGCATGAGTGCATGCTGAAGCTTAGAAATAGAAAGTGATGTCCTCATAAAAATATGGCTCTAGGCTGGTACGCCACTAGAAATTCTTCTGTCAGTTTAGAATATTTAGCTCTAAGGGTTCTCTACTTTCAAATGGATCTTTTGATGCAAAATAGGCTGCACAGAGTGAGATAGTGTTGATGTATGGAGAGGAGGCAGCATTTGCTCTCACTTATGTTTGGTAAACTGAAGATTTTTAGATAAACTGTTTGATCAGAAAGTGTTGAGGTAGGTTACCTTATTGGTGTTATTAGCTCTCCAGGCCTTTCTAAGTGAAAAGTATTACTGATATCTGGGCAGCTAAATAATACTGAAAGCTTCAACACTGCTGGTTATCAAGGAAACCTCTTAGCCTAATTTGAAAGCTCAAAGCTTCAGGCAACTGATTTTTTTTTTAATTTTTTTTTTTTAAGGTTACAGGCTCTTTTGTCTGATGTTCCAGTGAAGTATATCCAATCAATGATGCAAGATCATGCACAGTACCGTCATGTGGATGTTTATTCCCCCCTGTGTTTTGTATTTGACTTGTTAAACTGCAGAAAGAGTTGGGGGAACAAACAGAAAAAGAAGCCCCTACAATCCCTTGCTGCAGAAATTTAGACCAAGCAAACACACAAGCTTCACTGCTCAAAAAGAAATGAAAACAGTCAAGAGTGAAAATATATACATATGTATATACATGAACAAAACATGAGCTGCAGTCATAGCAATCTGGGCTTCAGTGTGCCAAACAAAAGCGGTTATTCCTCCAAGCGATCTTTCTGCCATGAAATTTAGGACACAACAAGGCTGAATTATGATCACATTGTAGATTCCATTATAAAGCTATATAGTAGCTGTACAGTGGATTCCATAGGAAGATAATAGTAGATTTTTATTCTGTCTCTTCTTGAAGCAGCAGCGCTGAACATGCTAGAGAAAGAAGCCTAAAATACAAAGGAACCAGTTCACAGATTCTGCAGCCATTCCTCACTAAGCAGGCAACTGGAACATTGTATCTTAAACAATCTGTGATATATCCATTTCATTGCCTCTACCAAAAAATAAGAATTTGGTCTAAGCAGACCTTCCTAAAAGAGGCAAACAACAAGGGGTCAGTTCTTCACATGGCATAAATCAGAACAGCTTAATTTGTTTAAGCCAGCTAAGGCATAAAGCAACCCCTTGAAAAGGACACTAATGCCAGGGAATGGAGAAGAGAGTGTTGTTCAGATTAGGGTAAAGGCTGGGATTCTAGTCTGAGGCCAAATCAGGGTTTTGGATTTGATGGTGCATAAAACGTGAAATTCTGGACCCACAAGGGAGAAATTGTGCAGTGTCAACAGATATTGTGTGGTTTCCACCACTTTATGACATCTTCCACCATTAGCTTTTCTCATGAGATTCTGCATCCAACCCAGAAGTAAACCCAGAAGGGAAGGTTCAGATCTGAGAATTCAAATTTGACTTTGCCTCCTAAAAATGGAAGAGGTTTGAACCATACTTTCTGATCCCAGCCAATCCTTAACTGATACAAGAACATCTGTTTCTTATACCATTAGTATTTCCCTTGCTATTGCTACAGTTAACTAGGCTTGCAAGATTTTCACTCCCAGACCAGTTTCTCCTTGTGCTCAATTCTAGAGTGAGTTTATCATCGTATTCTTGTGACACCTATCTCAGGCCAAGGAAACAATTTGTGACACCAGCAGCTCAGCATTGTCACTTCATATGGTTGAAAAGAAGGCAAAGCAGGGTGAGCAAGAATGCCTATTTAAACACAATTTCTGCAATAGCTATGGAAATGGGCAATGAAAACAATGCAATGGATGAGAAAGATGAATGGATGTACAGTCAAATCTGGCATACTGGAATTTCTCCTCACAATATGGAAGAGTTTCTCATTTTTGGCTTGATCTTGCAAGCTGCTGATGAACTGCTGGAGTTGCTGCAAGCCTTTAATTCTCATTGACATCAATGGGCAGTGAGAACATTCAGTACCTTCAACAGTCAAGTTCTTAAAGAGACAGTAGCCATGTATCAGTCATTTGAAATATTTTCGAAGTTGCCTCTAGCTTTCATCTTGTTTTTGACATCCTTTTCATAAAATCAGTTCACTGCTATCTGTAGTCTTTCATGAAAGTTAAGCATCAGTGAAAGGACAGTTGACCCCAAGGCTTCCCATGATGTTGTCTTGATACCTTATTAAACATTTGCTCATGAATCCTCACAGTGCTTTCACAAAATTTCCTTTGTCTGGAAGATATCAAGGAACATGGACAGAAGTACCACTTCTGCAACTACATGTAGGTGAGACAATGTGCAAAATGATGGGTAATTTGTCTTAATAACAGATTCATCCCCTACTGCAGACTATCTTGCAAGTTGAGGCATTTAATTATCTAATAGACTCTTTTGGACTTTAATTGTCATTATTCTAAAACACTAAAGTAGTGAATAGAAGAGGATGAATAAAGTCATCAAAAATAAGTCATAAGCTGTTGTTCTTATATCAGTTGGTAAGCCCATAGGACTACAGTCTGCTGTCTTTACTCAACTTTAAGTCAGTTCTGACTCATACCACCTGTAAATGGATATAATGCCAGTAGCAGGTAATATCTTTGTCTCAGAGGTATTGTGATGCAGAGGACTTTGACCTCTTTGGATAGAAGCACCATAGACTCATACAAACACAGGGCTGGCGAGATTATGAGAGGTCATCTAGTCCAACCTCCTATTCTGAGACAGGACCAAATTCAGTGTTTCCAAAACCTCCCTTAGAGGTTCCAAAGGCGCAGCTTTGTTGGTATAGTTCAGTAAAATGAACAAGGAGTCCTCTGGCACTTAAAGACTAACAAATGTATTTATTGCATGAGCTTTCATGGGAGAACCCAGGAAAACTCATGCAATAAGTATATTTATTAGTCTTTAATTGCCACAGGATTCCTTGTTTGTTTTCCTTAGAAGCATTTTCCAGAGCTTAAATACCCTTATAGCTAGAAAGATTTTCCTGATATCAAAGCTAATCTCCCTTGCTGCAGATTAAGTCCATTATTTATTGTCCTACCTTCGGTGGACATGACAACCAGTTGAGCCATCATCCTCTTTGTAATAGGACTTAATAGATTTGAAGACTATCAGGCCCCCTGTTCAGTTGTCTTTTCTCATGACTAAACATGCCTATTTTTTGTAATCTTTCCTCATGGGTCATAAGAACAGACACACTAAGTCAAACCAATGATCGATCTAACCCAATAGTCTGTTTTCTGACAATGGTCGATGCCAGGTGCTTCAGGGGGAATAAACAGAACAGGTAATCATCAAGTGATCCACCCCCTATTCCCCATTTACAGTTTCTGGCAAACAGATGCTAGAGCAAGAGCATCGCTGCCCTGGGGAAGGACCTGGGGCACCGGCCTAGGCCATGCCCCCTGCCTGCAGGCCATGGCCCCGGTCGGGGACAGGGCAGGGACCGGCAGCCGCAGCCGCGGGGCTGCCTGGCCTAGAAAGGGGCTGGAAGCAGCCGCCACTGCCGCAGGCGGCTGGGCCCTGGATCTTCAGCCAGATCCGGCCGGAGACCAGGGGAGGCAGGGGCCCCGCCAGGACCCGGGGCACTGGCGCCGGGATTCAGGGCACGGGTCCTGTGTGCCAGGAGCCAGTGATGCCCCTGTGCTAGAGACACTTCAAAGCATGGTTTTGCATCCCTGCCTGTCCTGACTAAATAGCCACTGATGGATCTATCCTCCATGAACTTATCTAGCTCATTTTTTAAACCCTGTTATAGTCTTTGCAAAAGAGATTCACAGGTTGAGTATGCATTATGTGAAGATGTACTTCCTTTTGTTTGCTGCCTATTAATTTCATTTGGTGGTCTTTAGTTCTTGTGTTATGAGAAGTAAATAACACATCATTATTTCCTTTCTCCATACCAGTCATGACTTTATAGACTTCTGTCATATTCCCCCTTAGTCACCTCTTTTCCAAGTTGATAAGGCAAAGTCTTATTACTCTCTCTTCACATGGAACCTGTTTCATACCCCTAATCATTTTTGTTGCCTTTGTCTATACCTTTTCCGATTCCAGTATAATTTTTGGAGATGGGGTGATGGGACCAGATCTGTATGCGGTATTCAAAATGTGGTTATATCATAGATTTATAAAGCAGCAATATGATATTTTCTGTCTTATTATCTATCTCATTCCTAATGGTTCTCCACATTCTGTTAGCTTTCTTATTGTCTGGTGCTGCACACCAAGGAGACATTTTCAGAGATCTGTTCACAATGACTCCAAGATCTTTCTTCAATGGGAACAGCTAATGTATAGCCTCCCCCCGGCCTCATCATTTTCTAAGTATAGTTGGGATTATGTTTTCCAGTGTGAATTACTTTGCATTTATCAACACAGAATTTCATTTGCCATTTTGCTGGCCAGTCACCTGTTTTGTGTTCACTTTGTAACTCTTTGCACTCTGTTTGTACTTAACTATCTTAGTTTTGTATCATATGCAAATTTTATCACCTCATTGTTTACTCCTTTTTTCCAGATCATCTATAAACACGGATGACCCTGGGGGGCCTGGGGCCAACTGGCCTGTGGGGAGCCCCCAAACCCAGGTGCTGAGGCGGGCAGGACTGGCTGGGCCAGTCCAGATGCTGGGCCCATGCCTGCCCCTCCCCTTGACCAGCCACTCTGCTCTTAGGGATGGGGCAGGGCAGGACAGATCAGTCCAGAAGCCAAAACAAAACTCAGCAGACTCAGAGTCATGGAGACAAAACCCAGTGGGTTTGATATCATTTTAGCTAGGTCACAGAAGGGGAGGAATTAAATGAAATATTAAGAACAACAAAACTATCAGAAGATCACAGTGATGGAATTTATTGACCTGGAAATCCCAGCAGCAGATACACAGCTCTAAGAGTAGGAATATACTAGAGGCCCAAGTATCAAATAATGATAAGAAGGGTAGTACGTTAAGAAATCATAGACTCTTCAAAATCTGATGTAACAATGACTGTTACTAATATGATTTTTATCCCCACTTTTGCTTGTTGACTAATACATCATAGTATAGTTTCGACTAGAGAACAAATTACTCAGTACATCCTTGTCCAGACTTTCCACTAGCTGTGAGTTCTGGAATCCCTGGCATTTATCCTGCAGGCTAGATTTTTTCCCCCCAGTCTCTATCCTTAAAGTCATTGTGCTGCTGGGGGTGGCAAGTGTTTGCAGGTTATACCTGAGTGTAATGTTAATTGTTTTCAATTTATACCATGTAAAGTGTTCCCAAATAAATGCTTGTTATAATGCAATCAATGACTCATTATTCAACTGGCAAGTTTTAATTCCTAAAGGAGAGGAGGTGACCCCTGAATTAATCTCATGTAATAATACACAGGATTTAGACCTCAGGATTAAGGATACAGAAGTTGAGTATAGACCAGGAGTCAGCAACCCCTGGCACATGTTCCAAAGGTGGCATCCAGGCTCATTCTGAGCAGCAGGGCTCTTGGCCTTGGAGTGCAATTCTAACTCTAAGCAAATTCCCTATGGCAGCCACTCTGCTGCTTCCAGCCCTTCCCCATTCACCAGGGGGCCTGCTGGGAGCTGTGGCTGGATGGAGCCTTTTTAAATCTCCCATCCTGGGACAGCTGTGGGAAATTTAAAATGCCACACTGCAGTGGCCCCAGGCCTAGCCAGCTAAGGAGCAGTTCTCGCTGGTCCCCCCAGGTGAGTGTATCAAGGTGCTGGGGATGCCTCTTGGGAACTGGTGGCAGGCTTTGGACTTGAAAGGAGTGGCATCTTGGGGACCAGGCAGGACCCACAGCCTGGCCACAGTAACTCAGAGAGTGGCAGGGCCAGAGCTAAGTGAGATGCTTGGGGGGAAGGAGAATGATCAGGGATTCTGCTGCACTATTTCCCACACTTTCCTGCCACCTCTGCCCTTCTCCCTTGCCACCCCATCTCTACGCTCCCCATGCCACCCCTGCCCTGCCATTCTTCTCTGCCACCCCACCAGTCACCCTTGCCCTACCACCCCACCTCTGCCTGTCCTTGCCACCCCTGCCCTACCAAGTTCCCCTGCCACCCCACTTCAGCAGCCACCCTTGCTGTCCTCTGCTCTGCCATTGCTCCCCACTCCCATTTGTCCCCAACTCATACCTGCAACTCTTCACCACTGGCAGGAGGGTAGGATCAGAGGAAGCAGAATTGGGCATGGCCCTTCAAAAAGGTTGGTAACCCTTGGTATAGATGCTTCCCACTGGGAAAGAGTACTCACTGAGTAAGTAGGTTTGGTATATGAATAGATGAAGAAAAACTTTTAAAGTACAATCTTCAAAACTCTGGGGGAATTAGCAGTCTGAAGGGCAAAATAAAGAATGTAAATTCCATTGAATCGGCTTGCAGCTACTTCAAAGCACCATCTCAGAGGAGCAGATGATTGGTGTACATACACATGAAAAATGAAAGCAAAAAGTTCTGTTAAGCAGAAAAAGTCTGCAGGTTAATCAGGGCTAAGGACATATTCTTTAAAAAGTTGAAAACACAGTTAAAAAATACCCAGCTAATACACCAAATCCTATGTGTGGCACTCCTATGGCATGTAGGATAGGGGCTCTTTCTTGCAGATGTTCTAAGGTGCATGGCTAGGTAATATGGATGGTATCCAGCCATATATAGCAAAATCAACAAAAGTCCTGTGGCACCTTATAGACTAACAAATTTCTTTGGACATAAGCTTTCATGGGCTGACAAAGTGGGTTGCAGACCACTAAAGCTTATGCCCAGAGAAATCTGTTAGTCTTTAAGATGTCCCAGGCCTTTTGTTGGTTTTTCTATATACAAACTAACAAGGCTGCTCCTCTGGAACACATAGCCATATATAGTAGTTCCAAATTATAAAACATACATATCACATTGCATTGGAAAGTGCTCTTTTTTAACATTTTCTTTTTTTTCCCCATTTTTGTCATATAAAAAGCCTAGGCAATTTAATAGGAAAAAATCCTCTACCAATAGAATAGTCAAGTCTCACTTTTAATCACTTTAGAGTCAGGAAGCCTAAAGTTAAGATTACACACATATCCTTAACCCTGCCCCTCTGCACTAAGATACAACAGTGCCCACATACCATGGAGGAGGTCATAATATAAGAACCTAAACAAAACAGAACAGAAATCTTTAATTCCATGATAGCAAATTCTTTCACAAGCAGCACAGTATAATAGTATATAATTGAGGGGATCAGACAGTAATTATTTAATGACAGATATTGAAATTCAAAATGTTAAAGCTTTATAATCATTAACACACAAATTGTCAGCCTCACATGTCAAAATATACAAAAGAAATATCCTCAAAGCTGACTCTAATATGTTCTTAAGCAGCATTTTTCTTACTTTTCTTCTTTGTAAATTCTGATTATTGTCTATGGAAATACATTTTCTTTGATTCGTGTGTGTACAATGAAATCGATGCTTACCAACATTTACTGGTAAAAATCTAATCCTTCTAAGCATACCAATGGGAGATGCCAACTATAGTGATGTGTCCTAATCCTCATCCTCACAGAACTAGGAACCTAAATCTGGGCTGGGAAATGTCTGTTGGCAATCCATGCTAATGGATGTGCTCAGAAGGCACCTAACGCTACACAGAATAAGGGAGGAGTGGGGCAGGAAGAAAGCCCCTCTTTATAATCTTTAGGCCAGGGCTTACAATTTTCCTGTGGGATGCAGGAAACACCAAGTTCAAGGCTCCTGCTGTCTGATGAAAAAAAGGATTTAAATAGTGATGTCCCATCTCTTAGGTGAATGCGCTAATCACAGGTCTGTGGAATATTCTGCCCTAGGGCTCTCTAAACCAATATTATTGAAGTTGTTCCACTTTAACTCAATAATTGAATTGGGCCAGAGAAAGTTTGCGATACACTTTATAGGCCAGTGATTAGGATCTTCACATGAAAGATGGCAGATTCCTGTTTAAATCCCTTCTCCTCACTAGGCAGAGCAGGGACTTGAATCAGGGAGGCTCCCACAATACCTAAACCACTGGACTAAAGATCTGAAAGGAACTCTTCTTCTCATTCCTCCTGCCTGGTTTTGCATGGAGTTACAGAGCCTCTGATCATACCTGCCAAGTGGGCCCCATATACAGGTTAGGCAGAGGAGTGCCTGCCTATTTTCCCCGCAGTTCATGAATTGCTCAAGGGCTTAAGCAGGTTTTAAAACAGAGGTCTCAAACTCAAATCACCATGTGCGCATGAAGACTAGTATGTTCACCCAAGGGCCACACTACTGAAACCTTTTCATACAAGTATATTGCATATATCAGTAATGATAGTGTCATTGCGGGCCACAGAAAATAGCTTTAGGGGTCACATGTGGCCTGCAGGCTCTGTGTTTGAGACCCCTGATTTTGAAGGATGTCTATAAGGAGGCAGAAGTCCACCTGGCCAAAAGCAAAAATATAGATGCCTAGGGAACTTACAGTGCAAAAGCTTGGGCACCAAGTGAATTTAGACGCTCACAGCATTTGGCAGCATTTGAGAGAGAGTTTTCTAGATCTGGTGGTGCCTAAAAATGGGAACTAAATGCCCAAGCACCTTTGTTGATCCAGGCCTGTGGGATCACATAAAGTCTGCATGGAATATGGGTTGCTTCTAACTGAGAGTTGGCAAATATTCAAGTTCCTTCCACAAAGGTGTCAGCTCCACCCATAAGGTCTAGTTAAGATCACTTTTTTAGGTTTTTTTTTAAAGCTTTTGATGAGATCCCTTATAAAAGATGATTAAGGAAAAGCATAGCCTTGTGGTTGGAAAAAGTGGCCTGAGAGCCAGAAACTCCTGAGTTTTAATTTTATTTCTTCCAGTCTACACACTTGTACCATACAGAGCCTGACTCCAACACATTGATTCTTCCTGTGTCTTTTGGCAAATCATGTAATTTCTTTGCCCCTGTTTGTGTCCCATCTGCAGGAGTGTTTTGTAAATCAGTTAGTTATGGTGTATCACGTCCTTAGAAGATTGCTGACCTGATCCTCCCTGTTACAGTGCAAAACTGGCCCTCTAAGAGAGACGATAAAGACCAATGTCTTTGTGATTGATCAGCTGACTCCTCATTGGGTTTAAGAGCCAGCACCTGGGCTCAAGAGGGAAGGAGGCTGATGAATTGAAGACCTGATGGGGCAGAACCCCAGTGGGTCATGTGAGAGACAGAAGGCACAGTAGATAATTGCCTGAGGGAAAGAGTTGCGGGAGACGGCAAGGAGAGCAGTGACTGTGTGGCAGCCAAGGAACATGTTCAAAGGAAGTACAGGATGCAAGCTGGGATCCTAAGGAAGGCCATGAAGTAGAGCTGTGAAAGGATTCCATGTAAGTACCCTGGGAATGAGGGGTCTGTCTCAGAGTGGTGAGATTTAAGGGGACCCCAGAAGGTGCGCTGAAAAGGAGTGGTGCTCTAAACTCCAAAAAGGATGTAGCTGATCCAGAATGGGCCAAAGTTAGCAGACTTCCACAATGTGCTCATTCTCAAGGTTGATGCCTGAGCAGAAGCCGTGTAAAGGGCTGCTGGAAAACTAGAGCCCACTGTTTGCTCTAATCACAAATGTAAAACTGGTCTATAAGAACATCACTCAGTGGAAATATGAAACAATGCTCTTTTGCTGCTGTCCCTTGGTGAGTTGTCCTACTGATGGTGCCTTTCTTGTGTTGTTTTTTTTATTCAGTAGTGGAGACACACACACACACACACACGCCATAAAAAATTAGCGTTAAGAGTGAGCTTGATAAATTTATGGAGGGGATAGTATAATGGGACTGCCTAGGCATGTGACCCATCAGCCATTGCCATTAGCAAAAGTTTCTAATGGCCAGAGATGGGGCACTAGATGTGTTACTGAATTACTACATAGAATTCTTTCCCAACCATCTGCCTGATGGGCTTTGTCCACATGCTCAGGGTTTAGCTGATTGCCATCTTTGGGACTGGGAAGGAATTTTCCCCCAGGTCAGATTTGCTGAGGCTCTAGGGATTTTTGCTTCTCTGCAGCATGGGGCATGGATCACTTGCAGATCTCGACTAGTGTAAATGGTGGCTTCTCTGTAACTTGAGCCTGATTTGAGGACACAGTAACTCAGAAATTAGGAGTCTGTCTATTCTAGGAGTAGGTAAGGTTCTGTGGCTTGCAGCATATAGGAGGCCAAACTAGATGATCACAATGGTCCCTTCTGACCTTAAAAGTTTATGATTCTAACCTGCAGAGTGTGAAAGTGGCAATCTGTCCCTCTGGTCCTATCAGCCACTCTCTCCAAACACATTTGCTTGGATACGTCCCTCAGGATTTGTTCATTTAGGAAAGTGGAGAGAGAAAAAAAAAAACAACCAAAAACAAAAAGAACAATGCAGCTCAGTAGGACTGATGATTTTGAGGACCAGGAAGAGGAGGGTTGCTCTGCAGGTTAACCGAGTAGTGCATCTAGTGCAGCCTGTGGCTGAGGCATGGATGGAAGAGCTTTTCCATGTGGGCATTTTTCATCTTCAAATTTATTCAACCTTTGCCTTAGGAAAATTACAGTGAGTGTTTTTTCATAGAGCCACTGAAATCCTTTTTACCCTTGTGGTGCTCTTCATGTTCCCCTTAGCAGTCATGACAAGAGCAGCTCAAAATACCTTTGAAGAGAGCTGCTGCTGCTACAGGGATGAACAAAAGAAAACAGGGATGTGGTTATAAGACCCACACCTTTCGCTCTTACCATTTTCTATCAGCTCACGTGCATGTCTTGTGTAAAAACAAGCTGCTGAAGCATCGGAAGGTGTAACTTAGTATCAGTTAAATGAGAATTATCCATAGAACTTCAGATGCAGTGCTCACTTTACACAGGCGTGTTATTTGCCTTTTGCATAAACATGAATGGCTTTGGTCTGCCTCCAGTTACACTGGCATAATCCTATTGAAATCCAAGAGGTTACAGTGGTGTTAAACTGCTGTGAGATAAGAATCTAGCCCAAAATCTGGGTGTTTCGTGTGGGTTTTTTATTTTGTGCGTTTTTATAGAATGGCTGGACTGTAGTCTCCTAAAAGAGGGTGTTCTCCAGACACTTCCAAACAGAAAGATATAACAATTTTCCCTGGATCCCTGCAAACAGGGAGCAAGGTTCTTAGTGATAGTTTTCCAGATCTTCTAAACAGATTACCTTCATTAAAGCTAGCAGCCCACTCAGGTTTCCATTGTCCAAATAGAAATACAGTACAAAAACCAGTTTTTCGGAGAGTAAATATTACAGAGATAACAGGGCCTTCCTCTTTCAGGGGAAGATTCTGTGCAAAGGGTACCTCTTAAATTCTTAAAAGATGGTTTTAAAGATAAAGATCATATACAAATCAGCTTTAGCTAGGAGAACTGAGTCTGAAATTGTACATGTCTGATTCCAAAACCCAGGGGTCTTCCATCAATAAAAGTACCCCATAGTTATTTGTAAAGCTAGAACCCTGGTGCTGAATGTCTCTGTGCTTTGGGGATACTCAGAATCCAAATCCAGATTCAAATTTTGCAAATTGTCCCTAACAGGTGAAGGAACAGTCTCTCTGCCCTCTGACCACCACCCTTCCAAAAAAAAATTTGCAGATTTCTGTGCCCACCAATTTTGGACTATCCTAAATTAAGATCTGGATTGACATTTTGCTGCTTGATCTTTCTTATTCTATTCTCTTGTACACTATTGTTTTCTCAGCTGAATCAAAGGATGTTAAGGTTCATATTTCAAATCCCTGTCTTCTGTGTTCATTACTCTACTATCTCATGCTTGCGGAGAGTTTTACAATATAGCTATACTCTCAATGTTAATTTTGTTTTTGATAACTTATGAAACAGTTGTGATAAATTTTGAGAAGAAGTAGTTTTAAGTCTTTTCTTTAGGTTCTTTTTCTTTTAAAAACAAATCTGTACTTATACTCCATATGTATATAGATAGCTAAGGGAGTACTTTTTATGGTTAGCAAAGCTGAGAGGCTCCAACACCCAAAGGATGCACAAAGAGATACACTTACATAAATTTATATGGTGCCCTGAAGGTACTTCTGTTGTATTATAGGGATTCTCATGAACAGTTTTGATTCAGGCAATAGGACAGAGAAGCAAAGCTAAGTGGTTTTATACTATATGAACTGCGAATGAGGCAGATTGTGCTACGAATAGTTCTACCTTCAGATACAGTGTCGTTTGTTGGAAAGGACTGAAATATGAAGTATCAAAACCTATCAACTGAATTTTTATTTTTTCTCCTCATAACCCCCCCATGTAGCTATTAATTAAAACAACCAAGCAGATAAACTAGAACGATCTAAGATTGCTTATTAAAGCCTGAGATTAGTTATAATAAATACACTGACTTCAATATGTTTCATATTTTGCTTTTATTCTGTTAGTCTGATTGATTGACCATTCTTAACTGCACAATCCTGTGAGTACCACACGGGATCAGGCCCTAATACTTTTATGGGCCCAGATCCACAAACGGGACTTAGTCAGTGAGATGCGGAACATTGCAATGCCTGACTGTTAAGCACCTAGAAAGTCACAGGAACAGTGACCTATAAAACCCGAATTGGGCATCATAGGCTATGTCTACACTGGAGGCTCTGTTAAGGTGACCTACCAAGGTTGCTTTAAAGTTGACCTTGTTAAGTCAACTTAGCGAGTCCACATAGAAAACTTCTGTCAACTACCTGTGTCCACACCGGCAGGTGCTAGGTCGACGGAGGAGTGGTGCTTTGTGGGGTAGCTGTCCCACACTGCACCAGAGAAGTGCCCCGTGGAGGCCAATTAGGTAGACTTAAGGGCTTTCTCCATCTACACTGACTTAAGCTGATTTAATAAGGTTGACTTAAGCGTTAAGTTGACCTTAAGAGGTGGTGGTATTAAGTCAACTTAAGGAAGTGCTTAAGTCAACTTAATAAATGCCCAGTGTGGCTGCAGGAGTCTGTATGTCAACTTAACCTTCCTTTAGTTGACCTAAGGCTCAAGTGCAGCAGTACCCTTAGACTGCAAAGCCAGTATGCTAGGTAGAGAGGTGCCTGAACTAGCCTGTGGTGGCAAGAAGGGTGTGTGCTAAACCCTGCCCCTCTCGCAGAGATAGGCACTCAAGTCCAGATTGCATGGAGCTCTTCTAGCAATCTATGTAGCAGGAGAAGATACTTCTTTGCTTAAGTTACATGTAGAGCCTGGCAGGGTAGATGTGCCTGGAGACTGCCTAACTCCACATAAAGTAAGGGGGGGGGGGAGGAAAGGCCCTTCCTTAAACTTTAGCTCTGAGGACAGGATGCTCATGTGGGGTAAGAGAAACCTTCCCCCTTTGTAAGTTCTACTTCTGCCTGAGGACGAGGGATGTGAACAGGGACCACCCAGTTCTCAGGTGGATTCCAGAGCCACTGCGATATTGTCATAACTCTCTGGTCCAATTAGTATTTAATTATTCAGCTTCATAATTCAACTTCAACAGGGAGACAGTCCCTTTCTGCCTTCCCCTCCCTCCCATATGAGTGTTCTGTAGCCCAGTGACTGGGGCAGTCACCTGAGAAGAGATCTTTCTCCTCAGGCAGAAGGGGATTTCAGCTGAGGGTTTCCCACATTTTAAGTGATAACCATAACTACCGGGCTAATGGTTATAAGGGAGATGGTCCTCCCCTTTAGCTGTTTTTGCATGAAGTTAGGTGACTTCTGAGTTCACACAGTTGGAAAACTCTGCCTCCTGTCTTCTCCATGGGCCTACAAATGCTTTCTCCTCAAGGGGCTTCAGAAAGTCAAAAACAGCCAATCTTGATTTAAATCTTGCTATTAGTAGAAACTCCAACATAATCCTTGGTAAATTCTTCCAATGATTACTCAGTCCAGCTATTAAAAAGTTGCACCCTTGTTTTGCAGTCTGAATTTGCATAGCTTCAAGTTCTAGGCATTGGATTATGTTACATTTCCCTGTGAAGGTACTTGCAGACTATAATCAAGTCCTCCATTAACATTCTCATCGTTAAACTGAGGCTATGTCTATACTGACAGCGGCAATTTCACCACCATCAGTTCGCCCTTCCAGGAGCAGTTTGTGGCGAGTATGAACTTGCTGTGCCATTCCCTGAAGTCAGCCTCGGAAGTCATGGGGGCCAGGGGGCGCAGGGAAAGGCCAACAGCAAGGGTCTTGCAGTCGGCTTTTCCCTAATGTGCAGCGGCAGCTTTAAAAGTCGCTGCTAGTCACACAAGGAATGCAAAATTCCTTGTGTAACTGGCAGTTGACTGCCACAGAATTTGCCCTAAATGTAGACTAGGGCTTAGTAGACTGAGCTCTTTGATTCTATCACTATAAGATATATTTAATCCTTTAAATCATTCTCATGGTTCTTCTCTGAACTCTCTCCAATTTATATACATCCTTCTTGAACTCTGGACACAGTACTCCAGTAGCAGTTGCACCGATCCAAATACAGAGGTAAAATAACCTTTTTACCCCTGTTCAAGAGTCCCCTGTTGGTGCATTCAAGCACTGCATTAGCCCTGTCTGCTACATCACACTACTGCATAATGTTTTAGCTCATTATTCATTATGACCCCCCCACACACCCCCAGTCCTTTCAGCTTGTTGCTGATTCCCAGGATAGACTCTCCCATTCTGGAAACTTGGCCTACACTCTTTGTTACCAGACAGATAAATATACATTTAAACATGAATAAATGAACATTGGCTTTTTTGTGCCCAGTTTATCACATGATCCACATTAATCTGTCAGTGACTTGTCAATTTTTTTATTTACAACTCCCCAATTTTTGTGTCATCTACAAGCTTAATTTTGTTTTCTTCCAGATTATCACTAAAAATGTTAAATAACATAGGAATGAGACATGATCCTTGCAGGACCCAACTAGAAACATATCTGTTGCCTGCATTAATCCATTAATGTACGCCAGGTTAACTTTATAGCTTTCTACTGTTTTAATCAAAATGTCATGTGGTACCATATCAAATGTTTTACCAAAGTCAGGTATTATATTTTAAGACTGTTACCTCTATCAACCAAACTTGTAATGTCAAAAAAAAAAAAAGTAGTTTGACAGGTTCTACTTTCCATCAACCCATGTTAATTGACATTTAATAAAGAGCTAAAGGAGGGTGATATAATTAATGGAGTTTCATAATACCCTGTCCAGTACTATGCCCAGGATCAATGTCAAAGTGACAGTCTATATTAGCCAGGTCAACCTGTTCATCTTTTTAAATACTGGTACAACAATAAGTTTCTTTCTGTCCTCTAGAACTTCCTCAGGGTGTCAAGATTTACTGAAAAATCAACATTAAAGGTCCAGTGAGCTCCTTAATCACCTCTCTTAAAACTCTTGGATGCAAGTGGTCTCCCTGATTTTAAAAGTCTAAATTTAGTAAGTGTTTTGTATCCTCCTGAAATATCAATGAAATGGAAAGAGGATTATAATGTTATGACTATTTTATCAGTATTTGAGGAAAACACGGATGAAAATATTTAAGGAACCCTTCTGCCTTTTCTGTATTATTATTGATACTTCTATCATTTCCATCTAATAATAGACCAATACTTTATCAGGATTATTTTTGCTTCTAATATACTTTTTCAAAAACCCTCTGTCTTATTGCTTGTAACTCTACTGGCCATAGATATCTTTGTGTACTTTTGCTTCCCTTATCAATTTTTTATAGTTCTTTAGTTTGATTTATATTCATTGCTATCATCATCCACTTCCTTCCTTGTGTGTTATATTATTGTTTCTTATAACTGTGTTCATTTCACCCCTGAAGAAGGTCAGTTTCTTAACCAATATAGCCTTCTTCCTTTATTGTAAGAGACTGGCTTTTGGGGCACCCAGTAAGGTGCCTTAAATGTTTCTCAGGAAATCCATGTGATGGACTGCATGGAGCTCCCTGAGTTCTGCTGACTTTTCTAGAGAAGAGTATGATTTAAACCATAATTACAAGCAGCTGTTGTTGTGTCTCTACTGTGAAGGGTTAAACAAGTTTCACCTGTTACGACAACACAAGCAATAACTTCATGAAATCAGTAGCTTAACACAGGTCTATTGAAAATTCTGAAGAAAGGTCAAAGCAGGTAGAAAAACTTAACAGCTTTTAATGCCACAGATTCCTGTGATGGTCTGTTTTTTAATGGTGCAGAGAAAGTGGTTCACTCGGTGTACCATAGACAACAGTTGTGGCTTTCCCAACATGTAGATATTCTAACATCTCCTGTGATATTCTAGGATTCCAGGGCAGCCAAACAGGGCTAGAACATTGCTGCCAAAACCCAGTGCCTCTTCCTTTTCTGTGGCTGTTTGCAATGCAGAATATGTCAGTGCTACCTGAGACAGAGAAATCCTTGAAAGTCTGAAGAGTTGAATCTATGCAGAGGCTCACTACTCAAGTTCTATGCTTTCTAGGATTGCTGAGTCAGCTGCATAGGCCTTTACAGGGTCAGGGTAGTAGAAAGCTTATGCTTACGCAGCAGCATCTTCCCACTTTTCTTTGATGGGCTTTTGAGCAGAGGCTTTAAAAAAAAAAAAATTCCCTCCTGTTCTGCAGAATATACAGGGGATTATATGGCTCCACTACTTAACTATGAACCAGTTTGGCAAAATAATACAACCTTGGAAATCTATTTCTTAAAATACTGTATTGAAATTTTACAGCTGAAGCACACAAATGCATATTTCAATCATTCATGAGGGACTAATGAATATGGAAGAACCATATCCATAAATCTACTGTCTCCAAACACTACTTAAATTCCTTTATCTTTGTTTCTTCAAAGAATCCATCCCATCCAATATGTGCAATTGTTGCTAACCTTTATTTCTGCTTTTAGCAACTATGTATTTTTTAATCTGAGATTACACAGGCATGAAAGTTATGTAACTGTAGGGGAAAACTTCTGAAAATAAGGTCAAACAGACATGCAGGCCTTCCTGTCTGGAAACAAGTACAGAGGCCATTCTCAGGACTACAGTTAAGTCAAAAATAACGCCCTTGGGCAAGCGGACACATACAATCTGCAGCCTTCAGAAGGCTCACTTCTTCAAAAAGCTGCAATTTTCCACCCTGTTAACATTGACAATTATATAGAAAAACTGATGTAGTTTTCCAGATGCTAATTACAAACAGGTGATGGTTTGAGCACAAATTCAGAAATCAAACACTGAGCTCATTAATGTTTTGCTTTTCAGCTTCAGTAAATATTTAAAATTCATAAATGCAACATAGTTTTATGTAAATTTGTTTCAAAAAATGGCAAGTCCAAATAAAACAGAATAGAATTTGATTTTCCATGCTGCCCTTTATATGCAAAACATCTCCAAGCAGTTAGTAAAGTTAAATACTGGCAACATGATAACTTGTGTAGCTGTATATGGCAGTTGTTATGGTCTAATTCATCCCTCACAAGATTATACTGATTTCAGTAATACAGGACCAGATCTCCAAAAGAATCACATGAGGGATCAATCAGTTTTGCCTTCTATATTCTTAGCAATTGTTCTATACAGTCATGGACATTAGAAGCTGTTGCTGGGAGGTGGAGGGGGGGGGTAGAAAACTGCTCTCCCCCACATATTTTTGGTGTTTCGGGAGAGGGGGTTTTGGTGGTGTGGGGATTGTTTTGGTTTTTGTTTGAAAGTAATAGGAATCTGTAACTTTCATCTGAGCAACCAGTTAGAGACTTTAAGGACTCCATTCTCATATGTGAGGTTAAATCCATCTCTGACGTGAATCAGAGTCATCCCACTGACTTCAACCAACGTAGTGGATTTTAATTTGTGGTAGCACCTATTAAGGATAAGACCTAGGCTGGGTCCCATCATTCTAGTTTCCACAGATATACAAGAAATTACAGTCCCCTGCCATCAGGAACTTACAACTTATATCAGCAAAAAAGCTGGGACCTCACCTCAAAGGGTGACACCTCTAGCACATAACACCACCACCAGTGCTGCACAACAGTGTCAAGTTTGTGTATGAATTCAGGTCCTGGTGGGAGACCTAGGTCCATGATTTTTTTGGCTCACCACTGAAAATATTATCAAATGAGTCATCTGGATGCTATAATTAAGCTCTTGCTTCTTAAGAAAACTTTAAAAAAAATTTAGCACTGACATCATTTGATAAAGTTGATGCTGTCAGTAAAACAAGCATGAAGGTGTTTTTCATAACTTTTAAAGAATATCAGTTTTTTTCCCCTCACCTTTCTTTATCACCATTTGCAATTTTAAGACTGAAATTTGTTCCTTTTCTGATTCCTCCCCCCACCCCCATTATGTAGATTTCTAATGAGTGCCAGGCTGCTGGCACTGCTTTATTTATTTATTAGAATAAGACCACTGAAGCATTTAAAATAGATGCACATAAAGAACCATAAAGAGTCTGCAAAAAGACACAATGTAACATAAAAAGTTAGGTTAGAATTTAAGTCTTTTGTTCATTGTGCAGCATCCCTTTAACATGACATTTGAATGGAAGTCTTTTAAAATTTGGTTTATTATATTTTATTCACAAAACTCAGAAGATTCTTTCAGAATGTAAATGAAAATTTTACATTTTGTGAAAATGACTAAGCTACCAAAACTGAAACTGGACAACATACCATTACTAGAATTTATGATAACCTGGATTTCACAAACTCATGTGGAATGAACTACGGTAAAATGGAGTTGTTCTTTAATAGTATCAATAATTGGGAGATGGTGGAAAGCTTAATTTGAAAATGGAGCTGAAGGAACCAGGAATTTGACTGTATTGAGTATTGCTTACAGTGGTTAGGATGTCTGGTCACCACCTTTGTCTCTTTGATTGTAGTTAATCATTCTTAGTTAGTCTGTCAGCATGTATGTCTTAAATACGGCAATGACAAAATATTTTAAAATGGTCTGATTCCTTGCGGGAAATCTTGTCAAACTGTTATCCATTATCATTCAAAAAATATTGATTTTATTCAATGTATTTAGCAAGCAAATTAGTCATTTTTTATTTTGTGTATGTTCCAGCAATTGCCTTAAGGCGAAAGTGGTGGTTTCTATTATTTTATTTGCATTTGTTTAAAGCATAAAAAAATTAAAAGCCAACTGCAGGCATTCACTGGACATGTCTGGTTCTATTCAGGGTTTTACTGAGCATCTTTGGCCTTACAGCCTGGTCTTTTTCATAAGAAATGTCAGCAAAGTCTTTGAATTAATGGACTGTGAAGTGCTCAGAAACATACCGTTTCAAAAAGTATACCATGAGGATGTGACACTAATGGGAGGTGACCAATGGGTTTATGACAAAATATCTCATTGTAACTGAAAAGGAATTAATATAACCACATATGGCTTTCTTCAAAGCTACTGTGTATAAAATAATGGGGTCCCTAGGTTCAGGAGGTGGCAATAAACTAACCCTCATCAAGTAACCAATATTGAAATTAAATTGTCATCCTGGTTTAGTTTTCTTAGGAGAAAGAGGGGCATATTCACTAGCCAAGTAAATGAAATGTTAAGGGTTCTGTTTTAATTGGATAATTGGTGAAAGTGTTTCTGGGAAACCTCACATGAATTTAAATGGTAAATTCCTGGATTTGCTTATGGATTTTGTTTTCTTTTAATTTCACTTAAAAAAAAAAGCAGTGAAACTCCTTCAATCTTTTTGCAATTCTGCATGGTTGAACATTTGAAATGAGTTTGTGTATTACCCCCAGGCATCGATTCAGACTTGATTGGGGCAAAGCAGACTCCATGTGCTTATTTTTATACACGTCATTTGGGAAGTTATATAGCCAAGGGAACAGAAAATGTGTTGCTCCATTGCCAAATTATCGCATAGCCCTTGATCAGAGCGGGAGAGGTGATCCTAATCAACAAGTTGTGCGACCTTAGTGCAACATCAGGTCATCTTGGGGAAGGGAAGAGGCGCCCCTAAATACTACTACTACTACTACTAATAAAAATAATAATAATAAAAAAAAGAAACAACCAACAATCCTTATAATTATCGTCATCTGCTGCTTTTCCCTCTTCTGGCAAAGAAACACTCCATCCATTTGCAGAAATCGCCCGCGGAAACGTTACATCAAAACTAATCACAACGATTAAAATCAGCTTTTCTGTGCAAGAGAAGAGTAAAACGCAAGTTGGAGGCTGAAATGAGCCTGTTTTTTCCACCAAAAAAGAAAAACAAAAACCCAACCCTGAAAAAAAAATTACGTGATATATCTAGCTATATATATATACATATATATATATATATATATATATATATATATATATATATAATCTATAATGTGCACGTTTTGAAGATCAATTTTATGCCCCTGTGATCAGTTAATTTAATTTAACTTTTATTGCGGAGATTAGACTAGAGGTAGAGACATGAGCTAATTGTATCCTGATCCTTGCCTTGAGGGGTTTCAAAGCCCTGGAGCAACTATTCTCTGTATTTTGTTCTGTCTACCTTAGCCAAGCTATTGCATTTCTCTCTGGTGTAGCGAGGAGAGCAGATCGCTGCTGGGAGAGAGAAATCTCGGAAGTGGGGAGGGAAAAAGGGGGGAAAGGACTGGGGGGGAGAAAAGGAGAGCGGGAGAGGGCGAGGCAGACTTCGCGGCTTCAATGTTTCAGGTAAGAGCTGCTGTTTGGGATTGTTATTATTTGCTAAGGAGGGGATGGCTGGGACTCTGGGCGCAACTCGCTTTTACGCATGTGCCAGGCTAGGGGAGAGCGCGCGGCTGCACCCTCCTGGAGCCACCACAGAGAGAGGCGCGGGGCCGGCAAATCTCCCCCCGCCGGTGCGCCGGGCGAGCGCGCGGGAAAAGGCTGGCGCGCGCGGGGGAGGCGCGGGGGAGGCGCGGCGCGGCGGGATGTTCCCATGCCAGGCGGCTTCCCTCCCCCGTGCATTGCAAAACCCGCGCTGGGGGGAGGCGTCCCCCCTCCGCCGGCTCCCCGGGCTTGCATTGTTCCGCGGCGCCATGGCGCAGGCGGGCGGCTTCCTCTTCCCTGCCCCGCGCCCGGGGCGGGCGGGCTGGGGCGGCTGCAAGCCAGAGCCAGGGCCGGGCCCGGCGCGCTGTGCGGGCGCGGGGCTGCGGAGGCCGCCGCTCTGCGGCACGTGCGCCGCTGGCCCTGCAGCCCAGCGCCATTGTCCTGCCGAAGCCGCCGCCAGGTCAGAAGCTGCAGCAGCTGCAAGTTGCAACGGGGAGCGGCCGCTCAGGAGGGGAAAGCAGCTCAGGATCCCTGCGGCTTCGAGCTGGGCTGCAGTTAATGGGTAGAAATCCTGGTGCACTGGCAATTCCAATAAATCTTTGGCGTGGGAGCGTCTCTCTCCCCCTTCCCCGTGGGGAGAGGAGCGTGGTTAACGGGCTCCTTCCTTCCTTTAAGAAATGTTCCCCTTCTGGTTTCAATCAGCGAAGCTGGCAGCTAGATACAAGTTTATTTGAGATTGCCCTCTGGGTACCAGGCAGGCTGGGATTGTTTTAGCAAATTAAAAACGAGCGAAATGCTTTTTACCTTCTCAGCAGTGGATTTCTTAGGAGATCGCCTGTTTTTTCGGCAGAGGGGGGAAGGATTCCAAATATACCTGCTGCCTCTCTGAATGTGTGAAAGGACAAAATGAGCTTTCTTTAAATGACCCCCTTTAACTAACTTGTAAACCTTATGAGATTATCCAGTTTATAATGAACATATTTTATCTAGCCCTCCAACTTTTTTTTAAAAAAAGCTAAGACATTTTAGCCTTTTCAGAGTTGATATTTTATATATGCTGTTCTTTCATAGCTGAAGGGAAATCTGTTTATATTTTGTTATGATGTAAGATGGTGCTATTAGTTCACTGAAATGCATGCTGGCTAAACCTGTTTTGAGTCCAACTCCAGCTGCTCCTTGAATGTAAAGGATTGTTAGCAATGATGACACTTGGATTTTTGGTAATTGCACTGTGTCGGATCAGTGAAGGTGACCAAATAGCGTGGAAGTTTGGGAAATGCAGGAAAGTTTGTCTCTGTGCTGTGTTCATCAAAATGAATTTTCAGTGTATCCTAATGAGGTTGAGCCACATAGTTAAGAGGACTCTTTAACTAGTTCACTCTGAAAAATCACTTAGTGAATTTTAATACCACATATTCAAATGTCTGCAGTGATTTTGGTGTATTAATTATGCTGAAGCCTAACAGGGAAATATTCTAGCACACACTAGAGGTCCCTCTCAGAGCTAGAAGCTTGTTGGTGTGTTTATAGTTGTTTTTTTAAGTATCTGTGTTTTGAGTACCATTAATGGTCTGCAAATATCAATTTAATGTATTTTTATTAAAATAATGAAGCAAAGATTCCAGTCACACTGCTTTTTTGTCATTTGGGCACTTGCAAGGGAGTTAATAGGCACATTCATCTGCCAAAGCTCCAACAGACTAATTCTAGGCACTGATTACAAGATTTAAAAATGTAAGTGATTTTAAGATCTATAAATTAAACATCTCTTTGCTCTAAGAAATGTTGGGCCTAAATTTCTTAATCAGTGCTGTTTAATTCTTCCTCTGGTAAAACTCCCACTGAAGTCTACATATAAATAAGGATCCCAAGTTTTAGATCACAGTAATTAAGGGGAAAAGGGAAAATACTGAAATAATAGCATGAGTAAAGAGAGAAGTATTAAGTAAAGTTAGGTGATGAAAATAACACTTAGAAATTTTGAATATACAAATTAATTACAAATATCTAGTAAACTTTACATTCTCCATGTAATATAAGAAAGAATTATCACCATTTTACAGGTGGAGGAACTGAGATACAAAGTGGTTCAGTAATTTGCCAGAGGCCACTACGCACATAAACCACACAGCTGAGATTAGTCTGACAGAGTCTGATCCCTTGTTGGTGTGGCCATTGACTCCAGCATTTACTCTTGACATCAGAGGAGACTGAGCACTGACATTGTCTTGATTGGGCCCAATTAGAAGTAACTTTAGTAGTGGCTCTTAGGATGGTTTGTAAAATGAACTCTAGTTGTTCATGTCTAATGTTGCTTTTGTTGATTTCTCAAAAATAAAACTTAGATTTCACTGGATGAAACCTTGTGTTTTAGGGTGGAGCAAACAGGGAACAAATAATTTTGTATGGATTAAGATTTTCCATTCATTAAAAGCCTTACTCATATAGAAATGAAAAACTAAGACTTTATGTACAGCAATGCCTACTGTCTCATTCACAAAGAAAATGCAACATGTGAATGACTTGCATACACATGCTCATTGAGAGGATTTAGATGAGTTTATGTATGCAAAAAATGTGATGTGAAGGGAAATACCCATTGATCACAATATATCTGGATACACAGTTTAAAATAGTAGTTTTTCATAATTACAAGAATATCATATCTGCCACACTTAGACAGCATTTCAAATGAGCTAGAATGAACAAGAATGGTATTTTTATCCTTGTCTAGCCTTACCGCTTTAGAAAAGGTCATGATATTGCAAAACACATGTATTTTGGTTTTTGATTAATGTCTTTACTTCGTTTGTTGTTGTTGTGAACCGTGTACTGGCAGATACTACATAACTGAAAATTTCTAAGTTTATGAAGCTAAACAGCAGTTAATTTAGTTGCTTCCTTACTGATCATACTTAGCACTTCTGTAGCGCGCTACATCTTCAAGGGATTTATAATCAGTGTTTAACACTGGCAAGATCAGAGTACAGAAACAGAAGGCTTTGTACCATGTAAATTGGGGGTAACTTATCTGGTCAGTGGAGTTACACTTACAGAATTGGGGCAAGAGAACACCATCAGGCCTCCGGAATGCAGGTCTTGCCTAAAATCACTCTAGGAAGAAAGCTTGTGTCTCGTACCAATAGGAAGTTGATCCAATAAGCGTGATTGCCTCAATCTGCCTTGTATGCCTAATATCCTTGGACCAACAGAGCTACAACAAAAGAGCATAGAGTGATTCAGTAATAGAACTGATATGTTTTGGAATGAAGGAGGTACCAGTTTCATGATCAGTCTGGTAAGCAATATTGCCTCACTTGCAGTGTGTGTTCAACACTGCTCTCCCAGAGGAAGAAGAATGTCAATCAGGAGTGAATGTCTACAAAGATGCTGGCTGTTACTTATTTTGGATCCCTTGTATGCAGTTGTAACACAGCCAAGTTGGATCTCCTACCATGAAACAGATTTAAGGAGGGAGCAGGAGTGTAGGCTTTTCAGATACATAATTCTTACCTTAAAGTAAGTCTTTTCTGTTGGTCTGCATTTTATTTTATCTTTACAACGTAGGTAAAACTCAGCATTAGATAATTCCAGTGTTCTCTGTGCTGTTACACCGAGTTACTTTTTCTCACTATATTAATATATGATTCTGTAGTCTTACTTTTTGTGGAATATAATCTCAGTTTTGTAATTTGGAATATCAGATAAAATGCACATCTTCATTTTATCTGTTTTTGCTTTGTGGAACATAGGCAATATCCATTGCTCTGCTTGGGTGGTGAGAGATTCCTTTTTAAATAATTCTTAAAATTGAAAGGCAAGTTTATGAAAGTAACTAGCCTGTTTAGCATGTGTGATGTATGCTAATGCAACACAAACAAACTTGTTTGGGTTTTGTAATGTGAATTTTAATCACGCTTTTGATCCAAAAATCATTGAACACTGCATAGCAGAGTGACCCAAATTTGTTTCCTCTGCTTTTCCAGCTGCTGTGAGCCAATGTGAAGTAACTAGCTCACCTCGTATTTTGTGAGTACTGTTCATATAGATGGTCCCATGGACAGCAAAAGTTAGGAGCTATAGATGGTTAGCAGGTGATTGGAAATGCAGTTCTGTAGATAAGTGGTGTGTGCGTGTGTGTAGCTCGTCTGTTGTGACAGAGTACTCCCTAAACGCTGATGAATTTTTCCGTACTTCCTCGATGTTCCTCCTCCTGTACTGAGCAGACTTGAGGGCAATACATACACTTTTTGAATAGAACTCTTAAAAACGAAACTAAAACTGCAGTGCATAAGCATCAGAATTCACTCCATTCATTCTCAAGCCTGGCCTTTTCGAAGGTGGCAATTCCCACTTGATTTTGGTTCTCCGTTCCTTTAGGTCCCAACTATCAGCTCCAGTATTACAATAATGTCCAAAGATGCTAACTCTATTTTCACTCATGTAAACCAGGACGTGACTCCATTTAAATCAATGGAAGTTGACAGAAGGATCCCATTCTCTAATAATAGTAAACACATGAAGCTGTCTTTGAACTAGAGAAGTGACTTCCATGCTGGAATGAACTTTCAGGCAGTTGATTTAGATAAACGAATCCCAAGTACCGTTCTGATACAAAACTTCTGCAAGGCATCTGTCTCAATGAATCCATCCGTGTTTTTCAAAGTGGATCTTGATTTTTTCCTTCTCCCCCCACCCCCGTGGACAAATGGAGTTGGGAGAAAGGAAAAGTTGTGGAATTTTAAGTAGAAAATCATTTCTTTTTGAAACCTGTGGAATGAAAATGAATGTGAAAATTTTCTTGAAAATCTTTACCACGTTGGACCAACTCTCATTACCATGCAGCAAAATATGCCTGTTTGCTATTTTTCTTTATGAAATTCAGATGCCTTTGCCTGGAGGCACTTGTTCAGCTGTATACTGAGTGCTGCCTACTGAAACCAGGCAGCCCCTGGTCACTTGTGCCTGATTATAAGGCCCTTCCTGATGATGATCTACCAAAGTTTTTGAGCTCTCACCCAGAATGTGAAGGACTACTTGTTCAAGTCCCTGTTCTGCCTGATGAGGAGAGAGGATTTGACCAAGGATCTGTCACCTCTCAGGCTGTGTCCTATCCCAGGGGTTATAGAGTCACTCACTGTTTCTCTAGCCCAAATAATATTTAGTTAAAATGGAACTTCAATAACAGAGAGTGAGACTTACTTCAGAATAGATGAGTAATCAGAGCAGGCACCTGAAAAGTGGCCAATCCCTCTGCAGAATGAGGTTTGAACCAATGATCTCTCTTATCTGAGGTGAGTACCCTAACCAATAAGCTAAAGGTTATGCAAGAGGTGTGTACCTTTCCATCCCACATTTTCTATGGGGCTAGGCAACTGGGCCCTGCATGTGATTTATGCAAGTAGTGCCTGTCTTCCACCCAGTTCAGCAATTGCTCCTGGAGACAGGCTTCTTTCTGCAGTCTGCACTTAAATGCCTAAGCTCTGTGAGAGGGGAAGGATGTGGGATACATCCTTTCTCCTCCACAGTATCTCCCATTGATTAACATAGGTGACTCATGGCTTTAAGGATGGTGTTCTCTACAATGCCTTTCTCTCCTCATTTGTTGTATAGAGAGCTTAAGTGCCTAATTCAAGCTGTGTGAATTGCAGTTAGGCACTATGATCCTGAGTGTCACAACACCCAAGTCTCTGTTGATTCAGGCCTTAAGGCAGGGGTGTCAAACTCTTGCTGTGATGGGCAAGATTTGACTTAAATATATGTTGTGGGCCATATATAACATAAATGGAAATAGTAGGGCACTCTCATGGCATCAGAGAGCAATGTGTATGCGAGACTGGTCTCCACAAGACCACATTCTTCCTCTCAGGGAGAGCGTGTGGTCTCATGGAGCACGTTCTCACATATCCAGCACTCCACTGTGCAGAGGCTGCTTTTGGGGTAAGTGAAGTAGGTGGTTGCCTAGGACCCTGAGCAGTAAGGGGGCCCCGTAGCGGTCACCTGCTTCACTTACCCTGGCGCTCATACTGTCGGGGAGCAGGGGGCCGCGGACTGCCAGGGCCAGAGGCTGCAGTGCTCACCTGGCCTCTCTGCACCAGAGGTGCAGCAGCACTCTCCACGTACACCCAGAAAGCTATGCCTCACCAGGGGGAGGGACGAGAGCAGCCAGCATGGCGCTGTGATTTGCCAGGAGTGGAGTCCCTTAGAGCGGCCCGCTCCAAAGAGTTCGGGCTGCTTCACCCTAGGCCTGAACAGACCTGATCCAGGGCCTGAGGGGCGAGGCAGCCTCTACTCAGGCCGGGGCTGGCTGGGGGTGAAGTGGCTTAAACTCTTCAGAGTGGGCTGCTCCAGGGAGACTCACTCTTGGAAACCCGCAGGGAGGTGCGTCTGGCTAAGTGTACACAGGGAGCACTACTGCACCCCCAGTGCAGAGAGGGCAGGTGGGCAGTGCAGCCTCTGGCCCAGGAAGTCTGTGGGTCCTCGTCCCCCCCCCCAGGGTGTTGGGCCTGGGGGGTTGCTTAGGGCAGCAGTGGGGGCCTGGCGTCCAGGTGAGGGTGGCATTGGGGGCCTGTGGGGATCCCCTAAAGGGCCCTCACCTAGGGCTCCCAGTTGTCTAAGGCCACCTCTGCCACAGTGTTGCAGGACCTGACGTTCTTGGACAGTGGTACGCTGGGCAGAGTGCAGTCAGGCACGTTGAGCAAGATGTATTCTTATCAGTGTTGTTCTGTGTCTGGTGCTGATATCAGTTTGGCTGTGTGTGTGAATGTGTGCGTGAGTCTCTGAAGGTGTGTTCCCTCAGGATTACCCCTGGCTCAGGTCTCTAGTGGGAACTTGTTAGCCCAGTGATCTAGAGCCTGGCTTGGATCTTAAGCAGGGACTGAGTTAGCCTGGTGATCCTAAGCCAAGGTGTTCCTTTGGTTAACACTTTGGGTTACCTTTGGTTCAAATTGCTAGTGGGAACTCCGTTAGCCCAGTGATTTGGAGCCTAGGCATACCCTGTGTGCAAGAGGTAAACTGAGGCAACACTCATGATCGAGGAAACCAACATGACCATGGGTCTTTGTAGAAACGAAAGTGCCAGCCTAGGCTTTATTGCAACGTAGCACTATGGCAAACAATCCATATCAATAGATTTGTTGGCAGTATTGGTGCTTTCAATGCAACGGAACAGCTCAACTGACAGCGGGACTCGCTGTCACCCTCTTGGCTGCATGAAGTCTGAGCTCTAGGGTTCCTACTTTTATACCTTATCTGCCTTTACCTTAATTGATCCGTGCACCCCTTCTTTGATGCCGCCTCTTAATTTGATAGGTCCCTGGGCATCACCATCCATCAAGGTGTCACGTTTTGGCCAAACCTCTCCTTTGCACAGGTCACTTATGCAGAGCATACCTCCTTATCCATTTTGGCATGAATCTGGCCTACCACCACCTTTCTTCAAGTACATTCTCATCTTTATACATATTATTGCAGTTTCATCTTATTTCATGCCAATTTTGATGAACTTATATTTTTGCAACCTGTCTCGTGGTCCCTTCAATTCATGCCCAGTGTGCATGCCATTCAGGTCCACTTTCCTGGATTACTTTGCTAGGCCTTGAGCCAATATCTAGATGCTTCAACGTATCTTTCCTAGCGTTTTACTTTCTCCTACATGCACCATCTTGGCGCACTGAGTATGCAAGATCACACTCAGAATCTCAGGGAGTGTGTGTGAACCCATGGAGCACAGTCATGGGCTGGATGGAAGAGGTTTGTGGGCCACATGTTTGACATCCCTGCTTGAGCCAAACGAAGTCAAGCATACTCTGACTCCCTTTGATTTCAGTAGACTTCAGATTAGGTCTGCAAAATAGCAGCCAGCTCTCTAACACTTATTATGTTGTCTAATAGGACAGAGCAACCTATTTTAAAAATTGGGAATTGTTGACAAACTTAATCCCATATCCTCAAAGGTATTTGGAGCGTCAACTCCCATTGATATTAATGAGAGTTAAGTGCCTTAACACCTCTGAAGATTTGGGCCACATTGCTTTAGGTGTAAGTCAAGTTTAAGTGATGTAAAAATGGAGAACCACAAAGAAATGACACAGAGAAGTCCCACATCTAATTTCTTCCCATCAATAACATTCTTTATGAAGTTTCAGAGAATGCCTTCTGTCATAAAATCCACAAGATGTGATGCTGTGAGCTTAGTTTGGGTTATTTCCAGCCTTCAAGCTTCCTTCTTTTTGGAAGCCTGTGGAGCCAAGGCTATTTATTAAAGTGTTACACAAAATAAATACAAGGGCCAGATGGTGAACCCCTTATATTTGTGAGAAGTTACTCATCTGACAGGCCTTTTGAGGAAGGGCCCAAGCCTGTCTTTGTTGTGTGTGAAGCGGAGCATCCTGCACTGAACAAATAATTAATAATGATAACCACTGCTGCTCCTAGTGTTGCCAGAGGCCATGGAGAAGAGAAGGTAGGAGTGACGGACATTGATAGTACTCAGAGTCCAAGACTTTTAGGGTTTCCTAGAGAAATTTGATGTTGCATAAATCAATATTGTAGAATCAGAGCAGGTTTATTTCTCTATTTGAATTGCATTAGATGTGTATTTAAATTGTCCTAGCAGAATAGATCAGTGCTCCATCTAATCTGACATTTTGCCTCTCTCAATGACCAAGCTTGAATGGCTCAAAAAAACAAAACAAAACCCACAACCCTCACTGTGTGCCCACTATAGATCAGGCACTTTCCAAACAGGGAAAACAGATGGGCCTCACTTCAAGAACCTCATGATCTAAGGACTAACAAATAGACAAGTTACTAAAGGGAAGGGGAAGAGTAATAGGCAGAGGAGACTTGATTTATACAGGCATCTTGAGTCCCTCTAATCAGCATGACGTATAGGGATTTAAATCTGGATGATGTCACGGAAGTTGTGCGAAAAATAAGGGGCAGTGGGGTAAGCATGGGAGAGGTGAAGAAAAAGGTAAAACAGGAGTATCATACTCATTTACTATGGTGGGCTAGATTTGACTTAAATACACTTCAAGGAGGTTATATATACCACAAATCAAAATACTACGGTGCTCTCATGGCATCATGGAATGCTGCATATGTGAAACTGCTACACGATACTTTTTGTTAGGGAGAGAGAGTGATCTTGTGGAGCACAGACTAGCATACCTAGTGCTCCATGATGTTGCAAGATCTGACACTCTTGTGGCATTGTGGATCACTGGGTATATAAGAGCACACACTCTCTCTTTCTCTGTTAGGGTAAGCGTGGTCCGGCGGAGTGCAGTCACAGGCCAGATGAAGAGATTTGCAGGCTGTATGTTTGACAACACTGGAGTAAACAACGATAGTAAAGTTGGCAAGCAGAAGACTCAGAGCAAACTGAAGCTTGCTAAGAAGGCGTATAGGGATGGAAAGAGTTAAATAAAGCCTTTAAGGGGGGTTAACATTTAAATAAGAAACAATAGCAGATGGAGAGCCAGCCAGATCAGAGATGGAAGCTACACAATCAAATTGGTGAGCAAGGAAAATTAATTTAATGACTGTAGTTTGCGGACTGAAAAGAGTGATGTGTGGGTTAGAGGGACAGGAGTTCTTTCAGATGTGGGTTGATGAAAGAGAGGAGCTGAAGTCCAAATCTCCCAAGGGACTTGTGTGTTGCAATTTTAAAGTTAGAGGTGTTTTGAAAATCACTGGAATCCTGAAATCTTTTATTAGACACCTGAATTCATAGAATCATAGAAACATAGGGTAGGAAGGGACCTCATAGGTTATCTAGTCCAACCCCCTGCCAGTGGCAGGACCACTCCCACTAAACCATCCCAGTCATGGTTTTGTCCAGCCAGGCCTTAAACACCTCCAAAGATGGAGACCCCACCACCTCCCTAGGCAGCTCATTCCAATGCTTCATCACTCTCCTAGTAAAAAAGTTTTTTCTAATATCCAGCCTCGACTTCCCCAACCACAACTTGAGACCATTGCTCCTCGTTCTGTCCTTTGTTACTACCTAGAACAGTTGAGCTCCATCTTCCTTGGAGCATCCCTTCAAGTAGTTGAAGGTTGCTATCAGCTCCCCCTTCAATCTTCTCTTCTGCAGACTAAGTAAGCCTAATGCTTTCAGTCTTTCCTCATAGGGCTTGTGCTCCAGCCCTTTTATCATTTTGGTTGCCCTCCATTGGACTCTCTCTAGCATGTCCCTGTCCTTTTTGTAGTGGGGAGCCCCAAACTGAACACAGTATTCTAGATGTGGCCTCACCAGTGCAGAATAGAGGGGAATGATCACATCCCTTGATCTGCTGGTAATACTTCTTTTGATGCAGCCCAGTATGCCATTGGCCTTTTTGGCAGCAAGAGCACACTGCTGACTCATATCTAGCTTCCCATCCACCATGACCCCCAGGTCCTTTTCTACACTGCTGCTACTTAACTGAATGTTCCCCAGCCTGTAGCAGTGCATGGGGTTTTTCCATCCCACGTGCAGGATTTTACACTTGTCCTTACTGAACCTCATAAGATTTCTATTGGCCCACTGTTCCAATTTATCTAGGTCTCCCTGAATCCTGTCCTTGCCCTCCAACGTGTCTACTGTTCCCCCCAGCTTGGTGTCACCCGCGAACTTACTGAGAGTGCAGTCTATTCCATCCTCCAGATCATTGATGAAAATGTTGAACAGAACTGGCCCCAGGACCGACCCCCTGGGGCACACCACTCGTGACTGGTTGCCAGCTAGACATGGATCCATTGATTCCTACACGCTGAAACCATTGATCTAGCCAGTTTTCTATCCACCCTATAGTCCACCTATCCAACCCATAATTCCTTAATTTGCCAATGAGAATGCTGTGGGAAACTGTATCAAAAGCCTTGCTAAAATCAAGGTATATCACATCAACGGTTCTTCCTGCATTGAGAAAACCAGTCATCTGATCATAGAAGGAGATGAGATTGGTCAGGCATGATTTACCCTTGGTGAACCCATGCTGACTGTTCCTGATCACTTTATTTTCCTCTAAGTGTTTGAGGATGGCTTCTTTGAGAACCTGCTCCATAATTTTTCCAGGGATTGAGATGAGGCTGACAGGTCTGTAATTCCCCGGATCCTCCATTTTCCCTTTCTTGAAAATAGGCACTACATTTGCTTTTTTCCAATCCTCTGGCACCTCCCCCGTTCTCCATGAGTTTTGAAAGAGAACGGCCAGGGGTGCTGCTATCTCATCGGCCAATTCCCTTAGAACTCTTGGATGCAATTTGTCCCGCCCCATGGACTTGTGTGCATCCAGTTTCTTTAAGTAGTCCCTAACCTGACCTTCCATTACCAAGGGCCTCTCTTCTTCTTTCCAATCTGCCATACCCACGGTAGTGGGATGGGAGCCGACCCTGCCTGTGAATTCTTTATATAACACATAGGTAGAGACAGGCACTTGAGAATGGGATCCACAAAAGCTGGCACAGGAGGCGCTGAGCCTCCTAAACCGGCCAATGGAAGATATCACTGACAGGGATGTGTCATAAGTGCCACTCTTTCACTGAGATAGGTGCCTCAGTCCAGGCAGAAGGGAGAAATTTATCAGTACTTGCCTTCCATATGTGGAATTGGCACCTAAGCCAGTCTTGCAAAAGCTGCTTATGTGCATGACTATCTCCACACACTGAGGGAGAGAATCTTAAGCTCAGTTGTTAAAACTGTTCTCCTAGGTAAGGCAGGCCATGCTTCAGTTCCCTCTTTTACCCAATGAGGAGAAGAGATTTGAAGAGGAATTCCCCTCTTTCAAAGGAATGCCCCAACCGTTAGACTATAGAGTCATTTTCACTCTTTGTGTCTTCCTCAATTCATGTTAATTACTTAACACAAAGTTGAAGAGCTTCAACAAGAGCAACTGAGAGAGCCCCACATTAGACTGTTGTATAATCCAGTGGTTAGGGTACTCATCTGAGTGTTGGGAGATCCTTCTGTTCATTAGAGTGAGCAGAGTTTTGAATTGGGGTCTCTCCATAAGTGCATGATTTACCACTTGCTCCATTTTGTATGGATTTAGGTCCACTCTGAACATACCTGCTGGATCCAGCCCTGCAAGTGAGATGGACAACCTAGTCCATATTTGCACCTGGTGTGAAGATTGAACTTGGGCTTAGGTGTGAAATAGGGGCCCTGATACCTATCTGTGGCAGCAGCATGCATACTCACAGGCAGGAACTTAGATACCCAGAAATATTTTACCAGGAAAAGGTAGTCACCTAGGCTATGTCTACACCAAAAATCTTAGTTTAGACTTGGTTACTCTGAACTAAGTGGTTCGAAAGTTAGTTTGAACTAAGCATGTTTTTTTTTTTTTAGTTCAAACTAACTTTTAAAAAAGCATGGCTAGTTTGAACTAAAAGTTAGTTCGAACTAAAAACGTTCAAACTTATTTAGTTCAAACTAGCATGTCTCCATTGGGCTAGTTCAAAATAGAAATGCAAATGAGTTTGGACTAACCAGCTGAACTAACTAGTTCAAACTAACCTTTGATTAGATCAAACTAAAATTCTTTTTAGTTCAAACTAGCCAAAGGCTAGTGTAGACAGGATTCAAATTAGTCCAGGCTAAGCTTGCAAGCATAGATATATCCCTAGTGCTGATCGGGTGTTTTGTGAATAGCAACAGCATCTAAATCCCTTTTGAGGATCTGGGCCTGAGTTACCTGTTGAACCTGGAGTGCTCAGATCAGGTAAGACCCATCGTTCAATCAGGAATTCATAAATAGGACTGGATGCTTCTCAGCAAGAGCTGGTAGCTTGAGAAGAAAGAAGATGGGTTCGGAGAAGAATCCTCCATAGCTGAAAGTGGAGGTTAATATGTATTTCATTTATTCCTGGTCAAAACCCTTCTACGTTCATTTAGGTTGTGCTCTTAAATGTGTATTAAACTATATGCTGCCCACTCCAAAGTTCCAGATGACTAGGGTGGTTTAAGGAACAGCTACCATTTGAATTAAAACATAACACAATTATAACCAGCTCCCAGAAAGGGATGTTATTTCATCTGAGAAGGGTTCTGGTGTGAGATGGTTCCACTGTGGTTTTCTCTATATACCACAAAAAAAGCAAGATTCCAATGGCTCTTTAAAAACTAACAAATTCCTTCTACCATCACAGTGGATCTTTTTTTTACAATATGGCATCATAAGCCAAGATAGTAATGAAGGAGACATCATCTTGATTCTAGTTGTGATCAGTGTGAGCTGAAATGAGACTGCTTGGGCCTTCTAGGGCAGGATCTTGTGGATGATGTCAGGGAGGTTATATCAAATATCGGAGTCAATATGGATGCAGGTATAGAGGTTATTGTGAGGCAACAATCAAGAAAGAGCTGTGTAACCCAATAGTTAGATCACTGAACTGGAACTCAGGATACACATATTCTGTTTTTGTTTCTGCTTGTGACCTTGGGCAAGTTACTTGCCCTTTTTGCCTCATTTTTATCATCTCCAAACTATAAAGGACTTGAGATCCATGAATGAAAAGTATTCTGTGAAAGCTAGGTGGTGATATTTTATTATATCAACTAGGGTAACTGCTGATTCATATAAACCAGGTGTGGCCAAACTCTGGCTTGGGAGCTGCATGTGGCTCTTGAATGAAAAAGTGTGGCTCATGGAAGAATGTCAGCAAATCAATTTAGTGGGTAAAAGTATATGGCTATATGCCTCAGTGTGGCTCTTGAAGGTTTAATAATCAACTTGTGTGACTCTTGAGGTCTGTTAGTTTGGCCACTTCTGAAAACCTTAAACTGTTTTAAAATCTTACTGATCTTTTTGCCTAACTAGTATACTAAGCTGTAAGTTCCACAAGTTAGTTTGTAAATAAATGTCCCTCTTAACCACTTAAATTCCAGCAGGTTTCCTCTATTCCAACACTTCTAAACCTTTTCAGTAACACGGCACACTTCAATGAGACAGTTCAACAGCAGATCCAACTTTTTCAGCTGAATTGGTTGCTCACAAATGTCACATTTACTTACATTTACTATAGTTACAGTCTTTTGAGTGGTTTGCAACATAGTGCATACAACAAGCTAAAGAATGATCAAATGCATTAATGTTTCAAATCCACTGGGAAAAAAAAATACGTCATCTCAGTTTTGCCCTTTGTTCACCTGCATTTAGAATATTCACATTTTAGAACTGAAAGATCAATATCTTGGTTTAATTTGATTAATTTTTATGAGTTTTCTGAGTTGTAATTTTGGTTCGATAGAATATTGTTTAAGGTGAGAATGTTTGTTTTACATTGATTTTTACTACCTTTGTACAACACTTCACAGCACACTGGTTGAGAACCACTGCTCTATTCTTCCTATCGTTAAAGGCATTTGGTTTCTGTTTTCATACAAGTTATTATTTCACGTATATCAATTCTGTCACCTTTTACTCTTCTTTCCAAATGAAATAGTTCTAGTCTTCTTCCTTCTGCATTCAGAAATCCCCCTATATGTTTATCACTTTTGTTGCCTCTAGCGATCTAATCTAGTTATCTATCACTACGTCTCCCTGGATCTTTTAAAGCTAGTTCAAAAGCCATCAGCATGAAGGAGACTTAAAGATGACCTTCTGGTTGAAGCACATTGGGAGTCCAGTGTTTATTCCCAGATCTCTTGTGATGTAGTCTTGAGCTTGTTGTTTAGCCGCTGTGCATCTCGGCTTCCCCATCTGCACAAAGGCATAATATTTACATGTGGGTGTTGTAAGGCTTAATTACCAGAAAGTACTGCCTGATCATTGGCTGGAAAGAGCTGTAGAAGTGCAGCATATGAAATATAATGTAATTTGTTTTTCCAAGGGATGACTGTGTGTTTGTCTAAGATATGTAATTCATTTTTAACTCTTTGCATGGCCTATGAATATTCTGTATAGGCTACACTCACTCAACATTCAGTTCCAAAAAAATTCATCTGGGTCATTTCTCTTTGGTATTTATGGTATCATATAGAATATTTGAATTACATTAGACAGCAGGTAGACTCATAATTTTCATGTATCCTTGAGGACTGAGAGAGACCCAGCTTAAAGTCCTGCCACTGTTGTAAAAGTGGAAAACAGCGGTCTTGGTTCTCCTGTATAGTAGTGTTGTGTAAGGAGGTGCTAAGTACCTTCCACTCTCATTCCTGCTTACTACATTCCAGCATCAGGCTATAAAGACAGCTGGTTTGGCCCCAGTTTAAGTAAACTAATTGCTGTAAATTGTGCTGTTTAGGAAAAGCAAGCTCTACAAAAGCACTGTTAAGGATGACCAAACTGACTAGATGCTAGCGCAGTTGGATGACAAACAGGATTTCTGACATTTTTAATGTGAAGCTTGGGGATATCTCTGTTAGGACTAAAATTGTGCGTTTCTTACCTGCTCTATATTTCCCTCATTCCTTTCCTTTTCCTTTTTCCTTGGCACACCTCATTCCTCAAGTAGCACCCACAAAACAAATACTAAGTGGTGCTAGTTTCAGACCACCTTTAGTTAGTATATATCTCTCTCACACACACACACACACACACTCTCTCTCTCTCTCTCTCTCTCTCTCTCTCTCTCTCTCTCTCTTTGTTTGGTCTTCTTTCTGGTCACTCTAAAGACTGGGCCCCTTCTTAGAGTGAGCTTAAAAAAAAAACAATGCACAAATGATGTGAAAAAACTTGCAGGGAAGTCTGCAGGGCTACTGCATGATTAAGGGTAATGGAACTGGGCCTAAAGTTTTGTATGTAGGCAGGTATAGTCTCTGCAACTCTTAAAGGAAGAGAGCTTTGGACTGCATTGTTTAGCAGGGGAAGCCAGTTGTGGTTTATTTTTAACTCCCACCTCCATTACAGATAAAGTTTTTGTGTGTGAAGGGAGAATTTCCTGTGAAAATCAATGGAATCTCTCAAATTTTCAAAGCCTAGGTCTATGCTGCTTCTAGCCCCACTCTCATGAGCAGCTGGCTCTGCCATCCTCTCTCTCTCTCTCTCTCTGTGCTATGGCCATTTTGGAAATCTGAGCGTGGACTAAATTTGCTCTTTCACCCAAGCTGTTATCACACACATTTCCCTCACACTTTAAAATTATGCCTTCCAAACATTTTCTGACGTAAAGTTAAGTCATCTATTACCAAAGTGATTTTTCAGTCCTTGTGGGCATGTTTTTTCTTTCTTTTTATATAGTTCAGATACTTTCAAGCTCTTTTACACAGGCAGCCAGGGATCAGTTGCTGTGTACATTCAGAAATACATAGTTTAAAAATTACTCTGCACCCTAATACAAATGGTGATATTCCCCTGTTATAGATACCTTTTTAAAAAGCTTACTTGAATGCAGTGTCGCATTCTTTATGCAAGCTATTGGGCCACACAACATAGTACAAAACAGTGTTAATGGTTTTTTCCCCTTCCTAGCTTTGAACCCAAACCTACAGCTGTATCTGAACAAATGGGCCCCTTTCACACCGACTCACAGGCCACAGCGAAGGCAGACCCTATATCTTTGCAGAGCCACCGGAAAGTCAGACTATTCACTTACAGCACTCTGAGCTTCTGGAGCCTCCATCCTTCAGTCTGTCGCTTAGTAAAGCCGTCCATCCCTAGCCTCCAAATCCAAACACTTTGCTCACGTTCAGATCCCAGTTTTTCTCCTCAGAATTTCCACTTGAGTTCTGTCTGCTGTCATTGGCGTCAGTGGGAACAAATAAAGATTCCCACCCCCAGTCCCCTACAACTGCTTTCCTTAAAGCTTTTGGCACTCTTGCTTTAAATACTTGTTTTTTCGCTTTCCAGGTTTCAATAGCGTGCATCTGTTTTTTAGAACCGATTTGTCCTAAAATAGCAATAAGATGATAAAACAAAAAATGTGGAGTTTGTAGGTTTTAAACTAAGACTTTTCTCTCATTTTCCAGTTCCTTGTTTAGCAATCATTATTAACTAAGCTCACCATGAAGAAAACAGAGCGTTACTCCCTGGAGCATGTCAGCTTGATAACACATCCAGCTCTTTTCTAGAATCATCCTAGTGTAACTTGTCATTTCCCCCTAAATGCCCTGGAAAGACCTTTGTTTTAAGGTTGCAGTTGCTGTTTGTGTGCAATACAGCTGTGGCAAACACAACCTCTGAAACTCCCAGATCTTATGTTTGGGTTAATATTAAAGAAGAAAGAATAAAAATGCCAGACACACACAAATTAGGTTAGGACCAGTGTTCCCTCTAATTACTCGTAGACTGTGTGCACAAACAATTTCTTTGTGTGCACAAGAACATTTCTTTGTGAGCACCAATATTAGCAATATTGATTTTTGTGCGCACTTTATTTTGTTGTGTGCACAGGTTTCATAACCTGTGTGCACGCACATGTGCACAGCTTAGAGGGAACAGTGGTTAGGACCCAGTGAAAGCCTTTTGGAGTGGGAGGAGAAGCATGACAAGTACATTCACTGTATTGAAGACAAAAAGTAAACCAATAAATGTTCTAGGTTTGCAGGAGAGGGAACGGAGAAGGAAGAGAACAAGAAGAGGAATCTAGTCAGAAATGAAGAATTTTTAATCTTTAGCTTTGGCTTGGAACTACTTAAGCATACCATAATTGCATCACAAAAGGTATGCATACCCTGAAACCAAAAAGGAAACAGGAAGGCAAGACCAAATGGTGTGATGAACTAAACAGGTGACCTTCAGGGACTGGAAATCTAGCCTTGGTAAAGCCAAAGGAAAGGAGCATACATTAAAGGCAGGAAAAATGTAAAATGAGAAGTAGGAAAACTACCGGTAGGAGGAAATTTTTCAAGAGTTAATAGCAAAATACATTTTAAAAATTTTAATAAAACCCAAACAGTTTCAATAGAGCTGATGGATCTGCTACATTAGTTACAGTTTAGGGTGCAATTAAAGATAATCAAGGACATTGCAGATACTAGCTTATTTCTTTGCTTCAGTCTTCAGCATAGAGGATGCTGGGAAGATACCCAGCCCATACCTATTACATTCAGATAATAAAAAAATGAAGCCCTATCTGAGAGTGAAGTGTAGGAAGAGGAATTACAGGGTCACATTGGTAAAGCACCAAGTCTTCTAGATCAGATGACATGAACCAAGGGTTCTGAAGAAATTTAAGAATGAAGTGGCTGATAGTTGCCAACAGAATTGTACGATCTCTCATTAAAATCGGTTACCTTGATGCACCTGAGAATGGGAGGATGGTACCTATCTTTTACAAAGGTGCTAATTTTTGACCAGGAAAATTAGTTCAAAGAATTAAGGAGTTCTAAATCACTACCACGAACACCAAAGGAGTACTCTCAGATTAATATTTCATACATTTATTAAATATCTGAAGGGTAAGGTGACAGATTTACAGATGAGAGAAGACTGGGTAACTTCAAAGGAGCCTAATGAAGCCAAGTGAAGAGGCACAATGAAATTTATGAAAAACAAACAAGGAGTCCTGTGGCACTTAGACTAATACATTTATTGCATGAGCTTTTGAGAGGGAAAATCCCACTTCAGAGTTGACAAATACAGTTTAATGCACACAGGCAAAAATTAATTTGAACTATTAGTACACGTTACTGGTAGGGTGACCACGTAGCAAGTGTGGAAAAGTTAGTACCTGGTCTGGCGGGAGGGTGCCCTAAAATGACCATACCAACTTGGGAAAAGACCCTGAATCATTTTGAACAAATCAATGAAAACTTCTCCAGTTGAGGGTGGAGGGAAGGCAAATAAAACATGCTGACATATAAAGAATGGGATAGGTAGTGGTATTAGAAATATTCTAATTTAATGCAATTGTATGCCCTCACCTGGGTGAGGTTTTCACACGTTTCAGTCCCATTCTGACGAGTAAACAAGCTGGAGAGCTGTAAAGGGGGCAGATGGGCATAAAAGAGCGTTAAAAGCCAAGGTTTTCTCTGGCGCAGATACATAAGCGTAAGGCTGCCTTCCAAGCATGCTTTGCAAGCTGTGATGTAGTGGATGTACCAGAATCTGGTCCCAGGTGAGAGTGCTGATGACAGGGCTGTGGAGATTGTAAACAGCTCACAGGGCAGCCTTGGGAAGCTTCTCTGACTTAGACAGGCCCCAAAATTGCCTAAGTGATGTTGGGAGTCTCTCTAGTTGCTGTGGAGCAGCCTAAGACTGGGAGGGCACATAGGTGGCTTAATGCCAGGGCTTGAATCATGGCTGAATCCTTTGGATTGTTGTTTTGGCACTTTTGCGGGGCATTCCGGTACTTTTCGTTACTGCCTAATTCCAGGAGTACTGAAAGTGCATTCTGACACATCTTTTTTCAGTTCCACAGGGGTAGCCATGTTAGTCTAGCTCAGCAAAACAAACAAGGAGTCCTGTGGCACTTTTAAAGACTAACAAGTTTACTTATTATGTGAACTTTTGTGGGAAAGCTCATGTGATGATAAATTTATTAGTCTTTAAAAGTGCCACAGGACTCCTTGTTTCTTTTTTCCAGGACTCTCCACCTGCATAAAGCCATAATAGCTCTCTCTGGAGTGTCATTCTGTGTTGCACCCAAGAGGTCCCCACACAAATTCACACCAACAGGGTCAGTTTTGGTCACCTGCTCTTAAAAAGAGATATAGCAGACGTAGAAGGTGCCCAAAGATGGGTGGTGGTAAATGTCTTCCCTTACTATATACAAAATGGAGAATGAGGTAGAGGAGATGCACTTCATTTTACTTGTTCCCAGAACGCAAGAACAGGGGTGGTTTGACAATGATAAAGCTTTTCAAAGAGCAACATTCTTCTGACCATGAATTTTATTAAAATACCAAAACTCTTGTTATCCCAAAGGTAGCCTCTGCTTTTCTGATGAGCATCTTTCTGGAACTCCTGCCCAACCCCCAGTCTGGCTTTCCGCTATAAATTTAAAGAAACAGTTCACATTCTCACCAAGAGGCCATTTAGTAAATGGAATGTCAGCCCATTTAACACTGTTTAAATGAAATGTATTTTACCCAATTCATAATTTACCTGTGGACCTCCTCTACACAGGTGTTACAAAAGGAAAGGGCTTACTGTAATTTGTTAACTTCAGCTCTGGATGGTAGCAATGGATGCCACTAGTCTTCAGCAGCATTCCCACACCCTGGTCCTGGCTGGCACTGCTCCCCAAGTGACTAGGCATCAAGTCAGGACCATGGCTGAATTACTGCGTATAGCCAGCTATCAAGATGGCTTAGTTCATGATTTCATCCTAAACCCGCACCAAAAACTCCAGCTAAAGTCAAGGTGCCCCTTTCCTGAAATAGTTTAGCCTATCATATGGTATATCAGACATGAACTTTCTGAGGAACAGCAGTAACTGATGGTCAGATCCACAGTGCATTTCCTGGTAGATGAGTCAGATTTGTGTCCTCTTGTCTCTTGATCAGCTCGTGTGTCCCTTAAAACAGTTATGTGAACCAAAAGGTCACGGGGTGGTTTAATTTCCATCTTTACTGTTGGGATTGCTTAAGCTTCCCATCCTGTCCCTGTGGAGCTCAAGAACAAACAGCATGTCAGCTAGTTATGGACTGTCCTCTGTATCATCTAGGTGGTGAATGGATGTGCTTGATGTCTCTGGATGACACTGCCATGATAGAGTGACTACATCATTTATCCAACACTTAATTCATTATGTTGTCAGACACCATACACCAGTAGTAGCAGTGTTTAGGCTTCTGATGAATAGAGACGTCTGATTGGAGCTAATAGGGAAGGGCAGGAGAAGACTGTAAAACTTGTCTAAAAGCATAAGAATGAGAGAAAGTGGGGAGGGAAAAATGTACAGAAAAGATAAGGAAAGAGAGAACTTGGAGAAGTGAGAAAATGGATCAAAAAAGGAGAGATGACCATAACTGCATCAGGATATGGTATGCGTGGACTTGATTGTGTGTGGGACGGCGGGGGGGGGGGGGGGCTCCTTACACAAAGCCATTCTACAGATGTACGGAATTAAAAAAAAAAAAAAAAAAAAAAAGTAGTCTTTGGAATTTCTAATCAGTGATGGTGGTGATAACACAATAAGGAAGTTAGTCTATTTAAAATGATTTATTTTTAATTGTTTTTGAAGATCAATAAACATGGAGCTATAAACTAACGTAATTATAACAGACTTTGAATAAACTTGTAACAAATATTGTCAAAATAATTCCATAGCGTGTCTAGTAAGCAAAGAGGAACGCTTATAAACATTTTAAGACTGTGAAGTAAAGTTCATGTGCTGTATTTGAAAACCTAATTCACTCTTGTGACATCTATTTTATGTTCCATGATATAGTACAACAATGCAGTTAGAAATCCATCTGCTAAATGATAACCTCCCTGCAGATTTCAAGTTCATTGCTGTGAACTTGATCTTCCCTCTTACTAGCCAATGGTAAAAGTGCCATGGATTTCAAAGTGAATGGGGTTGAGCCCTACACATGGTCTCCCTATAGAGATTTTCTAATCCGTAGGCTACTTTTCTTGTTCTAATGGCTTTTTTTATCCTTATTCGCATAGTGGTCACATTTCTACTGAAAATTGATTCTGCTGCTAGCAAATATTTTCATTTAAAAATGTGCTTACATGAAATCTTGACTGTTCTGGGGGTGGCCAAGAAAGAATTTGAGAGGAAACTCGAATTAAGAAAATTACTAGTTTATGGGAAGGAATAGGATATGATTAAAGCCCAGAATAAACACCTTTAATCTTACAGCTAATATGATATTTGTGGGATTTGAGGATTACAGGGTGCTCGTGAATAATCAGAGTTCAAAATTCTGATCTTTCTGTAGCCTGCAGTATCTTAGGATCCAAAGCTCACCAATAAAAATTGTAGGGGGAAAACTATTTAGAGAATTAAAATGAAGAGCTTTGTCAGAACCCAAATCACAGTGGTGAGACATTGGACTGAACTATGTTTCCATATACAGCCCATGGGCTTGGCTTCATTGTTTAAAAAACAAAAACAAAAAACAAACCTGATTAATACTAATTCATATCAGATCAAATATATACAAGTGAGAGAATTCCTAGAATCTTCTGATTCTAGTTGGCAACAGTGTTATAGGGGACTGCCAGGTCTGTTATAGATAAAGTTTATGCTCTTATTAAAAAAGACTTTTTTTCCTCTAAGCATATATTTTGCATTTCAGATTTTGTAGTTCTTTAATTATGCAAGGAAAAACGTGGCCTTTTCACTCATCATCCATTGGTCTGTTCTTCCCTCATTCACTTGCAAAGTATTTCTGTGGCCTGGTCTACACTACAGACTTATGTCAGTGTAACTGTCACTCAGGGTTGTGGAAAATCCAAACTCCTGAACGATGCAGTTACCCTGACTTCATCCCCATTGGAGACAGCCTCTTGCAAACACAGAGCTTTCTCATACCTACCGGTACAAATGCTACCTGCACTCCAGCAGCTGGAGTATGTAGCTGTCCTATCAGCATAGATAGTGTCTTCCTTAAGAACTACATTGGTACAGCTGCTCCGTCCCAGTGCTGCAGGTGTAGACCAGCCCTGAGTTTTATAGAAACTTGCATTTGAAAGTCTAGTAATTTGGCTTGCAGCTTTGTCTAATGGACTGAGAATATTGGATGCTAAATTTCTAGTCATTGACAGTTTCAGCATTCTGTACCTTCCAGAGAAACCCATGAAATGAGGGTACAGTGTATCACTGGAAAATATATCCCCACACAAATTTACAGGTTATGATGGAAGTTATTTTTAGTTGTGTACGAGACAGGGAGAGAGAAGAAGGGGGAGAGAAGTTAGATCACTGTTTCCTCTTTCATGATAAATCCTGGCCATGCTGTTTTGTAGCTGGACATGCATCTTTAGTTGTGAGAATTCATTTTATGAATTCAATGTAAATATCTCCCTGTCACCATACACATGATCTTGCATGAGACTATGAGCTCTCAGCTTCCCTGGGCTTTGGTGGAAGTGCTCAGAACCTCACAGGATTGAGCTGTGTAAAAGTTAAACTGTTTTTATACCTCCAAGGGATCACCCCAGGCTCTGCAGAGTTGGCAAGAAGATGCTCATGGCAGTCCTTAAATAAGTCTTTGATCTGTAGAGTTCCAGACTCTCTAAAAGCTGCTGTAGTGTCCTAAGCAACCTTCTTTCAGGCTAAATGGAAGGAGAAATTAAATCCCTGTATCTGGTGAGATAGCTGGAACAACAGAAGCCTTTACCCAAAGCAATGGGCAGTAGGACAAGTCTGAAGAGAAGCTGGGGGTTCCCTGATTAAATGCCTTGGGGTTTGTTTAGGAAGCTGTGTATGTGTTAGAGTAAAACAATGAGTAATTGCTAAAAGGAGACAACTGACAAAACTGAGTAAGACCCACTCCTGCTTCACTGAATGCCATGCAAATTTGACCAAAGGACTTCAATAATAGCAGGAACTAGGACTCAGTTGTGCATTTTCTCCTTTCTAAACTCTGGTAATAATCAATGTGGGCACCTCTTACCAATGTTATCCATATAGAAGCATATATTGTTTAAACATTGTGACATCTGGACAGAGTAAGAACAAAACAATAATATAACCTCATTTTTAGATACAGTTTTTCATTGACAGATCTCAAAACACTTTGCAAAGGAGGAGGGGGTCTGTATGATTCTCTCCATTTTACAGAGGGACAGGCAGAAGCTGAGGCACAGAGTGGTGAAGTGATTTGTGCTAGTGTTTGTCTGTAGATAGATCTGTTGAGAGGCTATAAAACTTTGGATTTGCTCAGCGTGTTTCTGTTAGCTGATATAGTATTAGAGGCCAGTTGTAGTGTCCACTTTAAAATCTGAACAGAGCTGCACTTCACATGAGGTAGGAGTGCCTTGCATGCTTGACTGCCCTAAATTGGAGCGTATTTATATGGAGATTGGTCTACATCCACGTCCAGAGGCTTTGAGCTGGGTGAGCACCATTAAAGTTCTGAAGCATCCATTATGGGTGCAGCAAATGAAGGACGTGCCTTCACAAGCATGTTCTGGTTTCACAAGGAACAACAACTTCAGGAGGTACAGAGACTTGTCTACTGGGACTGGTTTAATATTCTCAGTGAGCCTACAACAATCTTAGATGTCCAGAGGAGCCTCATACATATATCTAAAAGTTGTCTGAGGATCTAGACGGGCACTTAGATGCCTAAATCCCAGAATCAGGCACCACTGGAATTCACAAAACCCCACTTACCTGCTGCTGAGTCTGGTAGGCTTGCAGCACGTACATTTTTTCAGTAAAATTTCCTAGGTGCCTATGTTTCTGCCTCTGGGCATATACACAGCTGCCTCCCTTTAGATGGTCAGATGCTTAAGGCCCAGTTGTATACACAAATTAAGGGAAGATTGGAGCCTATCTACCAGACTGGGCCCCACATGCAAGCTCATGTGAAAATGGGTGGGCAGGATGACCACCCTCATAACTTTTAACCTGACACTTAGGGAACTCACCTGGAATGTGGAAGACCACAGTTCAAGTCCCCCTTCCACTTGAGGGGGAGGCAAGACTCGAATAGGGTTCTGCTATCTCTGAGGTAAATATTATAACCACTAGCGTACAAGATAATTCTGATGTGAGTTTGCCTCAGTCTCTCCTGTAGAGGTTGTTCCACTTTGGATGAAGCATTATAGGCTGTGTTCACACACAAGGGGTTATTTCGATACGGTTGTTTTGAAATAACACCTTATTTCGAAATAACTTAATTCGAATTAACAGTTTGTTAATTTGAATTAAGGAAAAAAGCTCAAAGTGAAATAGCAGGTTCAGGCAACAAGTTATTTCGAAACAAGTCACCATTGTTTCGAAACAACATGTTCACACAGCGTTGTTTCGTCCACACATGGGGTTTAACTTGTTTTGAAACAACGGGACCCATTGTTTCGAAACAACCGTGCGTCGTGTGAACAGCCTAAATCTTATTACGAAACAACCTCTGTTGTTTCGAAATAAGAGGGCTGTGTGAACACAGCCATAGAGTTATTGGCCCAGAGGAACAGCGAGTATGGATGACTCTATGGTCTAATGGCTAGAGAACCCAGGATATGGAACACCTAGGTCAGTCCCCCTGCTCCAGTTAGTCTTCAATTCTTTATCCAAAGTGGGGCAGCTGCACAATTAATGTATAGTTAATGGCCACCTGTGAAATGTTTGGTGTAAGTGACATGTCCAGCATAGTGGAAGTATTCTGCAGTGGAGACACAGGCAGAATCTAATGTTGTCATTCAGCTGTGCACATGACTGTTGATTTCAATAGGAGCAGGATCCAGTCCCAAATCTGACCTTAATCACTGTCCCCTGTGCTTTTTTTTATATTTCCCTTTGTTTACAAGGTTTTGTGGCTGTATTATTATATGTGTGACCTAAAATATCAAGAAACTGCATGCAAGAAGAATGTGCTGTTTCTTGGCAATACTGCTAGGAATTGTATGTTTATAATATTCCATAGGGCCCTTGACTTTTATCATTATGCGGAGTTTTAAAAAATTTAAAGACTCTTAAAAATCTCACTGCATATCTGTACATCCTTGCATTTTATTAATACCCTAGTAAAGTGTCCATAGGGCACAGGAGTTAATCTATATTAATGATTAACTGACTTCAGAAGCAAAGGCATGTGAGAATGCAGAAATCTTTGTGGAAACTGGATCTCATTATCTAGACATACTGCCTATGTTATTGCTGGGAGTGTGACCTAACCCCTCTATGGCTTGTAGGAGCTCTGTCAGAATCTAACATTAACTAACTCACTCACTCTTTCATTTCAGTAATTTGGTTTTTAATCTGTGACTATGGATCTGCATGCACATTTATTTTGCAGGGCTTTTGGCATGGAATATTTTTTATAACCTACATCTTTGTAAGGTCTCACACCCATTTCTCAAGGTGAGAGTTGCTACACTTCTAAGGCCTTGTCTACACTAGAAAGTTTTACCAGTGTAGCTAGAGTAGCACAATTTCCCTGCCCTCCAGTGTGTATACAATTATAGGAGAGTAGAAGTCTGTGTATCAGGATAATTATTTCCAGATAGGAAGGGGAAAAATCTATGCAGTTGTAAGTCACGTTTATAGTAGTATAGTTGTGACCACAGTAGGGATTATACAAGTATGACTGCATTGGTTTAAAAAAATGAAATCACTTAGCTAATTAACAAAGATTAGTAATTTAAGTGTAGATCAGACTTGGGAGAATAAAGTAACATGAAAGAACAGGGACTTGAGAAACCTGCTTGTAGACTGGGGTTGGACATTTATATCTTGATATTTAGTAAGGCTTTTGACACAATCCCTCATAACATTCACGTAAGCAAACTAAGGAAATGTGATCTAGGTGCAATTATTATAAGGTAGGTGCACAACTAATTGAAAGACTGCACTCAGAGTAGTTATCAATGGTTTGCCCTCAAACAGGGAGAACATATGGAGTGGGGACTTAGGGATCAGTCCTACTGAATATTTTCATTTATGACTTGGATAGTGATTGGAGAGTATGCTTATAAAATCTGCAGATGATAACAAGTAGCAAACGGTTGCAAGCATTCTGGAGGACAGGACTGAAGGTCAAAATGGCCTTGATGAATTGGTCTGAAGTTATCACGATGAGACACAGTAAAGACAAGTGCAGAGTATTTCATTTAGGAAGGAAAATTCACATGCCTGCCTACAAAATGGGGATAACTGACTAGATGGTAGTACTGCTGAAAGGGATCTGGGTGTTACAGTGGACCACAAATTGAATACGAGTGAACAATGGGATACATTTCCAGAGGGTAGCCGTGTTAGTCTGTGTACCGCAAAAACAACAAGAGTCCTGTGCTACCTTAAAGACTAATAAATCTCTTCTTCTAATAAGCTTTTGTGGGCTCCAACCCGTTTTGTCAGATGTGCAAAGTGGAAACTCCACTTCATTCATCAGACGAAGTGGGTTGGAGCCCACAAAAGCTTATGCCAGAAGGAATGTGATACAGTTGTGAAAAAAGATAATGTCATTCAGGGATGTTCTAACAGGAATATTATATGTATGATGTGGACAGTAATTATTCAGTTCTGATTGGCACTGAAGAGGCCTCAGCTGTAATACTGTTCCCAGTTACGGGCACCGCACTTAATGAAAGACATTATAAAGAGGATCAACTATCAGAAGGTAGTAATGGTCTTAATTTGTAGCAAGGGAGATTTAAGTTAGATATCAGGAAAAACTTTAAGGATAGGGAAGGTCTGGAATAGGTTTCCAAGGGAGGTTGTGAGATCCCCATAACTGGGGATTTTTCCGAACAGGTTAGACAAACAGCTGGAAAGGAACGAGGGGGAGGCAGAGCTATGGAGGGAGCAAAGGTGGAGCTATTGGAGAACATGGGTAGGTGAGAAGAAATCAAAGGGGAACATTTAGCAACCTAGATTTAACATAAATTAGTTTTCTGACAGTTCCTGACAGAAACCAGCTAAGGAAGAAAATCAAAGTGGTGTGAGTACATGCTCAGTCCTGATGGCCTGTCCCTGGGGCCCTCTGCCTGCCTCCAAGCAGGGGCAGAGACGTCATGGTGGCTCAGCAGACCTGCAGAAGCTCTGCTAGGTGATAGAGAGCAGGGGCATGAGAGACCAGTGTTTCTATGAGAGGAGAAGATAACATGCTTTAGTTTTTATGGGGGCTTGACAAATCTGATAACGGATGCTTGAATATCCTTTGTATGTATGTATGCTTGTTTGATAAGAAATGTGCAAGAGATTTGGGGGACTTGTGGCTTTGGTGCAAGGCAATTGGCAATTAAGAGAACATAACTTGCCTCGGGCAAGTTATCCTAGCACAGGATTCCACTTCTTAAAATAAAATTTGATTTGAAGCTACTTGATTTTTCTAAAATGCAGGAAATTGAAGTCAGTGTTTCAAAATGTTCCTGGGGAGGTATTTCTTCGCTGCCTGCATACCCCTCACATACTTGTTTCACCCCCTGCTTCTGTTTGTCTAGTCATGGGCCTGGTTGGATTACATATACTTTCTGTTGCTTTGGATGTCTGACTGGTGATGGCAATTCATGAGCCGATGCCAGGTCTAGAAGCAATGTTTAAAAACCTATTCTCAGTCCCTTAAGCTCACAGCTAACCCAGTTTGTTGCAAGGGGAAGAAATGCAATCAGTTGGCTTGTCTCGTTGACTAGACTCTCATAAATATGAGGAATGTCTGTGGGGAAGAATTTTAGCCCTAGGCAAGAACAGAGTGGTGTATTATGTTCTGAGTGTTGCCAGCTCTCATAATTTTATGGAGTCTTTATGATTTTGGGTATATGTCTTAAAGCACCAGCTCTTGGAATCATGAGTTTCTCAGGTTTCCTTCAAAGAAAGGCAAGTTTTTAGCCCTCATAGGTGCAGGGGAAAACTTGAAAACATGGAATGGACACAACCTAGTAAAACATAAACCCAGGATGTACTTTTTATGTCATGATTTTAAGCCAGTATCATGTGTCTAACTCATATTTGAATGCTTGGAGTTGGCAGTACCATGTCAACTATCACCTATGCTGTTGTGCTTCAGAGGGCTAGGGGCATGTAGGATTAGAGAACTGATGGAATGGTATGCCTATCCTCAGCACTGGCTTTATGCTATTTGCCATGGTGGGGAAGCTGAAATGTGGCTTGGAAAGAACATGGTAGGCAGCTGTATATACAACATGAGTACAGATGTAGCCCACAGAAAAAGGGGAGACAATGGGCTGTGTCTTCTCTTTTGCATATACACTGCCAGTATCTCTTCAACTGATTTTCTGATCCCTAAGTTATCCCTGGGCAGGGACATTTGGGCAGGGATGTGGTGGGGTGGGAGGGAGCTATAGATATATTGTATGCTGGGTGGTGGAAGAGGGGGAATATCTGTTTTCCTGGACTTCCGCATTGGTTGGGGACAGCACTGTTCTTCCACCAAGTTTTGGCTGGCTGTGGAGTTGGCCAGATAGCAGATGTGAAAAATCAGGACAGGGTGTGTGGTAAGATACGGGTGCCTACGTGAGACAAAGCCCTGAATATTTGGACTGTCTGTATAAAATTGGGACAACTGGTCACCCTAGTGGAGAGGAAAGGCAGTGGCGAGGAGAGGATTGGCAACCAAGGGACACACAAAAAGAAAACAGCAGTCTGAAACTACTTTGAGCAACAGCTCAGTGACTTTTCATTTTCCTCCCCCCCATCTTTTCTTACCCTGCCTCACACCTAATGTGCATTTAGCAGATATGCTCAATAGCCATGAGCAAACTGTAATTGTAGCCTTCTTCCAGAAGATTCTACTATTACAGTGGGAGCAGAGCACTAGAGGTTTGGGGATTGTAGAGAGAAGATGGAGGAGAGAATGGGGGATCTGCGAAAAGAGAGATGGAGGGAGGTTGGTAGGGGACTCCTGGAATTTGAGGGAGGTAGGGAAGCCTAAAAGGCCTTTCCACTGAAGTCTGGAGGGGGACAGAGAAGAGCCTGGGCATTTAGTGGGAAGGCGAGATCTGAGCATGCTGTCTGAAGACTGCTTCAGTGCAAGACAGGAGCCAGTCAAAGATGGCACCCTAAGAGGAAAGACAGGGAAAGATCAAAGTAAATACTCAGGAGTTTAGTTATTTTCAAGTGGGACAGACAGAAACTGGTGGTGCTATAACTTTTTGGGGGTGTTAGTGAAGGGATGCAAGGTGGACTTGCTGTGCATTTGGAGGGATTGTCCTATTATCCTCCATCACCTTTTGGGGCAAAATTACTGTTTTAGGAAAAGCTGCCAAATGCATGAGTCATGCAAGATGTGTGCAGTTTGCAAGCCCCATCTAAGGTCCAAATCCTGGTTCCATGAGCAAAGTCAAAATAAAATAACCTTGCTTGCAGAAACTACACAGATGTTGTAGTCTGGCTCTGGAAAGGAGTCACTGCAGGCCAGCAAGTTGGGTGCTGTGTAGCTTCTGCCATCAAATCTCTTTTATCTAGGCTTTGTTTGTTGAGCCAGGATTTAGACCTAAGACAATGTTGCTAAGTGATAGGTATCTCTGTGATGCATGGGCATCTGTCAGCTCTGTTGTACCTCCCTGCAGGAATGTCATACGTCCAGCTGGGCTGCAGGAATTCCCCCATGGTGGTCCCTCCTATACATTAGATGTATCTGTGAGGGAGAAACTGCAAGCAGGCAGGCTCCCTCTTCCTCCATTTTGTGCTTCTCTGGTGGATCTGTGAGTCATGGAGCAGTTGGAAGGTAAAATGAGCATTGACTGGGGACAGGATGGGTGGCACGTGTTTGAAAGGGGATAGGTCCATACAAAGGAAGACAAATGGGAAGCAGGAACAGAATGGGGGAATGCTGCTCCAGGATTTCTGAGCACTTATTTGCAGTCTATCAGTTCTCAATCCCTTGCCTCCTTAACAAACTCTACTTCCTCCCAACTGCCATAGGCTCCCTTTAGCTACCTGCCTGCCACTGACACTTTGGTTCTTATGGTTGGTCCTGGCTAACCCAGTTCTTACACTGACTTTCTGAGGTTTGACAGAGAAAGGTCCAGCATCCCTTTCACACCTGCTCCACTGTGATAGTGGTTAGAATGGAGGAGAGAAATACCAAGGGAAGGTAGTGACTTGTTTTTATCTAGAGCAGTGGTTCCCAACCTGTAGACCTGGGACCAAAAGTGGCACACGGTGGCTTTCAGAGTGACCCCCAACTGCCATTCCACTGGCTACAGATGGGAGATGCTACCTAAAGACCCAGGTGCAGTGCCTCGCTACAGGGATAAAAGGCCAGGTTCTTTGCTGCAGCTAAGAGGATGGAAGATCGGCGCTTTCCTCCCCCTGGCTGTAGCAGGAAGCACTGCAAAGTGCTCTGCTTGGGTCCATAGCTGCTTGGATCCCTGCTGGGAGGGGAGCACTGATCCTTCATCTCCCTGGCTGCCTAGGGACCCAGGTAGAGTGCAAGAGACTATAGGATGTGCATGGTTTCCATTCTACAGCCAGGGAGAAGGGAGGGCCTCCTTACTGATCTCCTTCTGTCTGTCTGGAGTTGTAGGAGTTGACTGCTGGTGGAGACTGGTGGCCTTCCTACAGGCTGTATGTGTAGCCCTCAAGCCAGAAAGGCTGGGAACCACTGATCTAGAGCAGTGGTCTTCAAACTTTTTTTTCCTGGGATGCAGTTGAAAAAATCTCATTTATTCCTGCAACCCAACAATTACATCTTTGAGCAAAGCATTTCAGTCTTTTGGTGGTGGCAGCAGGGGGTGCTGTGACCCAGTGCCTGAAAGTCCAGGACCCAGTACTGGGTCCTGATCCTAAGTTTGAAAACCACTGATCTAGAGCAGTGGTTCCCAGCCTGTGGTCTGGGACCCCTGGCGGTCCGCGGACATGTAGCAGGGGGTCCACAGAGTATCTCCATACCAGAGCTGGAATCCAGCTGCAGCCCTGAGGCACCCTGCCAGGGCTGCCTCTCCCTGCCTGCGGCCGGATCCCAGCAGGGATGAGGCCGCGGTGGCTCCTTGGGAGGGGCAAGAGCAGGGGGCCATAGCTGCCATGGCTCAGCTCCCTAGTGGTGCAGGCCATGGTGGTGACAGTGCTGCTTGCCAGCTGCCCCAGCGGCACTGCCAGAGTGGTGCAGGCCAGATTACGTAATTAGCTGGGGGGTGGGGTGCAAAGATTTTGTTTGTTTGTTTTTGTTTTTGTTTTGTTAAAAAGGGGTCCCCAGCCTGAAAAAGGTTGGGAACCACCGATCTAGAGTATCTTCTGATTGTCTAGAGTGAGAGATGGCATGTGTGGAGCTCCACATACTAAACTATATTGAACAGCTATACTGAAAACCTTTGGAAGCCATATTTTGCCACAATGGAATTTTCCATGGATAAAAGTGTCATTTTCCAATATTCAGTTTACAAATATGTGGTTGGGTGATTTTTAGAGTATTTGCCCCTTTTGGAAAATCTCTAGTAAATGAAGTGCTCTCTTATCTGGGCAATCGTAAATTCTTGCATAAAAATAGTATGGATAATGTTTGAGCAACAGCAGTACTGGTGTTCTTGAGACTTAATGCCACTGACCTTTAAAAAAAAAAAAAAAGGGGGTAGGTCAGCTATGACTGTGCGGTGCAAGAGGAAGTCTTGTTTTCTCCAGTCTAACCTCTGAAGAAACAAAGCTAAATATTTGATACTGCTGATTTTGCTGGAAAGCATTTAACTCTGGTGCCCAGATTACCAACATTTTCCCCTGAAGGTTTATGCATTTTGCAGAGAATACAAACAGCCTAGCAAGGATCAGTTTTCAGATGACTGTAAATAGCTAAGGTGGAATACCTCTTTAGGGCTGTGTTAGCAAAGCAGTGCTACTACGTACCTGAAGATGCAGAGATGTGGTTTTTGCTAAGGGCCTAGGAAAGAATGGACCCTATTAGAAGAGAGGAGCTTTTTGCACAGATTCATAGATTCCAAGGTTAGAGTGAACTGCTTTATAACACATGACAGGACTGCCTCCAAAATAATTCCTGTTTGAACTGAAGCATATCTCTTAGAAAAATATTGTGTCTGAAATGGCAGTAAGAGGAGCAAAAAAGGTGGTGGTGTTCACCTGTATTGTGAACAAGGGATTTGAATGTGGTCAGCTACTTCATACCAGTTGTACCCTAATCACTGGGCTAGAGAGTATTCTTGGGGATTTGAGTTGGGTCTTGGATCTAGGGGATTTTGTCTAGGTTTTCCCTTTTCTCCTTTTTTCATGAGGTGTTGGTATGCAGCGAGCAACAGTATCTCTGACCTCCATGTGCCAAACCTAGTCACTTCCTTATTCAGCAGATCTCTTCAAAATTGATTACCTCAATAAGATCTACTTTAATTCCCACGCTGACTTTTTGAGGTCTGAGAGAGAGAAGTCCTGCATCCCTTCCACACTTGCTCCCTTGTGGTAGTGGTTAGACTGGGGAAGGAGATAAACACTAAGGGAGAAGTAGTGACTTGTTTTTATCTATAGTATCCTATATCAGTAAAGATTTATTTATGAATGTCATTTCAACCAAATACTCTGTGGAAGTTTGGCTGATATTACTGACTTTGATTAAAAAAAAAAAAGTTGCATTATGAATGGAGGTTATATCACTGCACCATGCTCAGGAGACTTGCCTGACACTGTTAGAAATCATTGAAAAATCTTATTTTATTTTTGTGAAAAAAAAATTAAAAATTAAGAATGATTTTTTGATTAAAAATTGAATTTTTTTTAGTTTTGAATTGACATCTTCACATTGTTTCTGTTGTCAGAAACAAGTAGTAATAATATTTGAATCCCTTCCTCTAGTATCTTTTTCCTTTTCCTCCCCATTGGAAAAGATGGAAAAAATTAGGTGGGATTGGGGGCAAAAGGAAGTGTGTATGTGTGTTGGGGAGGAGCAAGACAATGGAAAAAAATGTGTGGGTTTCCCTCCTACTTTCTCTCTCATTCATTATTACTCTTTTGCTATCTTTTTCTGTGGGGGGGGGGGTACAGAGTGAGAAGTTGTTTTTTCCCTGTCACCATTTTCTGCTTCATTCTAGCTGAAAAGTGGGAGAAAGTTTCTTAATTTCTTTTTATTTTAACCTTTTAAAAATGTGTATTACATTTTCCAGTGTGACGGGGGAGGAACGGAGAGAGCTAAAAGCATTGAGAATGTTGCAATGAGTTTTAGAAACTAAAATAAAATATTGGGAAAAAATTAAATATTTAAAATGGTTCATAAACGATTTTTGGTTTATTCTGTTAATAGAAAACAAGTTAGCCTATAGCTCTAGCCATAGCAGTCTACTGCCTACAAGTGAGGTGTCCAATTCAAAATACCTGTGCTAAAACTGAAGCAGACAAAACAAGCCGGTATAATTGGCTGACTTGTTAGAGATACAGGGGAGTAAATTATTCTTTTTGTCCTGGGACTTGGAGAGGCCCCCCACTAAGGCTCAGTGTTCATGGTGAGGTAGTACAAAAACCAAAAAGCTAACATACACCTTTCCTTCGTACCCACCCCTCACAAAAATAGACGTTTTAGAAATGTATTTTGCAGCGTGAAGGAGAGCAGTTATCTATCTATTCCAACTAGTGCCTTGAGCAATGACTGCTCGGTCTTTTTAAAAAGCATTTTTTCACTCTCCAATATGGGGGCTGCTTATGTAGTTCTGCTATGTGGTTAATGTGATTATCTAGTGATGAACCCCTCTGTATTTGCTGAAAAGGTGGCATGTAGGACGAAAATGAAGTGCACAAAAAATACTCTGCAAGACCGAGCTGTAATGAATCCTCTGAGCAGTCAGAGGTCATCAGAAAGGAGAAACGTTCTTTGGCAGTTGGAACGCCAGTTGGTCAAGAGCAAGTCCTTGAGGCAGTGTGGTATTTGAAGGTAGTTATATCTGAGAGCCAGTGGGTAAAAAGCTAGAAAATCTGCTCCAGAGCTGACTTCATTAGAAACCAGCTTAGCAGAGGTAGAGCGGTGCAAAAGCAAAACAGAAACATAAAGGGGCACTGTAAGATGATGTTTGCAGACCTGAGCCCTGGCCAGGGGACCTGAATACCTCTAGGGCAGAAGTGAACTAAGAGGGAACCTGAGCTAATGGCAACCTCTTCTCCTGCCCTAGTCAAGTCATGCATCAGAATGCTTACTGGGGTCCACAAAATGACAAAGTCTATAGGACATAGCAACGGAAGGGCCTCTGAGTTGTGACACACTTGGCACTCTATTAAGAACTGAAAAGGGCTAGTGTACAACAGTACTTGAGCAATCCCATCAGGTGGGGATAATGACAAAAATCTTGCAAGAACAACTTGCTCCTGATGCCCACTGTTTCCTTCTTTTAGTCAAAATATATGAGAATTCTCTTCTTGTGTTATTTCAGATGTGACAAAAGCTAGGCTGTGCATGTGACAATGGATGTGTTACCACTGCAATTTTAATTACTAATTATCTTAATGCTAGGTTTCCCATGATATATCCAGTGTTGTAGTAAGGTGCCTTCTGTTTTACCTTAATCAGAACAATTCAGAAAGTCTAGTAGCTATTTAAAAAAACAAATCCAAACCCTACTTGATTTAATCAAGCCTGAGACAAGTACACTTGGAAAGAATAGAGGAACAAACTCAAACTAGCTCTATTTAAGATGATGCAGTTTTGTCCATCTTAAGTCATCCCAAAATAATCTTGGTCTTTTGAGGGAGTCTTTTGATTTTGAAAGCAAAGCAGCCATAATTCTGCCCCTGTGTTATGCAGATTACTAAGATTTCATAAATATTCAGACACTATTGGATTTTAGATTTAGGGTGGTTTTTATTTGTATTTTTAAAAACAGAACAGTTTGCAGATATAACTATCAAACAGATCTCCCTGAGAAGAAATAAAACAAGAAGTTTTGAGGTTTTACTTAAAACTACAGAAGGCAAGGAAAAAGAGAACTGCAGCTGCACAGTTTTATATCTAAGAGATAGGGACAAAGGAATGCCATTATTATTTCAGAGAATGCTGCAAAATGGAGTTGCAGATGGATAGTACTAGATAAGAGTATTGAGCCAGAGAAATATTTAAAACACTGCAAGTTTTTTGTGCTGTTCTGTCAATGTGTCTAAATGATTGAGGTCTAGGTCAGTGGTTTCCAACCAGTGTGCTGGGGCACACTGGTGTGCAGTGGCAACACCCAAAGTGTGTCGCAAGCATCCCTGAGAGTTGGAGCTAAAGTTCCCTCCCTGCTCAACCCAGCCACATGGGCTGTGCAGGGCTGGGAAAAGGCAGGGGTTAAAGTAAGGGGGAAGGCACTGGAACATAGTTCTGGAGCACCCTATTTTTAGGCAGGCAGCCTTCTGGCCCCCGTAAAAATAGAGGAAGGCGCCAGAATGTGGAGTTCCAGGGGTCTCCCTAAAAATAGCAGGAGCAGCCTGAATGCAGCATTCTGGTGGCTCCACCTTAAGCCCAGCCAGCAGAGAGGGGCAGGAGGCTGGGAGTGTGTGAATCTCCCCCTGCAGGGCGGAGCAGTTTGTGTCAGCCAACCTGCAAACAGCCCAGGTGAGGGCTTGGGGGCAGAGGGCTGCTGGGGGTTGGGTGGAGCAGGTAGGTGTGTGTGTGTAGCAGAGGTGGGTGGGAGTGATTGTGTAGCAGGGGGTGGGTAGCTGGGGTTGTGGGGTAGCTGTTTGGTTGGGGGGGTGTAGCTGGGGTGTGGGGTAGCTGTGTGTGGGGGGGTGTAACTGGGGGTGGAGGCCTAGTTCTGGCCCCTGCAGGGATGGGAGGGTCCATCCCAGGCAACAGGGGGCTGGGGGAGGGGAGGACGGGACCCACTGGGGTGGGAGGGAGCAGCAGTGGGGTGAGGATTTGCCCTGGGTGGCAGGGAGCCACTGTGGAGAAGGGGGAAGTGGGTGCTGCGCCATGCTCCCTGCCCTACCTTCCCACTCCCCAGCTTCCCCTCTGCCCCCTGAGAAAGCCACTCTTGTTCTCCCTTCCTCTCTCGCCATCCTTGTGCTGTTCCCCACATGGCTGCCTGTGTCCTCTTTTGCCACCCCTGCCCTGCTCTGCTCCCCACACTCACTCCTGCCATTGCACACAACTCCTGACCTCCTGTGTTTTGCCACCCCTGCTCTGCTACTCGTACTACCCCACATAGGAGCATTTCCAAAACACTGTGCCATGGACCATGAATATTCATATGTAATTCAAGTTAATTTGAATATTCATGAGTCTTTTAATGGTGGTGTGCCTCGAAAAATTTGAAGGCATCAAGATGTGCCACAGCAGAGAAAAGGTTGGGAACCACTGGTCTTAAGTTTTCAAAACAGTTTTGTATTCACTAACTCTCAGATCCCATTGGAACAAATCTGAAGTTACTGGGCGGGTGCTGAGCCCCTGTGTAAAACTGGCCAGTTTATTGAGGTACTGAAATAAGAGCTATTTGAATGCAGAGCTTTTAGTGCCAATTTGGGATGCTGGGCACTGATCTTCAATCTAGAGACTGAAAGCAATTCATTTTCAGTCTTTGACCCCTCTTCTGAGAGCCCCCAAAATGTTGCTGAGATTTTTGTGTGCGGTATGTGAAGATTTGTCCCCAGGAAACAGGCTCTAATTAACAATTCATTTCACAAGGGGCACATAAGCCAATTTGACCGAAGCATCACCAGTCCCAAACACTCAAAAATTATGAGACTGTCTTAAACATTGTGAGGTGTTTAGAATAAAATATGTGTTCCTTTTCTTTTGCCTTAAGGTAACACTCAGTTCACATTTTCAAGCTTGTCTCTAACCATGAGAGTTAGAAACTGACTGGTTTAAATTGCAAGTTGAAATTTTCATGCAATCTTCTGATTCCAACATATTGAGCTTTAAGAGAAACACCCACTGTCACGAGACTCAATGAAATCATGAGGGTAGGCAGTGCATGGATGCAACTGTCTGGGCCAAATTCATACCATGAACAAAGGTGCAATCTGTCATTTTATGAATTCTCCAAACCATCTATTCCCTGAGAAACTACTTCAGTTTGGAAAACCAGACTGAGGTAAAATATCAGGTTGTAGGGGCAAAGGTGCTTAAATTGTTTACCAGCTGCCTGGGAATTAATATACTTTCTTTCCTATACAGTGCAATACATCATATTTCTCAGCCAGGTGCAGGACACCACATGAGGCTCTTGTAGAACATAGAGTTGGCACAAGAAATAACATTTTAAAGTCTGCACATATAACTGAGTTACCAGGGCTCAATAATAATTTTCTGGCAGATTAGTCCTGCCCTACAGCAGGTTTTTATGATCATTAAAGTCAGAATGAAAGCAATGGGCCTGGATTTCACACTTTTGTATCTTGCTACACTGCGACTTTGATTTTTATAACTTGTTTTTTCTGTGCAGTGGCTGTTTTGACACCATTCTGAAAAAAGAAACTGACGGTACACAAATAACTAGGCTAACCTGTAGGAAGAGTGTCATAAAACGGCAACTGCCACATTAACTTGAAGAAAATAAATCTGAAATAACTTGATAATCATTTTCCAAGGCTGCTCATGGACACATTGTGTACTTGTACATTTTAATTGTGACCTTGTTTTTTCCAAGGCACAGAGAGTAACTGTTTGTTTGCATCAAACAATTCTATAACAATTTCAGCCCTGGAATACATAAAATGATGGCTGTGACAGTCTGGCTATATAGACTAATTTAAGCATTTTTTTAAAAAAAACAAACAAACCTATTTTATCAGCAATTTAAGTGGTGTGAAAGGAACCTGAATTATTATCTTCAAATGAAAAAAATAAAACAAGTCCTTCCACTGATTTTCATGGGGTTTGGATCAGGCCTTTAATCTTCCACCTGTATAAGAAAGCAGATAACCAAAACAAGGGACAGCTTATTGATGGAGAAATGGATATCTGAACAGAGTTAGATATTAAAAAAACACCCACAGACTTATTATCCTTTTTTAATATATCACATGCCCAACAAAATACAGCGGCAATGGTCAGCGAGTCTGTCTTTCTTCTGCTTTTACTCTTATCTATTATTGGAAAGCTAATTCTTACTTTTTAATAAGGCCATATGTTTATGCACAAGGAAAGAATGTGACATCCAGAATGTCAAAACTAACTCTCTCTCTCTCTCAACGCTTTAGGCTTTCTTCATTTAAAAATGTAGAACTGTTTCAGGTTATTGTACTGTGTTGAGCCTTTAACCTAAATAATACAGAATATATATTTCAGCAGCAGCATGCATGCCCTAAGCTCTGTTTTACAGTCTAGCCTCTGTCTTTTAAACCTCAAACACTGAAAATGACCAAATCCCACAGATCTCACCACAAGACTTTGCATGAATAGTTATTTACCATCACCACCATCTCCTGATTCGAAAAGGGCACTCCCTTACAAGTGCCAAACAAACCAAATTGTCATGGCAAATAAACAATTCTGCTTATTTTCATTCCCATTAATATACTGCCAAACCACAGTAAGCATCTAAAACTTTTCCTGATGTGAATAAAATATTTGTCCCATGGCAACAAGGAGGAGATGCAGTTTATTCTCATTCAATAAGGGGCTATGATTTTTTCCGTGTCAAAGGATAAATTTTATAGCCTAGTGTAATCCTTTATGCATACTCTACTTATACAATCTGTGTCTATAAAGCTTATAGAATAACCAGAGATATTTATATATCTGACACTGCAACGAGAAGGCAACATTTATTACATCATTCTGTTATTACAATGCCAAAAACTTCTTGAGTTGGCCAGGAGCAGATGTAGGTGCAGGAGTTGCATAAATCTAGTTTGCCAAAACAATACCAAATAAAATGAAGACAGAACAAAGAAACTAAATGACTTATTTGAGTATAAACCATGATTATCCATTTCTATATTGTGTTTGCTAAAGCAATCCAAAGGAAGTCACAGCAATGTTTAATTACAATGTTTTGTGTGTCATTTGAGCTGATCCAATTTTAAACAGATTAAAATGTGTCTACACAGATGTAAGGAAGGGTTTGCTTTCAATCTAACATATACAGTACAAACGGAACTCTGAGTCTTACAGTGTGTGAAGAAACAGGGCCAGCTCAAGGGGTTATGATGTCCCAAGCTGGCCTTACTTTTGCGTCCCCCAGGCGGGGTGGGGTGCAGATCCCGGCCTCCACTCTGGATTGGCTTGCCTCACCCCCAGGGCAGGAGAGAGCCAGCCCATGGGCGGAGCGGAGTGGAGCAGAGCAGACCGGCCCAGAGGCTGGCTTTGCTCTCCCACCCCTCCCCGGGCCAGCTGTTCTGCCCTAGGGGAGGGAAGGGCCAGCCCAGAGTCAGGGCGAGAGAGCAGAGTCCATCCCATGGGCTGGCTTTCTCCACCCCCGTGGGCAGAGTGGCTGGCTCAGGGGTGGGGTGGGAGAATGAGGTCCAGCCTCTGGATTGGCCCTCTCCGCCTTTCAGTGCCCCTGCCCTGAGGTGCCTTGAGCTGGTGCCTCACTGGCTCATCGGAAGAGCCAGCCCTGCTAAGAAACAAAGACAAGATAGGGTGAGGAAGGGAAAGTTTGTTAGCCATGATCATCTGTTTATGGATAATGAGTTCATTAGAGTAGTGGTCATTAAAGTTCAGGTCGCGACCTAGTAGTAGGTTGCAGACCCGCAGGTATTGGGTCACTGGCAGGGGGAGGAAGGTGGCTGCCTCTCACTGGTCTCATTCATATGCAAAGGACTGAGGTCACTGGCAAGCAACCTCTGTGTTTTTTGTCAATAGACCCAATGAAGAGAAGAAAAAAACTTCGAACACCCTCTTATTCCACTATTTCTGGGATCTGGGGATTGCAGTTATTTTTACAAATTAGGACTTGCCTCTTTTTTCAGTGGGTTGAGAATGCCCTTGCTTGCAACAAAAGTTATAACTTGTAAATTTTAGTAAAAACTCTTTCCAGAGATTTTTTGACTGATAATTAAAAAGAGACGAGAAAAGCAAACGGTTCTAGTAGGAGCCTGTGGTAGGAAGTATGGTATTTCTTCTACAATGAGAAAGCCAAAGTAATAGAATAAAATCCAACCCAGGGATATATCTGCTGGAAGGAGAAGTTTAAGCTGTACTCAAACCCAGCCTTGCAGGAGGATGACTTAACCTTACCGGGGAACAAGGTAGAGAGGTCTGTAGTGCACTAAAGCTCACCGCTGCCTCAAGCCTCATGGCAGTCCTGGGAAGCTACTGTGCCCCACAGCACAGTGAAACTATGAAGCAACACAGGTTATAACAAGGTCCCAATCTGAAGGGGGGTCAATAACCCTGTTGTGTTGCTGCCTTATGCACACTGACAGCAACGGGGACCACCAGACCAAGCAGAGAGGGCCAGCACCCTTCAATCGCAATATCGTGGACAATTGTGTGTTCATGGAAACTCATGCAGACTCAGGGAGCAGATGAAGAGCAGAGGTGAAAGTGAAACCCAGAGGGGCTGCTTCAGTTCCTGGGGTTTGGCAGTTGAGGAAGCAGCAGGACCTGGAGGGACTTGGACAGGCTCAGCAGCAGACAGGATCTTCCAGGAGCTTTCTTTCCAGCCTGACATTAGCTCTCTTCTCCTTCCCCCGTCTCAGTACTTCCATCTCATTTTTCTACACAGTCACCCCTCCATTTGCAAGGAGTTCCCACACATACCCCCTAGGCTACTACATGCAATTTTAGAGACTTGCCATGCTTCCTGATTTGAGACAGGAGTATGGCATGCATTGCTGGCCTCGAAAAAAGACCCTGGGCTTGGCGTGCTGAGGCTTGGGACTCGTGCCACTGCTGCAGTGGGTAACCTAGCAGCAGACCCAGGACTTGGGTGCTGGGACTCGGGGCTCAAGCCCCGTAAGCCCAGTGGCAGAGATGCCCCTGATGGCATGTGGGATCACCCTCTGCATGTTCCATGTAGGTGATCTCAGATTAGATGTGTCAGTTTTGGAGATGCAATAGAAGCCTCGAGAGAGGTTGAAAGCCATGAGGGATTCCCACCAACCTGCCATGGTCACTGTTCAATTTTCTGGTGGTGGCTGCTTTTTTTCAGTGGAGGGTTGCTGCAAGGCAGAGCAGTCCAGAGCTGGGTCCCAAGGAAAAAAGTTTGACAACCGCTGCACTAGAGGATCAAATGTTGAGTGACATCTCACTCAATGAGTGCATTTGAGACCATCTGGTGAGGGGCTGAGATAGGCCTAATATAGGTATAGGTGTCTTCCTTAGTGAGTCTCAGGGTTTACCAAAAGATTGGGTGTACTTTTCAATATAACTTAAGCTTCTGGGGCAAGAACCTCATCCCTGCCCTGTTGCCCTTATAGGTTCATAGATTTTTTTTTAAGGTCAAAAGGGACCAGTATGATCATCTAGTCTGACCTGGGCCACAGAATCTCCCACCCAATCCTGCAACCTATGATGGAATCACTGAAGTCCCCAAATCAGGGGTATCACTGGCTCCAAAATATTGTCAGGGCTGGGTCCAGGGCCCACCCTCCCTCCCCACTGCACCAGCCCTGTTTCTGTCCCCCATCCAGCCCCTGAGCCCGAACTGGCCGCACATCCCTGGCCAAGGTCGGGGCTGGATTGGCGGCCCAGCCCCATGTCCCCAGCTGCGGTCAGGGCCAGATCTGGCTGCCACCACTGTGGTGGCCTGGCCCCACATCCGCAGCCAGGGTCGGAGCCAGAACTTGGGGCACTGGCGCTGTGACTGAGGGCTTGTGCCCTGTGCCAGCAACATCCCTGCTCCAAATCATGGTTTAAAGACTTTAAGATACAAAGCAACCACCAGCAAGTGACCCATGCCCCATGCTACACAGGAAGGCAAAAAAACCCACCAGGGCCCTTGCCAATCTATCCTGGGGGAAATGCCTCCTGACCCCAGCTGTGGTGATCAGCTGATCCCTGAGCATGTGGGCAAGATTCACCAGCCTGACACCCCAAAAAGAATTCTCTGCACCAACTCAAATCCACCCCTTCTAACATTCCATTACAGGCCATTGGCATATTTACCACTAGTAGTCAAAGATCAGTTAATTGCCAAATTAAGCCATCCCATCATGCCATTCCCTCCATAAATTTATCCAGCTCAGTTTTGAAGGCAGCTAGGTTTTTTTGTCTCCACTGCTTATACCAAGTAAAAGAACTAGAGTAGTGTAAAGAGGCTCTGAAAGCCCTTTACATGCAAGGGGAATACTCCACCATTGAAGGCACCTTGAAGGACCACCGATACGCTCTCCTGCAGAAGTGTGCCAGGATGGTGCTGGGAGTGGGTTGGACAACCTGGAGGGAATGGTAAACACATTGGAGGGCAGAGATAGGATTCAGGGAGACCTACAGAAATTGGAGCACCAGGCCAAACAAAATCTCATGAGGTTCAACAAGGACAAGTGCAAAGTCTTGCACTTACAATGGAAAAATCCCATTAACTGTTACAGGCTGGAGACAGACATTGCAGCACTGTGAAAAAGGACTTGGGAGTTATGATGGATGAGAAGCTGGATATGAGTCAGCAATGTGCTCTTGTTGCCAAAAAGGCCAGTGCCATGCTGGGCTGCATCTGTAGGAGTGTTACCAGCATATCAAGGGATGTGCATATTGCCCTCTATTTGGCACTGATGAAGCCACATCTGGATTACTGTGTCCATTTTTGGGTTCTGCACTATAGGAAGGATGTTGATAAATTAGAGTCCAGCAGAAGGCAACAAAAATGATTAGGGGGTTGAGGCACATGACTTATGAGGCTTATTTAATCTGCAGAAGAGAAAACTGAGGAGGGATTTGATAGCAACCTTCAACTACCTGAAGGGGGGGCTCCAAAGAGAAGGGAGCTTGGCTGTTCTCAGTAGTAAGAGAGGACAGAACAAGGAGCAATGGTTTAAATTTGCAGCTGGGGTGGTCAAGGTTGGATATTAGGAAAAACTTTCTCACTAGGAGGGTGGTGAAGCATTGGAATGGGTTATCTAGGGAGGTGGTGGAATCTTCATCTTTGGAAACTTTTAAGACCCAGTTAGCAAAAAACCCTGGCTGGAATGATTTAGTGAAAGTAGCCCTGCTTTTAGCTGGGGGTCTGACTAGATGACTTCATGAGGTCCCTTCCAACCCTATGATTCTATGACTTATTGGGTGCAAGTTGGGACTACTGATCTTCAGCTAGGGGCAAGGCCCATAAAGCAGCCCAGGCTCCATGGGGCTATGTAAGTTATTTTACAGGGCTACTCCATCCCCAGGAGCAGCCTATGAACTGGCAAGTTCAAAAGAAGTATCAAGTACTCCCTACTCCTAGAATGCAAATTCTTGCACAGCATAAAATCTCATTCCTGGACTTGATTCAAATGGAAGGAGAGCAGGGGAGAAAGTCACAAGACTTAAGATTTGAAAAAAGTATGCCAGTGGAGTCCCAAATAAAAATTCTACAGTCTAAGAAATAAAAGTTTAAAAATCCTGTTTTCTGCTCTCATAAACTTTCATTACTCATTGAAGTGACACTATCTACCCAAACACAATTTTGACTCCCAGAACATAGTACTTGACAAAATAAAACAATATTAGGAAATTATGAACTCCCATTTTCTATTGAAGAGATCCATTTCCAGTATAGGTTAAAAATTACCATATGTTACCGAGAAGAAAAATACCCCATAGCATAGCTTAATGTGCAAATTTGTGCTTACGCCAGCCTAGGATACCTATAACCAAGACTTTTTATTTACCCAAGGACCTCACTGTCAAGACTTCTTTCTGCGTAGCTGGTTTGTTCCTCTACAGAATGCTTTTGCCTCTTCCCAAAGCAAGTACACTTCATGCTGCCCCACCCCCAGCAACAACAACAACAAATCAGGCCCTTTAAAGACTAGTTTGAATTACCAGGCGGGGGGAGGAGGAGGGAGAGGGTATGCAGGGAGGAGAGACTGTTGTCATAGCCTCCCGTTAAGGTAACTGGGAGATCACTGGAGTACTGAATTGCCTTGTATACCTGCTGTATGTTAAATAACTTTGCAGTCACTACACTGGTTGCCCAAACTGTTACCATATACCAGAAACCATCTAACTCCTTTAAATTGCAGTCAACATCACAGAACCAAAGAATAGAACTACAACATTAATACTTACTTAAAACATTAAATAATTTATCACACCGTAACCTCAAACAACTTCTGCAAAAATCTGCTTAAGCTCCTGTAAATGGGAATGTACCAATAAAACATTACTTAAAATGGCTCAAGAGACCTTAAAATATAGCTGTTCCATATTTTTTGGAAGCAAAAATACACCTCCCTTTCTTGGCAGTTGAAAATAGTCAGAAGTCTCAAAAGGTCTTAACTTTTTTTTTTTCCAATTTGCAGTGCTAATAATGTGTGTTAGACATATGATGACAGCATTCTTGCCCTGATGAGTTTACAGTCGAAATAGACAACATTGTAGAAAAGCAGTTGTATCGTAGTTCAGTGCCTTTACTTTGGATGATTGATTGATTGGCATAGCATTTTTATATGACCTTCTCTACACAGGGAAAATGCATTGTATGTGTGCGTATATTAACATGTCTTCACTCTTATTGTTAAATGTGTAGACAGGGATAGCCCTATGTAAGGATTTTTAAAATGATTTTAAGCTTGTCAGCCCTAGGGTTAACTGTGACCATCTAATAAGTTTTTAAACACTATTTGTCCTTAGCTATGCTACATGTTAAGTGATGTGTAATAGGGCATGGGTCATCTGCATGCACACATCATCACATTGTGCCTGTTCCACTGGCTGCCTTCAACGCACTGTCAGAGCTGGCTTGAATGACATCTAATCAGTTTGCTGGATGAATCATGCACATAGAACCCTGCGTGGATACAAAAATTTGGATCTGCCTCCAGTCCACAATTTGCAAAGACGGTAAACAATACAATCCCATTTGTGGGTGCAGCTATCTGCAGACATAAAGTGGATAACCACAGACTTGTGGGACTCTATATATAGTCATGTTCTTCACCCTGCTGCCCCTCCCAGATACACAGTGGCATGTCTATTCTTGCCATCTAAAAGGAAGGCTCCCTGGTGGGCCAGTGTACATTCCACCTTAATTCCATCGCCTGCCAAGAATATGGATTGGAGACTGATCCCCAGAGCTGTGACCACACACGTGGTTTTGGGGGAGTTCATGGAGACTTCAACACATGCCCTTTTGGGAGTGAATGGTTGATGCTGGCACACGTATCCCTTCAGTGGACCAGCTCACAGCTCTTTTTTGTCCTCTCCCATGATCTTTTATTAAAATTTTCCTGCATTTTCCCCTTTTCCTTGTTATTTATACACATCCTATCTGTGGCCCCACAAATTCAGAGACTTCATAATTGTCCTCCTAGCACTGTCGTGGCCATCCATTTATCCAGAATGGGGAAAACAGACAAGCAGGTGGATTATTAGTGACTTTGGGGCCTATTTCCCATCCCCTGTCTGTTCAGATATCCACAGTTTCTCAGGGCGCAACCACTGCTCCTAGGACTCATTTTCTGAGTGGTGGGCATTGTCCAGGGGTCTTTGTTCAGTGTCCTCTGAATTCTGTGTTTAGATTTGGTAACCTCACTCCCATCCCTGCTTTTGCAGCATTTGTCCCCCATATTTAGTTGACTGGGGGTGAGGGGGTTGGGGGTATTTTATTTTTTTGACCTCTTCCTTTTGTAGAGGGATGATCATTTTTTTCCTTCTGAGAGGAACCTCTTCTCAAGGATGAAATAGGCTCATCTTAGTACTAGCCAAAATGCCCATTTATCTGTGCAGGAAGGGAGAGTTGAATAAAGGGTTCTTGGTGACTGTAAGGCCTATTCCCTTGTACATGTTGGATCACACATCTGGACAGACTTTGTCTGGGTGTTCAGCGGCAGCCTTTGTGCTTTTGTATTTGCATGGGGTGGGATGAGGTGGGGGGTTAATACTGGTTGTGTTCTGCTCAATGTCTCCATCCAGATCCCTCATTCTGACTCTTGATCTGCTTTGATTTTGTTCTTTGCCATATGCCATTTGGATGACCCTTGTGTTCTGTTTCTACCTAGCCTCCGTTAAGAGGAATTTTTGGGGGGTGGAGGAGGGGTTCATAAACAGAATCTCTTTTTGGGTTCTGCCTGCTACGGAGGATCAAACAGGCTTATCATGTCTATTACAGCACTTGGCCTTTTAAGATTGGACTCCTGGGTATTTTTAGCTCCTGGGAAATCTCCATGAAGCACCTGCTTAGATGGGGCACATGACCAGGAAGAATAATCTGGATGGGTGACTGGTGATTGCCAGCCTACAAGAACTGTAGGAGTCTTGCATGGATACAAAATTTGTATCTGTACCTGATCCACAAAAATGATCCACAGATATCTGCAAATTTTCAGGGCTTTACATACAAAATTTTTATCTGCATCCAACTCATGATCTTAAAAAATCATTGGTGGACGGGGATATCAAGTTTACACGATACAAGCTTGCATTGTGTATTTCCTGTAATCTGTGGAGTAAGATACTTCTCATAAAAAGCCTTGCAAATCCACAGATCCTATACAATAATGGTAACAATGAAAAAATGAAGTTGTCATTTAGCTAATTCGTTTTTGCACATAGGACATTAAATTTAAAAATACAAAGCTCTAGGATACTCACAGATCATCTGTCCTTTGAGATTAGTCTGCTAAAGTGAAGCATTTCTCCTTATCATAGAATCATAGGGTTGGAAGGGACCTCATAGGTCATCTAGTCCAACCCCCTGCCAGAGGCAGGACCACTCCCACTAAACCATCCCAGTCATGGTTTTGTCCAGCCGGGCCTTAAACACCTCCAAAGATGGAGACTCCACCACCTCCCTTGGCAGCTCATTCCAAGGCTTCACCACCCTCCTAATATAAAAGTTTTTTCTAATATCCAGCCTCAACCTACCTAACCACAACTTGAGACCATTGCTCCTCGTTCTGTCCTCTCTTATTACCGAGAACAGTCAAGCTCCATCTTCCTTAGAGCATCCCTTCAAGTAGTTGAAGGTTGCTATCAACTCCCCCCTCAATCTTCTCTTCTGCAGACTAAATAAGCCTAATGCTTTCAGTCTTTCCTCACAGGGCTTGTGCTCCAGCCCTTAATCACTTTGGTTGCCCTCCTCTGAACTCTCTCTAGCATGTCCCTGTCCTTTTTGTAGTGGGGAGCCCAAAACTGAACACAGTATTCTAGATGTGGCCTCACCAGTGCAGAATAGAGGGGAATGATCACATCCCTTGATCTGCTGGTAACACTTCGTTTGATGCAGCCCAGTATGTCATTGGCCTTTTTGGCAGCAAGAGCACACTGCTGACTCATATCCAGCTTCCCATCCACCATGACCCCCAGGTCCTTTTCTACACTGCTGTTACTTAGCTGAATGTTCCCCAGCCTGTAGCGGTGCATGGGTTTTTTTCATCCCACATGCAGGATTTTACACTTGTCCTTATTGAACCTCATAAGATTTCTATTGGCCCACTGTTCCAATTTATCTAGGTCTCCCTGAATCCTGTCCTTGCCCTCCAACGTGTCTACTGTTCCCCCCAGCTTGGTGTCATCCGCAAACTTACTGAGGATCCAGTCTATTCCATCCTCCAGATCACTGATGAAAATGTTGAACAGAACCGGCCCCAGGACCGACCCCTGGGGCACACCACTCGTGACTGGCTGCCGGCTAGACATGGATCCATTGATTCCTACACGCGAAAACCGTTGATCTAGCCAGTTTTCTATCCACCTTATAGTCCACCTATCCAACCCATAATTCCTTAATTTGCCAATGAGAATGCTGTGGGAAACTGTATCAAAAGCCTTGCTAAAATCAACGGTTCTTCCTACATCCAGAAAACCAGTTATCTGATCATAGAAGGAGATGAGATTGGTCAGGCATGATTTACCCTTGGTGAACCCATGCTAACTGTTCCTGATCACTTTATTTTCCTCTAAGTGTTTGAGGATGGATTCTTTGAGAATCTTCTCCATAATTTTTCCAGGGATTGAGGTGAGGCTGACTGGTCTGTAATTCCCCGGATCCTCCTTTTTCCCTTTCTTGAAAATAGGCACTACATTTGCTTTTTTCCAATCCTCTGGCACCTCCCCCGTTCTCCATGAGTTTTGAAAGATAACGGCCAGGGGTGCTGCTATCTCATCGGCCAATTCCCTTAGCACTCTTGGATGCAGTTCGTCTGGCCCCATGGACTTGTGCACATCCAGCTTCTTTAAGCAGTCCGTAACCTGACCTTCCGTCACCAAGGGCCTGTCTTCTTCTCTCCCATCTGCCATACCCATGGTAGTGGGCTGGGAGCTGACCCCGCCTGTGAAAACTGAAGGAAAAAATGCACTGAGCACCTCAGCTTTTTCCTCATCCTCTGTCACAAGGATGCCTGCCCTATTCAGCAAGGGGCCTACACCATCCCTGATCCTCTTCTTGTTATTAACATACTTGTAGAACCCCTTCTTGTTATCCTTTACATCCCTCGCTAGCCGTAACTCCATTTGTCCTTTGGCCTTTCTGATTTTATCTCTGCAGTCCCTAGCGATATCTTTATATGCCACCTTATCAAAAGTTCTCATTGCGTCTTCCAGGCCTAATCCACAGCAAAGTTTCTCAGGGTATTTCTATACCGAAGCCAGCAAATTTACCACTGTTAGTGCACTCTTCCGGGTTCAAGTGAACGGCTTATCAAGACCTGCTCAATCAATCTCCAGTTTGACACTATAACCAGGAGTGCTACTGGACCGAGAAAAGATCCGGGGCTGGGCGCTAGGACTCGGCGTTGTATCTCTCATTGACTGCTAGTGAATTACACCCCCACTGTAGACCAGGCTCTAGATCAGGGGTCTCAAACACACAGCCCATGGGCCACATGCGGTCCCTACAGCTATTCCCTGTGGCCCACAATGACACTATTGCTCCCGATATTTGCAATATCATTGTATGAAAAGGTTTCAGTGGTGCAGCCCTCGGGCTAACGTACTAGTCTTCACGCGGCCCTGTACTAGTCCTCAGGCGGCCCTTGTGTTGATTTGAGTTTGAGACCCCTGCTCTAGATTTTGGCTCAGGACTAGGTGCAAATAACATGTGATAGAAAGTTATTTGTGTCAGGAAATTATCTGGAAAATAAATGTCTTTATATGACGAAGGACTTAAATATTCTACTGTTATATTAATGTAAATAGGATAAGTTCTTTGACCCCAGTGTAAGAAACTGCTCCTTTCAATTGTATTTTTATGCATGATAGTTAAGCATTTTCTCTGTAGTACCCTCTTATTATGCTTATTTCAAACTTGTCTAATCTACTCTAGAACTTGCACACAAATTCTGCCTCCTAATTTCTTTTCTACTGCAGCTACTATTAAGGATTTTAGCACTGTTTCTCTACTGATGCACTGTCACTGGGTGGGCTTTAGGTATGTGTTCCTCTTAGAAAGACTGTACTGAAGCTTAGCCTTGTGTAAAATAACTGGTTGTCTGATCTGCGTCTCATGTGGCTTACTGAAACTGAAAGTTGTTCTAGAAGGCTTAAAGAGTAAAAGTCCTTGGTTCCTTAGCATTAAGTAATTTCCTACAAATTCGTATGCTCACTTTAATTGCCAACCAGCAGTTTTGCAATTAAGATTTTGATTTCAGGTGCAATGATCTCACACAGCAGCAGTGTAGGGCAAATATTTATTTCAGTTCATAAAACTATATCAAGAAATCACCTTCTGACACACACACGCACAAAGGCAGCAAACTGTTCAACAGCCCACAGATTCTCACAAGACTAGAGGTGGAACGGGGAGAAACTTAAATTTGTACTCAGTCTGAATCTATAACAGGCACATGCTACCATCTTTGTAGTCATAACGTAATGCGAAATATCAGACTTTGCCTATAAATATTTAGCTGAATGGAGTTAGGAAAGTCTTATTGATGAAATTGTAAACTAAACTACATCACAATTGGGTGCAACTAACTTGTTAGTAAAGGCGCACATGATTTATTTTGCGGGGGGAGGAAGAGGGACAAAGCTGTCCACTGGGGATAAAGAGTTCTGGTTAGAGAATATAGTAATGGTATGTTTTTTGGATATGGAGGGAGCCTCATCTGGCAGCAATTCTCTAATATAAATGTACATATTAGATGCAGTGAAATAGAATCAGTGCTAAAAAGGCTGTAAAAGAGACCAAAAAATGGCACCACTTCAGAGAGGGCAGATCTTCATAGTAAATATTCAGTTCCTCTGGTGTTTGTTTAATGTTTCCTCTTACTATTGCAAAACTGGACAGAGCTAAGAAAACAAAACTGATGGGGGGGGAGGGGTGACTCATCAGCCAAACTGATAACTAACTTGTACAGGTAGCCCTGCAATAGGATCTCTATTTTGTTAAAATTATGCCTCAGTTTTATCTATACAGCCCAAGAAATGACCATACAGTTGCATGAGTGTAATTGTAAGCATTATTTGACCTGCGGAATGCTTCTGGTGTTGAAACACACGCTCAAATAAAACACGGGATCATTGTGGCTTCTAAAGCTGGCAGATAAAAAATCCAAACAAACCACACACCTGTAAACTGACACAATACAGGTAGAGCCCCAGCATCCTGCTTTTAGAAGGTCCCTTGTCAAAATGTGACCACGTTTTATAGTTAGTTAGGGTTGGGCCACAACTAGACTGAAGCAGAGGCCTTTTTCTGTAGATAGGATCACCATCATTCCTTCTCTTCTTCCAAGAAGAAGAACAAAGGATGTAGACTCCCACCTTCAGACTTTTCCTACTAGACCTACCTTTGTATTATTCATCCTTTTTTTTTTTAAATGAATATTTGTGCCTGGGGAACTAAGCTGTATAGAAATTGCCCCCATCAAAGGTTCCAGTCATCAGCTGATTATACAGGCTTATTAGTGGTCAGCCAAGAGGGTGACAGGTTCTTACCAATAGACTGAGGTTGGCATTTGGAAACAAATTAAAATTAGCATTAGAGTTAAAAAAAAATGTGTAGTAGGGTCTGAGATTTCGACCAGGGTGGAAAGAGGTGAACTGGGTCAACAAAGGGGCTGAGCATAACCAACCCCTTCTTAATGTTATAAACACAAAGCTGACTCCGGCGATGTCTAACTTGCCATCAGGTCGTGATTCCCTTTTCATTTATGGATCAGGCGTGTAATCCGATACTTGTTCTGACCTGGCTGGCTCTGGAGGTGATTTCTTCACACCTGTCTTCCAGCCGGAAAGGCACTAACTACAGAAGGGGCGGGCGGCGTTTTGTTTCAGCGAAGGGGGTAGGGAGGAGCAAAGGCTCGGAGTAAACAGTTAATGTGTCGAGATTCGTGATATGAAGCGGGGATGCCGTTGAAGGTTTCTGCCGGCTCTTGCTTTGCTTTGGCGCGGTCGGCAAGGGAGAGGCGGAGTTCCTTCTTGCGCCGCTTCGGCCAACTTTTTCCCGAGCCGCTGGGGAGGAAAAGCGCTCGGGCCGCCCCAGCCCGCCAGCGAAACTGGCGAAAGCTTGACAATGTCACCGGAAGGGAAAGCTGGAAACGGGGCAAGCCCGGGGGCGGCTCGGCGGCTTTTGCCCCAGCGCCGCAGGGCCGGCGCGGGGCGTGCGCGGCTAGCTGGGACTGCCTCTGACAAGCCCCGGCGGCCGGTCTGGGAGCGCGGCGGGAGGAGAGGACTGGGACGGGGGGCGCTGTGCCGGCGGCTGGAGGGATGAGGCGGGACGCGGCGCGCCTGCCGGAGCCCGAGAGTGAGTGGCGCGCCGGGGGGTGCGGGGCCGGCGCCCCTCCGCCTCTCACCTGCGCGGGCGGGCGGGACGCGCCTCTAGCGCCCGGCGGGACGGGAGGGGGGGGGCAGCAGCTGCCGGCGGCGGGCGCGCGCGGCCCCTTTAAGAGCCCAGCTTTGCCTCCCGGTAGCTGAAGGTCATTAAACACAAAAGCTCTCCAGCGCTGCGGTCCAATATAGCGCATGCGCCCTGCCCGAGGACTGGCAGGGGAGACGGCAATATGGCGAGAATGCCTGGCAGCGGCGGCGGCGGCGGCGGGGAGTGGAGCACCGGCGGCGGGGAGAACAATGCGGGCGAGCGGCCGGGCGGCCGCCACCCCCAGCACTACTGCAGCGCGGGCGAGGAGGAGGACGGGGAGGACGAGGACGAGATCCAGGAGGTGCAGATAACGGGGGACGAGGAGGACGGGGGGCTGCTGCTGCTGGACGAGGAGGAGGAGGAGGAGGAGGAGATGGGGCTGGGCTGGGACGCCGAGGAGCGCGAGCCGGTCCGTAGGCTCCGTATGGACCGGGCCGGCGGCGGCGGCGGGCTGGAGCCGGGCGGGGCGGCGGCGGCGGCGGCGGGCGCCCAGGACTCGGACCCGGAGAGCGACCCGCTGCTGCAGCGCCCCGAGCGGGCCCGGCTGAGCGAGAACACGCGGCTGGCCACCCGCTACGCCGTGCGCATCTTCCGGGAGTACCTGAGCGAGAAGTCGCAGAGCCCCGACTTCGAGACGATGGACAAGGGGGCGCTGTGCCGCGTGCTGCGCTCCTTCTACGCCGAGGCCCGCTCCAAGAGCGGCCAGCTCTACTCCAAGTCGTCGCTCATCAGCATCCGCAGCTCGCTCAACCGCTACCTCAACGAGCCGCCCTACTGCCGCACCCTCGACCTGACCAAGGACCCCGAGCTGCGCGCCGCCAACCTGACGCTGGCCGCCGTCATCCGCAAGCTGGAGGAGCAGGGCGCCGGGCCGGTGGTGCAGAAGCAAGCCATCACGCGGGCCGACCTGCGCAAGCTCTACACCTGCAGCGTCTTCAGCACGCAGAGCCCCTTCGGGCTGCTCAACAAGGTCTGGTTCGAGACCTGCATGTACTTCTGCACGCGCGGGCGCGAGAACCAGCGCGAGCTGGAGGAGGACTCCTTCGGGCTGGCCATGGACGAGGACGGCCGCAAGTTCGTCTACTTCAAGTCGCTGGGGCCCTACCACAAGTCGCGCTCCTCCTCCTGGAGCAAGAAGCGGGCGGAGAGCAGCGACGAGGAGAACCTGCCGCGCATGTACGAGACGGGCACGGAGTTCTGCCCCTACTCCAGCTTCGTCAAGTACCTGGCCAAGCGCAACCCGCTGTGCAAGGCCTTCTTCCAGCGCCCGCGCGACCACTGCAGCGAGGGCGACGTGACGTGGTACGAGAACAAGGCCATCGGCAAGAACCTGCTGGGCACCCGCATGCAGATGCTCTCCAAGGCGGCCAAGCTCTCCAAGACCTACACCAACCACTGCATCGGCGCCGTCTCCATCGCCACGCTCAACAGCATCGCCGGCATCGGCACCAAGCTGGGCGCCGGCGGCTGCTACGGCCTCCTCAACGGGGCGCAGCGGCCCCGCCCGCCGCCCGCCGACGGCGGCCCGCCGCTCAAGGCGGAAGCCGCCGCCCCGCCGCCCAAGCGCTCGCTCTACGAGGCCGTCTACGGCGGCGGGGAGGCCTGCGGGCCCTCCTCCTCCCCCCCCAAAAGACTCTGCCTCCGCCCCGCCGAGCCCCCGGACGCCGCCGCCGCCGCCGCCCCCGTGGTGGTGGTGTCGGTGAAACACGACCCCCTGCCTCTCCTCCTGCCCGAAGCCAACGGGCACCGGAGCACCACCTCACCCACAGTAGTCTCACCCGCTCTTGTTCCCCCCACACAGGTAACAAAACCGCCCTTTTCTCCCGCCTCCCCCGGTGCCTTGGGCCGGGAGGGACGCGCACCGCCCGCCGCCGGGGAAAGTCTCCCTGCACCGGCCTGAAACTGCCCCGCTGCCGGGTGCCAAACTCCCCTGCCCCCGCCTCGGTGTTTCCCAAGCGGCCTGCCACTAATCTCTTTGAAAAGCTGCTCAAAGAGCTCTGGATTGGCTCGTGAAGAGTCAGGAGCTCATTTAGAAACCGCCTGGTGGTGTGCCTCAAATGAAGTAAGGTGTGCCGGCCGGGCTGATGCTGGGAACCACTGCTCTGAGGAGCCGCACCCGCTCCTTCCTGAGCTCTGGGGCTTGCTGGCGCTCTCCCGCTTACAGCCAGCTTAGGTTTAATCACCTTTCCTTGTGAGCCGAAGGAGGCCTGAGATCCCAAATCACTGCTAAGCACAAGTTTAGGATTGTGTTTCCCAGAACAATAGGATTAGTGACCCGGCTGTGCAGGCGCCTGCCTTCTTCTTCCAGTAGATGCCCGAGTTATGTAAATCAAGCCACAAATTAAGATCATTTGAGATAATCCTTAGCCTGCCTGGTGTTCTGGAGATGTGTTAGCGAACTATTTTGAATAACCTCATAAGCGGCCAAGAGAATACCTAATTACGCTTTCCTAAGGAGGGTGTAATTTTAAACCGCACAGGTTAGCGGGAGGATTACCGTGACAATGGCATTCATCTTCTGTTTTGTTTATTACAAGAGCTCTGTCTCCTGGCAACCATTCTCTCTCTCTCTTTTTTTTTTTTTTTTTAAAAAGTAAAGTGGTTTTAGTTGCGCAAGGGTGTTGGTTACCATAGCGTCAACACAGACACTATCCCATAACGTCAAAATATATAGTAACAGTTTAATGCCTTGAGATAGGAATGAAATCAGGTTGGGTAAGTATGTTTCGTGTCAAGAAAGCAGACTTGTCCAAAACCATTACACGGGTGTAGGTATTTGTGTGTGCGTCAGCAGCCTTTCTCCCTACACACATCTCTCTGACCACCCCCACCCCCCAATTCCTGTTGACTTGTTGGATGGTTTTAAACCCGAAGTCACCTTAGGGCACTTATTTAAAAGATAAACACCAAAGAACACTCCTTCCATTCAGTTGGAGTTAGGAATTCATCCTATCTAAATCTATAAAACTTCAGTTAACGTTGCACTCCATTACATGCTGCGTTTCGGGCAATACTTTTAATGCTAGCTGTAGTAAGTGATTACAGAACCCTGCTGACGTCCTGGTGTCCAGCGATCGTCATTTCAGACACAGGCCTGAAAGAGCGCTGTTCAAGGAACACAGGTGTATGACACGCCTGAGCGGTTTCCAAAGTGGAAATACCAGTTCTGGACAAACTGACCCTTTCAGATAGAGTTTTCCAGCTAATCAACCAGCCCCATGGCTAATTGGGGGAGGAAAAAAAAGTCGTCTTTCTGTGAATGGCTGTACAAATATTTTATATAGTCTAAAATATTTGTGACCTCTCCTTGCTAGCGGGGTGTTCTGGCCACTTGAGTGGAGTACAGTATTTTGATTTCCTGCTGTGTATATATGGTGTCTGCATAGCTTAGGGGGTTGGTCTTTTTTTTGAGAAACTGTTTTTGGTCTAGCTCGTCACTTCAGAAGAAGCTAACCCTCTTCATTGTATTTTTAAGCCTAAACTTCCTCATTCATTAAACTAGGTATTTGAGTTTAGAATAGCTGTGCGTGGATGAGGAAGGAAGAGACCCAGGGAATAAGACTATCTAGCATGCCAGAGGCAGATACGTATGAATGCACACGCTTTTACTTTTATCAAGGTAGGCCGCTTTATTTGTCTTAGTTAATTTATGTTGTTTTTCTTGAGTCATGATACCGTATGGCTTGATGCCAGGCCTTACCTTGACATTTCTTTTTGTGATGTTTACATGAAGATTAACTAAGGAAAAGTTTAGCTGCTGTGCTCTCTTTAAATAGCAATGACAGTTACAGATTAAACGCTAGGTTATTTAGTGGGAAATATATAAAAGAGTTGTTAGGAGACACAGCCACAATGTTTTCTTTCTTAATTATCTCAAGAAGGAAAATGAACACTCACTGACAATGTTAGTTTGGATTTTAAAGAACTTACAGGAACATGCAGTCCATCTTTGTGTAGCTCATTGGTGGTGAACAAACTGCACAGTCACTTCAGAAGAAAATCATCTTGCTTTCTTTACAAAACTGATTGATTTAAATCATTATGGACAGTTGGGAGGAAACAAACAGCTCATTCCAACATCAGTTGTAACAGGACTGCGCTTTTTTTCCTTCTTCCGGGGCATGCTGCAAAATGAAACAATCTTTTATAAATGTGGGGTAGATTTATTTCATTTTTAAACAGTGAGTCAATGTTAAACTTCTCTCCCTTTAGCTACCATGGTATAATAGCTATAATGATTGAGGTCCAGGGCATTTCCTGGGGAATTAATAACTGGCTGGGGTTAATGTCCTGAAGCATTGCCTCAAACCATCAGCTCTCCCAGCTGGTCATTAATCCCCAGGAAATGCCCTGGCCCTTCATCATTATTGCTTATAAACAAAGACTTTCTAGGCCTTATTAACTGAGTAGATCTCCTCAAGCGATTTGACACTGAAGTCCATTGTTATCAAGAAAACAGTAATATTTGTCAACTTGACAATTGCAGTCTGGTGTTTCTATCGACTTCTATTACAAACTTATTCATAAAGGGACAGATTCTGCTTCCTCTCTGGCATAAGATATGACTCAGTGTGAATAAGTGACAGAATCTGGCCCAATATGCAAACTGGATTTCATAGTGTAGTTATGCTATGTAAAACACGCTTTTCATTGCTTTAGTGTCTTTAAGCAAGGTATAAAAAGACAAGGGAAATAAAACTACTAGACTGGATTTATTTAACTTACATTAGTTACTACTTTTAAATGAGTTGAGAGTTTGAGCAAGGGTATTAATTTTATGGATTTCTGTTATTGCTACTTCGTCATTTTTCTTAGCCTGGAGATGTTTTTAGCGCTCACTGTGTGGAACTGCTGCTGTAACAGGAGCCTTCTCCTGAGGCAGGGAAAGGCACATTGTGTTCATCTTGACACATTTTGATCCAGCTATTGCTTTAGGTTGCAGCCCTGAGAAATATTACACAGTATATTTTAAACATACAGTACTGTACCGTCATGCCACTGCTTTCTCTATGGTCCTTATTTCCGCTGAAGTGTAGCAATTTTCCTGCCGCTAACAACAGTACTTCAGCTGAAGTTGATGACAGAGGGATGTAATTTAACTGTTGTTCATCTCTAGCATTATTGAAAGATGAATAATAGCTGAAGTTTAAGCTTTTGATGTTGCAGTGTGGTAGCTGTTGAAATTTATAGACTTGGTACATACTAAGCTTAATACAGTTACAATAGCTGAAGATAGGTTTCAAAAAGAGATCGGCTTCTGGTGGGGGGAGGGGGACCCCTTTGTTTCAGAAAGAACGTCCGCTACAGCGGGTCAGTATTATAGTTGTGTTTTTTAGATACAATGGAAAATTTCATGTATAGCAAAATGTGAAGCCTACAAAACTTGCAGTGGTTGAAGTGTGATCAGGGTTTTTATTTCTCATCATTTTGCGTTGCAAGTGTCCTTCAGGTTTTTTGGAGTTGAAGCCAAGACTGGCTTCCTGTTCTAGAGCACGTGGCTTTTCATTGTTACTTTAAATGCTTCAAAGAAAAAAATCATACATCTGTAGAACTGGGAAACAGGTTGTGATTTCAAGTTTTGTAAAGGGAAGATGAAAAAAGTACTTGATCTTATTAAAACAAACAACTGTGGCACTTAGACTGACAAACTTATTTATCGCATGAGCTTCAAAGTGTCTGGTGAAGTGGGATTTTCTCCCGCAAGCTCATGCAATAAATAAACTTGTTAGTCTAAGCGCCACAGGACTCCTTGTTTATTTTACTGAACTAGACTAACACGGCTGCCCCTTTGGAACTTGATCTTCTTAAGTATGTAGCAGACAGCTGACAATAAGGCTTTGTACGGTTTTTGGTTCATTTTTGAGTATGAATCTTTCTGCTTGGTTTAATTCTTGAAACTAGAAATATCAGCTTGCTGGAACTGTAATACAAATTCTGATTTGTTTAAGATGTTGGTACTGAGTAAAGGCAAGGTGTTGGTGTGCTAGGTGCTGTATAAGCATATAAACTGACAAAAATGACTTAGATTGCAAGCTCTTTGGAGCAAGGCTCCTGCTTTTGGTATGTCTGTGCTTGGTGGCTTGGCTGGCACTCTAGGCACTACTTTGATACCAAAAAAAAAAAAAAAGACAAGATTCATGCCTCAGAGGGATGCACAGCAAAAACAGGATGCTGAGTGATTTGACATATAAGTCGGTTCTGTGTAAACGTGTGTTTTAATAGTGTTAGGAGTTAGAACTGGATCCACTTGATCATAACTAGTATCACCCTTTTGGTTGAGTAAATAGTCACTGCTTAGAATTAAATCCAGTGTTTGGCCCCCCTTCCCCCCAAAAGAAACATGAACAGCTTGAAATCTTGGAAATTTTAGGACAGGCAGCTAAAACTACTATACTTGCTTCTGTCTGAGTTTATTTTGTTTTGCTTTTAATTAGGTTTTCCTCTCTTCTGTTGTTGTGTGGAGGATTTGTACAAATAGGAGAAAGTGGCTATAAAGCGAAACATTGAAACTGACAAGAGAAAAAGTACCACAAATGCACAAAAACTAGAGGGTGAAGGGAAAAGAGGGGAGGAAATAGAGGGGGGAGGGAAGAGGTGGTTGGAATCCTGGCTTCACTGGTGTCGGTGGCAAAATTCCCACTGACTTCAGTAGGACTAGGTTATTCAGCCTGTATTTTGCAGACTCATTTTTGGGTTCAGTAATTAAACCGTTGCTAAACAATATTAGGTGAAGAAGAAGCACAAAGTGTTTGTGTATGTCTGCTCTTCTTGTAAGCTGGTAATATGTCATTTTTTTTAAAATTCTGAATTCTGTTCCCTGTAGTCAGTAGAGAGTTGGACATGAATATGATTATTTCTTAAACAAAATGTAGCGTGTTAGTAGCAGAATGGAAATTAGGCTAATTTCTTTTAGGGAATGTTTGTTATATTTGCACTGAAATAAGCTGACAGATTTGTCAACAATCTATTTGTGCTTCTCCTTTTCCCCATACCTTTTGGGTTAGCTATCCCATGCATTTCTTTCTTTTAACTCATTTAAAAGTTGTTCAAAAATGTATCCTTCAGAAATTGGCCTTGAATGTGGTTTTGGTGCATGCACATAGGTTTAGATTATTTTTGCCTTTTGAGTTATCAAAATATTTGCCACATTGGGTGTGTAGATAATCTTATTTATATGGTTGTTAGTGGATTGGGACTGAACAAAAACATTATCTGGTTCATTTTATGTATTTTTCTTCTAGCATTTCTGTTTTTATTAAAAGTATGACTTACCGATTAGGTGTTGACCAGTCTTTTTTGCTAATTGTATCATTCCGCTTAGTTGAAACTAACTGTTGTAGACTTTCATGGGGCGACGTTTCAAAAGTCTTTGGTAAGAAGCAACAAGAAATCAATTTCATATCAGTCAAACAGAGATGACCTTTTTGATACAATCAAGGAAAGAAAAGAGCTTCATTGACTGGAATGTGGCATTGACAAATCTTGTTTTTGGTTGTTTTACAGAACTTGAAATTATTAAGTTAGTACTCTTCTCCTATGAACATCAAAGCTGAAGTGTGCAAACGTTTCAGCTGCCTGTAACATTAAAGCTTTTTAAAAAGCTTGTGGGATTGTGCTGAAAAAGGTTTCTTGTTTGCCCACTGTTCTCCTCCCAGAGAACAAGAGATCAGAAACTGTTCAGTCTAATTGGTGAGTCTGTATGACAGTGAGCTGCCTTATTTCATGTAGGCCTAGAAATAAATGAGTGCTTAAACCCTTTGAAACACACCAGTACTGCAAAAGCCATGGGCTGTAATTAAATTGAATGTGGGGTTGTATTGTCTGGTGCCCTTGGCTATAAACTCGATAAGAGACCATGATATAGCCACTATTGTGTTAGAAGCTGGAACCTAATTAGCTATCTTGTAGATTTTTAGTCACTTCGAAAGACCTTCTGTTCATCAGCCGCTCTTCCAGGTGTCCTTTGTTGCCTCTCTGTTGTTTCAGAGGCACAGACACCTTTTTCTCTAAAGAAATGGTTGATATGGTGACAATTATCATTGTGCCAGTTAATTTTTTCATGAACTGTGTGTGTGAGAGAAAAATATTTTCTGTGTGTGTATCTTTTTGGAATCAGTGAAAAATGTCAGTGGCAGAATTATATCTGATCAAAAATAGATATATTAGCGTTGTGATAGAAAAAGTATATGATTAGGGTTGAGGGGTACTTTTTTCCCTTAAGACCTTTTCATGCTAATGCGGTCTAAGTATAACTTTGGAGGAAAAGCAGGCAGATGTGAGATATAATCCCAGTTGGTTGTTTTTTGGCCGTCCATATTGAAAAACAGCCCATTTGTGTTTTTACAGTCTCAGAAGCTTCTTTGCACTTTGGCAACTCAAACAAGTTAATCTGAAAACTTCAGATGTGCTAAGTACTTCATTCTTAATGAGGGCATGTAGCTTTAATGCATTTGTATTCAATTTTTACTTTTTGATATAATTGGAATTATTTTTCTACGTATGGAGCATATAACCTTCCAGTGAGTTTTGAGAGTTCTGAGATATCGTGTTTTAATATGCATGGGCACCTGTATACACAGATAGATGCATATATATTTGCAGCTGCGCATTTCTGTAATCAAGACAGGTATATTTTAATTAAATAGAAACTCCATGTTTATGTAAATTGCATGTTGACTACATAAACACATGGAAATACAGTTAAGTGCGCATTGTACTTCTATTGCAATTGCAGTCAAATCATTCTAAAAATAAGGGAAATTAAATATAAAACTACCTTTGTTAAAGATTAAGTACACTAATTAGAAAATAACATTATTTCATTTTAGTGACCAAACTCACTGATTCCCAAAAACACCTCCTAGCTGGACAGAATCCTCTAACCGCCATCCTGTTGCAGGGCAGAAGCCCCAAGCTCCCACCCCAGTCTCATCAGTGAAGAATGGGGGGCTGATGGGGGAAACATAGCTGCATTTGAATTGTAAAAGAACTGTGATTTGGCCACCCCTGTTCTATACCATTACTTTTTTTTATTGAAGGAAAATCCAGTAAGGCAGAGCTTTGGCACTAGCAGTGTGAAATTGATGCTGTACTTCTTTTCTTGCTGCTTCTGCTGGAGAACTCTCGAGTCTAGTAAAATAAAACTAATGGGATTTGTGGGGAGCCTTAAATCCAAAAAATCCTTCAGCAGTATGGGAGTGAAACAGTCATCTCTGCTTTCTAGCCTTTTCCCCCTATAGATTCCCCCTGTAGATTGTAGGGTAGGAAAGAAGGTTTGTGTAGTTTTTTGACACTGAGCAGCTAGGATGAGAAGAAATTTCACTCTTATCCTCCTGCAGATCCTGTAAAGTGGGTTAGCTTCCAAAGTTTGGAGCTCAGCAGTATGTTTGCAAGAGGGCAGTGCTCTGATGGGAGGCATTCTGTAGATTAGGAGACAAAACACAAGGGTGCATGTGGAGGGCAGTTTCTGGTTTTGGCTCGTACAGTGTTTATCTTCTTGCTCCTCTTCCTCCCTCCAGTATACATGATGCTACTAATGCCTATGGGGACTGACTACAATTTCTGTGAGAATTGTAGCATAACTTGTTCATGTGCATCTAAAATGCTCAACATGTTTTCAGGTGTTTGCATTTAATCCTGTGCATGGTCACTCTTGTGTAGTCAGAATCCTTATGAATTGACAGGGAAATTCCAAATAAGATTTTTCAATAGCTTTCAAGTGGTCTTGAATAGTTACATTTGCACTACCTTTCTGAATGTGTTTTAAGAGTAGGTATTTAACAGTCGCACAAAGTAAAGTGTGGTTTAAAATGATGATAAAGCACAGTCAGTCTGAATGAAGAGCAGTTTGCCAGATCTTTGTTGTGTTATCTTGAGTTGCTAGAGAAAAGCCAAAGAACAGTAGGGCCTTCAATGGATCTCATTCTATGTTGTCTAAAGAAGCCTGGGTCTGAGTTATTTGTTATGGGCATTCCATTAGTGAGCTGGCTGTGCACATGTGTAGTGCATCTGTTCAATAGTTAAGGGCTGTCAACAGCACCCTCTACGACAGAAAACTTCCCTGTTGGTGATACTCATGGTCATCAATGAGTAAATTACCAAGTGTTCTGACAGGATTATCAAGATGATCTAGGAAAGAAACATTAAGAGCTCTGATCTTCCTATTACAGTAATGGTGCAATGTGTTATGGCTAATCTAAAGAATAGTTTCCAAACCTGTACCCAGAGAGAGGAGTTCACTTTGCCAATGGTGTCAGACGGTCACCTTTCACAAGAATTTAGTTTGGCTGGGGTGATCTGTTTGTGTTTGGGGGCTCAGGTTGGGTTGTTTTACACCTAACCTTCCTTTCTTCCAGTCTGCCATATTTCAAATATAGGATTAATAGTTTCCTTTCTCCCTTAGTTCCTTTAATAAGGGACAAATAGTTATTTTTCATGTGCTTAACGTAATGCAAAGGAAGGATCACGTACTATTTAGAAATGTGTAAGTAGACTCAGTGCTCTAATGACTGTGTACAGTCTTGATGCATAATTAGAAGGAAATGTGGTTTGGGGATGTGACATCTAGTATTGATAGTTCTGCAGATGAGTTGGAAAATACATACGGAGGTTTAGCTGTTATACTAGACCCACAGGTTATAGAATCAAGGCATGGAATGCCACATGTATATAGGCTGTGTGCAAATTAGTAACTCGTTTAAGGGTTTTTCTTCTCTAATCATTCAGTTCTTGGATTTTATGAATCATTGGTATGCTGATATGGACAATTGAGCTTTGGGATTTTTTTCTGCAGTGCCCATAACTCTTGAATCTGCCGTTTGTAGCAAGTCATTGGCTTAGAAATGTTTTTAATAGCGGTAAGATCTCACTTCAATAGGGATCTTTGTGGAAAGATTTTTAATACTAGTTTAAACTTGATTCAGTAAACTGTGATCACGATCTTCATAAACTATCTTCTGTCTTGAATAAAACTTGTTTCTAGATGCCCTGTCTAAAATTCATAGCAGGTGTATGACTGATTTTTTTTTCTCTCATACATTTCCAGTAGATCTTTACAAAAGATCTCTTGCAAATACTGTTTTGTAGGATAATGACTTAAATGTGATATAGGTGCCACATCACCATCTTTTATTCTTCTGTCTTTGGCTTCTAATTGTTGGCACTACATGTGTTTTGCTGGTGATGGCTTACTCAAAAGAGTCTCTGCTGTGCACTGAAAAAAGGCCCATTCTTAAGTGCTTTCTGTACACTATTTCAGAGGCTTCAAAGACTCTAAAAATATCTGTTGCAAGTCCTAATGTTTTTAACAGTCATGCATTATTGTGTATAAGAACATGCATAGTTTACAGTGGGGCTCTACACAGGGTGTGATGTCAGCAACATACTGTGACTTTGTATCACACAGCAGCCAACAAAAATAGGGATTGCAAGACAATAATAAGTGACTTTTTTGAAGTTAACGGGGCCCTGTGAAGCAAGGTTGTCTCTAAAGCTATGTAAAAACAAAGCTTTTGACAAACTGAAGGCCCATGCTCTTCTTTGAGCGCTTGCTCATGTCAATACCAGTTAGGCATGTGCGGGCCTTCTGTAAGGTTGCCAGAAGGTTTTTCTCCTCGTAATACCCACAGGGTCGGCTCTGGAGCCTCCTGGAGTTGCATGTCCATATCACGTACAAGGGCCTGTAAAACAAACAAGGAGTTCTGTGGCTCTTAAAGATTAATAAACTTATTTATTGCAGGAGCTTTCATGGGAGAAAAATCTCAACTTTGACCCTCTGCTATCTCAGTTCCTTCTTGCTGCCTGTGGCAGTCTGCTGGAATCCATCTCTTGCTCAGCAAGTGTCTCCTTTTCTCTAGTGATTCATTTATCTTTGTACCTGTAAATAGTTCAGTTAGTGTTAATAGGTAGCAATTAAGAATGGTTAGTTGTTAGGTATTTTTGGCAGATCCTCTTATGGGAGCAGTCTCTTGCCCAGGGGCCAGAGCATATCTCAGTCCCTGGATTCAAACCATGTGAGGAGTACAAGAAGTTCATGCCAAGGAATGACCCATGCGCCACTTGTTTCAAGTGCTTAAGGGAGGCACACCAGAAGGACTGGTGCCAAATATTCAGGGGATTCTGCCCTTACACTCAGAAGGACAGGAGACAAAGTCTGAAGTTCCTCCTGATGGGGATGACCCTTTGACAGTCTCTGAGCCCGTCAGAGCTCTGGGCTCCATCTGTGATTCAGTGCCAAAGAAGAATGCAAGCACTCAAGATCCTCGGCATTATAAGGAGTCATCGATGCCAAGAATGGTAAGTGCTCAGAACCGCTCCTATTCACCAGCCCCAGGGAAGAAACATAAAGGAGTTGTATGAGGAGGTGGAGGACATCCAATCCTCCTCTACACCAGAGACATTTGAAGTTGCCAGGGAGCTCATTGAGAGCACAGGCCACAAGCAACCACAGCCCCAGGGACAACCACTGGAGGCAATAGTACCAGTACCAGCTGTCTAAGGGGAAGCCTGGTCTGATGGCCACAGTGCCACCACAGTCTCTGAGAAGTGGTTTAGGATCAGAGTCTGAATCTTTCAGCTCACACGGAAGTGGGTGCTGGGATGGGAGATGGCATGGAGGCCAAGAGATATCTCAGCCTCTCACAGTGCCATGACTCCCTCAGCGGCAAAACATGCCCTAGTGCCTCTTCTGGACTCCTTGTGATTTCCACCAAGCACAGGGACCCCAATCTGGTCTTTCATTGTCTTCTCAGGGAGCCTGTTCCATCATCAAACTAGATCAGCGGTCATCTCTTAACCTAACACTGACACCACTACCGAGCAAGACCTTAAGCCAGCTCATGGCACTGATTATGGAGGTCCCTATGCCAGCACTGAGTCCAAAGCTCCTGGTACTATGGAGAAAATGGATTGCTCTGTACTGCAGCATCCCCTTGGTGCTGAGGGACAAAAGACTGGCTCACGATGGGAGCCCTCATCTTCCTTAGTGGACAAGGCCATGATGGGCATCACTTTGACACCAGCTATTGAAGACAGCAGGCCACACCAGGATTTTCTCCATTGTGCTGGTCCGAACTGGGGAATGCAGGTTGAGGAGGCCTCTAAAGGGGGAACAGACGAGTTGCTAACATTGCATTTTAGTTTTTACTGACATAAAGATCTGAAGTTACCTTTTTTTAAACTGACTAAATAAACTTTTTACTTACATCACTAAAAATACCACAGACACTATAATATCAGAAAAGTGTGTACTTGTGATAATCTACATAGAAATTTGGAATTATCCAATTGTTTCAGCTGCCATTAATTGATCAATTGCGTTCTCTGGGCATGTGCAATAATAAAAAAATAAAGTCAGGATCTGTGTAGTTTCATGACAAACAGTGATTCTGCATGACAACAGTGTTAAGGTACAATATGTTTTATTACTGTCACTGTTTGAAATTGTAGTTTATACACTAATTATCAGTAAATTTATGGGGGGTTGGCAACCCTGACCCAATGACTGACATTTTGTCCCCATCAGGACTGTCATGGGTGGCTTTTATTATTGATAGGTTATGGATAAAAATATGAAGTCTGTATGGCAAACCCTAGCTTTAATTCCCCTGACAGCAAAAGGAGTCGAGCATAAATACTTTGTACATTCCACTTCCCTTTCCCCATCCACCTTGGGTCAGGTCCCTCATCATTGTGACTGCAAACAAGAAAGAAGAGTGGGGGTGTCAAGATCCTATACCTGAAGCCAAGCAGGCCAAGAAAATGGACTTACATGGCAGAAAGGTGTATTCCACCAGGGGTCTCCAACTCACAGTGTTGAACCAATAGGCTATCCTGGTCAAACACTTATTGAACAGCTAGAGAGCCATCCAAAAGTTTGCAGAGTCTATCCCTGCTGACTCCAAGAAAGAGTTTGTAGCCCTTGTGGAGGAGGGCAAAACCACAGAAAAGGCATCTTTGCAAACAGCTTTGGATGCAGCAGATGTGGTCACCCAGGCTGTAGCGTCAGGGCTGCCTGTGCATCACAGCTCCTGGTTATAGGCTTTGGGCCTCCCAGCCAGAGTCCAACAGATGGCACAGGATCTGTTCTTTTTGAGGGACAGTCACTGTTCTCCAGCTGCCAGACACAAAATTGCACAGCCTAAAGGACACTAGGGCTGCGCTTAAGTCCTCAGTTCTACACACACCAGTGCCCCCAAGGAAGCTTGTTAGACCACAGCCCCTCCCACGGTTTTACCAACAACCTTAGAGGCAGGAGTGTAGTTGTAGGAGGGGTAGAAATAACAATAACAGAAGAAGGGCTTATCAGTCCTTATCTGGCCAGAACGAGGGCCCAGCACAACAGGCCCCAGGCCCAAACCAAAACTTTTGAGTGTACAGTCGAGGATGGCATAGCAGAACACAACTTGGATCCTCTGTCTCAATTATCCTCAAACTGCTTATCCCATTTCTACTGTAGGTGGACTTGGATTACCTCAAACAGGTGAATTCTGTGTACGGTAGAACTGGGATACTCCATCCAATTTTAGTCTAACTCCTTGCGTTATTACATCCCCATCTCTCTTCAGGGACCCCTCACGCAAGCAACATCTAATACAAGAAGCTTAGCAGCTCCTGGAGGTGGGAGTGATGGAAGAGGTTCCTGTGGAATCAAGGGGAAGGAGTTTTTACACATGGTATTTCCTAACTTCCAAAGCCAAGGGTGGGCTTAGGCCAGGGCTGGCCCTAAGGAGCCTTGGCAAGTTTATTTAAAAAAAAAAAGCTGAGGTTTGGGATGATCTTCGTAGCATTAGTCATTCCCTCCTTGGATCCAGGAGATTAGTAGGTCATGCTCAATCTCAAAGACATACGTTTCCACGTTCCAAAGGGTTGCCGTGTTAGTCTAGTTCAGTAAAACAAATAAGGAGTTCTGTGGCACTTATAAATAAATTTTAGTTTTTTGCATGAGCTTTTGTGGGAGAAAATGCCACTTTGTCAGACATGCAAGTCATTCTAAGGCACAGGAGAGTCCTCATTTATGATCAGTAGCCATCACTTATCAGTTCATGGTACTTCTATTCAGCCTCTCAACTGCTCTGAGTCTTTAGAAAATGCATCTCTGTGATGGCCACTTTTCCTAAAAAGTGGAGATACAAGTCTTTCCATGTCTAGACAACTGGCTGATCAAAGGAAGATCCAGATGGCAAATAGAATTGGACATAGAGTTCATAAAGCTAACGTTTACTGGTCTAAGTCTCTTGGTCAACAACAACAAAAAAATCTGTCCTCATCCCCGTTCAGAGGATAGAATGTATAGGGGCAGTCTTAGATTCAAACAGATCCAGAGCCCATTCTACCAGAGACTTGATTTTGCAACATTCTGTCTATCAGTGGAGTGGAATTGCTACCTGATGGTCACAGTCAGAAGCTGTCTAAGATTGTTGGGACGTGGCAGCCTGCATGTAGGTAGTTCAGGACACCAGGCTAAATCTCAGACCCTGAGAGGCGTGGCTGGATTCAGTTTACCATCTGTTTTTGAGACTGTATAGATAAAGTGGTACTGATCCTATTACCAGTGTAAATTTTGGCCAGGGGGTGGCTGGACAAGGGAACAGTCTGCTCAGGAGTCCTCTTCTGGAGCCCAAAACCCACCATGACACTGGTATCTGACAGCTCAGACTCAGGCTTGGTGACCCATCTGGGTCAGATGAGAGCCCAGGGTTAATGGTCACAAAGGGACTTGTCTGCTTATATCAACATGAGGGAGTTGAAAGCAGTTTGATAAGCTCACTAGAAGGACAAATGCATTGCAGTAAAAACAGACAACCTGACAGCAGTGTTTTATGTAAACAGTTGGGGGGGTGCTTACTCCTCTCCCCGTTTCGGTATCCCCTTGATCTTTGGGACTTTCGTACTGTATAACTCAGAAGATCCACATAGAAGTGTTGTATCTCCTGGGATCTCAGAATGTGTTGGTGGAATTCCTCAGCAGGTCAATAGCCACCTACAGGTGGTCTCTACACCCAGATGTGGTGAATGACATTTTCAAAAGGTGAGGAATTCCCCCAGCAGACCTTTCTATGATGAGGCTTAACAAGAAATGCATGAGGTTTTGTTCTTTCCAAGGACTCGGCCGGGGCTCAATAGCAGATATTTTCCTTATTCCTTGGTCCAGTTGTCTGTTCCATACTTTTCCGCTGATCCCATTGATACAAAAGGTCCTTCTGAAGGTAAGAAGAGACAAGTCAGTGATAATCATGAATTCTCTGGGTTGGGCATGCCAAGGTTGTTTCTTCATGTTTCTTGAGCTCACTGTAGAGACCCTTATGAATCTTTCATTACCACTGGACTTGGTCATGCAGGATTGAGGTCACCTTGGTCACCCGAACCTGCAGTCTCTTCATCTCACAACTTCAAAGCTCCATGGCTGAACCAGTAGGAACCTACTGTGTTTGGAGCAGGTTTGGGAAGTCTTAATGGAAAGCAGAAAACAGTCTGCTGGAGCTACCAATGGGGCCAAGTAGAAGAGATTCTTCCTCTGATCTTGACAGAAAGGGGTTTCTCCCAAGGCTTCACCTGTACTACTTATCTCAGACTACTTTCTACACCTAAGCATCAAGGGCTATCTGTGTCCTCTCTGAAGGTCCATGTGGCAGCAATCTTGGTCTTTGATCTGTGGGTAAAGGGCTGTTGAATCACCCAGTAAACCATTTTCTCGAGGGTCTTGATAAAATGTTCCCTCAGACCTGTCAGCTGGTTTCTCATTGGGACCTTACCTTTGTTCTGTCTGCACTGATGAGAACACCATTTGAACCATTGGCAAAATGCTTCATCTTGTCCTTGTCATGGAAGGTGGCCTTCATGATAGTCGTTGCATTGCCTAGAAGGATGTGAGAGCTGAGGGCCTTGACGTCAGAACCTCATTACGTGATGTTTTTCAAGGATAAGCTTTGTCTCTGACTACATCCTGCATTCTTGCTAAAAGTGCTCTCACAGTTTCACTTTGATCAGGACATCTTTCTCCTGGTCTTTTCCTCCAAGCTGTGTGTTAGTGGCTGTGAGTAGAGCCTTCAAGTGCTGGATGTTAGGAGTGCTTTGGTTTTCTATATCAAGGGAACGAGGAGGAACTTTAGGAGTATCCCCTACTCTTCGCAGCAGTAGCAGGTAGAACGAAAGGCCTTCTGGTCTCCTTACAAATGATTTCATCATGGATTATGTCATGTTGTTATGTTCTAAAGGGGCAGCCGTGTTAGTTTAGTTCAGCAAAAAAACCGAGGAGTCCTGTGGCATTTAAAGACTAGCAGATTTATAAATAAATAAATCTGTTAGCCTTTAAGTGCCACAGAACTCCTTGCTTTTTTTATCGTGTTATTAGGACCCATTATGAATTAGCAAAAGTCGTGGCCCCTGCTCTAACAGCCCAATCAACAAGAGCCCAGGCAGCCTTGACAGCCTTCGTAGCCCAGGTCCCAATCCAGGGTATTTGCTGGGCAGTAACGTGGTCCTCCATTCACACTTTCATGGCACATTACGTTGTTACCAAAGAGGATGCAGCAGTGGGCAGAGTGATCCTGTAGTCAGCCCTGAACTCCTACCCCACCACCTAGGGGAATACTTGAGTCACTTAATTGGAAAAGACGTAAGCAAACACCCAAAGAAAAGACAGTTACTGACTTTCTGTAACTGTTCTTTGAGATATGTTGCTTACATCCATTCCAAACCCAGCCACCTACCCCTTTGTTAGAGTCTTCCAACGAGAAGGGACTGAGGAGGCAGAGAGCTGGCAGGCCCTTACATGGAGTGATATGGATGCACAACTGCAAATGACTCCAGAGCCAACCCTACGGGTATTGCTGGGGAAAAAAATCTTCAAGCAACCATGCATGAGGCGCACACACACCTAATTGGAATGGACATGAACAACACACCTCAAAGAACAACAGTTACAGAAAGCCAGTAACTTGTCTTTTCCATGCGTTAACTTCCTTTTTAATAATTCCAGTTGAAACATTTAAAATAAAACATTGTGTCAGTAGTTGCAACCCAAACATTGCAAAATAGGGCTCCAAATACAAGAGCCTGCAAGTAAAAATTTCAATATTAGCTATAAACAAAAATGAAACTTATCTGCTTTTATGACTCTCTCTCTCTCCCCCTCTCTCTCATGTCACTGGCTTTGACAACAGTAAATCTAGAGATGATAGCAAATTAGAGCTTTAAGGTGCTCAGTTCTGGTAATCCAAAATGGTATTTGTAATATAGCCAAAGAATTTTTTTGTAAATAAACATAACTTCTAATCTGACACTTCTTAAACACACGCTGAAAGCTTCCTTCCTTCATCTCAAATGTAGTGTTTTGTTTTTGTTTTTTGTTTTGAGGATTCAGAACATTTTAAAGCAATTTTATTTTATCATCTCTTTTAAAACCTTTTAGAAGTCACTTTCTATTGGATACCGAGCACAAATAATGCATTATTTCTGAAAAAGCGCCTCTCTTACTTTTGTCAGCTTGGCCAATAACTATATTTCCTTGAACAAAATGTTCATTTATCTAGTCATATGTTGTATTGGTAACTCTCTCCAAAATGAGCCTGGGTACAGTTTGACACTTGCTGATTACATTTATTATGACTGTTTCTGTTGAAAGTACTTTAAACATAAGCTGTTTCATTAATTCAAGCATTTTGCAAAAATGTCTAAATCAGAAAATGTTGGGGAGCAGCTAAGGAATATCCTAGGCTTATTATATCCTAGTAGGAACGTAATTTGTTAAAATAGACTTCACCTATTTTCCAGTAGTTGGGGTCTAAAACTTAGAATTACTTAAAAATGTTACTAAATAGAAATGTTTTCACTAAATAGTTAAACCTAAGTTTTGTGCTGGTGTATGGAACTAAAAAAAAATGCTTTAAGTGCCTTGTAAAAATTAGGCACATAACAGAAAATCAATTAAAAGTATGTTTTTTAAATCAAGTCGTTAATATGATAACACAGCTAAGGAGAATCTTTTTAAAATGTGACTTCAGCCTGGTGAGTTCCTTGAAAACACAAAGTGAGGCAAATTAATAGTTTTAGTAATATTCAATTTCTATAAATATACTCAATTCCTAACTATTAATGGGTACATGTAGTCTCATAAATGCAAAAGCTGTCCCAGACCTGCAATACTAAATGCAAAAGTTTGCAGTAATTCTTAGTGATCTGTAGTACGTGACTGTAAAACTTCAGCAGGCTTTCAAAACTGTTCACTTTAGAGATTTTTAGAATTATAGTGTGAAGTATGTCGTCCTGGAAGGGTAGAATGTAGTTCATCAGTAAATAATGTGTAAGATATAATTTTTTTTATTAAAGCTAATGTTAAAAAATGATTGAATACGATGGGGTTTTTTCCCCAAGGAAAAAGGTTCTGTATATCTGGGAACAATGTGTAGATTAACCAAAAGGTACAAAAGTTGGTTTGAAAATCACAGGGTATATAGAGTGCATAATTTATCATATTCCAAATTAAGGATGATTGGTTTAGCAGTATGGTTGTGCTATGAGCGTTCAAACATTTGAATACATTACTCCTACAAAAGAAATGCTGGAGGTCAGTTTATGGAAAACAAGTATAATGACAAGTGTGGATTGTCCTCAGTGAATGCAAAGCTTTAGGATGGACAGTTCTTTAGCAAACAAGACCCACAAGTCAAAAGTCTTTCTGCATCCCTTCTTAGTTGCACTCAGGCTTATTTCTCTTGGAATTGCCAGTATGTTTCAGGCTTATTTCTCTTGGAATTGCCAGTATGTTTCAAGTAGATGTCTTTGCACCACCTAATGATTTCCAACTACACTGGACTATGTCTAAATCATTGTTTAAAAAACCTTACCCTACCCCCACAGCCAGCCTAATGGTTGACCACACTCTTTATCCAAGTATTTGAAGTATAAACCAACCACACTAAAAACTGAGATGAATTTCTTTCTAACCTTGTTTATGTGGGTTGTCATGGTGACTATCACAAATGGTTACTGTAATTATGATAGAAAACTGACTCCATAATCAGGGCAGGCGCAACGTGGTAAGCAAGATAAGCATTGCAGGGGAGTGCCGACGTTTGAGGGGCGCCAAAATGGGACTGTGCTGTTGCGCTGCACTGTGACATCACTCGTCTGCCTGGGCGTCTGCTGCGCTGGGGGGGGGGGCGCCAGAAACCCTAGCGCCATTCCCGTCCATAATAGTGGCATCTTATTGTCCAACTTATCGTACATGCTTCTCTTTTGTGGTCATGTTTGCCTAGTTCAGCGTAAGTTTTTACTACTTCTAGCTGTGTTTTTGTGCTGTGCTCTAAAGGTGTGATCTTGATTTTGTGTTGGCTTGCATAAACAAAATTATCAGAAGTGTAAATTTTAGATGCAAATACTGTCCAGGTATATTGTGCCACTTTATTAAAGGTTATGGAACCCACAGCCCTGAGTTCTTTGAATTTTGGGTGCTTTAATGATGTGTCTAAACGGCATTTTCAAATCCACATGTCCAGGTCTACAGATTTGGGCTCTCACTACAGCACTAAGACCAGCTGTGTACAAGTTATGTTTTAGACAGTGAAACCCACATTGGGAGTGGTTTTCATGGGCCAGTCCATCACATCTAAACTGCTATTTTTAGTGCTGTAGCACACTCTCTGTGAACTGGAGTCTGTAGATTTGGGCTCTGAGACATGCTGCTGTGCATTTTAAAATGCAATATAGACATGTCCTTAGATTCCATGCTAATATCAGGTTTCTTTCTCCAGTGTAAATACACAGATCCAGTAAATAAAGCTGAGGTTTCGTCATTGTGATTTCCTTCCTGCTTTTCCTTCTGTACCCTTCCCCACTTTATTGTAAATTAGATAACTTACTGGAGTCCAAAGAATTGGGTCACTGACCATCCCAAAAATCATAAAAAGCAGTCCTGTGAATGAGCACCATCTGGAGCAGCATCTGTGCAAGTTTGGTGCTGTGGGAGGTGAGAGAAGGGTGACCAGAAAAGAGAGAAGGAAAGGGTATAAATCAGCCACATATAAACTGAGTAGAGTTTGAAACGATGTTAGGTGTGGAGAAGATGTAGAGTGAGGTAAGTAATAGAACTGTGAAGGAGGAGAATGAGCAAGTGGTTTATTTTGACGTGGAGGCATAAGAGGAAAAATCCAAAATGACAGTGAACTGATTACTTGAAATAGATTTTACATTTGTTTTATTTCCTTCTGCTGCCAAAGCAGTTAGTTTTGTGACAGCATTTCTTTTAATTATCTGAAAAATATTGTGTTCCTATCATCCATGGAAAAGTGATGTGGAAGGAATGTCTTCTCCTACCTGAAACAAAGCTGAAGTTAAACCAATGAGTCACACTATAATTTTTATTTCACAGTGGAGAATCTGGGTTTTTAGATAAGTGCCTTAAGAATAAAAAATCATTTTTCAATAATGTCATTTATATAGTGTGCAAGGACAGCACTTTCTTTTTACTCCTAAATCACAGGAAACTAATTTTCTTAAGCTACTTGAAATATCTCCTCCTAAGTAGTGTTTGGATTAGTTTCTCATTCATGTCTAATTTGAACTCCATAAAAAAATAGGGATACATGTTTTTGATGAAAGCACTGTATAAACTGATGATCTACTCCATTACTCTTCAGGCTGCTTTGTAAAATTCCTGAAAAGATGTCAATGAGTAGCGAAACAAACTTGCCAAGTTCCTTGTTATTGTTGGTGGATGTATATTGGAGGCAGGATTGAGGGAGTGGGTGGGATTAGGAGAAAAGGCAGATATGCAAATTTGTTTGAAGGATCACACTTCTTTTTTTAAACCAAAAACCTTCCAGTGTCTCTTAGTGAAATGCTAATATTATTGCTAGAATTCTTTTTAGAGTACATGTGGTCTAGAAATTCTTGTGTTCTAGCTTTTTTGTCTTATGGGAATATTTTCATTGGGCATTCAGTTACATAGGCATGTGGCAACTCTGCATGCCTCAAGTGGAATTTTCTGTTATTACGTAGAGTTCTGATTATTTACACCTTGAGAAGTAAACTCTGTTCCTTTAGAGCTAAGGAAGTATTAATTTCAGTTCAATACAGTGGTATATTTCATAAAATATTCGATCAACCTGATTATATCTAACAGGATAACTACTTTATAATTTATACACCTTTTCCTAATAGTTAATTTGTAAACCACTTCTTAAATTTGGATGCAGCCCTCCTTTTATCTCAGTTCTGAAAAGTCTCATTCTCTGGCTTGGAGCCCTTAATAAAAATCTACTACAAATCATACTTGCCTTCATATCATAAGCAAAAACAATGTTGAAATACATTGAGCCATACTCTAATTTCCCAAGTGTGATTTAGGCAAATTTTTTTTTGTTAAATTTATTGTTTATAATAAATCAGACAGTGCTTATGAGCTGGTAGCTATATTCAAATAGTGTGTAAAGTAGTGTAAAATAATCCTGTGAGAAATGAGAGGTTCTTTCTGTAGAAGATGTCATTTAGTTGTGATAGAAAATAGTTTAAAAAATTATGGTATGCAATAAAAAGTGAAGGAGTCTTGCATTGTTTATCAATAGAGTGAATAATGTAATGTTTCTGCTTATGATACTGTTTAAAGTAGTAAAAGAAGCAAGGAGTCCTGTGGCACTTAGACTAACAAATTTATTCATTGAATGAGCTTTCATGGGAGAAAATCCCACTTTGTCAGCTGCTTTGAAGATGGGGAAACCTACAAAACGGGAGGAAAATAAATGCAGGGGAGTGTGAGATGAATCGGGTCATACAGTAACAGCAAATCAAAGCAATTGTTAAGATTCAAATGCTGGGACACAGCACATAGAGGAAGGTGAAGTCAGATCACCTGTTGTAATGGGAAAAGAACCCATAGTCACAATTTAACCCTGCTTTCACATAATTGAATCTGAATATCAGTTCTTGTTCAGCTATTTCTTTTTGAAGTCTTGATGTCCCCTTGTCTTTCTTGAGCACAGCTGTTAAGTCATCCACAGAGTGATTAGAAAGATGGAAATGCTCATCAACTGGCATGAATCACATTAGTGGATGAGCAGGTGAATGAGCCCTTGATGGAGTAGTTAGCTTGATCAGGTCGTATGATGGTGTCTTCTGTGCAGATATGTGGGCATGGTTATCAACATGGTTTGTTGCAGGGGTGTGTGCCTGCTTTAATATTTCTTTCTTTTGTTAGGTCTGTAGCTGCTGGTGAGTATCTGTTTAAGGTTAGGGGGCTGTCTGCAGGTGAAGCGAGTTCTGTCTCCCAAGGCTTGAGAGAGTGAGGGATCATCTTTTAGAATAGGCTGTAGGTTCTTAATGATGTGTTATAGAGGTCTGACTTGGGGGTTGTATGTGGTGACGAGTGGCCTGCTATTGTTTTTCTTCTTGGGCCTCTCCTGCAGTAGATGACTTTGGAGTACCCGTCTGGCTCTGTCAGTCTGTCTTACTTCCGCAGGTGGGTACTGTAGTTTTAGGAATGCTTGATCAATATCCTGAAGGTGTCTGTCTCTGTCTGAGGGATCAGAGCAAATGTGATTATATCTTAGACAGTGGATCGTGTGGTGTGGTTTTTTTAGGATGAAAGCTCAAGGGATGTAGGTAACTATGCTGATCAGTAGGTTTTCGGTATAGGGTGATGGTGATGTTTCCATCCCTAATTTGTACTTTAGTGTCCCAAAAGTGGATCTCCTGTGTGGAGTGTTCCAGGTTAGGTTTGATTGTGGAGTGGAAACTGTTGAAGCCTCTGTGGAAATCTTTAAGATCATCTCTGCCATGGGTCCAGGGGATGAAGATATCATCAATGTAGTGTAAGTAGTGGAGAGGTGCTTTGGGATGAGGCTTGAGGAAACATAGTTCTAAGTAGCCCATAGAAATGTTGGCATATTTTGGGGCCATGTGGATACCCATAGCAGTGCTGCTGACTTGGAGATATAAATTATCCTCAAGTCTGAAATGGCTGTTGGTGAGCACAAAGTCACAAAGTTCAGCTAACAAGGTATGCTGTGGCATCATCTGGGATGGTTCTTATAATAGCTTGTAGTGCATTCTTGTGTGGGCTGTTGGTGTAAAGAGCTTCTATGTCCACAGTGGCAAGGATGGTTTTTTTTCTGGAAGCTCACCAATGGACTGGATATTCCTCAGGAAGTCCTTGGTGTCTTGAAGATAGCTAGGAGCGTTGATAACATAGGGTCTGAGGAGGGAGTCCACATGGCCAGATAAGCCTGAGATGATGGGGTGTCCAGGTTTTCCTTTTTTTATGGATTTTAGGTAGTAGATAGAATATACCTGGCTGGGGTTCTGGTGGTGTGTCTGTCTTTATTATTTCCTGTGCAGCCTTGGGAATTTTTTGAGTATGTGTTTAAAGTAGCAGTTCTTTTTAGAACCAAGAAATAGTGTTTTGATGAGGTGGTAATAGTCCATGTAATCTGACAGAAGAGAAAGGTAAGGAATTCCAAGTTGCTGGTTCAAATCCCAGTCAAGGGGATCCCAATTTGACTGTAATGACTGAAAATTGTTAGGTATTCAGAAAGGTTTTTGGTGTTGTACAGGAAGGACTGAGTGGTCTTCATTCTAGTTCCTAGTGGACATGCAACATAAGAAGCCATTGCAATTGACATTAGTTGTCTCTCTTGATGGCAGTCGCAGTAGAGAGTTGAAGGATTAAATAGGCACAGAGAATAATAAACTACACTCGTCCCTAGAGGTCTTTCCCTTCATGTCAAGGCATGCTGACAGCAGTGTGAGGAAACCTGCTTTGCTTGTGGTGTATTTATTCTATTGATGGTCTCCTGGGCTGTCAGTATGACACCCTTCAAAAGCAGCAGACCTATCATCATAATATAGAAGAGGTTTGTAATAGTCAAGCTAAGTTGTGTTTTGTACCTTGTTTATTAATAATATAGATAGTAAGTGCCAGCCCCCTTCACGAGTCAGAAAATCAGGGTAGTGCACAGATGATTGAAGTTCCAGTAGTTAAAATGAAATAGACAATATAAAAATGAAAGTGTTTTTTATACTTTATTCCTTGCCCCTCCCACCCCCCATTTAACTGCAGTTTTTGCTTTTGAATGAAGAGGATTGTTTGTTTCAGCTGGTGAAGTCTATTGTGCAAAGAGGTTACAAGCCATTTCAGAAACAGCAAAATTTGAATATCTTCTTTGTTAGTATTATTGTCAACTACTCTGTAATTTTAAAACATCCTTTTCTCTTATTGCTCCATTTCTAGGGTTTGTGCATCAGTTGGTCTTTCAGGCCAGAACAACGAATGGACTTCAGGTTTTGCAGTGCTCAGTGTTTAACGCCTATCTTTTAGGCCTCTAGAAGATCACTGCAACAACAGTGGGGTCCACGAAACCAGAGATAAATGCCTAGGCTTTCTGTGCAGTGAGTGGGAAGAGGCAGGACACTTGAGAGTGGAATCCTCAAAAGCTGGCACAGGCGGTGGGAAGTGAGCTAGTAGTGGCAGATACTGATGAGAGATGTGAGTTGTAATCCCTGCCCCTGCCCTCAGCCCCTCATGTTGATAGGCTCCTAAAATCTGGGTTGCAGGCAGCATAGAGTAATAGAGTAATCAGGAATAGTCAGCATGGATTTACCAAGGGTAAATCATGCCTGACCAACCTCATCGCCTTCTATGATGAGATGACTGGATTTGTGGATGCGGGAAGAGCCGTTGATGTCATATACCTTGACTTTAGCAAGGCTTTTGATACGGTTTCCCACAGCATTCTCATTGGCAAATTAAGGAAGTATGGGTTAGATGCATGGACTGTAAGGTGGATAGAAAACTGGCTAGAACAACGGTTTCAGCGTGTAGGAATCAATGGCTCCATGTCAAGTTGGCAGGCAGTAACGAGTGGTGTGCCCCAGGGGTCGGTCCTGGGGCCAGTTCTGTTCAATGTTTTCATTAATGATCTGGATGATGGGATAGATTGCACACTTAGTAAGTTTGCAGATGATACCAAACTGGGGGGAACGGTAGACACCCTAGAGGGCAGAGACAGGATTCAGGGAGACCTAGACAAACTGGAGCAGTGGGCCAAGAGGAATCTCATGAGGTTCAACAAGGATAAGTGTAAAATCCTGCACTTGGGACGAAAAAACCCCATGTACTGCTACAGGCTGGGGAGTGATCAGCTAAATAGCAGCACTGGAGAAAAGGACCTGGGAGTCATGGTGGATGGGAAGCTGGATATGAGTCAGCAGTGTGCTCTTGCTGCCAAAAAAGGCCAATGGCATACTGGGCTGCATCAGAAGAAGTGTTACCAGCAGATCGAGGGATGTGATCATTCCCCTCTATTCTGCACTAGTGAGGCCACATCTGGAATACTGTGTCCAGTTTTGGGCTCCCCACTACAAAAAGGACATGGACAAATTAGAGAGAGTCCAGAGGAGGGCAACCAAAATGATCAAAGGGCTGGAGCACAAGCCCTATGAAGAAAGACTGAAGGAACTAGGCTTATTTAGCCTGCAGAAGAGAAGACTGAGGGGGGATTTGATAGCAACCTTCAACTACTTGAAGGGTTGCTCCAAGGAGGAGGGAGCTCGACTGTTCTCGGTAGTAACAGAGGGCAGAACGAGAAGCAATGGTTTCAAGTTACAGCTGGGGCGGTCCAGGCTGGATATTAGGAAAAACTTCCTTACTAGGCGAGTGGTGAAGCATTGGAATAAGTTGCCTAGGGAGGTGGTGGAATCTCCATCTCTGGAGGTGTTCAAGTCCCAGCTGGACAAAACACTGACTGGGATGATCTAATGGGAGTGGTCCTGCTTCTTTTGGCAGGGGGTTGGACTAGATGACCTTGTGGGGTCCCTTCCAACCCTATGATTCTATGATCTATGTCTCCTTGCAGTCCACAGCCAGCAGATCCCTCTCTTGTAGTCGGATGGTCGTGAGACATTATTGCAAGCAATCAGAGCCCTTTGGCATTTCTGATGACTTCTAAAGACTAACAGGACTCCTTGTTTTGTTTTAGTGAGATAGACTAACATGGATATCCCTCTGGATATCGCAAGAAATGGAGAAGTTAGTGGTGCCTCCCTTAAAAGTTTTAAGCCAGTTGTTGGAGGACTCTTTTAGCAAGTGGGAGACCCAGGTTCCATTCCCCCCTCTGTTTGATAGGCAGATGATTTGACTATGGGTCTCCCACTTTTCAAGAGAGTGCCTTAACCACTGGCCTATGGGATGGTGTAGTGAGGGGTTCCTTAGTCTCTCTTGTTGAAACTGTTCCTCTTTGGGTAATTGGTCATTAGAACTGAAGGGCCTGAATCTCATGCATCTCCGCATATGTGCATACTGTACACACCAGGCTATGGAGTCATTCACTACTTCTCTGGTCCACTGACTCCTTATGTATTTCTCAGGGGTTAAAGCATAATTTGGTGTGCCCCAGAACCCTCTGGCACAGGTGGGACTCCCAGAACCAACCCCGCCGCCCCGACATAGCCACCCTCACACACACACACACACACACACACACACACACACACAAAACCTCCAGCAGTGCCCCTCCCCCCCCAAGCCTGTACCTCAGCTGTTTGCAGACTGCCTGAATGGCTGGGAGCTGCTTCCAGCCACAAGCCGCTCCACCCTGCAGGGAGGGGATTCACAAACTCCCAGCCTGCTGCAGCTCTCTGCTGGCTGGGCTTAAGGTAAAGCCACCGGAATGCTGCTTTCCAGCTGCTCGTGCTATTTTTAGTGGGACCCCAGAAAGCAGCGTTCCCGTGCATTCCTCTATTTTCAGGGGACGCAGAATGCTGCCAGCCTAAAAACGGGGCCCTGGAACTGCGTTCCTGTACATTCCCCCATGCTTTAACCCCTGGACTTTTTCTCTGAAGTGGAGCAGCTTCAACAGAAGAGACTAAGAGAGACCTACGCATAGCCCAATGACTGAGACACTGTACTGAGAGGTTAGAGATCCATATTCAAATATTTTCTCCTCATCAGGTAGGAGGAGCCAATGGGGTAAGGGGCAAACCTGTCTCTCCCACATACTTGTTGAGTCCCCTAACAATTGCACTACAAGTTTTATATGGGAGACAGCCCGGCCATAACTTCTTTCATCTTGATTTTGAATGGGGCCCAGTCCAGCAGGCATACTCTGAGCATGCCTTCATCTGCCAGATTAAGTCCTACAGACTAGACAGGAGGAGGAGTGTCTGGCTTCTCCTGGTTTGAAAATTGCACTGGTACTTAGGTGTTCTGATTTCTAGGGGTGCACCAGAGCATGCTCAAGAGGCAGAAATGTAGGTGGCTACGGAGCTTTTGTGGTGAAAATGTAAGTGCCTATGGAATTAAGCTGCAGACAAGCTGGGAGCACATATAGATTCTGGGGGTGCATGAAACTGGGTTTCTGTCTCCATGTTTAGTTAGGGGAATAGTGTTTAATTTTCTTTTAAAACATTTTCTTATGTGTATGTTTTTCAATTTTCCTCCTAGTTAAAACAAAAATTGAATCTATACATCCATTTTAGTGGGGATGTATCTTTTTTATTGTTTTTGCCAGCACAGGAAGTGACCACTGTTCCCTCTAAGCCGTGCGCATGTGCGCACACACAGGTCATGAAACCTGCGCACACAAAAAAATAAATGCACACAAAAAAATTCAATAGTGCTAATATTGGTGCTCACAAATAAATGTGTTTGCGCACACAAAGAAATTGTTTGCGTATACAGTCTACGAGTAATTAGAGGGAACACTGGCAAGTGACTTATTTGGCACAGTGCATTACACTGAAAGGTTTAGTTGGATTGGCTGTGTCACAACTATATGCTCTTAACTTGGGGGTATAGGGAGGAGTTATTGTAAGGTAAATCAAAATAGGACACTTCCATTTACAAATAAGTGTCCAGGCAGAGACTTCTACTACTAAAATAATGAAGGATGAATTAGTACAGATCTACTTATTTCAAAGTAAGTTTGTGTACGCTAGCTCTCAGAGTAATTTCAAGTGCAGTTCTTGGCAATTTCTAAAATCAGATAAAGCATTAGTTTAATAAAAATAAACCACTTGGCCTTAATGAGTTCCATCTGGGGTATATAAACCTTGCACATTGCATTAAATAATTATGTTGGCACATAGTATATGGGGGAAAAGATGTTGCTGTTTGTTCTTTTAAACTGAAGTTTACAAAATTGTATAAATATGTAAGTATTTAATGGGGAAATGGAGCATTAGAAACTAGTGTAAGAAGAGGTACAATACTAAAACATAAGACCATTAATCTTCAGTGTTGAATTTTCAGTATTTAATATTACATGATTGAGTCTTAATGTAAGTGGTGTTCTATGCACTGTCAAAATGGCTCTCATAAGGACACTCCTAAATTGATTAGTTTGATTTAAAGTGACTCTTGAAGGTAAATTATCTTATGCTGAATTTACCATACCAAGAATACGCATTCATTCTGAAGTAACGTTTTGATCAACGTTATTTGCTTCAGGACTCAAATGTTGTTTGGGAGCTTGCTTTCGTTCATGACACTTTTCTCTTTTAACAAACTCTAATGACAGAAATGCAAACTGTGTCTTCCCCTACTCTTTCCCAACTTCTATAGTTGAAATAGAAGAAGAAATAGCATTTACTTCTATGTTGCATATGGTCCTCTATTTAGTTCCATATGCTGCTATAGTTTCATGTGTCCTACCTAGAATATCTGTGAAGACATTTAATACGGAAGGTGACCAAAGAAGTTAAAATGCTAGACTTTAGAAGGTTTTATATAATGCATATCTGTCCTCTGTTCAGTACCTGTGTAAAGCTTAGAGAATTAATATGAAGTATGTGTTTAGTTATATGTACTTTTAACTAATAAAGTGACATCTCTTTAAGGGCCTACAACTTACCGTGTTACAGTTTCAGTTAATTGTTTGACTGTGGTAATTTAGATTCACATTGTTACAAACCTAGGTGTGCAGAATTGGGCTGTTTCCAGAGAAGTAGCTGAGTTAGTCTGTTTCAGCAAAACAAACAAGGGAGTCCTGTGGCACTTCTAAAGACTAACAAATTTATTTATTGACTATCTTGCTATTAAATATCGAGGAAAATATGATTTACTTAACACAATGTCAAATTTAACAGAGCTTCTTGAATTAGTGATGCTGAATAATGATCTTCAGTTAAACGTAACTATTTAAATGTAAGGCAATGTTCTCCATGTGAGGAATTGAGAAGGGAAGGGGGCATTCAGCATATCAGTGAATGAAAAGCTTTTGGTTTTGTTGGTGTAAGTCCTCATAAATCAGCTGCCCTGTTTCCACTCTGTGGCAACTACATTTTCCATGCTCTGACATTATAGCTACCACAAAACACCATTGAAGAATGGAACCAAACCATCATGGGCTTGGAGGCGGATGATCAGACAAGTAGCATTTATGTATGTGATGCTGCATTGCAACTTTATATCTCAAGTACAGGTAACAAGTGTCTTAAATATTTTTTTTAAGTAACTTACCTGACCTTCCACAAGCTGTCTATACTGTAACAGATTTTTTCTTTTGTTTTTCCAGTACTTGGATTTTAAAATAGTGTTAGTGTGAGGCTTCCTGAGCAGCATAGGGAGAGAGAACTATTGCAATTTATAAAGTTTCGGCAGTGATTGGGTATTTTGCTGTTCTCATTCAAATATAAATGTTCATTTTAATTTGGTATGAATTGTTAAAATATGCAAATTTGTCAGTAAAAAAATTTTAAAAAATCAAAACATCTTGAGACCTCTGATGGTCTTTTCTCTCTCTCTTCATTTCTTTTATTGGTAGAAATTTTCAGTAGGCCACATCCAGCTCCTGTTGAAGTTAATGGGAAAATCCCTGTTGACTTTACTGGAATTTGGATTGAGCTTTAAGACTGTAATTTGAAGTAATGCAAATGAAGATTGATTGGTAGTTTATACAGTATCTAAAACCAAATGCTGTTAGTTCAGAGGGTGTCTTGAAGCCCACATCTCTTAGCTTTGCCAAACATCAGTTTAAAACCGATGGGGGTGTGTGTGTGTGTGTGTGAGAGAGAGAGTTTTTTTGTTTAGCAGTTTCACTGCTAATCAAACTTCTGTAGGGAACAAATTTACCCTTGCAAAAAGTCATTGATCACAAAAGCAATTCTTTGGATCTTTACAAGCATTCTATACCTCATTTACTGGTCTCATGTAAGATATCCTTTCCAGAAAAATTGTGTAGCCTACATAATATCTGGTTATAGACTCAATATGGTTTTGGAATTTGAATGGTCAGTACTGGTTCTTGCAATGCCTAGATGTTAGATTCTCTGTCCAAATACTGACCTAGACTGACCCTGCTAGGCTGGAACTCAGATGTGCTCATAGGGACCATTTAAATGAGAAGCATCTTGTTCTAAACCATATGCATAGGTTTTTATTAAACTTTATGGTCATAGAGCCAGATTCCCTGGGACCCTGGGGTCTGCATTGCACAAAGTGACTATAATTAACCTGTGCCATGGTTCCTAACTCTTCTAGGAATCCTGCATTCTGTAAATGTATTGGCTAAATTTTAAGTACTTACAATGTAAAAGGCACCTTACCTTGAAGGAAACTCAAGACTCCTGGTTCTGTAGGATTTAGAGATTTGTTTTGCCTCACTCTGCCAAATATTAAAACAAAATTTAAAACATACTGCAGTTGAAATAGCTGCTTTCTAACTCCTATAGCTGTGTCCTCATTTGTAGAAGGTATTTATCAAAGATGTAGAATAATGCTGTTGTTTCTTAGGAGTTGATTTTAGTGTGCGGTCACTGCAACCGAAAGGCAGAACAGGATACATGCATCTTTTGTATTAAAAACAAGGAGTCTGGTGTCACTTCTAAGGACTAATAAATTTATTTATCACATGACCTTTCATGGGAGAAAATTCTGCTTTGTCAGATGCTACAAGATGGAGAAGTACAGATGAATGAGAGGAAAGCAAATGCATGGAAGTGTAAGGCATAGGATCAGGTTATGCGATAAATAATTTGTTAGTCTTTAGAATGCTGCTGGACTCCTTTGTTTTATTGAATTAGACTAACACAGCTACCCCTTTGGTTTTTGTATTATAGTCACTTTTGTAAAATGTACTAGTTTTTTTAAAAAATGGTTACTGTCTCCTCAATCTGCTGTAGCAAAAGCACTTTCACTTACTAATGTGCTGCTTGAAGTATCCTTTGTTCTGAGAAGCAAGTCTGCTTCTGTTGTAATATGGGCTGAGAATTCAGCTGTAGGTCAGTGTTTGGTGCAACAGAGTTCACTGACCACATTTTGCTTCTGGCAGGCCTAGCTTTGGCCCCTTTACACAGATCAATACTAGCTAACTCCATTTATTATTACTACTGAGTTAAAGCTCTGCTTCTCCTATTTAATTCAGCTCAGAACAGAAATAACATAACCAAGCACCAGAGTGACAAACAAGCTAGAAGCAAAGAAAGATGCGTCTTCAGGTTCTTCAGCTAAAGATACCAAGTGGCACCAGATTTTGGATAGAAGGAAGTGGCTCACTTTAGATCCTTTATCATACAAATCAATGGAAAGCATGAGCCATTGATTCCAGTTTGTGAATATGTTCCATAACTAATTTGGGGTTTTGCTTAATTCTTCTTTTTCCTTTTAAAGAATACTCTGTTTTTTTCCTTATAACTGATACTGCACTGAGCAATCCATACTTGATAAGTTCTCTCTTGGGTTTCATGATCCCAGTTTATAACTCCCCTTGTTTAAAGCTGTTTTTGGCTCCAAAAATTGTGGCTGTGTATGACAGTAGGTGACCTTCCTATCCCTATTGGTTACATTCTACCAGCTACCATCGCTTCAGCCTCCTAGAAACTCCCAAGCGATTTGTTCTTGCTTATAGTCAAGTGCAAAGGTCTGTACAGGAACTTGGTATTTTCAGTGGAGCTGTTAAGTGTTGAGCACTTTTGAAAACCTGCCTTGACAGAGGTTTTGTCAGAGCCAGCAAACAGCAGCTCAGATGGTGGTTAGTAACCTCACTGGTTGCAATGGTGTCTTTTATTACTTATGTCACATCTCCATTAAGAACCTTGTTGGTTCTGAGTCACTAGTGAAATCAAAAGAATGGGGTATCTTTTCACATCTGGACAACAAGATCCCTTAGCTTGGTTGCCATCCGACTGTTTCTAATTAGGATTGGATTTATAAATTCTATTAGCCATATCTCATGCTATACTTGCCTTCAAATATTATATGAAATGAGGAATATGCACATCTTCCCAGTTTACCCTGGTGATAGAAATTATCTTTACTGTACATCGCATTGCCAGTGAAATTATGTGAGATTTAGTATTGCTACTGGTTTAAAAACAAAACAAAAAATCCCAAACCACAAAGCTATCATTCAGCGAAAGTCAATGCACATACTCAAAATGCGTCTAATACCAATTTGGGCAAACATGCCCACCAAAAACAATAGTTAGGCAGAAGCTCTTCAACTAAAAGTTCTCAAACTCTTCCCTGCTGTGGCAAAACTTCATTAATCACTGAAAAGTAGTAGTATTTTAAGGACAGACTTCCAAACACTTGCTCCTGAGCTGAGTGAGACACGGAGTATTTCAACTTGAAAGATGAATAAAGGAGTAAGAGAGAGTGCCTTCTCAAATGGAAACTCTTCTGCAGCCTTAGTGATGAGCATTGTTACGACTCTGCATACAATATATACAGGTCTTGGGATAAAAAAAAAAATTCCTTAATGCTCACTTTTTTTTTTTTAAATTTCCATTGGTGCATCCTCACTCTTTGCCACTCTCCAATCAAATCAGCTCTGCCCTTAGATTTAATTTCTAGAGGGTAGAGCATTAACTACCTACTCCCTCCCATCCTTTCTCATAAGGCTCTTTTATTCCAGCAGGAGATCTGTTTCTTAGCTTCTGCTTATTTCTCCTTACCTTGCAGGAGCAGCAGTACTTCAGTTTCTCTGGTCTCTTTCTGTCTCTTCCCTTCCAAAGAAGGCATTGTGGTTCCTTGGCCTACATTGCATCAGAGAACTGATCTTAATGTGAAGGGAGCTCTTTCTTTCCTCTCTCTCATGCTGGGAGCATGACATCCAAGAGTGAGAATCCTGTAATGTAGCTTCAAAGCAGCATAATTACAGGATAAGTAATTTCCCCTTAAATTATGTAAAGCATCAGTTTTATAGAATTAAAATTCAACTTTGTCTTAAGAAAAAATCAGGTCTGAACATGCCATTCTGTTGTAATTTGCAAACATGGAGGAGATCACAGTACTGTCTACCTTCAATGGGGATTTATAGCGTGGTATTTTTGCAAGAGGAATGTCAAGCTCTTTTCTCTGAGCATGAAGTGGATATTTCCTTTGTTCAAATCAGTTGCTCATGGGAAGATACTGTACTGTAACTGATTTGCCTACTAATATATTAACTATTTTCCGTGTGAGTGTTTGTGGTGCTCCATATTACACATAGAGTAAAGGGATGTTTAAGAGTGAGCAAAAGTTTTTTTAAAGATAACAAGTTTTCTGCTGCATCCACTACTTAGTTAGCCATGTCTAAGTAATGTTGGATGCATTCTCTTTATTAAAAATGTCATTTTTTTCATTCTCAGAACTGTAATTGATCTTTCTACATTAAGCAGGATCCTAATGTCTGGAAATGAGAGTTCAGATGACTTTTAGACTCTAAACCTAAGTTTAGTATGAAGATGATTATGGTATTTTTTCAGCCTTTCTGTCAGTCTAATTCCCAATCTTTCTGTAGAAGTTTACTTCAGAGATGCTAAGGACAATTCAGAGCTGCCAGATTTCAACCTTTGGAGAGGATCTCTTCCTGCACAGCTGATAGCAGAAGTTAATATGCTGTTAGCCTTGCACCAATTTAATTGTCGTTACTCAGAGTTAAAATACACGTGGTGGGGAAATATTTTTGGGGGGTAATATTTTTTTCTGTGTTTGCTGATCAATGAGACAAGGCTTCTGTGTAACTTTTTTGTTTAGCTTTTATGTCTTGAGAGCATTCTTTAAATGAAGAGAATTTTTGCTTGTCTTATTGGATGAAGTGACCAGTTGTCCATATAGTCTGGAAGTTTGTAACTGAAAATGGCCAGTACCAGATGCCTGAGTTTCTTGTACGTGCTCCATTAAAGTGGGTAATTAAGGAATAATTGACCTATAGAGAGAAGCTTATTTCTGTCCCCTACCAGTTAGTGATTGGCTTCTGCTAGCTGCTGGTTTCTGATCTATAGTGTGAGGATCTTTCCCAGGAAGTTTAAGTGTATTATATGTAAGCATTTCATTTAATTTGCCTTGGCGGGTTGTGGAATCTCCCTCACTGCAAATTTTTAAGAGCAGGGTAGACATGCACCTGTTAGGGATGGTTTAAGAGGATCCTTGGTGCTGCTGTTAGGAGTAATGTTCTGGAATAGTCTACCAAGGGAAGTGGTGGGGGCAAAAACCTTAGGTGCCTTCAAAACAGAGCTTGATAAGTTTATGGAGGGAATGATATGATGGACAGTGTAGCTTGGCCATTGTTTGTCTTTTACTACTGGTGATGGGTATGATAGTGACCTGGGAAGGGGCATTGGATCGAGTGGGTTCTGAGTCATTACAGAGAAGTTCTTGACTGGCTGTTGTGGACTTCCCCTCATACTCAGGGTTTAACTGATTGCCATATTTGGGGTCAGGAAGGAATTTTCCCCCAAGGCAGATTGGCTTGGGCGCTGGGGTTTTTTGCCTTCCTCTGTAGCATTGGGCATGGCTCACTTGCTGGTTGATTCTCTGTATTAAAGTCTTTAAATCATGATTTGAGGACTTTAATAGCTCAGATATGAGTTTGAGGTTCATTGTAGGTGTGGGTGGGTGAGGTTTTGTGGCCTGCAGTGTGCGGGAGGTCAGACTAGATGATCGTATTGGTCCCTTCTGACCTTGGAGTCTATGAGTACAGGGGACTAGATTCAATGACCTCTCATGGTCCCTTCCAGTTTCTGTGATTCTATTTAGCATTAGTGTTCCTGGTAGTGCTGCCTGTTGCTGTCGGTTTTCTTTAAATTAAGACTTTCTCAAAATTGTCTAATCCCAACTTCATGTGATTTTTTTTTTTTGTCGCTCTTGCCCTCTAATATTGCGGCAATGAGTTATGTCTTGTATGTGTGTCTGTCTCGCCCTATCTCTGTTCCCAGAGGAGTTAAATGGGAATGCTCCATTTAGTTTCTCTGTACCATTCCTTTCTTATGTATCTTTGTCATGCACATCTTGTTTCTTCTCCATGTGAAACCATTTTAAATCTTCACTGAGAAACTGAATATGAAATCTCTCTCATCTGTTTTCACAAGGAATCTAAACCCAAAGTAGTATGAACCAGATCTAGAAGCAATTGGATTGTACATCTCATCAGAAAATCTCTGTGGAATAAAAATCTTGTCTGCATGTCTCAAGAAAAGGTGTGGTGTATCAACCAAAAGACTTTTTCAAGTAAAATCCAGAGGAGGAAGGGTTTCCTGTGACATTTTCAGTAGGATGCCTCATCATTAGATGACTGTGCTAGTGTCAGTGTGATCACTCTGCTGTAAACTAGTTAGCTGATTGTAGCTTCATGGGATCAGCAGTAGCTGCCCGGTGGTGGTGGCAGCAGCAGTGGCCTCTTACATAGTGCATGGTTACACAGATCTGTGGTTAATCCAACTTTGTGATCAAAAATGCTAATGTTAGCTTATGTGACGCAAGCACCAGTTTGGCAGCTTCTATAGCTACCCAGAGAAATTGCTGCAGGTTTGAAATCTGTAGTCATCAGACTGCGTTTCTTAGCCTTGAATCCCAAAGTCTAATGGACTCAAATGAACCAAATATAAAATACACTCTGTTCATAGACCATGTGGTCCTCTTCTTGCTAAGCACAGAATTACTTCGTTCTGTAAGCCAATAGATATGTTCTCCCTTATTTCTGCTTCCCCTGCCACCTTATTGCCCAAAGTTTACCACTGATCCCCAGTAGTCATGTGTGTGAAACGGTTAGAGATGAAAGGAAGAATATTATCCCATGGCTAAAAACACAACTTGCTCCAACTATCAGAGCATAAAGAAGCAGTTTGAATTTAAAGCACACTTGTTAGTTGCAAAACTGTACAATAAAATCGGACCTTCAAATACACAAAATGCCACCCACAAAAAGTGTTGTCAAAGTACTGATCTGTTGTATCTTGATCACTTTACTTATGTTAGATTCCCTTTCCAATGCTCTTTATCCATTAGGTATGGTTTTCCTTTAGATTAGCTCTGTGGGACAAGGATCATGCCTTCCTCTATATTTATGGAATATCTGCTTGATGGTGCCAGAAATGGTGACAAAACCCCCTTTGAAGAGAACATTTTCTGGCCATGGGCAGTAGTGTCATGTTAATGCTGATATGGGTAGCTCATAGCAGAAGGTTGCTTTTTCACATTGATGTTCCTTAATTCTACAACAGATACTGAACCAGAGTTGCTTACTCATGGTACTGCTTTTATTTCTGCACTTCCGGTAATGTATATTTTAAATAGTTTCTTACTGAACTTCTGATTGATTCATATTCCTTTGGTTTTCTGTAATTGGATTATTATTACTCAAAATGTCTTTCTGCATGTTTTTCTTTGTTCCCATGATTACTAAAGAGACTCAATAGTCTTAAAATTGCACATCGGTATGAAAAGATTTTTGCCAACGATCAGTGCAAGAAACATGAAGAGTTTTTGTCCCTCTCCAGTGTGGTCAGTTTTTGCATTTGACAGCAGTTTTTATACAGTAAGTTTTCCTGTTTCTCCTGTACAGCCAATCCCTTTCTTCTGCATTGAGTGGGTGTTCAGACAGTAATAGTGGGAGAAACAAAAAGAGAAAATCCAGCTGGGTGATTCAGGAACAGGTGTGGTCCCAGAATCTTCCTTTAACATTTTTTTTTAAATGGTTTGGATTTCAAGTTGATAATGTCCCCATTGCTGCAGCCAAAAATGCATATTCTATGTATGAGTTAAAATGATCTCTTTCTGCTGCTGGGCAAATTAGCAAAACAAATTTCAACACAAAGGAAAGCACAGAACCTGACTGATTGAAAGGGAGAGGCTGTGTTTTTTCATCATCACTGTTCTCAGGCCTCTCTGATTCAGAAGAGCCATTGGATGGTGCAGGCACAGCCTATGCTACACCAGAAGATCTCCATTCAGCAGTTTTCCAAGGGTGAAATTATATCTCATGCATTCTCAGCAGAGATGGTAACTGGCAGTGTTCCTTCTGCTTCTGAGGCTGAAAGTGCTAGGGGGAGAACAAACATCTAATGTGCCTCTGGCAGTTTTTTAATGGGTGTTAACCTCACTTTGTAAAGTAGTAGACAGTATTCTGGAGCACTCCCAAGGGGAGGTACTCCACAAAATTATAGGAGAAATTCTTGTGTGCAGAGCTAATTTGTATATATTTTTGTTGAGCTTTAAGAACTGAACTGGGTTTAAAAATATATCAGTTCTCTCGTTCAGGCTGACAGTAAACTGATGCTTCAGAAGATGTTTGCTGTTTTGGTGTAACTGTGTTGGTTTTAGGAAATGAGAGACACATGGTGTGTGAGGTAATATCTTCTAATTCAGTGGTTTTCAAACTATGGGTTGGGGCCCAGTACTGGGTCACAGACCGTCAGGTACTGGGTCATGGCATTCCTTGCTGCTGCCTCTGAAAGGCTGGAACACATTGCTCAAAGATGTAATTGTTGGGACACAGTCATAAGTGATTTTTTTTTTTTTTTTTTTTACTTGGTTGTGAGGAAAAAAAGTTTGAAAACCACTGCTCTAATGCAGTGGTTCTTGATCTTTTGCAGGTTGCCATATGCTTGGTGGCATATTGAAAATGTACAGGACACACCAGTCGTCCTCCCCCAGGCCAAATCCAACCATTGCCCCAGCTCCCTGTATAGACACACTGACCGCTGTGTGGTGACACAGGAATCTGTCCCAACGTGGTTATTGACAACCACTGCTCTAATGGACCAGTTTGTGTTCCTGAAGGAGACAGGCTTTCAAGCTGTGGAGCCCTCAGTGAAAGCTTTCTCTTTTACCAACAGAAGTTGGTTCAGTAAATGATATTGTCTCATCTGCCTTGTCTATTTAGAACAGGGGTCTCAAATATGCGGCCCATGGGCCTCATGCGACCTCTAAAGCTACTTCCTGCAGCCCACAATGACACAATCATTACTGATATTTGCAATATTATTGATGGAAAAGTTTCAGTGGTGCGGCCCTTGGGCTACTGTATTAACCCTCATGCGGCCCTCTAAAAGTCCTCATGCGGCCCTTGTGGTGATTTGAGTTTGAGACCGTTGATTTAGAAAAAGACTCCTCTGTAGCATATGCGGGGTTTTTTAATGGACATGCATAAATCTTCAGACATGACTTCTGAAAGTAGTATTTATCTTCCTTTGCATACCGGCAAACATGGAGAATTTTAATTTGGAAGGGAAGAAATTTAGTTGCTCTTATTGTTTTGAGTGTTTGTTAGTCTTCTTGGTGAGAAGTATCAGGCTAGGATAAGAAACTCAGTATAAGAGGCTGACCAGTATTTACTCCAATTTTGATACCCTATTCAGGAAGATAGGGAGCTTTCCAGAAATTTAAGATACACAAACAAAAGTCAGAAAGGCCTTTGCTTAATTCTTCTCCTTTAACTAAATAAAAAAGAATGTCATTCCTGGTTTTGAGAACATTGCAGAAATTGAAATAGGAACTTCCTGAGAAGGGCAGCAATCTGCACTTGATAAATCAAAGCAATCTAAATCCTTGATAGTAACTGTAACATTTTACCTTTTAAGAGGTGACCATTTCTATGAAGGGATTTTTTTCTTCAAAGTACAGAATGAAAAAGGAATTCTTAAGAGGAACATAAAAAATGCTTTATCGTTGTTATAGCTCTTTGCTTTCTGTCTCGCGGTGGGTAGCAGTGTCATGCTGCAGTGAGAACATAATGCTACCATCCAAAAATGAAGGACTAAATTCAGCCCCTAACATTTGTAGGTGCAAAATCTCTTCAAGTAATTAAAAATTTCATCTGCAAGGTTCTGTGGTCTAAGACAGTGTTTCCCAACCAGTGTGCCATCAGGTTTGAGCAGGTGTGCCACAGAATTTTTTGAAAAACTACTCAGAAGAGCTCTGGATTGGTTCATTAGCTCATGCATATTCATATGTTCATTTGGAAACTATATGGTGGTGTGCATCAAATTAACTAAAGGTAGCAAGGTGTGCCATGGCAGAGAATATGTTGGGAACTGCTGGCCTAGGATATTCAGATTAGCACTGCTACTCATTGGCATGAGTCCTGAGTTACAAGGAAAAACTGATCATAGGAGGCATGCAAAAAGAATTTGGAAGGCACGTGGCACACAATTTCTTGTGTATCTTCTTTCACGTAAAGCACAGGTAACGTCTCTCATTTTTTATTTGGCCTATAATACTGACAAGGAAGAAAATATCTTTTCATATTTAAAAAGAGAGATGCATTTAACTTACAGGAAAACTGTTCCTAGAAGTGTATTGTGCCAAATGTGGCCATATTATGGGAAAGGCCATAAGGCTGCTATTGAGTTTGTCTTTTGATAAAATAAATCAGACTATACCAGTCTGACCTGATCCTATGAGTTATCCTCCCTGGATTTATTTTCCTCCCATTCTGTAAGTTCCCCCAGCTTCAAAGCGTCTGACAAAGTGGGATTTTCTCCCACAAAAGCTCATACGATAAATTCGGTAGTCTTTAAGTGCCACAGGACTTCTTGATTGCTCTTTTGATGCAGAAAGTAATATTCCCTAGAGAGTCTTTTAAAGTGCTATATGTTTAAAAAGTAACTGCTGCTTCTTTGGAACTTGGCAAGATGCAAGGCACTGTTTCATACAGTGGTATCCCTGTTTAAAATGAGAGATATGTTGACAAATGTTGATTCTATTGCTGTATCTGGCAGAATCTTATCTTCATTTGTCTTTCTGGTGATAGCTTAATTGAAACCTGTTGAACCAGGTGGGCTGTATGTATGTTATGGTAGGTTCAAACTGAGGAAGCAAATCAGACATCCTCACAGTTTCTCCAAAAGCACAGTTTTATGTAAGTACAGTAGAAGCCAGCTAAGAGTGGAGATAAGCATCTTAATGGAATAAATGGTTTGAAATTACAGCTTTCTACTCCTTCCCCCACTTAAACATCCTTGGAAGAGGAACAGCAGGTTTGTTGCTCCTTATTCCAACACCCTGTGTCTTGTACATCTACATTTTGCTTTCTCTAAAACATTTACAAAATTTTACTGACCATAAAGCCTCTAATCACGTGAAATCTGACTGTGTGTGTGTGTGTGTGTGTGTGTGTGTGTGTGTGTGTGTGTGTGGTATACTGCAAACTCAGCTTTGTTTGTAAATGAGATTTCTTCAGAGGGTCACAGCTGCTTGCCTTGAATAAGGATCAAAGCTATGGCAAATATGAAGACTTGGAAATTAAGCTTCTTTCAGTTTAGAAACCAAAAATGCAAGATGGAAACAAATTTTGGGCTGGTTTCTGACATATATGGCTTCTTCATGGTGCAGAGGGCTGGAATCTGTCCACAAACAGCCAGCAGAGAATTGCCCTAAAATAGGTGTGTGTCAGGGTAAGAAATGAGCAGGGAGGAGTGTGGTAGAGCAGAACTTTTTTTACAAAGTTTCATTCTGTCAGTGGTATAAACTACAAGAGCTGCTCCAAGGCTCACTGGCTATGTTTATACTAGCAAGTTAGTTTGAATTAAGGAGACTATCTACTCTAGACTTTGCCTAGTTCGAACTAGTTAATTTGGCTGGTTAGTCTGAACTAACTGCTTCGTTTGAACTAATTTGCATATTTAGTTCAAACTTGTCCAGTGTAGACTAACTAAAATGGTAGTTTGAACTGAAAAACCGTGTTTAGTTTGAACTAACTTCAAACTACTTAGTTCAGACTAAGCAAATCTGAACTGAGGTTTTAGGTGTAGACATAGCCACTGAGACTAGGGCTGGTGCAAATCAGTCTTCAGAGTGGGAGAGCCTTACATCTCTCCATTAGTTCATCTCTGTCCTTGTCCCTCCAATGGCAGGTGGAACTCTCCCATAGAAGTCTGTGTGGTCTGCATGGATAAAAATATAAAAAATTGTATCAGTGGTTGTTTTTAACAGCAAGGCAGGGTAACTATGGGTTTCAGATATAGGGCATGGCAGGCCAAATAATATTTTCAAGGAAGTCAGAGGCTCCTGAAAATAAAGGTTTACAAAGATTATGTGGAACATGTGTAATCTTACCTAGTGTAGACTCTAGTTACTTTCTGCAGATACTCAAAATGACATTGTGAATCTATCTGGGCTGCTGTTCTGCTGGAATTTTATCTCGATGTATGTCCCTCAGTGAATTACCTCAGCCTGTTTGTACCAGAATTTAACAGTGAGAAGCATATTTCTGTTTCTGATTTGAAGAAAATAATTCCAGTTTCCTGCTTAAAGGAATTTAGTTAGTTAATGTGTAAATGGTGCTTCAGTCTAGATATTAGAGGGCAGGGGTGGCTTTTGGGGTGGGCAAAGCAGGCGGCTGCTTAGTGCCCTAAGTAGTAAGGGGTCCCATAGCGTTTGCCTGCTTCCCCAAACCTAGTACTCACGGAGGAGCGGGGGTCTGCAGACCACCGGGGCTTTAGGCTACACTGCCCGGATGCCCTCCCTCCATCCCTCCTTCCAGCAGGGGCAGAGCAACAATTCCCACCTACCCCCAGCTGGCCATACCTCCCCAGGGGGAGGGAGGAGAGTGGCCGGCATGGAGCTGCAACTTATGAAGAGTGGGGTCCTGGAGTGGCCCACTCAGAAGAGTTTGGGCCTCTTCGTCCCCAGCCCCCCAGGGCTGAAAAGAGTCTGCGTCACCCCCAGGCCCTAGATCAGGTCCGTTGAGGCCTGGAGTGGCTGGGGACGAAACAGACCAAGCTCTTTGGAGTAGGCCACTCCAGGGCCCCACTCCCCACAAGCCACAGTTAGGTGCCAGCTGTTCTCCTCGCTCCCCCTGGGGAGGCGTGGCTGGCTGGGGCTAGGTGGGGATCGCTGCCCCGCCCCTGCTGCAGAGAGGCTGGGCAGGCAGGCGGGAGGTGCAGCCTCTAGCCCTGGTGGTCCACGGCCCATTGCTCATCCCCTGGCAGGACTTTCCCTTGGACCGAGGGCAGGGGGGAAAGCTGGGGCCACGGTGAGGGTGGCAGTGCTGGCCCATTGGGGTCCTACACTGGCTCTTTGCCTTAGGGCCCTCAGTTGCATAAGGCCATCTCTGTTAGAGGGGATGATCAGGAATCAGCGTCTTTCAATTGATTTAGCTTTGTGCATTTGGCAATCTTTGAGTATAATCCCTTTCCCTGTTTTGTTGATGATAATTGCATTTCCTCTGTCATGCACCAGCATGTTGACAGCACACCCATGTATTTCCCTGGTGAGAATGTCGCTTCACTCTTCCCCAATCCCTGAAAGAGGGCTTGCTGCTTCTGAATCTGGGAAAGGAGTTTCTTTTTCTTAAAACCCCTGGAGTAGGGAAGCAGCAAGAATTGAAGGGAAAAGAAGGAATCAAGGACTGCCTTCTGTATTCTTCTCAGACCCTGGCATGGGGAAGAGACTTTTTACTGCGAAGGACTTTTGCAAGTTCCAAGGGAGGAAGTTGTGAATTGGAAGGTCTCATATCCTGTGTTGATAGACAGGTAGGAATGCGCACAGAGGAGCAGGAAGGAGGACAGACCTAAGCATGTTTGGTGGAGTTTTTGGACCATCCATTGCCCTTTGTTGAAAATACCCCTTCAAGTTTCATGAAAGAAGCAGAGAAATTCTTAGATTGAAATATTTTTAATTTCAGTATTCTCAATCACAGCCTTTAATTTAGCCTTTATCAACTTCAGTCTTCTGCAGTTTATTAAAAAAAAGCAACCTACATGTCATTTGAGGCTTCAGTGGCATTTTTTGGTGCCAGTATCAGTTAAAAAGTATTTCTGGATTTAGGCTTGAAAGTCACTGTTTGAAAGATGCCTGGAGTCAAATTCTTTCAAGGGCTGCTGCTGATCAGTAATTCACAGGTATCTGAAATAGACATGTTGAACAAGCCTTCAGTGAATCAACATAATTGAAGTATGCATTGACTTTGAAAATTGGAAGAAGACTGAAAAATTGGTAGGGTACAAGAAGAACATGAAAGAAGAGAATATTAAAAAAAACTTGGGGAGCTGCTGTCTATGAATGGCCATAGCTGTGTTTAACAGTACCTACCCCATGTAATTAATGGACTCAGTGTTTATAAACCAAATTGTTGTCTGCTTCAAGAACCATGTCCACATATTGCCTAAGTACAATCACTGTTGCATCCTTGAACCTCCGCTTGTTACAGAATGAGACTACACAAGTGGGGTAGGCTTCAGTGTTCACAGATCCTTTCTACAACCTGAACACTTGATCATCCCCTGTCTCCCCCCGTGGTGGTTGTGGGGTATGGTTTTCTCTTTGGTTGGTTGGGTTTTTTTAAGTGAATGGTCTTTGTAAGCAGTTTAGACAATGAGAATTGTAATTGTGCACAAGATATTAACAAATGCCAAATTAAACATCTTGTTTCACCAGTTATGGTTTCCTTTTTATTAATAATTTCTGACAATGAACATTTTTTCCTCGCCCTTTCTGCCCTTCATTATTGTTCGTTTCCTTATTCAGATTAATCCAGTACAAGTAATGTATTTCTTGGGCAGTTATTACAGGGGGTTGGTCACTTAGTCATCTACTGATTTCCCTTTTAATTCTGAACTTTAACAGTTAGTCTTGGTATGCTTGAGGGTTGTCCCTATTAAGATTTTAACCAGTTTCTTGTGGCAACTAGCACAATGGGAACCCATCCAGATTTAAGTTCTTTAGGTACTACCATAATACAAGGGACATTGTTCTCTTTTGGAGTGGCCTCATAACTGTAGCTACCTTGTCCAACAAGATGAGATGTGCAAGCTAAGGCTGGAATAAGTTCAATATTGTTCTATTTAACAATTAAATATTGAGCAAATGGGCATTCTTTAGGAATGACAGATTCAGTCGATTTGAAAGGAAGAATGCTGGAAAGTGTAGCAGAAGTTTTGTAGGAAAACTTATTTATTTCATGGAATTTGAAGTAAAGAATATTTGTGAATGCTAGGTTAGTTTGGAAACCACTTTCATTCTTTTTTGACTTAGACCTAAAAACTGTGGTCATTCTGCATTAACTTATCTCCATTGTAATGATCTGTTAGGTTGTACATTTTTTTAGCCAATGCGTGCACCTTGCACTATGGCTGTTATGCTGAATGAGGGCCCAGTCTGAACTACATTATTAACCCTGCAAATCTGTTCATTTTCTCCTGAGGCCCCTGAGGCAGGATATACAGAAGGATCTGTCCAATTGAAAAACTATTTCAGACTCCATGGAGCTGCAGTATGCTAAATTGTAATGGGGATAGATGTTTTCTTAGACAAGAAGATACTAGAAAAGGAGATAATATAGTGCATTTCATACACCTCATAGACTTTGTTTTTAGTTATGATTGCCTTTTCCTACTTAATTTTAAAGCACTTATTTAATATGGTTTTCTTCACACTGTTTATCGATAAATCAAGCTATTAATTATCAAATTTATTTCCAGTTTGTTTCACTTTTGCATACTTCCTTTCCTTGTCACTTCTCCAGCTACTTTCCTGTAGTTTTTTCTTTATTAGTGCTTTTAACCCAGTCTTACTGTGCAGATCTGTAGCATCTTGGGATAGTGATTATGCTACACCACATTTATAGTAGATGCCAGGGTTTTGTGTAGCTTGTGTATCCAGTATCTTGTCAGGACTTGTCTTAGTTGTACATCAAGCAGGTCCTCAAGAAATTCTAGTTCTTAAGATTGATATTCTGCAAAAGTACAAGTTAGGATTGTATTTTATGAGTGAAAATTAACCACATTTTTTACTCTGTCTCTTCTCTGTTGTTTATGTTTGACCTAATTTCACCTTTGTGTATGAAAGAGAAAATTGGCTGTTTAAATATTTTTTAATTTATAGTACCTTGTGTTAAATATTATTTTAATTTATTTTGGAACAGTGACCACTAAATCATTTCAGTTGGACAGGTACCTTCCTCGTGCTACCTTTACAATTTGTCTTTAAGAGCAATGTAAAAATTACAAATAATATTTTAGACACAAAGAACCTCACTAATTTACTACCCCCTGATTCTTGTACACAGCTGTTTTCTCTCCCTGCTTCTCTGACATACTATCATAGTTACATACTAAGAATCCATTAGTTCTTGCAATTAAATGACTTGCCAAATGAACAAAGCATGATTTTTTTTAATTTCTCCCTGCTTTGCTTATTTTTTTTTTAAATTAAAAATTCAGTAATTCCCAGTTCTCAGCATGTCTTATTAGGATTCCATAGAGTATATATCCTTCCTGTAGATAGGAAATTAACTTTGTCTCGAAACAAATCTAGACCAAGTTTCTGTTTGAATCCCAGAAATTTGAAAACAGCCTGCCTTACTGGCTTCTGCAAAGAACTTCACCCGCCCCACCCTATTTCATGCTCAGATTGCACTACGTGTATTCCTGTGTGACTAAAAGTTTGTTTCATCAGCATCTGTTCCTGTTCCACTTCCAGAGCTTGTTTGGATTACAAAGCTGCTTGGAACAGCAGTCTGCTTAAGGCACATAGGGGCACTTGTCACCATATGTATAATTTTTAATGGAAAATGTCTTTCTCAAAGGCTGTCAGTGCCCATTGTTTTACAGTATGTGAACAGTTGGCTAGTCCAGGTGTTTCCTTTTTTGTTTTTGTGATATGTGGATTGGAAATTCAAGAGAAGAGTTTGCAGAATGGAAGAGCTGAGGGTTTGTATTTATCCATCTTAACTGCATAGCAAATTAGTGATATTTGGGAGGAAATCTGAATCCTGTGGACTTTTTCATTTTAAAAAGTGTGTATTGTTTTTGTGACTCCTTTAAAACTTAGTGTGTGTTAGTAATTTTACAACTCTTAAATGAATGAGCATTCCTGTTCTATATGGAGTAGTTTTATAATGAATAGTATTTGGAAACAGCCTGTTCATTTCAACACTTAAATAGTTTCTTATCTCTTTTGTGGGTTTTATACTTTATTTAACTTTATTCACCATAGCTATATAGAAGTTTAAAAGTTGAATTGAGGGGGGTTTTTTTTGTTTGTTTTTTAAATATGCTCTGTCTCTGGTACAATGTAATTAAAATTGCAGGTTGAAGATAAGATTGATGGGGTATCTTTGCTGCTCAGTGGTTGTCTGTGTCTTTGAGGCAGTTGGACAGCCTTAAGGAAGTTCCTGACTCATGTCTGTCTCTTTACAGGACAGTCGGCCAAATATGTCAAGACCTCTGATCACTAGGTCCCCAGCATCTCCGTTGAATAATCAAGGCATTCCCACTCCAGCACAACTCACAAAATCCAACGCACCCGTTCATATTGATGTGGGTGGGCATATGTACACCAGCAGCTTGGCCACGCTTACTAAATATCCTGACTCCAGGTAATTCTGAAGATTGTGTTGCATGTATTTGGCCATTCGTTGAATCAGTTTTATACTTAAGTATTATGAGATTCTATTCTCAGAATGTTACATTTCATTCCTTTGCTTTAAAAATAAGATTGGTATTTTTATAGACACAGGAGGTGAAAGGCTGATCTTTTTTCTTCTACTACTGTGCACCTCAGACTAAAGACACATCTTTGTAAATCTCTTTATCCCCTAAAATAAAGGGAGATGTTCTTAACCCTTAAATAACATTAATTAATATGAACTAATTTTCTGTGACTTCTTATAAAAAAATCTAATGGCATGGTTATAAATTCATATACAGTTTAAAAGAAAAGATTTTGAACAATGTTTTGTTTTTTGTTTTTTTTTTGTCTGTAACTGTCAGCATATGATTCCAGACAACATGTTAAGGTTGTAAACTATGTCTAATAGCACTAACTTAAACCCTTATTAGAATGTTTGTATTTTTAAAACAGTTGCAGTTACCTGTGAAATCATAATCTACTCTTATATCCACAATTATATTCTAATGGGTTGAGGATCCTGGTAAATCAAGAGTATTAAATAATGCTAGGGAATTTTCACATCCATGGACAAATTAAGTGATGTAGGTGGTGTTAAGATCCATTGTGGGGGGGGGTGTATTTTTTGTATATTTTTTTAAGAGCAACCATTGAACATATTCTTTCAGTGGGCAAGTTTCAGTTCCTTTCTGTAACTGTCAGCTAAAGAAACAAGTCTGACCCCAAAATCAGAAAAAGGAGCTACACACAAAACTCATGGTTAAAGTTGGCCAAGAAATGAAAATCACTTTCTTAAAAAAAAAAAAAAAAAAATCCAGGTTTTTCCACTCAAGATGAAAATTTTGCCAAAAGACTCTTTGGCATCTCTTGGTATCAGATGATTAATAAGTCATGGAAGCTTTAAAGAAATATACGCACTCTTCTCATTTTCCCCTTCTAGTGACGTCCGAGAGACCTTTATACTGATCTATGCTTCCAAGTTAAAGTATCAGAACTCTAATCTAATGAATTGAAGAAAACATGTCATATGGTGCTGTGGAGTTTAAGCTTAATTTTCACTATGTTTAGTTTAATGTGCCATTGTAACACTTTATGAAAGTTGAGATAGTGGCTGTCTACATTGTTAGAGTCAGGAGTTTAATAAAATTTAAATTAATAACACAAAAAAATACTGATTCCCCCCCCCCCCCCAAAAAAAAAAAAAAAAGCCCACACTCACAACTGCTAGGTAACAGCCATCTTATTTCATGTCATTGTGATAACCACCATTGTCTCAATTCTGGCCTTTTCTTTCTTTCTTTTTCTTTCTTTTTTTAGTAGTCAATGTCTCTTTGAACTGTTAGATAAGCAAGTTACACAGATTAAACTACTTGGTGGTGGGGATTCACAGCCACTTCTAAAAAATTTAAAGCATAATTTTTAGCATTGGTGCTCTCTAAAGAGCAATTATTAGTTTGGAAGTCTAGAGCTGTGAGGTAATAAGCTGGTAATAATGATGTGACTTTATTTTATTTTATTTTATATTTTATTAATTTAAGGTTAGATACCTTGCAGTCTCTAGGGCACAGATTTATTTTTATATTTATGAGGCGTTCGGGATATAAACCTCTCAGTGATAAACTGTATTGCATTCTGGGCTCTGCTGTGTACAAGAACTTTACATGTAACCTTACATATATAATTGGTACCTTGGACTAGCAGTTCTTTTTTGTGGCAGAATTCCAGAAATTGACCCAGTGTAATTTTTGAGCTCCACTTTTGCTAAAGGTAAAAACAGAAAAATGAGGCATGATTCTTGTAAAAATGTGGACCTTATTAAATGTCCTCTGTTGTTTTATCATTGGAGGCATATAATCCCAATACCACAAATCCCCAAAATGAAACTGACATGGTGCAAGAGAGAAGACACAGGGATTCTACTCTTGGTGTACCTGCATGCGAGATCAGTGTGGGTTTTTTTTTTTTTTTTTGGTCATCAGTATTGGGGACCATGCTTGCACCTGATGAACCTCATGCATTTTTTTCTCCCCTATTTCCTCCATCTAAGTACATAAAGTCCAGCCATTCTTTTGTTCCTTCTTATTGCCTACAACTGTCGGGTAGAGCTCATGCAGCGTCTGTCATTTCTTTGCACACCGTTAGTTTTTCCTAGTTGGCTAAAATTCTAAGTAACTATTTTATTTGTTTAGTTATATAGTTAATAGCTTATTGGTTAAATACATATTAATTGCTGTTTAAATAAGCTTCAGTGAGGCTAGATCAGGCGTTGCCAAACTGCGGCTCAGGAGCCACATGTGGCTCTTGAATAAAAAACTGTGGCTCCTAGAAGAACATCAGCAAATCAGTTTAGGAAAGCAGCCCCAGCCTAGCAGTTCAGGAGGGGGTTGGGACAGTGGGGAGAAGTGCAGCATGGTTGGGATTTTAAAAAACTTGCCACTAGCCAGCAGTCTTCTGCACTGAGCAGTAGCTAAGTTTTTACTGTATAGGCCTAATTTTCATGGTAACCTTAAGTAATTATTAGAATCTGTCATTAGTAGGATCAATATTTGCCCTCTTTTTACAATAAAATTAAAGTGTGTAATGAATTTTGAACTTAGTAATTTTGGAGTAGGTAAAAGTGTGTGGCTGTATGCCTTGGTGTGGCTCTCAAAGGTTTAATAATCAACTTGTGTGGCTCTTGAGTTGCATAAGTTTGGCCACCCCTGAGCTAGATTGTATGTCTCCCCCCCACGTTTCCTAGTAACAGGGAAGAAGCTAAATCTTCAAGATTCAGCTCTTTTCCCTTGTATAATGCTGCTATGCCCATTGAAAGCGAGTGCTCCCAATGCCTGCTAAGGGAAGCATCCAGTAGCAATGTTGGCATATTCTTCTTCTCAAAACTCACTCAGATCCGGGGAAGTGCATGCGTGAACCTCTTCCTCCTTGATGAATCATTGCAAGCTTCCTTGAGCATCAGAAAGAAGGCCACAGCCAGGCCTCACTCTTATAGTCAGTTTCCCTTAGATGTATATCTACACTGAAACAAATCAAAACCAACAACACATCAGTGATCGCTCTTTGAGAGATTGCAAGTGGTGGTATCAAAACCACTAGCTTTTTAAAAAAGTCATTTGCACATCATGTTGAGGAGGCCGCCTTTCTCCAGTAGTGACTTCTCATGGGCATAAGGGTTTTCCCATGTAGTGGCCCTTCTCTTGGAGGAAGTATACATCATTTCCTCCTCCTCTGGGCCTAGTATGGACTAGTCTCCTAAGCCATTCTGGGTAGCATATAGGTAGCTGGGAAGGGATTCTAGAATGATTAGGATCTAGAGCGGTAGCAGGGAAAGGCGTGGCGCTCATAGCAAACATTCCTGCTGTTACCCTTCAGGTGTGCCACACCTCAGTGTTCACACCACAGTTTCTAAAGTTCCAAAACTTGGAATTCAGTATTCACGCCACATCCATTGAAGTTCCTGAGTTTTGGAACTTCAGCTGAAGAACTTGTTTGGTGGATATGGCATTCAGATCTGATGATGAATCTTTCAGCAGAGTCCTCAGATGCATCAGTCATCCAGAACAACATGTCTCTCAGATCCTGTGCTTGGACTGGCTTCCTTGTATCTGATATTGGTTGACATCCATTAGTAATTTCTGATTTGAGCTAGATTTGAACCAGTGATCTCAAGGCTAAATGTTCTGAATTGCACCAGCAGGCTCCTAGGCTATTCAGTCTTTGCATTCATGAAATTCTGTATGTTTGTTTTAGTATATGATCTTACTCCCACATAACTGGCTTATGTTATATTGGTCTTTTTAAAATTGTAGTGTAGTTGGGAAGAAAATTGGCATATGTTACGTATATAATTGCAGGACTAAACAGACTCTGCTTCCACCTTTGCAGTCAACACGCCCAGCCACCCATGGGGTGTGTTTTGAAGCTTGAGGCTATAGATGCCAAATTCTGGAATGTGTGTTTCTGGCAGTAATTGGCTTTCATGCTGCTGTAACAGCCATTTACATTTTCCTTTCCATGGAACTTCTTGTGCAGAACTCTTTTAAAAAGAGAAGGTAAATTGGGGTGGGGGTGGGCAAATTGCTCAGGAATTTATAGTAACTTGCACACTTTCCAGTGCATGGAATGTTACCTATTCCTGTAGCATGCACATGTCCTTTGACTTTACTGTTCTGCTGTTTTACTTAAATGAGGTAAAGTTGTAGTGTCATACTTTCTCATCCCTAGTCTGCAACATTGATGTCTCCTTTCCTTGCCCACCTGTAACTGCTTTGCCTTCTCATCTCCATCCCTTGCTGCTACTTGCCATCCTCTCCTCCCCTTTCTGTATGATTGTCTTTGTCACTCTTTTCTGTTGTATCTGCATCCATGCTGTTATTCTCCATCTGAGGGGAAAAAAATATTTTTCCTGGTCCCTGGCAGGTGGCTGTTTTTGCTATTGAGGTTTCTTCAGCTTGTGTCTTGATTCTCTTCACATATGGATTTTTCTTTCTCTCTTCCAAAACCATCTTTATCAGGATCACTTGTGACTCCAGCCTAGCAGAATCAAAGAATCATGTCTGTTCATGTTGTACTTTGTTGGTTAGCTGCCTATAATGTCATCATTTGTTCCTCCCCTTCCCTGAGCTTACTCAGCTGTGTGCTCCTAGGTCTTCTGATTGATGACTCAGTCAGCGCCATTTCTGGCGACAACGTATTTTCCCCTTGCCTTTTCCCTGGCATCATTCAGTGGTCTGACTTTGGTCATTTCTTCATCAGCTGTCCTCTGCTTCCACCATTTCAGCTACAGCGTCTTTCTGATGACTTCCGTGTCCACCTCTCTTATTGTTACTAGCTTCCATTCCAGCCTAGCCACGTATCTCTATCTGCACCTGCCACCACCTCCTGTATGTCCCACCACTGTCTCAAACTCAACTGGCCAAATTTACCAGGTATGAATGTCCCTTACATGAGATACTAATTCAGCTTATTTTATCTAACTAAGCTTCTTGTCTCTTTTCCTAATCCCTCTTCCATATCCATTTTGACAGCCTACCAATTCTCAACTCCCAGTAACCTTTTTTACACTCTGTCGTCCTCCCTTCATACCCTGGCAATGTTCTTTCTCTAACATCAGCACAATTCACCTCTTTCCTTGTCTATTCATGTTGATAAAACTAGCAGTGACTGTTTCGTGTTGTAACTGCTATGACTACAGACTTCCTATTACTGTTCATTTATAAAAGCATCAACTATGTGCTAGATGTTTTCTAAGTACTCAAGAATGATAGTCTCTGTTCCAAGGCACTCTCAATCTAAGGAACTCATGTTACCATAATTCACTTCTGTTAACTGAAGCCTGTCCAATATACTGGAGCAAAATTCATCTTCCTCTCCTGCAGCTCTGACTTTGTTGACTCCCTCTTCAAGAAGGCTGTGAAAGTTTTGTAATTTGCTGCACCAGCTTCGTCTTATTGGCACTCCTTGTAGGCCATACCCAATATCATCTTCTTGCTTGTTTAATCTCATTATCATCAGTATTACTGTATTGCGTAGAGCCTGATTATGGACCAGCAAGCTGTACCATTGTGTTAGATGCTGTACAAATAGAACAAAAGGATAAAGAGTTTACCTTCCAAGTATAAGAGGAGAGATATCAGACAGGTACAGACAGATAAAATAGCAGAATTAAACTGTTATAGAATATTGGCCAGCATGGATCTCAGCACAATGATAGCGTAATCACTGTCAAGTTATTTGTAAGCATCATGATTTAAGTTCTGAGAAAGTATTTGGAGGCTAATGACCTAGGTTTGCTCATGTTTATGGGGAGCCTCTTCCAAGAGTAAGGGACCATCATGAGAGAAAGCCCACAGGCACTTGTTTGAAAATCTTTTAACTAGTGGGTTGTGAAGCTTAGCATAATATGCCTATGAAAAATGGGAGTCAGCTCCATGATACCAATGAAAGGTGATAGGTAGGAAGAAGAGATGCTGGGAATGGCCTTGAAAGTGAAGATGATGATTACATGTGATATAGGAGAGGAAACTGATGGAGGAAGGCAACAAGAAGGGTGATGTGGTTGAAGCAATGGGCTAGAAAATTTTCTTTACAGAAGCATTGTGAATACATATGTGCAAGACTGCATTTGTTGATGCCAGAGAAAAGGATGTTGCGGTAATCATCATGTGAGTTGATGAGAGAATGGTTGAGAGAGGGATCTCGGGATGGATTAGCAAGGGCTGATTTTAGAGAATTTATGCAGAGAAAAAAATCGGCAAGGTTTATACACAGTCTGGATGTGAGCACCTAGAGAGAACTTTGAGTCAAAGATGATGCCAAGATTTATGGGCCTGAGTGACAGGCAGTAGGGTGATGGTGTCCATGTTGATCAAGAAAGAGGTAATGGGGAGGAATGAGTGTTTGGAGCTTGTTTTCAGCCACATTGAGCTTGACCTGGCAACTTAATGTCCATGAGAAGTCTGAGATTTAATTTGTAGAGGAGATGGATGTGGAGAAGAGTCAAATCTAGTTGTCGTTGTCATAGACATGGTATCTGAATTAGTGTTTGCTGGTGAGATCACCTAGAAATAAGATCTAGAAGAAGAGAGTGGGGCCAAGAGCCACCACAGAATAAGGGGGAATAAGGAGGATCTGCCAAAGAACATGCTGAGGATTGATTAGGGAGGCAGGACAGAACAGAATCATAGAAATTAATGGAGGGTAAAACTTCAAGAAGAGCTTTCTTCTCTGCTTTCATTTCTCCCTTTTACCCTACTTGATCCATGTGTTCTTCATTGCCTGCTCTCTCTAGCAGTCTGTTTTACTCCTCCTCCAACTGCTTTGTCCTCTTGTTTTATGCTGTTCCCTCTGCTTGAAGAGGCACCTGTTTCTTGTACACAAAGTGCCTTCAGTGGTCTTCTTCAGTGCCCACCCTTCCCCTTGGAAAACCTGTTTGTTCCAGGAATGCTCACTCTGGTCTCTTCATCAGTTTGTCCAGCAACCCCTTGATTCTGACTTTTTAGTTTTGTTTATTATAACCTGCTTTGAGCAGTGACCTGGTCAGTACACTTTCTTCATTAATAATCAAAAGATGTCAGCCTTCTGTATTATTAATGCTATTTCTTACAGAAATGAGGTAGTCAGAGTTGAAGAGATGGTTTTAAGATACAGTTTGTGTATCACTCATGATCCAGAGAGCTCTTCTAAGTCATTTTAAGCATCAAGTTGTGGAAAGGTTGGGAAGGAAGATGGATTGTTTTAGTCACTTTTTTGCTAAGTGGCCCAGAGCATGGTAATAAACCTGGAAATTCACTGTTTTAAAGATTTCCCATCTAGGTATCCTAAGCTAACACCACTTTGGTTTGCAGGGACAGTACAAGATGCTATAATTGTTGCCATAAGCTGTTTCTTATAGTGAAAGGGTAGGATTTTTTAAAAAAACATCTAAATAGTAAGCATAATAGTATCAAATATGGCAGAGTGTATTTTGTTGGTCCCTTAATAGATAAAGGCACTTTGTTGCAAACACACACAAGATGCATATTTTACAATGCAGCTTGTTAGTGTTACAGTACCAGTCATTGTGTAATACACTATTGCTCCTGAAAGAACCGATTAAAATACCATTTCTTTCAATTTAAAAAAAATAATTATTCGCCAGTAGTCATATTCACTGATTAAAGCTCTACTCTGTTGAGAATGTTTCAGATAGGAAGCTACAGTGAGTTCAATGCACACAAACTGAAATTAATGATTAAGGGCCCAGCACGCCAATGTGTGGAGGGCCCTCAAATCCCACTACCATTAAAGGATGTTGCAAGCATTCAGTATCCCACAATCCCTAGCCTCCAAACTCTTCACATTCCTTGCCTTGGCTTAGAATATGCCATTGGTCACTTTTTTGTAGCTTAGAATGCCAGGACGAAGAGCATTTCCTGTAAATGTGTCATTTCAGAATGTACAGTGGAGTGAGTATATACTCTCAAATACCCAAAGTGTTTACTGAAATTTTAAAAAATAAATGTTGTAGTATTTAATTAGAAATATATATATATTAAAAAAAAAATTCCCCTCTCGCCCCTATGGGTGGTATGTGTCTTCCTCAACCTCGGGTCCTCTACCAGAGGCCTGGGAGTTTGAGGGTTCTGCGCAGTATCTTAGCTGTTTGTGTGTGTGTGTGTGTGTGTGTAAGTTAAGTATTACAGCATTGTCTTAGGGAGTAATTTTCTACTTCTATATATATGCCAAGTACTAGCTTGCTTAGTAACTGCACTGCTGTTTATCTTCATTAGCAGTGGTGATCATTTGTATTCTTGTGCAACTTCTCTTGTTGTGTTTCCTTCATACATGCTCTAATTTATAGCTCTACACAGAAACTAACCACAAATTCTAAACAGTAGCAAATATTTCCACTCTGGAGAGCTTCTCAGCTAAAAGGTAAATTAAAATTTGTCTGAACTTGCTTGGGATTCAAGCTGAATGAGTTCCAAAACCTCCTGCCTAGGCTCATTAGGCTTTTCTAGGCTCCTTCTAACCCATCTGAAAATTGATCTCTTTTAAAACAGTTTGGGAGACCCTGGGGGCCTTACAGCTTACATAAAAAATGAAAACCCTTCCTGTCTTGGAGCAGTGTGAGCAGTCAATACAACAGAGAAAAATGATCTTTTAAGCATATCCCATTGAATTCATTATCTCGAGGGCCCTGTGTGTGATACTTCATCAAAACATCATCATCTTGATGATACACTGCAGAAGGAATTAAATGGTATTCCAGAGTGAAATTCAGAGAAAATACTGTAGTACACTTCAATATAGTGAGGAGGGAGGAATCAACAAGAGCAAGAAATTGAGAGTTGGAAAGCTGATACTGTGTTCTCTTCATGTAATTAACCCTGTTACATTTTATGGCTTTGAAATGTAAAGAAATTGTTTTGAAAGTATTACACTCATTTCTTTTCAGCATAAAAAATGTAAGTAAGAAGACTTCTAATAGGGCTGTCGAATGATTAGATCATTATCACGAGATGAAAAATCATAACTAATTGCCATTTTAATCACACAGTTAAATCGTACACTAGCAATTAACATTTATAATAAATATTTTTTTGATTTTTTTACATTTTAAAATATGTTGATTTCAGTTGCAACCCTAAATACAAAATGTATCATTTTATATTAAGAAAAGAAATAGTATTTTTCATTCACCTTGTACAAGTACTGTAGTGCAATATCTTTATCACAAAAATGTAGATTTTTTTTAACATAACTAAGTTCAAAAACAAAGCAATGTAAAACTCCAGAGCCTATGGGTTGAAGCCTGAAGGGGCATGTGAATGATCAGGATAAATATCTTGAAACAGTGGCTACAATTGTGCTGTACAAAAACATGCTCTCATTTTTGGGTAACATTGTAGATAAGAAGCAGGCAACATTATTTGTGCTTTGTTCAACATAAATGTGAGCATACTCGTTTGTCTCAGTGATTAGCTGAACAAGAAGTAGGACTGAATGGACTTTGTATGAGGTGAACTGAAAATATTTTTCTGTGAAAATATTTTTAATAAAAATAATCTAAAGTGAGTAAGCTGTATTCTTTGTAACTGGAATAAATATATTTGAAAATGTAGAAAAAATCCAAAATATTTTATTATAAATTTAAATTTGTGTTCTATTATTTTTAACAATGCAATTAAACCTGAGATTGTGGCTATTTTTAATCCAGTTAATATGTTTTGTGTAAATTGCATGTATTAACTAAGATTGACAGCCCTAATTTATAACACTTATGTTTCATGGGATCAGAACGTCTTGTTTACTTCCCTTCATATTTTTGCATACACATTCTTACAAGATTAAATTGGTAAGGATAAACAAAATAAAAGATAAAGCACAAGCAGGAAAAAGGAAACTGACTGTTATTACGTTCTTAGTTGTCGTTGGCAAAGCTTTATGGGGTTAGATACAGAATTATGACTTGGGGTTCTCCTTCGAATTTCCCAGTTGTTGTTAGTTCGTCACAACCTAAACATTAAGGAAAGTTTTGAAAACTGTTCTGTGCTAGAAATAATTATATGTCCTTCCTGTGTCTCGCCCCCCACCACCTTTGTTTTGTGGATCAGGGATACTGTCATGAAAAGATCTATTTGGAGTTTTTTGTACTTGTTTGTTTCATTTTGCTTCCTACTTGAATCTATAATCATGTTTGTGATATCACAATGGGTAGTTCTGGACCTGTCAAATGACTAACTCATTTCTTGAAGCCAGTTCTTCCTTTTCTTTTTTAAAATTATAAATAATAAAGAAAAAGGAAAGGCTCTTATTTGACTCTCTAAACTTTATTAGTTTCCCATGATGCATTGCTAATTTTTCAGTGCTGTTCAATTGTACAGCTTATATGGTGGAAGGGGTGATGTTGAGGAATAATTTCTTTAATTTAACAGAATTATAAAATGTATTTATCTGAGTGAATCTGCTTAGTTTCCCCTGTGTAAAGTTGTAGGCTTAAATAAACGGTGAAATAGACACTGACTGTGTGCTCTGACACAATAATAAACATCTGGGTGCATTGTTGGTCAGGATGATCCCAAAGGCAGAATGCTGTCAACAAGCCTAATTAGTTATTACCCAATAACACACACCCTCCAGTGTCTTAAACTAGTTAAAAGTGTTTATAGTCTCTTATACATGAATGATAGAGCATTTCAAATGTTCCTCAAATGGTTTTCAGCCTCTCTTCTGACTAGAGGTTCCAGATGTAATTGGAAGAAGCATGTCTGATGTGGATTTTTAAGCTATATCTGCAGTGTCATGATTCTGAATTATACTTCATTTACGACTAGCGTGAGATGACATGGTAATAGTAACTCCTCAGTAGAGCTGGGCAAAAATTTTTAACAAGTCATTTTTTTTGCTTTTAACTGCAGTGTGGTTTTCTTCCCACCCCCACTAAAAATGGAAAGGGGGATCAGCTGTCATTCTCCCTTTTATCCCACGTCATGTTATAAATTTTAGTTCAATGGTTAGAGCACTGGAGATGTGGGTGACTTAGATTAAATTCCCCCTTCTACCTGATGTGGAGATGGGATTTTCACTTGGGTTTCCTATGTTACAGGAGTGCATGCTACCTGCTAAGCCCTAGGATGTTTTGGTGTGGGTCTCTGTCTGTCATGCTGAAGATGTTCGACTGTATATAAATAATCAGTTGTTGGAACAGAGACGTAGATGTTCCACATCCTACAGCAGTAGTTCCCAGCCTTTTGTTGGTCTCGACACACTTGGCAGCACATTGTGACTCTGCAGGATGCGCTGGCCCACTCACTCCAGGCCAAGTCCAGCCATTTCTCTGGCTTTCCACAACACACTAACTGCTGTGTGGTGACACAGTAATGTGTCCCGACAGTGGTTAAGACGCTCCATCCTACAGGACTAGCTTAGCCACCAGACTGTAGAACCATTCTCCCTGTTTCAGTGTTAAGCATGGTGTCAGTTTATAGTCTTGCTGCTCGTATAACTTTTTTTCTCCCAAGTCTTGTCGGTTTTTACTGCTACTTTGGAACTCTGTTGCCACTGAGGGAAGCTCTGAGGCCAGTATTAGACCTACCGGTAGTCTATGGTGACTAGAGAAATGGGAGGTGACTTCTGTCACGGGAACTAGTAAATTGGAGGAGGGGTAGTAGAGATTCCTATCTGCACCTTTTCCAAACTCCCCAATCCCAGCGCTCAGGAAATTGAAAGGAACAAAGAGTGCTGCTGTGTTCCTGCAGCCAAAGAAAAGATTCAGGGAGTTTCAGTGTTATCAGACACCTATTAGACAGAAACTGATATGAAAGTAGGAGGAGTGCTGATATACAGCTGGTAAGATTCTCCGTATTCTTTCAAATCCCAAAAATTGCTCTTCTCACAAGGGTGGGCCATGGGCAGGACTCATCTTTCATACAGTCCTCTAGCTAATAGGTTTAGTAATGAGGTTACTAGCTGGCTGACTAACAGCAGCAAAACTGTAATCGCTCTCTGATTTTGTCTGTGGATTAATGGAATAGTTTTCTATGACTGAATGGCTACTGCTTTCCAAGAGCCAGAAAGCAGGTAAATGTTTACTTTGTTTACTTTGAAAACAGAAGCAAAACCTTAGATCAGCAATGTTTTGCGTTCCCCCTTCAGTTTACTTAAAGTGAAAGTTAACAGGGATGTTATTGAAAGCTGCTGCCTTTCTGGTGCCATTACAAGGCAAAAAGCATTGGATTGAAATTAGAACATCTGGCTTGGCAGCAGCCTCAATAGCTAGGTCATTTTATTTGTATTTCTCTTAAAAACCTAAGATAAATCAGAGGCAATCCATCCTTCCTTATGTGTACGAATTAAATAATGAAATTGTAACAAAGGTAAGTATTCCAGGAACTGACAGAAAACACTGATCTTTGGTACAACATAAAAATCCAATGCTTATAATGCACTTCTGTCTTACAGAGGTGAAATAGATCTCATCATGTTCCAAAGCCTGCTATGGTCCTCTGCTACATTAGTGAAGCATAAGTCCATCTCCAAACTGATTCTTTCTATTCTCTGTAGCTCAGTCCAGAATTTTTTAAAGAGTTTCTAGTGAGATTTTTTGTTTTACGTAAAAAATTAAACTCAGAATGTGGGATACAAAAATAGAGCACTTCTCTGAACTATCTGTCTCTCCCTAACAGCCGACAATAAACATGCAGTAAATGCAATAGTGATCAAAATTCTATGACACAAAAATTGGAAAGATAGCAAAGAAACAACAGACACAATGAAACTGACATGAGACAGAAGAATAGTGGGGGCTTTCAGCAGCTAATATGAATCCAGTGCTAAGATGCACAAAATCTGTACTATAAGGATGTGAAAGGAACAGCATGGGTGTGAAATGAGGGCATATTCATGACCACATCAGAAGACATTGGTTTTCTTCTTGTCTTTTTAAACTCCTAAAATTGTTGTTCTACATTAATGAAACACCGTCACTGGGGCAGGCAAAGGTGTAGAACTAGTATTATGAGGCCAGATAGTCCACAAGTGAATCTCTTCTTTTAAGATGTGACTCATATACAAAATAGTTTTGAGAACTAATGAGAAGAAGAATGGGTTTGCCTTTTTAAGCTGTGAAAAAACAGGCAGAAAGGTAACTTATTAGACACTTTTAGTCTGTAAAGAACCATTTATTTTACTCTCCCAGTTCAAGGCATTTTATGACACTTGTGATTTAATGTTTTTCATTTTAATTGTTGGTCTTTCTTGGTACTCTTAGATCAGGCCAAACCACTCCTGTAGAGATTGGGTAGGGTCTAGAAAAGATTAGGGTGCAGGGACTCAGTGTGAGGCTTTGTCTTCAAAGGTCAGAGTGTGTCCGTGAGTGGTGCAATCAGAAGTTAGACTAAAACAAGATGGCTGATTTGTTAAAGCATGACTACAGTGTAAAACAGCAGCTGAGTCCATGCTGGCACTGTGGTCAATTGTGAGAGACGCATCAAGAAGTCTTTGCATATCCTGTGGTTTATAGCAGCGCCACTTACTGTTGTTCTGTGCTCACTTTCACAGAGCGTTGTGGAATGCCTTGTCTGTCCTGTTTTGGGGATTGTGGGTGAAATGGTCCAGGTGCAGGCAATTGTTTTCTTGGCAGGACGCAAGCTGGGGTGCTGTTATCTCCCATGTCATCCTTGCTGATGGCTTTTAGTTTTTGTGGAAGCAGTTTTTCCATAGCATGCCTTTGGAGAAGCTGCTGTCAAGTCACAGTGGCAGGTGTTTAAAAGGCAGGTTTTTACCCAGAGAGGACAGCAGGGTGATTACTGTTACAAGGAGAAAAGGACAGCACTATGAAGACAGGGAGGTATGAACTGAGGTGCTTCCCACCCCTACACAGACCACTGCTTTTCAACCATCATGACAAATGTGGAGCGCAGAGACTACATTTTGATGCAAAGGTGGGATGACTGTCATTGGCCTAGAACTTTTATGTCAGGGGAAAATAACATCCCTGGAGCAGCTCACCGTTCAGCACCAGACTGATCAGCTAAGAGGCACTAAGAATCTAGAATTATGTTGCAATTGCCTGGTGGGAGTTAGCAACCTCAGATTGTTACACATCTGTTAAACAGGTTGTGGTTGGACTCAGTATAGGAGTTTCGCAGTGCAGTTACTGCTACAACATAGTTAAACTAGGAAACATCCCCAAATAATTGCCAGTTTGGAGCAGAACTGGTTCCTGAGCTATGCAGGTGCTGTTGTTGTCATGCCAAGCTAGGTCCACCATTTACAGCAAGTGAGTACTGCTGTTGTTATGCAGACCTTTGTGGATAACTGTGGCAGCTTCATGGGCAGCTAAGTTGGATAGTAGAGTGAACGATGCCTGTGTATTCTAGAAGTTCAGTCAATGTAAGGGAGCTGGTACTTTGTTCCCTCTTAATGGCAATCCTTGCAGCTCCTTTATCATGGCATATCTTCTGCTGCCCTAGCTGATGAAAGATTGTTCTGATTTCCACCAACCTGGCAGGACACTGTTTTCAAGTAGTCACTGAAATGCAGCATCGTAGGAGAACATGCCCAAGACACTGAAGGCAACATAAGCAAGGAGTCCTGTGGTACTTTTAAGACAAATGAATTTATTTCTTGCATGAGCTTTGATGCCACAGGACTCCTTGCTTGTTTTGCTGAACTAGACTAACATGGCTACTTACCTCTTTGGAACTGGAAAGCAAGATGGAGCTACTCGATCTCTTTAATAAGGGCAAGTGGGGCAATGACAGTGAAGCAGAGAAGTGTTGTGATTTATTTTGAATTTATTCCAGGCTGTTGTGCCCTTAGGTGCTGGGATTTCCAGCAGAACCACATCCGAGCACAGAGGGCGGTTCTTCCTAGCACTGAAGTGGAGAGCATCAGGTTATTCAGCTGATAAAATGCTGGAGTGGGTTTGGGAGTTCAGGAGAGGCTTTCCTTACACAGAAGACCAACAGATTTCTCAAGTGAAAAGTCAGACATCATAACTCCCCAAGAATGGAGCAGAATAGGATCTGCAAGCTATTGCCCCCTACACTGGTAAAAAGGTTGCATCACAAGTTGCCTTAATATACTGCCCAGTGCAGGGTTTTTTTTGGTAGTGCCATTAGCCATTATGTTAACATAGCCTACATTCAGCATGGGTTATGGCTCCAGACTTCTTAATTTTTACTTCCTTCACACTCATGCACTGATTTTCTGTTAATAAATTACTGATGCTGTTGACTACTGTAAACTGCTCCCAGTCTGTCTGCTCTGTTGAACAGTATTAGAGAGTGGGGAATGGAGCAGCCAGCTGGGCCCTGGATCCCTGGCTGGGGATGGGGCCACCGCGGCTGCAGGGGCTGGCCGGGCCCCAGATCCCCAGCCCAATTGGGCTGGAGATCCAGGGCACTGGTTCTGGGACTCGGGGCACGTGCCCTGGGGTGCCCAGTGCCAGCGACGCCCCTGGTAAGGTGTGACTTGCACCAGTGCAAGTTGCTCATGATTGAACCTGGAATGAACCACTCCAGTGAAAAATGGAGCTTGGCTCATCTATATAAGAGCTTATCTATATTTAGCAGCACTGCAAGGACATCAGTGTCCAACCAACAATAGCTTGGAGCAGTCCAAACCTGCAGTGTAGACAAGAGCTTTAAACAATCTATTGTGCTGAATACAAATCTAGTTAAATCAGTTGTTTTTTTTAATCTGAATTTTTGTAAGATCCTGGAATACCCCTTTAATTTCTTCTAGAATAATATAAGGTAAAACAGTTGACTGCTCCAAGACTGATATTCTTCAGTCTGCTGAGAAGCAGCTTTCAGTGGAGTAGTCAAGCATCTTGAGTAAATGTAGCATCCAGAGGTGATTATGATTGTCCATTCCATCATGCCAGGTTTCTAGCCAATTAGAAAACTAGGGATGTAGGACCATGTCCTTGGGTGGCGTCAATTAACCTAGCTCCACTGAAGCCTATAGAGTATCTGGGCAACTGAATAGTTGTCTCACTGATGCATTTTAGCCCACATGCACAAGTTTTGGAGCTCATTAATCATTTTTTAGTTGCTAAATTACAAGTGACTAGTAATTCTTATCCCATACGATCATACGGATCTGCTTTCACATTTTCAGTTCAAGTTTGTATCTGTCATACACAAAAATCATAGAATGATAGGGTTGGAAGGGAGCTCATGAGGTCATCTAGTCGAACCCCCGCTATAAGCAGGACCATGCCTACTAAATCATCTCGGCCAGGGTTTTGTCTAACCGGGCCTTAAATATTTCCAAAGATGGAGAATCCACCACCTCCCTAGGTAACCCATTCCAATGCTTCACCACCCAGTGAGAAAGTTTTTCCTAACATCCAACCTCAGTTGTCCCAGCTTCAGCTTGAAACCATTGCTCCTTGTTCTGTCCTCCGTTACTACTGAGAACAGCCTAGCTCCCTCCTCTTTGGAGCACCCCTTGAGGTAGTTGAAGGTTGCTATCAAATCCCTCCTCAGTCTTGTCTTCTGCAGACTAAATAAACCTAGTTCCTTCAGTCTCTCCTCATAAGTCATATGCCTCAACCCCCTAATCATTTTTGTTGCCCTCTGCTGGACTCTTTCTAATTTATCAACATCCTCTCTGTAGTGGGGAGCCCATAACTGGACATGGTATTCCAGATGCGGCCTCACCAGCACCGATCTACTGGCAGCACTCCTGCTGATGCCGCCCAATATGCCATTGGCCTTTTCGGCAACAAGAACATATTGCTGATTCATATCCCATCCACCATAATGCCCAGATCCTTTTCTACAGAGCTGGTACGTAGCCGATCGGTCCCCAGCCTGTAGTAGGACATGGGAATTTTCTGTCCTAAATGCAAAACTTTGCATTTGTCCTTGTTGAACCTCCTGAGATTTTGTTTGGCCCAAAACTCCAGTTTGTGTAGCTCTCCCTGAATCCTATCCCTGTCCTCCAGCGTGTTTACCATTCCCCCCAGCTTGGTGTCATCTGCACGTTTACTGAGCGTGCAATCTCATAGAATAGAATAGAATAGAATAGAATCATAGGGTTGGAAGGGACCTCATTCCATCATCCAGATCATTAATGAAGATCTTGAACACAACCAGCCCCAGGACTGACCCTTGGGGCACTCCACTAGTTACTGGTTGCCAGCTAGACATTGAGCCATTGATCCCTACCCTCTGAGCCTGATCATCTAGCCAGCCTTCTATACACCTTATGGCCCATTCATCCAAACCTTACTTCCTTAACTTGCTGACAAGAATGACATGAGTGCAGGGATGCCTGGCACAGGGGGCACGTGCCCCGAATCTCAGCACTAGTGCCCCAAATTGCTGGGGCGCCCCCCCCCCCCCCCCCCCTCTCCTGCTCTCTCCCCATCACGGTCTGGGTACCCAGGACTGAGCTGGCCGTGGCAATGCCTGCCTCTCCTGGCCCTGTTCACCATGGCCTCACCCAGCCCTGGCTGGAAATCGGGGGCCGGGCTGGCAGTGGCAGGAACCCAGGACCCTGACTCTGGATCAGGGCGGGGCCCAGGCTTGGGCCCCAGGTCTTTCCCCAGGGCAACAACACTCCTGCATGAGTGCACACACTTAGAAAATATGAGTCTAATGTACTGTGCTTGACTTGTATTACTTAATATTGAAAACTTTTTGTATTTTTCCTTCTGCTACTGCTGGTTTAGGGAAAGAGCATTAAAAAATCAGTGTGAGGACAAGATCTTCAGGGCAAGGTGGTTCATAGATTTAGGAAAGTTTCTGATTCTTATTTTATAATGCTACTAGTTTGTGTTTATTTTGTATTTAAATTCACATTGTCTATCAGGTAAATCCATTGTCTCTTTTTCAGATGCTCATGTCCATCAAAATACAATGTTATGTTGTAGTTAATATGCATACTGCATTATATGTAATTTCTAGCTTTTGAAAGTCGTGTGAGCCACCTAAATTTTAAGCAGTGTGGTATAGTATACTGTCTTAGTATATGCTATTTTGTGGGCAGCTCAGGACTAACAGATTAAGTGTTTGTTCGCATGCTAATGTTAATCTGGAATAAGATAGTAAATTTTAAAATGGATTAACTATTCTGGATTAACTGTGGACACCTGTCTTCTGGAACTAGTGCCTTATTCTGAGCTAATCTGCTTCAAAATAGGTTTAAATGATTTGGAATAAAGTACTTCTACTCTAGAATAAGAGCATCCACAAATGTATTAATGTGCAACAGTATTTCATGAATAATTTCTTGCATTTAAGTCCTTAATGATATCAAGTCACCCAGCTACTCATTATTGCCCAGTAAGTGTTTTATGAATCATGTTAGTGATTTCATAATTTCTATCTTCATTTCCTTTTTATTTAAAAAAAATGTCTTCCCTGTTCACGTTCCACCACACAAATATCTTTTTAGTTCAGTGGGGACAGGTACTCCAGCAGGGATTATTCATTTGAGACAGTAACTAATCTAATACACAGAGCATTGGTTTTATTGTTTACATGATGAGTGTCAACTGAAACACTTACGAATATGCTTTTTAGAATATGTATCACCTACACTATAAGCTGAATTCAAGTGTGACTAACACTTCTAGTTTATGCATTACTTATTGCAGCTCTGTGAGACGTTTTGAGGTGGAATTTCCAGTATCTGGAAATACCGGTCTTGTCTACACCAATTTTGTGCTGGTTTAAAAAAGTTGGGTAGGTGCTGTGGTGCTGGCAGTACATTTCCCAGACCTGAAGAAGAGCTGTGTGTGACTCGAAAGCTTGTCTTCCTCTTCAACAAAAGTTGGTCAAATAAAAGACGTTACCTCACCCACCTTGTGACTCTTAACAGTCTGGGGCCAACATGGTTACAAGTATGCTGCAGACAGAAATAAGTTCATGAACTCTAAGTGTCTGTTCACGCTTGCATATTTAATTGTAATGTATGCAAATTGATACAGTTAAAGCACTACATGCATTGTGTAGACCAGTGGTTTTCAAACCAAGGGGTGGGACCCAGTACTGGGTTGTGGTGACTCATGGTGCCCCCTGCTGCCACCGCCAAAACACTGGAATGCATTGCTTAAAGACTTAGTTGTTGAGTCACGGGCATAATTGATTTTTTTTTCAACTGGATCCTAAGGAAAAATGTTTGAAAACCACTGGTATAGACAGACCCTGAAACCCCAGCCCAAAGAAACCCCCCGAGAGTGGCTCCTTCCCATGGTGACTGGAGCAGGGGTCCCCAGGGATGTTGCAGAAAGCAGCACTGTGGGCTTCTTTTGGCCTGGTACCTTGGGACCCCCTCCCCAAAAACGTGAAAACCATTAACCTAAGGAAGTGGTGGAATTTCCATCCTTAGAGGTTTTTAAGTTTCAGCTTGACAGAGCCCTGGCTGGGATGATTTTGCTGAGGTTGGCCTTGCTTTGAGCCAGGTGTAGGTCTTGGTGACCTCCTGAGGTCCCTTTCAACCCCTGTTCCTCCATGATAAGAAGTTCCTGCCCCAAGCATTTATAATCTAGAAGAATAAGCTGCCGTTCACCATGAGTAAGGGTGGTCCAATGTAGCCCTGAAAAGTTAATGTATACAAGAGTGTGAGTAATGCAGAAGAATAGAATAAAATGTATGCATTACGTGACAGTTTTTGTCCACTAAATTATACACCCTACTCTATCAAAAACATCATTCAGGTTGCAAAATGAACGCTAACACATTATGAAATTCCAGATTTAAGGCTGCCTTTACAACATCACTGGGGTGCTTGCATTATGAAATAGTCTTTAATTACCTGATCATATACTAAGTTATTTCATCAGGAAGACCTACTTCATGCAATGCTCAGACTGGATGGTGATCAATTAGTAAGCGGCTATCAATATTTTGTTTTTCTGTCATCATTCATTATGTGGCCCCAGGCATTATTTACCTCACACTATTCAACCCTGGCTCTGAAGATAGAATTATTAATTTCCTCATGGGCTTTTCTAGGCTGCTCACCAATAGAATATCCAAATGCTTCACTAATGTTAATTAATTTATCTTTACAACACCTCTGGGAGAGGAGGCTACAACTCTGTTTTACTGAAGTGGAACAGAGGCACAGAGAAACTCAGGTCAAAAGTGTCCATTAATTTTAAGTGCCTGACACAAGATGAAGTTTTAACTTTTCAGACTAAGTAATATTATACAGCATGTGAGCTATTCAAAGCATAGCTTTTATTAACTGGCTGTAGCTGTGTGGACTGAGCACTTCTGCAAATCAGCCCAAGTTGGACACCCAGACAATGAGACTTCCACAGCTAGTGGGCACATGTGAAAAGCATGGTGTAAGTGTTGTCTTCAGCATTACACAGCAATAGGATCCCATTCTCCAGGGTTGTCTTCAGTTGCTTTAACCAGGACCCTCCTTTCTCTTCTGAAGTCCCCTGACTGACTCCAATCCTCCTGGGACTATGTAATTGCCAGTGTCCCCCTTGGCATGCTAAAGAGTGGTCCTGGCTAGTGCCCACAGATTGAGAGACATCCCAGACTACACTCTGAGGGACAGGGTGGACCCCATGGCACTCAGCCAGTTCATGAGGCTGCCTACTCTGCATGTCCCCCATTGCATGCTCCAAGAGATGACAGTGGCTTTGCCACATTACTCTTTCACTCCTACCCCTTCCTCACCTCCTGGAGTGGGTACTGCAGAAGGGTGCTTTCTGTCTATGCATCAGCCCTGACCTTCCTGAAATCATCATGGGGCCCCTGCTCCAAGAGCCTCTGCAGCCACCCCACACACACCATCTAAGATGACTGAACAATATCCAGTTTGTTCACCTGTGAATGTCACCTATAAAAAATCCGTGCACACTAGTGCTTCTGTTTCCCTGTGCTCTCATCTGATCAAGTGCAGAGGCAGGAGAACCCCAGTGGACCAGTCTGTACTTTAGTCTGGTTCTGTGTCCCACTCTGGCTGTTAGTTGGCAGTTCATGAGCAAAGGTGTGTATTTAGTGTGGTAAACTCTCCAATACCTGCTCTCGCTGGGGCTAGAGAGAGACCCTGCTGCACATTTGTCTGGAGCATGTCAGGTTACAGCTTCTCCTTTTGTTCCTTCAGGGTATCTTATTAAGGTGCTAGCTGCACTTCTCCCCATATCTCATTTATGTGTAGCCAATCGATGACTTACAATGGTGCAAGACTCCTTGTCAGACTCTTGGTGCTGGCCATGATGGACTTCCATCACTTCAGCAGAGGTAGCCAGATGGAGGGAAAGTGCTTGGTAACTGTGGGACCAACTTCTAATTGTTTGTGAATTCGTACTTCTGAACAGAATTCTGCATGGTGTCTGTGGGCTCCTTAGATGCCTTTAAGGGGCAGTGCATCCTATGTGGGGTTCAATGCTCAGTTTTCCTTTCTGGCTGCCAGATTATCATTCTTTGACTTTCATGCCCATTTGTGTGTTTTCATTTGTTGTCCCTGGTATTTACCTGTGGCTTGGATTTGCTGGCCTCTCCCCCTCTGGCGGGAGGTCAAGGCCTTTAACTATGACTTTAGGCCTGCTTTCTCCCAGCAACCACAATAGGTACATATCTTCCAAATTCAGCAATGAATGAAATGGGTACTACAGACAACAGCCTCTTTCACTACACAACCCTCATTCATCTCCAGAACAGGCCTATGGTGGGCACTGAAGAGGGCAGGGTCCTGTGGAAAAAGTAGTATGCAGTTACATCACTGATGACTTGATATTAATGGAACTATGCTGGGTGGGTGGGGGTGGGGGATTGAGGGAAGTAAAGTTGCACAAGCGACTCTTAATTCTGATGTTTCCTAACTTTCAAGTGTTTGATTTTACTATCTTAATGTTCTAATTACCAAGGGGATGAAGGTGTGTATAATTTTCCAGGGTTTTTAAAAAAAGCAAAGTAGGGAAAAAAACAAACCTTCAAATTGTATCATGTGACATCACACTGAAACCTACAGGGGTCAACTGTAGGATTGAGAACTTTAGACTTACTTCACAGCTCTCTGCTATTTGAACTACCAGAGCAGCTGGGGTTGTCATCCTCTTTGTGGGCCTGCAGTAGCAGGGGATGATACGCTTTGCGAATGTGTTTCCTAGACATTTGCCATCAATAGAGGAATAATGAGACTCAGTAATTTTGGATTCATTTCCAAGTTCTAAAGGAGAATGTGTTCTACTGTACACACACTCTTATGCCTATTTTTGTCCCAGTCCCACTAGTGGCACTTATCGCAGCCCCAGTTCTTCCCACCTAGTTATTCCAGCCTCCACTCATCAGCCTTCCCTTCCCAGTGCTAGTCTCTTTGCCCAGCCAGGACTAGTCTTCCCTGCCAGATTCCTATTTTGAGCTCCTTGTCCTCGCAGTCATGCTCTCCTTCACAAGCCATTCATACATTTCTTCTCTCAGCTCTGCATCTGATATGGCTCTCTTGTCCTGCACCAGTGTCACTTTTTTTCTCCTGAGGACCTCATTCTCTCTCCAATCCCTCACTGACTCCTTGTCCCAATTTATCTGCCCCACTAGTCTCAGTTCTCTCCCTACACTCCAGTTCCTTGTCACATCTGTTGCTTAATGCAATTCCCCTTCATTACGTCTTAGTCTCAGTCTCCCTCCTTCTTGCCCTTCCTTTCTCCACTTGTCCAATCTCACCACCAGCCACCTGGCTCCTCATCTCACCAGGCTTCTTGTCAGTCTGTTCCTTTCATTCTCCCCTGATCCAGCTTTCATCCTGTCTGCCATCAAATCAGATGGCTTCCTCCTCTGCACTGCCTGGTTGTTACCCAGAAGGCAGCAGTCATTTTCAATCAGGCCAGCACAAAAGGGACGGTGCGTGGTCTGATCACAACTTCGAGTAGTTGAGAGCAAAATTAAGAAAAGTCTGACTTCATCCTTATAGGTCAGGGGTGGAGCTTGCTCAGTTGCTGTGTGTGGGCTATGCACGTGCAGCGTGGTCAGCACTAGGTGCTGTGAGAGCATGGAGCATGCTCAGTGAGTACAGAGTCTGCAGAGATTTTAGCTACTAAAAATCAGTGTCTCTATTAAGCAGGTACAAAATAGACTCGTAGATTCTAAGGTCAGAAGGGACCAGTAAGGTCTAGTCTAACCTCCGATATAGTGTGGGTCCCAGAACGTCAAACCCCCCCCCACCCTTGTAATAAATCCTAAATTATGACAAGTTACTAAGTCCTCAATTCATGATTTAAAGACTTTAAGGTACAGAGAACCAACCAGTAATTGAGTTATGCCCCACACTACAGAGGAAGGCAAAAAACCTCCAAAGCTTTTGCCCATCTGCCCTGTGGGAAAATTCCTTCCCAACCCCAAATATGGTGATCATTTAAACCCTGTGGACAAGACTCACCAGCCAGACACCCAGGAAAGAATTCTCTGTAATAACTCAGAACCCACCCCATCAACTGTCCGATCAGCATATCTGGGATTTCCTCATGCTTACAGCTTGACCAGATTTGTGTGGATTTTCACAAAGATGGCAAGAGGCACATCTCTGATAATAAGGCCAATTCCCTTGCCACATTTCAAGTCCCTGCTCCAAGGCTTGGAAGTTCCACAGGATTTCAGAGAAGAAATTGCCAGAAATTTTAACATGGGCAAAACAACAGAAATGGTTGAATTGTTTTGGCTTAAATTAAATAGATAAATAAAAGAAGCCTGAGGCAGACACCCATTGTGGAAAATTTCAACCCAAATGGTTAAAGAGTGACAAAGTTATAAGCCACTGAAAACTGGGTCTTTTAATGAGAAGTGTGGGGCAACTTTATTAATAGGTAGTGTTTCCTGATTTGCTTGTAATAAGAATTTGTATGATGCATGACCTTTAAACTGGTTAACCAGTTTGTTTGTTTTTTCTTGATGTATGTAATCATTTATTTGTAATGGATTCTGAACAAGATACAATTCTTTAGCAAAGATGATGATATTACTCAGCTTCTTTGCTCTCTAACACTGGATCAGGTGCTTGGTAATTAACCAGGGTAGGTTTTTAAAAGTTGCTTTCTGGCTGGTTTGGTTTGCTTGGTAGCAAGAGGTTTTGCTGAAGCCTTAATTCAGCAGGTGGTCTTTTTTCCTCCAGTATGGGTTAATCCCATAGAATAAACTCTTAATCAAGCTTCTGATCCATTGTACAGAGCTAAGGAGTTGCATAATCTTACCCTTAACTCTGGATATAGTTTGTATAGCTCTTACAATAGAAAAAGAATGTTCATTCCTGCTGTATCTGTAGAAGCTCCTTTTTTGAGAAGGAAAAGGTGGAAGGAATGAGAGGAAACTGCTACTTAAATAGTAATGGCATTTCTAGTTGAATGGTTTGGCAGCCCCTGTTAATAGAGCTGTGGCACCAGGAATAAGTATAATCAAGTTCCTTAGGCCTATGTTACCAACATTGTCATTTTATGTGTCCTGTGCAGCTCCTGCTGGAGGCAATCTGACATCCAGTTCTTCAACGTCATCCTGAAAAGGGGCAGAGTTAGTTGTCTGTATGTTAAGTGAGAAGCATTGTTTTAACTCTGCATTAGCTAACATTCTTGAATTTAAGACTTTTTTTTGTTGTGTTGCTGATTGATTGAGAGGTGACCATTACGCTATTTTAACTTTTCATTTTAGCAACTTTAACAGCCCAGTCTTGATGTGGAAGTTAAGTGTGCAAGAATTGAAGTGATTTAAGGTTAGATGTTATTCATGTGTATACTTTTTTTAAAGGAAAGTTTAGTAAACTAAGACGTAAGAGGGTATGGAGTGAGAGGCTTTTTTTAGTGTGATTTCTGAAATACAATTCACTGTTACAATATCAGTTATCAGATTAGCAGCATAATGTCCTAAAATACACAGAATAGAATAATCTCAGCCACCCAAAACAGTGGGATGCTGTATGTTGGTGCCTCTGTTGCTTGATGGTTTTCAATAGTTGTACCGTGTGCGATCATATTTCCCTATCGTCTTCAATACGGTGTGCTCACAACAAATGTGACAGACCATTTAAAAACCTGCGTGTGTTAATTACCAAGCATCTAGTCTAGTACTGAAGAGCAAGCAAGCTAGCAAAGATGATATTATTATTAAAAGAACATGGTCGTTGTCTCTAAGATAATAGGAAGCCACCCTCAACTTATCATCTAAATAACACAGCTCAATGGAATTGGATTTGAGTTGAGTAAAATTCTCTCTAAGAGTATTTGTTAATATTTCTGTGAAATGTTATTGTAGCCAGGAGTACTTCATTAAAAATGGCTGAAGAAATTGTTTAAATGACTGATCAGTTTAAACAATCCTGTGAAAAAATGGTTTTGATGTGCTTTGAAAACTAGAGAAACTGATGAGGCATATTTGCAACATAATAGGTGTTGTGGGAGATGTGGACCTTTGTGGTTTTTGCTGTCTTCTTTAGATCCAGTACTCACAAAACCTAAAAAATTAGTGGGGAGGCAGATGGACTGGGAGAGGTAATCATAGCAAAATATGGCATATGCCTCTAGATTACTTACTTGTCTGGTTTAGAGGGTAATTGTATATATTCAGGTTGCATTCTGTTGCTTTCGTTTGTATATTACATACGTGGAAATTAACTGAAACACGCAGAGGCAAGAGATGGAACTCAGATAGGAACCAGAATAAACACAGCAAAACTTTCATCACCACCCACATTTCTGGAGTACTGCTCTGCAGCCTTACCCTCAATGAAATGGTTTGCATATGGAGACAGCTTCCTTCTGCCCACATATGTGGTGTTCTAGCCATGAGTCACTAACTCTCAGCATCTCCTCCCAATTAGCCTTTTCACTTCCACAAATGGGCATCAGAGCTTGTAAATTACTTTCTGTTACTTGACCACAGGCTTTTGAAATATCCCTGTAGCAACTGTACACAGCCTACTTTTTTCAGCCTACCTCTACTAGAAATTCTCCCATCTTGGTTGTCACACCTGTGAGTAATGAACCAGTATGCCATACAAGGCAATGAGAATTGCTGTACTTGCTCTACTTCAGATTCATAATTACCCAAGGTAACTAACTTCACCATCTGTACTGAAACATCCTTTTAGTTTGGCCAGGATCTTTGAAGCTAATGGCATAGAAATAACCCCCTTGTCCGCTCTGAAATAGCAGGGCTTACCTCCCTTTAAATACTCTTGTGTGGATCTACATTACTGATTCAAGAGCCTCAACTCAAGGTACAGCAGCTTGGTGGTTGTTGCCAGTGTGAGGTCTGTGTCCTAGGTGGGTAGATTACACAGTAAACAGTGACACTAAGAATTTTCCAGAGGGGTAGCTGTGTTAGTCTAGTTCAACAAAACAAACCAGGAGTCCTGTGGCACTTTTAAAGACTTAACAAATTAATTAGTTAAGAATTTTTCCTGTCTAGCAAACAAGCTATTTAACAAGCAGCTAGAAACTAGTGTTCTTCAGTTTTCTTTTTGAGAACCTCTTCCCATTATTGCTTTTGTCTTGTTTGAATTCTCCCCAACATTTGCTGAAGTATTGTATCACAACTTTCCTTTTCTGTTTAGTGTGACTCACTTACTTGTTCACTTTTGCATTTCTAGTCTTATCTTTATTACACAACACTAATATAAAATTCTTCCTTTTTTCGTTCTCTCTCTAGCGTAAGGAGCATTCTTCTCTTGTGATTGCAAATTTGTTGCTTAATTTATTCTTTGCCAATTAATGTGACAGTTTGTCCATCTGGGTTAGATCAAGAACCTGCTAGTTCATTTTTGTAATGTGTTTTGTTGACTTTTGCCTCCTCTAGGTGCTGCTTGTTATGACGCATGTCTTAATAAATCCCTTGTTTCTTATCATCTCTAGTGCATTCCCTAATGATTTCACCTTGCTCATCATCTCAGATCTCCTGATCTGTTCCTCAGATCTCCTGATCTGTACACACTACCCTGCCTATAAGACTACTTGTCACTTTCATCTAGCTTAGTTTCTAATGGGTGTGTTATTGCCCCCTGATTTGACCTTTGCTTTTCATATTTCTGTATCAGTCCTGAAATGTTTTTGAAATAGTCTATGTGTAAACTATTCTGTGCCCTTATATTCTTTAGCAAGATGTCTTTATAGACAATTCTCTTAAAACTCACCCTGAGTTTTCCTCATATTATTTTCTTACATATCTCAAAACTGTCCTAGTGTTTAATACTCCATGTCTATAATTGACTTGCTGTACCTGATTTTTGTTTGTTGTCTGCTGGCTTCTTTATACTGACCTCCTCTTTAGGGCAGCCAGTTTTAATATAGTGTTCCCTTAGTGCTCTGTTTCTTTATAGTTATTGCAGACATGCCTCTGTTATTAAGATTTAGTCAGTCTAATCTATTCTGGGGAGATTCCCAGGACTCTGGGACTTAGAACCTTCAGTTATACATAGGCTATGTTCACAGACAGGGGGTTATTTCGATACAAGTTGTTTCAAAACAACTTGTATCGAAATAAGGCGTTATTTTGAAATAAGTTAATTTGAATTAAGAAAATGTTAATTCGAATTAAGGAAAAAAGCTCAAAGCGAAATAGCATGTTCGGACAACAGTTATTTTGAAACGAGTCACCGTTGTTTCGAAATAACATGTTCAGATGGAATTGTTTCAAAACAATCGTTGCGAAACAACGTTGTTTCATCACCAAATGGGGTTTAAGTTGTTTGGAAACAACGGTATGTCGTGTGAACGTGGCATTTCTTATTTCAAAACAACCTCTGCTGTTTCAAAATAAGACTGCTGTGTGAACACACCCATAGAGAAGAGATTATTAAACTAGAAAGGACTAGAGCTGATTCTCAGTGAAGGGTTACAAGTTGATATCTTGTTGATTAAAGTTGTGTTGTATATTTTTGTCTCTGAAAATTGCACATCTGTGGTTATATCAGGTTTACATGGCAACTTTGCCCTGCAGAGTTGGGACAGAGCTAGCTTCTTTTGCATTCAGTCATTTTGGAAACGTACACTAGGTCTATGAGATGAAAAGCAGATTGTTAACCTGAAAGCAATCCACTGTAGAACAACTAAAACTCAGGGTCACATGACTGACCCAGCTTTAAGTATTCTAGCATTTCTATCTGCTTGTAATGTCCCTTGGAATCTGCTGTTTTCTAACAGAATGCTTTTTGTGTCCAAACAAACAAAACCTTTCAAAATATTATTTAACCTTACTAGGAAGTGTAACTAAACTGACATGAAATGATCACACACTTAAATACACGTCTTCTACACGAAGTACCTTTGAGCACTTAGCAAAAAAAAAAAAATGAAAAAAATTAATAAAGCCAGTATGGACTAATAAGTAGCTGAGTAGAAGTAAAAACCCACTGTCAGTAATCCACTGCCTCAATAACCATTCTTCCAAAGAACAGTAAATAAGTATTCCCCAAAATGATTTGGTACTGAAGCTTCCATGCACTTATCTTTCAAGGGTTTGCCATGCTCAGTCAGGTGACCCCAATAAGTTTAGTAAGGTGAGCAGGGCCTCCACATGGTGGGAGAAAGGGGTACACTTTACCGGGACCGATCCAGGCTGCAGCCCCCATTACCAAGGAGTCATATTACAGGTTCATACTGGGCCTGAAAAAGTTATGCTTGGGCACTGAAGGTGAGCACAGTTTGGCTCTAAATGCTTTTTAGAAGGAATTTCTTACCAGACTGTATGTTAATTTAATAAGGATATACGTGCTCTCATAAGTGCTTTGTTCCTTCACAGACTTTCCCTTTCCTCTTTTTATTTGCCAGCAGAAATCACTAATATTGAACATGAACCCTTAGTCAGTATCATCATTGTTGTATGGTGTCATAAATGTAGGATTACTACTTCATTGTTGGGCCAAACAAAAGGAGAAAATAGCCTCTGAAGGCAAAGCATAGTCACTGTGAGAAGTAGTCAAGTTACAAGTAGTTCATTGTACTCCATCTTCCCATGGATTCCTCCAGCCAGTTTTGTAACTTTAACAGCCACTTTCCTGACTTCTAGATTCTCCTTTTCCCCATTCTTTGTTAAAGAAGCAAAGGAAAAGAGAAACAGTGATAATGAGTATATAAGGAATCTTGTGAAATGGACAAAAGAAGTAACTTTATTTCCCTTATTGTTTTTGTCCGAATGATCTTTGGTGCTACTCTTAAAATAGGACATACAAAATGTTTAGTCAGATTGATTGATTGTTAGTTTGCTTTTATTTAAGTCTCTTGGAAACAGAAGTATACTGAGTAATAAACTTGCAAGTCATGTCTTCTTTCTGCAGTCCTACTTCAGATTCATTTCTATATATGTTATAAAAACTGAAATATTCTTTTTTTCACTGGTGTTGGCCGTTTTCACTTCTTCCCTGAATTCTGTACCAGAGCACAAGACACTAGTAGAAAATCTTTTCTTTTATACAAGTTTACTCCAGGAAGAGTATCAGCTAGGCTGTTCATTTGACAGCCAAACTGTGGGTGGGTGGGTGGGTTGGTTGGTTGGTTTTTGGGTTTTTTGTTTTTGTTTTTAGTTTTTTTTCTTTTAAGAATATGGGCTTTCCTTTTAGTAATGTCGCTTTCCATTTCTCAGGTATCTGGATTTTCATTCAAGAATCATTGACTGAAAATTGCATTATGTGCCTGCTTATCTGTTGGGAAAATGCCTTCCATAGTTCATACTAGAGTAAAAAATTGTTCTCTTGTGTGTCCCATAATTCCTTTCCAAAATAATAGTACCTGTTTTATGCCCTTAAAGTAAAATTTTCTGATTTAAGAGGGTTATTTTTTCCCAATTTTGAAGCAATAGTGTGCTGGCTGTGAACTTCAATACTTTAAGCCAGAAGAGAGATTATCTATTCCTTTTTGGAGGTCACTGTTTCAACCCAGGAGACATTAATTCTCCTTATATACAGAAAATTTCAGTCTAACTTTTAATTAAAATATATTAAAGCACATTTTCCTCTGCATCCTACAGCCTTTTACCTTTGCTGTTTCATTAAATCTGTATATTATCAACATTCTTTGCAAGCTATCTTCAAACTCCTTCTGTATTTTAAAATTTATTCACCTGTTATAAATTTGTCATAATTTTTTTTGCCATTTTCGTTGATCATTAAATGTGCGTTTTTAAACCAAGGTTGTCAGGGAGTGTGGGAAGGAAACCATATCATCCAGTCCTTCTTTGGAAGTGAAATTATAATAAACATGACTTTACAATCCTGTTTCATGCCAGAAAACTGATGTTATTTCAGCATTATAATTTCAGTGTCAGATCAAGCAGAAAGAGAGGCCAAGTTATGGGTTAAAGGATGGATCTTGGTTTACCTGTACTCTTTTAGTATTTAGTGTTTAATTACTACTTTACACTACAGCAGTGTTTCCAACCAGTGTGCCATGGCACACCGCTATGCTGTCAGGCCTGGGCAGGGCTGTCATATAATTTTTTGAAAAACTATTCAGAGTTCTGGATTAGCACATGAATATTCATGAGTTCATTTGAAGACTGTGTGGTAGTGTGCCTCAAAAAAAACTAAAGGTATCAAGGTGTGCCATGGCAGAGAAGAGGTTGGGGACCATTGCACTACAGCATAAGTGGCATTTGACTATTTAATTGGGGGGGAGGATAGGGAGGCAAGGGTGTCACATGAGGGGAGCATGACCTCTACATGTATTTGCACCCCTGCCCCCCACTGCTGGCAGCAGTGGTAACAGCACCCCATGGAGGAGGCATCTGGAGGCCTGTTGTCCATTCTCTCCTACTCCTTCCCTCCCTCTGTGGAGGTGGCAGTGGTGGCACAATTAGGGGCCGTGCCCCCTCACACTTCCTGGGTCCTCTTGGCAGAGATGCTCCCCACTAACATTCCCGGCAGTTGCACCACCCACCAGAGATATCAAGGGGTTTGGGGAGGTGGGAGGGAAGCTAGTTCTTCTGAGGAGGGCCTGCCCGGCACTCCCTCAGAATGCCACTGTGCCATGGTTGGGGGAGTGGGTGCTTACAACCGGGCACAGAGCTCTGCTGGTTAGGGGAGCAGTGATGTACTGAGGGTGCCATGCCCCAAGGGGAGGGGATGCTGGGCAGGCCATGCTTGGAGGAATGACCCCCCCAGTGACAAAGACATCCGCCTGGCATAGCCACCAGGAACATCAGCCAAATGGAAGGGGTTCAGCCAGGAAGCTCTCCCACCCCCTAGCTGCAGCAGAGAAACTACATTCGTCCTATCTCCGCATGCACTCCTTCTGGGTCCCTAGGCAGCAGTGCCTTTCTGCGGCAAGGAGACAGGAGATCAGTGCTCCTCTCCTTCTGGTTCCATCTAGAAAGTGCTTTTCCATGCAAGATCCCTGCCTCAGCCAGGGGAAGAGGGAGGCTGATTTCCTATCTCCTTAGCTGCTGCAAGAAGCCTGCACTGGTCTTGTTGCCCTGTGGCAATATGCTCCATCTGGGTCCTTAGGCAACAGCTCCTTACTATAGCCAGCAGGACGGGAGCAGATTTGAGAGATGCCTTGAGCCACTTTTGGCTCATGGGCACTGGTTGGAACCGCTGCCTTAATGCTACTTCATTACAAACAATAACCTAGGGCAGAAACTGTCAGAGCAGCCCCCAAGGATTTCTAATATTTAATGTGTTTGTAGGATGAAAAGCTATCAGTTCCATTCACTAATAGAGGAGGCTCAACTGAGAGGATTGTAAAATAAATGTGCCCTGTTTATTCCTTTCCTTGCAAGCCAGCTTATTGGAAAAGACCATCAAAGCCCTATCACAGGTAGGGGAACAAGCATTCCTCGAATCTATGGGGTATTTGGGAGATTGCAAAGCAAGAGACAATGAAGATTGATTCTTTTAATGCTCAGCTCCCAAGGATGGACACTATACTGCAATGGAAAGAGGAAGGGGGCAGAAAGTTGTCCTAGATCTCGAGCACAATGCGTTCCTCCAACTCACAACTGCAGCAGCAGATGCTGCTTAGGATCAGTGCATTTGTAGTTTTTGCACTACAGGTTATTAGGTCAATGTCCCAAGCTCTATCCCTGATTTGATTTTTGAAGGGGGGGCGTAGAAAAATTGTAAATTATATGTAAAAAGAAAGTACCTGTTAATGCTGACAGAAACAGATCTGACTGGAGTTTGCAGCCTCACAGTATTAATAGTGAAGTCTGATTCTGCTCTGGAAAGTAATTATGAAAAATGGCACTTTTACTGTTTCTCGAAGACATGTGGCTCAAATGTGCTAAGCAAAATATAGCTTTCCCCTGCAGACTCAACCTGGGAACACAGAATCAAGCTGGCTTCTCTGTTTCTAATGTTTAGTTATCATTGTCAATGTTGAACATTTTCACAGGTTAGATTCTGCCCTCTGCTACCAGTTTGTAATTTCCTAACCAATTAATAATAAAATAAAGCCATAAAGTTTAAAATATTTAATTAAAACAGCAATTCTGCAAAAAGCTGTTTCTGAGCATCAATTTGACAGGCCACAGATGCAAACTAAAGAGCCATGTTTACACCTTTTGAACATTGCAGTGTAAATGCTAAGGTCACAGGCTCAAAACACTGATGGAAGTGAGTTTTCCATGAACATTTTCACCAGGATTTCATGCTCATCAAATCATAAACAGAATCTATATTGTGTGAACAGTTGCAGCTTGAATTTTTTTAATAGTAAGCCATATAGTAAATGGAATGTTTGAAAGTGTGCTGAATAATTTTTAATAGAAAATTGCTGTGTGCTGCCTTGGGTGGACTGATTTAAATGAAATCTTGCATATAAAATATAAGTATATAAAACAAAATATAAAATATAGCTGTTTTCAGAAACAAACATTGATTCTCATTGGTTTATAATTATTCAGGCATGTTGATTTGTAACTAAATATAGAATTTACACTGAATTAGATGCTTCTTTTTGCTAACCAGGAGAATACACACTGTATCAAACAATTGTATAGCTTCATTTTTATTCAGATTCTTAATCTTCATAATTTTTATTATGCTGGAAAACAGTTAGAAGATTATCTTATGTATTAGCTAATGCTTAAATTATTTGCTCATGCTTTATGCCAAGCTTGAGTTGGATAGGAACTGAAATTCAGTCAGATATGCACAAAAACGGCATTTAAAAAAATGTTCAGGTATCTTAAATCTGCTGTATGCATAAAGCAAAAGGTGTGTTTGTCAAAACATATTTTGTGTTTAAAACTTCTTTTATTGAATAAAGGAAACATCAGCTGTAGTTAGTAAAGTGAACTGATCTGTTTCTAGTCACCACGTTGTTCAAGATTTTAGATCTGGTGGATCTCATTGTCTGATACCTAATTTTTATTCCTAGATTAGAAAAGGAAAACAAGCTTTCCTGCTTTCTCAGCTCCCACTTGCTTTCTCAACTTTGAATGAACAAGTCATTGAACTGAAGTAGCTGAATAAACTGAAATGAATTAAATATTCTCTCTGCTCCTGCGGAAGAGGCTATTTGCAGTCAAATGCTTGTTGAGCATTTCAGCGGACTCTGGTTTCTGGTGCTTAGACTTTACAAGTTCAGTGGTTTGACTTTCTTTAAAACTTTGCCAGCAAACTTTTACTGTTGAATATTATTTTTATTTAATTTAAATGATTTTAATAGATTATAATAAGTTTAGGCCTTAATACAGATTTTTATAATTTCAATTAATTTTTCAGTTGGTTAATTTTAAAAAATGTATTTTAAATTAAATAATTAAATTTAAATTTAAAATATAACTTTTTTTTAAATCATTGGTTTTTATTCACTTGTTAAACCATTCTACAAAACGAAAGATGCAAAATTCATTTAGTATGTTATCTGTTACAGTTTATTCACCCAACTGTAATAACAAAGATTACTTCAGCTTAGGGCATTTGCTGCAGAATTTTAAATGACTATCTGAGCTTAATGGTCCTCTGTTTTTCTTCAAATTGTCATCTCTCTGAACTGATCAGAAAGATTAGGTTAAGTCTGAATCCTAAACAGAGTAGCCTTAATGTAGTGTATGCCACCAAGGTATTTGCTACTTACTCTGTACTGGTATGTGATTCATTTTTAAAGTCAATTTGTTGCTCTTTGTATAATTTTGAAATGCAGTAGATGCAGATTTTAAATGTGAGTTACAATCATGAAATGTTTACAGAGTTTCTATCTTATTTGTTATCTAGAGAAACAAGGTAAGTGAGGAAATATCTTTACTGGACCAGCTTCTGTTAGTGATAGAGAGAGAGAGTTTCAAGCTTATGAAGAGCTCTTCTTTACTGGACCAATTTCTTTTGGTCCAGTGAAAGGTTTTATCTCACCCACCTTGTCTCTAATATCCTGGAACCCACTTGGCTAAAACAACACTGCACACAACAATGGGTGCAGTTTCAAAGGGGTAGCCACGTCAGGCTAGCAGAGGAAAAAAAAAAAAAAAAAAGGAGTCCTGTGGCACTTTCAAAGACTAATCGATTTATTTATCGTATGAACTTTCATGGGAGAAAATTGCACTTCATCGGGTGCTTGAATCAAACACTGTCTGACCTGATCCTATGACTTACACTTCCCTGCATTTATTTTTCTCCCATTCTGTAAGGTCCCCCATCTTCAAGTGTCTAATGAAGTGGGATTTTCTCCCACAAAAGCTCATGCGATAAATAAATTTGTTAGGCTTTAAAAGTGCCACAAAATGCCTTGCTTGTTTTATAACAATGGAAGGTATCTGAGGGCTAATCGTTGGGTGGAATTGTTCCATCTAGTACTGTTTTGTATGAAAACAGTCTCTTTAGCTTATACTCTTGTGATTGTATTCCAAATGGAAAGAGAGTTTAGCTTGATCTACAGAGGATTTTTTCCAATTTAACTATATTGATTTTAGAACTAATATTGTTTTAATTGGCATTATCTATCATGAAAGAGTTACGCCAGTAGAAGGGCTCTTATATCTATATATAGCTTATTTTTGTACTGATAACACACCAGTACCAATATAACTGCTTCCATGTTAGGAGGTTGCATTGACTTAGCTAGATCAATTTTAAACCAATATGGGTAAATTGGTACAAAATCAGTGTGTAGCTGAGCCTTTATTTCATTAAGAAAATTAAAAGATAGAATTTGCAGATTATACCAGATTGCAGCAAGACTAATATTGTGGATCCCAAGTCAAGCAAAGTCCCTACTCCACCATTGAAAACTATAATATTTCAGATTTATACAGTTTTTGATACATCCCTGTTCACAAAAGTGTCGTAAGGAGGGTTTTACTGACAACATCTATGGGAATGCATCTGTCTTTCTGTCTTGGGGGGGGTGAATCCAAAAACAGCACAATGGATTTTGTTTAAATTTTACATTCAATGACTGCTCCCCCCCCCCCCCCGCCGGATCTTTTCCTTTAGAATCCAAAATCAGAAAATTTCAGACCTAGAGGTTAATGTTACAGGAAGATTAAGAAGAAGAGACAATGGAGTATGGAGGGTCTGCAGTGTCCAAGAGCAAAGCCTACACTTGCTTTCCCCACACCCAACCCACAGCCATACTCAGTACAATCCCTCATCAGCTCCAGGGATGCAGGTCTGTATCTGTGGACCGAGAGAGGTAGGGGCGTGGGGATACAGGTGCAGGCTTGCTCTGCTGTCCCCCCTGCTTTTACCAATTGCACAGTGCTCAAGCTTAGTGCTCACTGTTCAGGTGAGTGAGCTTTGCAGGGTCAGCTTTGTTCTGTATTTTTGCAGTGGAAGTGATATTAAGAAAGAGAGTTCCTACTGATGAATAAGTGCTTGCCCTGCTTTTTTTTTGTTTGGGGTTTTTTTAAGATGCAAAGTCATGTTTGAGGAGTCAGGAAATGCTTTTTCCTTCTCTTTCCTCTTCCGTGCCACACTTCAATGGCCATTCCCATTGCATTCCACAAGTAGTAGCAGGGCAACTAGGGATGGGGGAGGGTGTCGCAGCCCCCAGCCTTACCACTTCTCCCCAGCTTCTTCAGGGGTGGAGGCACCTTTTTCAGCCTCAACCCTGCAGCAGACGACTTGGGGAGAACCCCCACTTGAGTAGGTTCCATCCAGTGCTTAGATGCATCTCACCCCCTAGCTCCCTCTGGCTCCTACCCTCCCTTGCTAACCACATTGCAATACTGTGGGAGAAAATGCCATCCCAGTCAGGTAGGTCTGGGAACTTGGAAAACCCCTGGCTGTGGCTGGTCTGAGGTCCTCTATCTGCAGCTTTAGAGCAGTGGCTTTCAAATGACAGGTCATGACTCAGGATTGGATCATAGACCCTCAGGTGCTGGGTTACTGTGCCCTCTGCTGCTGCTGCAGTAGCCACAGCTGAAAAACTTAAAGGTGCAAAGGGTAGCAGCAGTAGCCAGCATCCTTTTAAATCTCCTGCTGGTGCTACCACTCCTTATGCCTATGTCTACACTACAGGGTTTTTTTAAGTAGACTTAATAAGGTCTACTTAAAGTCAACTTTATTAAGTCAACTTAGAAAGTCCCCATTTGTCTAAGTCAACTTAAAGGCCTTAATGCCCTAAGTCAACTTTAATGGGCACATTGTGTTAAGTCGACTTAATCAAGTTGATTTAACCCTTAAAGTGGACTTTAAGGGCAGGAGTTATCAAGTCAACCTAAGCAAGTTTTTAAGTTGATGTAATGAATTCCAGATGTGCCCAGGCTGTTACTTAAGTCAACTTAAGCCTCCAGTGTAGACATAGTCTTTGGGGGTGGAAGGAGGCTGTGGTGGGCAAGGACATAGGACCCCGGATCCCAAAGAAGTGGTCCCCTCTTCTCAGTATGCCTGGGTACCCTGCCACTGAGAGAGGCCGCCCTAGGCAACTTCTTTCGAGGGTGTGCCCAGGAATGGGTCCCCATTTGAGAGAGGTCACTCTTGGCAGCTTCTTTCTGGTAGGTAGCTGGGGACTCCCCACCCCAACCTCAGTTGAAAGAAGCTATCCTGAACAGCTCCTTTTGGCAGCGTCTGGGTTGGAGGTCCCTAGAGACACTGCTGAAAGAAGCTGCTCTGGGCTTCTTTGGGCAGTATGCCTAGGGACCACCCCCACCCCCCACCCCACCCCGCAGTCATGGCAGCTGCTGAATTTTCAGACAGCAGCTGCTTTATTTTGACAGGGGGCCACCAGCATGGCTGAGCAGTCAGGGAGGAGGGGCCAGCATGGGGCTTGCCTAGTGCACATAAGTCCCAGAACCTGTACCTGAGGGGGGTTGGTGTGGGGGCTTGTGCCCAGAATCTTTTTCATCTATTATACTTACTATTATGAAAACTCAGAGATGTAATTGTTGGGTCACGGGCATAAAAGATTTTTTTTCACCTGGGTCCCAAGAAAATGCTTTGCAAACCACTGCTGGGGTTGGCATGGGGGGGGTGTCAGCCCCCAGCCTTGGTCTCCTAGATTCCTGCAGGGCTGGAGGCAACTTTTCAGCCTCAGTCCCTTCAATGGGATGCCTTAGGGGGTAGCCTCCTCTTACTCCAACATAGCCAGTTCTAGTGAATTCAGATCAGCCCTCATCTCCAGCTGGTATTCACTTACACTCAGCTCATCTGTGAGTGACTCACAGGCAGCAGCAGCTCACCAGGTGCCTCCTCCCAGAATACTGCTTGAGGGCATGCCCCCCCCACCCTAAGTACACCACTGATAAGAGATTTTGGGAAGGGAGGGTTGTGCAAGTGGACAAAAGTGCCTATAATTTTAGAGTGTGCTAAAGGCTTCTGATACAATAACATTAAATTTCTAGTGTGAGATGCACATGGTTTAACGGCAGTGTCTTGAAGTTTCCACTTCTGTTATGTAGCTCTCCTTAATAAGCAGTAGCATGCCTGAAAAGCCAGAATCTACTACCCTTACACTGAATGGTAGTTGCATGAGAACAGTCTTACTGAAGCCAACAGTCCATTTGCACTGCTCATGTGAATGAGTTGTATGCATTGTGATGGGAGTAAAATCTGGCTGTTCGGGCTCCCTTCTCTTCAATAGCAGTAATACTGTTCAGTAACAGGGTGAGGAACTATTGGTGGTTTGTAATTTGACCTTAGTGTTCCTCTCTTTCCTTCTCTAGAATTGGAAGGCTTTTTGATGGCACAGAACCTATTGTTTTGGACAGTCTCAAGCAGCACTATTTCATTGACAGAGATGGGCAAATGTTCAGATATATCTTGAATTTTCTACGAACATCAAAACTCCTAATTCCTGATGATTTCAAGGTGAGAATTTAAGTCATTTAAGAGTATTTGAAATTATTCCACAAATCTCTCTCTTCCTCAGAGGAGATAATTTGGGAGTATAATTAAAGCAGTTTGCTAGGCAGGAGGGGCTTTTGGAGTATTTGACAAAAGCTTTTAGTTACTTGACAAAAATAAGCTGTCTCACTGAAGTGACATCTGTTGGCCTTTTCTTGAATGGCATAGAGTTAACTTTTGCCTTCCTGATCATAGCGTAGATCAGGGGTTCCCAGCCTTTTTAAGGCTGGGGACCCCTTTCTGAGGGGGGAAAAAAGTTTGTGGCCCCCCCGGGGGGAGCCAGGTGCCACCACACAGGGCAGAATGTGGCCCATGCTGCTCTCCTGTCGAGCAGAGGGAACCGCCACAGCCGTGGCCCCCTCCCCCTGCCCAGAGCTGCCGCGGCTATGGCCCCCTTTCCCCACAGTGTACCCTGCCCATGGGGCCCTTCTCCATCCCCCCTCCCTGCTGGTTCTCCATCCCAAACCCCCCCATGGCTCCTTCTCCCCCCTTACTTGGCCACTGGAGTTGGGGGCACCTGGCTGCCCCCCTTGATGCTCTCCCTGAGCACATGCTCAGGGAGTGGGAATTTTAAAAAACTCCCTGCCTTGGGGAAGCTGCATGCTGGCCTGAAGCCTGGGTCTCTGTGGCAACCGAGAACCCAGCATTGTCTGGCCTAAGCTCCCAACCTGTCCACAGACCCCTTGGACCCACACTGCAGCCCCCTCCGGGATCCGCAGACCATAGGTTGGGAACCACTGGTATAGGTGGTACATCCTATTAAATTACATGATCTCACCAGCGGATTCTCCCTCAGTTCTCCTTCAGTTATAACAATTCTGTCCTGTGATCCCCATTTGACACCAGAAGAATGATGTGCAAGTCCTGACACCCAGTAAATAAATAAATAACTAACATTAAATTGTGTATAATAGATGAGTTGTGGAGTTTTGTATTTCCTTAAGCTCTGAGGCCACACATGCAGCTCATTCTTGGTGTGTTAGATGAGTTCTTGGAATCTCATTTTCTAAGCCAGATATTGATCAGTCTGGACTAAGCTTTTTCTTTTTCTTTCTTTCTTTCTTTTAAAGAGAGCTCTTCTAATGAAAATTATGATTGTTCTTCATTTCAACCACTAAATCTGTGGATACAGTGCTTTAGAATTCTTACAACTTCTTGGTTTTGTGGGGTGAGGTCATCAGTTGGGTGCCACAGATAGGAGCAGAAGGGATCTTTATCATCTAAATGTACCTCTGAATATGAAGGGTGTCCCGACATGAGCTTACATAAGGAGGCATAACATTAGGATAGGTGAGAGGTGACATTAGAATAGGAGAGGTGACACAGAAGAGCTAAAGCAGTTTAGGATGCTGTATAGCCTTTTGTTATCTTTGAGAGCCAGATTTTCAAGAGCTCAACATGTAACATGCTGAGCTCTTTTGAAAATCTGGCCCTAATTGTCTACATGGCAGGGAAATTAATTTGCCTGACTAAGCATTAGGTTCAGTTTAGGAGCTGTATTTGCAGCAACATTTTACATAATCTCCGGTATCAACACACTTAAGCTTTTTATAAACTTACCTAAGTAAGGCAAGTGTCTAAATAGCGTTAATAGTTCACCCCTCCCCTTGCAGAACAGTTTAATTCGTAATTATAATATAACTCTGCTGAAATTAAAACCTCAGCTTTTGACAGAACATCCATTGTGGTGTTCAGAAAATCCCTTCCAGTTACATTTTGAGTCTTTCACAAAGACCCATATTTAAAACAAATAGCTGCCCTTCTTTAGTACAGATGTTTGTGTTAGTTAATAACTCTCTTTTTCTATACACACAGCTAGACAAGTATCCGTGTGTCATGTGACCATTTAGCACTATGTCTGTAGCTCAATTTCAGTATATTGACCTTATTAATACTGCTCCTTTGTCGTCATTACACTCCTCTGCCTTCCCTGATTCTCAAGTTGGTTTTCTTCATACACATACCGTTTTCCCCCAGATACATGCCTTAAACTAGCAAAAAATAAAAGCAACAAAACAGAAGTGTAAAATACAGAAGCAGCCTAACTTCAGAGCCTCCATTCTAAATAATTTCTATATTGCCTATTCTTCAAAGTGCCTTTTCTATAGTGTTAGAGGCAACATAGAAGAAACAGTAGTGTTGACAAAAAGGGATATATTTAAAATACTTAATTTTTAAAATGGAGTAATATATGCAAATTATGCAAATAACTGAAATGCTTTACTTTAAAAACCATTGCAGTCTTCCTCATTTACATGCTTATACCTGTTACTATGCCTGCTGGTATAGCTGTAAGCCATGATGGATCCTAATGATGGATTTTCTGAACCCTGATTCAGTTCTCTTCCATCTGTTCAATGAGGTTGTCATTTCATGACATCACTATGGGGATAAAGATTTAGAGAATGGTGGACTGTGACAATCTGATGTAGTATTATTTCTGTCAGTATATTTTAAGAAACTGTTTTTGCTTGTTTCCTTGCTGTGTATATAATCATTACGGAAAGTATAGACGAGGTTTCAAATTGAGAACTATAGTAGCCTCTTTTTCCAAATAAACATACCCTTGAGTGGTTACAGTATATTCACAAAGCATCTTACTTAGTTAATATATATTTTTCAGGACTACAGTTTGTTATATGAAGAAGCAAAGTATTTTCAGCTACAGCCCATGCTAGGTGAAATGGAAAGGTGGAAACAGGATCGGGAGACTGGCCGTTTTTCAAGGTCCTGCGAGTGCTTGGTGGTGCGTGTGGCCCCAGATCTTGGGGAGAGGATTACACTGAGTGGTGATAAATCTTTGATAGAAGAAGTTTTTCCAGAAATTGGCGACGTGATGTGTAATTCCATCAATGCTGGTTGGAATCACGACTCCACCCATGTCATCAGGTTTCCATTGAATGGATACTGTCATCTCAACTCAGTACAGGTAGGAAGTCATGAGTGCAACATTTTACAGGTGTACCAATGATTGATTTTGTGTCCACAGAGATGGACTTATTCTGTTTATCTTAACTCTAGAAGGTTTTAATAGGCAAACATGATTGGAGACTCTGAGATGGCTAGTAAGGATAACTGTAGTTCCATGAGTCAGGGCTGACTTTGCCAACTTATTTCACATGCGTCTTATCCAAATATTCTTGCAAATGAGCAGATGTTGCTAAAACAAGTTGCTTTGAAAACCATGACACTTCCCTACTGTTAATCAAGTCTTTTGTGTCCGACCAGGAACATTCTGATGCGTTTATTGTTTGCCATATATGCTTTGTGTTGAATGCATGTTCCTGCTCTATGAAGAAACATGACGTCCATCTTTCTTGCAGGCTACATGGAAACATGCTGATTTCTTCCTGTTCCTCTTTGGATAACTTTTCCATTTTTTTATGAAATAATGAGGAGCAATAGTTCATAAACTGAGTAGCCTTGTTGTAAAATAAATGACTGAGGAACCCGAGGAGAGAGATTTTTAACTGCTCTAGTGTAAGCTTGTAATAAACTAATAAGTTCCAGTGTTGTCTCCTTCATCCTCTGTATTGGTTACATTAAGGAATTTTCTTCTTTTAGCAACTGTTGTATATTCAACAAGTGTTTGGAGGTAACGTATCTTTCGTTTCTGGATTTTTCAGTACCTTTGATGTTTTATTTAGATGCACACGTGCAATGCTTTACACACAACAACAAATACGTGTATACAAAAAGTCCTAAATTGGGCCTGACAGATTTTCCTCTCCCACTCAGCCCAGCACCCTAGTACTTATGTAACATTCAGGTTATGTCTACATCTAACTGCTTAGTTCAGACTTGTGTAGTCCAGACTAAGCAGTTTGAATTTCATTCAAACTAACCACGATTTTTCATTTCGAAATAATTTTTTAGTTCAGACTAACTTTTTAGTTCGAACTAAAAAAATGCGGTTAGTTTGAATTAGCATGACTACATCGTGCTAGTTCAAAATAAGTTCAAACTAAGCAGTTAGTTCAAACTTACCATTCAAACTAACTGGTTTGAACTAAGCTTTGTTTAGTTTGAACTAAAAAATCTTTTAGTTCCTTTTTTAGCCTCCTTAATCTGGACTAATTTGTTAGTGTAGACATAGCCTCAGTGACCATATCAGGTCTCGTCTGTTAAATTAAATACAAACTGGGAGTAATTTTTTTTTTTTTATTTATTTTTTTTTTTAGAAGAACTACTTTGGGTATATGCCCCTATGGGTTCTCCACCATAAAATGTGCATGCAGTCTTGACCAGAGATTTGAATCAGCAATGGCCATGAGTGCAAGCTTGTGCACAATAGAGTTTTGCACTCCAGAACAATGGTATTGGGAGGAACAGACACACAACCATTCCAGTTCCTTCTTAGCTGCCTGCTGTTTGAGTTGGAGCAACTGAAATATTCACTACTTCTTAGAAGCTATTTCCTGTTATTTTCTTTACTCTTTATTTGTTTTATTTTTGTTTCAGTATTTGTTTCCTTTTTAATTTTGCACAGAGCTGTGTTTTTGTGGCTGCCTCCTCCCCTGATTCCCTGCATCTAATTCCTTGGCCTTCCTCATTGGCTTAACTTCTGGGGTGTGCCAGTGGCCCCAGGATTCAAATCCTTCTAGACCAGAAATAGACTTTTCCACCAGAGCTACAAGCATTCTAACTCTCTCTGGTGTTGGCCAATGTTCCCTCTAAGCTGCATGGCTATGCAACCCTTGCCGCTGCCCAGTGCAGGGCACCCTGCTGGCCATGCACAGCCAGCAGCTTCAATCCCTGCCCAGCCGGAAAACAGAGTCTTCTGGCCGGCTGAGAGCTACTCCGAGCTGGGAGTTTTTAAAACTCCCACTCAGAGTAAGTTCTCACTGAGCATGCACAGAGCCTCTGTGCATGCTCTGTGAGAGCTTCCTCCAGCTGGAGCAGCGGCTGGTAGCCAGGCTGCACTGCTCCAGCAGGCAAGTAAGGAGGGGGGCAGATTGGGGACAGGGCAGGGGCAGCCAGCCATGAAAGGGGGTGGAGGGTTGCAGGGAAGATGGTGTTGGGCTGACTGGGGGAGGGGTGACGGGGCAGAACTGGGCTGGGGGGGGAAGGATCGGCCCCGCCGGGGGGGGGCGGGCGGCAAGCAGCATAAGTTGCTCAGCTGCCTTAGGGCCTTAGAAGGAACATTGGTGTTGGCAACTTTTGTGTCCCATCCAGCTGCAAAGTTGTGTGCAGATTAAAAGTAGGTTTCCCAAAGAAAGAAAATAAGATGGAAGCTCCTCTTCATAGCACGCTCCTTAAGGTCTGTGGGTTCTGAGTCCCTTCCTCCTCCATATTTCACTAGTAATTGAGGCAACTTCAGAGATGAAGCACTCTAAGAAAAGAGAGCCTCTTTCTTTGGAGAGAACCTCCAAAAGAGAAGGGGTAGGTCACCTCTTTAGAAAAGATTCTAGGAAGAGCACGTGTCACATAGTGGATGCCTTCAAGATTCCAACTGATGTTGGCATTGAGGCTTCGGTATCACTTAAACAGACATCCTGTTCAGATTCACCTGCCAGCAAATGGTACCAAGAGGCACCTTCCCCAGCACCATCTTGACACACTGGGACTCACCTAAATCCAAAGACTCATTAAAATCTGAAGCACCAGGACTAACATCCTCCAGTGACTCATACAGAGTCCTTCCAAACCTTTGTTTCTTCTCCAGTTCCATCAACTTTGGGTGGCATACACCCAAAGTGTAAAGATACTGTTTCAGGGACCAGTTCATCACCGACATGAACAATCCCCACTTCCCATCCTCAGCTAGAGCGTATGGTGCCACCACCAGTTCTGCCTACCCATTACCATAGCCCTTTTGCACCCTCAAGGTTCTTCTTGCAGCAGGATCTGCTCATTTTAGAGGAACTGGAGTCCCCATTTGCTAAGGGACATTTAAATAGGTGCTGCTTTCAACAGCCTGTAATTTATGGTCGATCAACACTCTTGCCCATACCATCAGATGGATAGACAAAAAACAGTGCATTCCAGTGAAAGGGTGGGAGTATTTCTTCTCTCACTCTCTTCCCAGATCCCTTGTGGTGGATTCAGTCAAAAGTCGAAACTGCCAAACTTCCTCAAAATCAGCACCCTCTCACAAGGAAACTAAATGTTTATACCTCCTTAGCAGGAAGAGTTACTTGTGTGCTGCTCTTCAATTTTGAGTTGCAAGTTGTTAAGCCCTGATGCCAAAATATAACTTCACCAATTAGAAATTCACTCATTTTATTGACCACTTACCATACAACAATAAGGAGCAGCACCAAATCCTCATTTCCAAAGGCAGCTTATCACCAGTACTTCCTTGCAGGCTGCTCTGGATGCTACTGACATTGCCTCATGCTATTTAGCTACAGCTGTTGTGACTGATGAATGTCCTGGGTCCAGTCTTCCCTTTGAGCTCACTTGGTATTTATGAACCAACAGTACAACAATCCTAACCATTCCAGTACCAGCTGTATCACACACATAATGGTCCAGACTTTGTAAGAAAGAACCACCTCTGACAGCAACCTGATCACCACCTGGGCTTTCTTCTAAACAGCCATTTTGACAACCTGATTGGGGACCATGAACAATCATCTCTGGGTCTGCTCTGTGAACCTGATTCCCTTCTCCCCTTAAAAACTGCCTATCCCGATTTCTGTCTTCTGGACAATGTGTCAATACAGGCAAGTGGGTTCTGGAGTTGATTTTGGTGGGCTGGTCTATCCATTTTCATTCTGTCTCTCTCCCAGCACCCGTCAGCCTGTTCATCTGGGGGCAATAGAGCCAGTTCCCCCAGAATTTGTGGAGGGAGGTTTTTATTCCAAATATTTCCTGGTTCCCAAAAGAAATGGCAGCTGGAGGACAAGTGAATATCTTAGGAAACTGAAAACCTAAATTCTTTCACAGCACTTGAGGATGATGACTCTTGCTACCATAATTCCATCCTTGAATTAGGGAGTTTGTTTTGCTATGCTCAACCTTCCAGGTGTGTATTTTCACACTGTTGTGAACTGTTCCATCAAACGTTTTCTATGTTATTGTACCATTGGACCAGAGCACTATCTATACCAGGGTGGCCAAACTTATGGAACTCAAGAGCCATTACAAGTTGATTATTAAACCTTCAGGAGCCACACTGAGGCATATAGCCATATACTTTTACCTACTCCAAAATTACTAAGTTTAAAATCATTGCACACTTTGATTTTATCATAAAAAGAGGACAAATATTGATCTTACTAATGTCAGAGTCTAATAATTACTTAAGGTTACCATGAAAATTAGCCCTATACAGTAAAAACTTAGCTGCTGCTCAATGTAGAAGACTGCAGGCTAGTGGTGAGGTTTTTAAAATCCCGACCATGCCACCCTTCTCCCCACTGTCCTGACCCCCTCCTGAACTCCTAGGTTGGGGCTCCTTTCCTAAATTGATTTGCTGACATTCTTCCAGGAGCCACAATTTTTCATTCAAGAGCCACATGTGGCTCCCAACCTGCAGTTAGGCCATGCCTGATCTATACCATGTTCTTCCCTTCTCTTTCACCGTGGTTGCATGGGTCTTTACAAAGGTTTTCTTAGAACTGTTGGTTTCCCAAGAGTAGTTCAGCTTTGGAGGACCAATCAGCAACCACCAAGGCCCTGACTGTCTTTTTCATTCCATGGGTCTTCATAACAATCTGGACAAGTCCACATTCATACCTGTTCATCAGATAGATTTCACTGGACTTAATCTGGACAGCCAGAGTTTTTGTACCACAGGACAGGTTTTCCATCATATTCAGTCTGATGATCAGTACTCATTAGCAGAGTCCCCAGACAACAGAGAAGACCTGCCTCCATCTCCTTAGTGATATGTTGGCCTTGATATTCATTATGCCACACAAAGATTACATCTTTGATGTCTTCAGGCCACTCTCAAAACCATGTTCACACTGAACAGGCACAGCCTTTCCAAATGAGTTTCCATACCCCCCTGTGCATAGGACTCAGGTGGTAGAGAGACACCCCTCTCTCCGAAGATCAGCATAGGAACACCGTTCTCACATCCGCCAGCAACAAGAATAATCACAGTTTGTGTTCTTCTGCAAGGCTGAAGGGCTCACCTATAAAGTTCCGTAACACAGGGCAGATGGTCCCAACAGGAAACATCACTTCACATCAGTGTCTTAGAACTGGGGGCAGTTTATGTGGGCCAGCACTTTTTCCATGAAATTCAATGTTGACATGTCAGGGTAAGGATCGATAACAGGACAGCACTGTACTATATAAATTGACAATGGGGAGGAAGATCTCAGTCCTTATGTACAGAAGCACTAAAACTGTAAGGAACTAGTGAATTGCCAACCACAGAGATTTCTGTGGTTTAGCTCTATAGACTGAAGAGCACAGTGGCAAACTCCCTAAGCAGAAAATTCCACTGAGAGTCATGAGAGATTAACAACCAGATCTTCCACAGCATCTACAAAGCATGGGATTTCCTAGATCTTTTTGTAACCCTGCTTAATAGAAAATTCCAAATCTTCTGTTCCAAAGAGCCACAGTTCTTTGGGAGGTGTCCCTCTAGTGCCCTGATCCAGCATTCTCATACCTCTAATCCTCAAGGCATTAATCAGACTAAAGCAGGAGCATGCAAAGGTTATAGAATCATAGGGTTGAAAGGGACCTCATGAGGTCATCTAGTCCAACCCCCTGCCAAAAAAAGGAGGCCCACTCCCACTAAATTATTGCAGCTAGAGTTTTATCCAGCTGGGCCTTGTCTTAATATCATCATCTTGGCCCAGACAAATGAGGTATTCGGCTCAATTTCAGCTTTCTGTAGTGATACCCCAGCACCTTCAACTTAGATTAGATCTACTGATATAGAAATTGAGCACCAGGAGCCACCCCAGACTTGTATCTCTGAATCTTAAGGCCTGGCTCCTCACTGACTCTCAAATTTAGCATTTGATTAAGGTCCAGTCCATACTTCTGAATAGCAGGAAGTCTTCCACGAGGAAAACTTGCCTACACAAGTGGAATCAACTTCAGTTCCTATTGTTTCCACCATTCTACATTTTATTCTGAAGCTTCTCTGTTGAGGACGCTCAATTTACCATATATACTTGGGCATAAGACAACCCGGGCATAAGCCTACCCCCAATTCTGAAGCAGAAAAAGGGCAAAAATGGGTGGCCCGTGTATAAGCCAAGATCCCCATTTGGCCTTAACCCCTAACTCCCCCCCACCCAGTGCTGCTGCTGGGTTCCCCTGGGGTTCTCAACAGCTTCCCTAGCCCCCAAATCTCTGCTGCTTTTCCCCTGCCTTGCCCTTTCCTAACTGCTGGCCCCCCTGCTTTGCTCTTCCCTCACTGCTGCCCCCTGCTCTACCTCATTCTCACTGCTGCCCCCCCCCCGGCTCCTCCTGCTGCCCCTAGGCTCTGCCCTTCCCTTACTGCTGCCCCCTGCTCTGCCCTTTCCTCACTGCTGCCCCCCCCAGCTCCTCTTCCTGCCCTACTGCTCTGCTTTGCCCTTCCCTCACTGCTGCCCCCTGCTCCTCCTGCTGCCCTCCCAGCTCTGCCCCTTCCTCACTGCTGCCCCCCTCCTCAGTTTCCTGCTGCTGTTGCTCCCCTCCTCCCCAGCACCCATTCCACCTCTTTCCCTGTCACCCCTGACCCCTGCTGCTGCTTTTCACAGCCTCCAGGCATCCCCCACAAATCCCCCATCCCTGTCGCCGCTTCTCTGGGGTCCCTGAAACCCCTTGGCCCTCCTGCCGCTTTCCCTGGCCTCCCTGAACCGCCCCCCCCCAAACCCCAGGGCCCTCCCATCACTTTCCCCCAACACCCGACCCCTGTTGATGCTTCTCTGGCCTCCCTAAATCCCCCCTCCCCCAGGGTCCCCTTACTTGGCAGCTCCAGATACCGGGGCCCCCTCCTTACTCCAGTCCCAGCCCAGGCCAGTTGCCCAAGCTGGCCACCCAGCAGCACTGGGACTCCAGCTGGCTGCATGGTCAGGGAAACCGCTGGCTGGGCAGGGAAACTGCATGGCAGTCTACTGTATTCTCCCAAGTATAAGCCAACCCCCTACCAGAGGCAGGACCACTCCCACTAAACCATCCCAGTCATGGTTTTGTCTAGCTGGGCCTTAAACACCTCCAAAGATGGAGATTTCACCACCTCCCTCAGCAGCTCATTCCAAGGCCTCACCACTCTCCTAATACAAAAGTTTTTTCTAATATCCAGCCTCAACCTCCCTAACCGCAACTTGAGACCATTGCTCCTCGTTCTGTCCTCTCTTATTACCAAGAACAGTCGAGCTCCATCTTCCTTAGAGCATCCCTTCAAGTAGTTGAAGGTTGCTATCAACTCCCCCCTCAGTCTTCTCTTCTGCAGACTAAATAAGCCTAATGCTTTCAGTCTTTCCTCATAGGGCTTGTGCTCCAGCCCTTTAATCATTTTGGTTGCCCTCCTCTGAACTCTCTCTAGCATGTCCCTGTCCTTTTTGTAGTGGGGAGCCCAAAACTGAACACAGTATTCTAGATGTGGCCTCACCAGTGCAGAATAGAGGGGAAGGATCACATCCCTTGATCTGCTGGTAATACTTCTTTTGATGCAGCCCAGTATGCCATTGGCCTTTTTGGCAGCAAGAGCACACTGCTGACTCATATCTAGCTTCCCATCCACCATGACCCCCAGGTCCTTTTCTACACTGCTGTTACTTAGCTGAATGTTCCCCAGCCTGTAGCAGTGCATGGGGTTTTTTCATCCCATGTGCAGGATTTTACACTTGTCCTTACTGAACCTCATAAGATTTCTATTGGCCTACTGTTCCAATTTATCTAGGTCTCCCTGAATCCTGTCCTTGCCCTCCAACGTGTCTACTGGTCCCCCCAGCTTGGTGTCATCCACAAACTTACTGAGAATGCAGTCTATTCCATCCTCCAGATCATTGATGAAAATGTTGAACAGAACTGGCCCCAGGACCGACCCCTGGGGCACACCACTCGTGACTGGTTGCCAGCTAGACATGGAACCATTGATTCCTACACGCTGAAACCGTTGATCTAGCCAGTTCTTTATCCACCTTACAGTCCACACATCCACTGCATACTTCCTTACTTTGCCAATGAGAATGCTGGGGGAAACTGTATCAAAAGCTTTGCTAAAATCAAGGTATATCACATCAACGGTTCTTCCTGCATCCAGAAAACCAGTCATCTGATCATAGAAGGAGATGAGATTGGTCAGGCATGATTTACCCTTGGTAAATCCATGCTGACTGTTCCTGATCACTTTATTTTCCTCTAAGTGTTTGAGGATGGATTCTTTGGGAATCTGCTCCAAAATTTTTTCCAGGGATTGAGGTGAGGCTGACTGGTCTGTAATTCCCCGGATCCTCCTTTTTCCTCTTTCTTGAAAATAGGCACTACATTTGCTTTTTTCCAATCCTCTGGCACCTCCCCCGTTCTCCATTGGTTTTGAAAGATAACGGCCAGGGGTGCTGCTATCTCATTGGCCAGTTCCCTTAGCGCTCTTGGATGCAGTTCATCCGGCCCCATGGACTTGTGCACATCCAGCTTCTTTAAGCAGTCCCTAACCTGACCTTCCATCACCAAGGGCCTCTTTTCTTCTCTCCCATCTGCCTCACCCATGGTAGTGGGCTGGGAGCTGACCCTGCCTGTGAAAACTGAAGCAAAAAAAGCATTGAGCACTTCAGCTTTTTCCTCATCCCCTGTCACAAGGATGCCTGCCCTATTCAGCAAGGGGCCTACACCATCCCTGATGCTCTTCTTGTTATTAACATACTTGTAGAACCCCTTCTTGTTATCCTTTACATCCCTCGCTAGCCACAACTCCATTTGTCCTTTGGCCTTTCTGATTTTATCTCTGCAGTCCCTAGCAATATCTTTATATGCCTCCTTGGTCATCTGACCAAGCTTCCACTTCCTGTAAGCTTCCTTTTTATGTTTAAGCTCAGAGCAGAGTTCTCTGCTAAGCCATTCTGGCTGCCTCACATGTTTATTCTTTCTCCTAATTGGAATGGCAACTTCCTGTGCCCTTAGCAGGGTTTCTTTAAAATATAACCAACTCTCTTGGACTCCTTTCCCCTTCAGATTAGCGTCCCAAGGGATCCTGCCTATCAGTTCCCTGAGGGAGCCAAAATCTGCTTTTTTGAAGTCCAGGGTTCGTGTTTTGCTTCTTCCCTTCCTTCCTTTAATCAGGATCCTGAATTCAGCCATGTCATGGTCACTACTGCCTAGCTTGCCATTTACCTCTACATCCATGATCAGTTCTTCCCTGTTTGTGAGCAGCAGGTCGAGCGGTGCAAGGCCCCTAGTTGGTTCCTCTAGCATTTGTACTAGAAAGTTGTCTCCAACACTCTCTAAAAATTTCCTGGATTGCCCATGCACTGCTGTATTAGCCTCCCAGCAGATGTCAGGGTAATTGAAGTGCCCCATGAGCACCAGGGCCTGTGATCTAGAAGCTTCTGCTAGTTGTCCATAGAACACCTCATCCACCTCCTGCTTCTGGTCTGGTGGTCTATAGCAGACACCCACCACAACATCCCCCTTGTTGCTTTCCCCTCTCAGTGTAACCTGCAGACTTTCTACTGGCACGCTTCCACTTCCATAATGGAGGTCTGAGCAGTCATAGAGCTCTTTCACATATAGTGCTATTCCTCCCCCTCTTCTTCCCTGCCTGTCCTTCCTGAACAGTTTATACCCATCCATGGCAGAGCTCCAGTCGTGCAGACTATCCCACCATGTCTCCGTTATTTCTATGATATCATAGTTCCTTGTCTGCGCTAGTATTACCAATTCTGCTTGCTTATTTCCCAGGCTCCTCGCATTAGTGTATAGGCACCTAAGATACCTGGCTGATTGCCCTACTTTGTCTTGTTGATTTTCAATTCTATTACATAAACCTCCTTGCATTTTTTCTTGGAGTTCTCCTCCCCCACTCTCCTTGCATATTGGGGCTTCAGTAGAGCACTTAAGATATTTATTTGATCCCCCCCCCATGTTCCAAATACCTTCTCTTTTATTGCTGGTGCTACAGTCCTAGCCCCCCTCCCCCCACGTTCCATCCCTTCCCCCAGATCACTCGCATTGTTACTTACCTGTGGTCTTTGGTCTCCTTCCCCAATTGAACCTAGTTTAAAGCCCTCCTCACTAGGTCAGCCAGTCTGTGCCCAAATATGCTTTTCCCCTTCCTGGATGGGCGAAGGCCACCTCTGCCTATCAGTCCTCTGTCCTGAAACAGGACTCCATGGATGATATACGGTACCTTTTGAAATGGAAAACACAGGGGACTGTCTATGAATTCTACTTCAGTACACCTGGAAGCATTCTTGCCTCTCTCCCTTAAGACTACATTCCTGCTATCCATCACCTCTGGCAGAAGGGTGGGAGAAGTCAGAGTGCTCATGGATGACCTCCCCCAGGCACTGCTTTCCACAGTGACATGGACCAGTCCTCAGTTTCTTCCAATGGTCTGGTCAGGCTTTCATGTCAGTCACGATAGCTGTCTGTCACTGGTCTTCTCCAAACCTCATTACTCAAGGGAAGGGGCTAGCTCCACACTTTCAGCATTAGAGTGCCACTTGTCTTCTATGTGGTCAGTAATTGAACCTTTAGGCCTTTGCCTAGCCTGTTTGTATCCCTCTGTGAAGCAATGAAAGGGCAGACAGTTTCCATAGAGAGACTGTTAAAGTGGGTTTCAGACTGCATCATAGCCCACGACAAGATTCTTAGGACGCAATACTCTCCAGGGTGACAGCTCATTCCATTGGACCTCAGTCTACTATGATAGCCATTTTTAAGGATGTTCACTTTGCAGAAATTTTCAGAGCTAGAGCCTGGTCTTCTTTTCATATACTCCCAAAACATTAACTATCCTACTCACATCCAGGACAGATGCAACCTACGGTGATGCTGTCCTCTGAACTATCTTGGATCCACCTCCTCAGCACTGATGTCCTCACTGAGTCATTGGTTAGGAGTCTCCTATAGTGTAGCTCCCATAGAGACGTATACTCGAAAAAAGAAGAAAAGTTACTTATCTTTTAGTAACTTGAGCTTTTTCAGATGCTGTGTCCCTATGTATGCTCCACCTCAGCTGCAGAGTGTCTCGCTCTGTAGCTGAGAAAGAACTGGAGGGGCAGCAAGTTTACTCCTTCCCATATGTCCTCACCCGCAGCAGTGGTTTTCAACCACTGTGTTGGGACACATTACTGCGTCACCACACAGTGATAAGTATGTTGCGGAGAGCTGGAAGGATGACTGGATTTGGTCTGCAGAAGCAGGAGGCTGGTGTGTCCCATAGGGTCACGATATGCCACCAAGTGTGTTGGACCTACAGAAGGTTGAGAACCACTGCTTTGGAGCACAGAGTTGCATAGTGCACAAATACAGACCCTCAGACACTGTTGATTCAAAGCTCTTGATAGTGCATGAGTGCACACCCATCCTATTAAGGAATACCTGTGGGGATCAAAATCTTGAAGAATTAGAGTTACGAAAAAGTAAGTAAACACTCCTTTTTTGTTTTAATGGATTAGACATTTGGGGCAAGAGGAATGCAATGGCATCTAAGGGAAATCTACTAATTAAGGCATTCTGGCAAAGTCTGTTAGCATAGCTGTGCATTCTTTGTTCTTCACCTGGGTCACAGTTTACACCAGGGCACAGTTTAAGCTGCTGTAAGCTGATCATCCTTTACCAGCAGTAGCACAGTTGGTTGTTTTTGGGGGGGATTTTGTTTACATTTATTTATTCTATTTGCAGGTACTCGAGAGGTTGCAGCAAAGAGGATTTGAGATTGTTGGCTCATGTGGAGGAGGGGTGGACTCTTCCCAATTCAGTGAATACGTACTGAGGCGAGAACTCAGAAGGACATCTCGTGCGCCTTCCGTCATTCGAATAAAGCAAGAACCTCTGGACTAAATGGACATGTTTCTTTATGCAAAAAAAAAAAAAAAAAAAGAGAGCCCGAACCAAAAGGGGGGGTGGGGGGGTTACATGTGCAGTTTGGACACCAAACAAGTCCTGGAACTAAAATTGAATAAAGACACCTTTGTATGAAATATAGAGACCACACCTGAATTCATATGGGAACATTTTGAACAGTAGTACTACTAATAATAATGATAATAATAATAATAATAACCTCAAGGTGTAATTATATGTCAAAAAATAGGAAATGCAAACAAAGGAAGGGGAAAATGGGTAGGTGGGGTTGGTGCTATGATGGCAATTAAGTGTCCTAGGTCTTGTTTAGGCCCACTTAACGGTAAACAAGCCATTACCATTAGGGGAGACTCCTATACATTTTGCATTACCAGAGATGCGTTCATTTTCCCATGTGTACATCTTGATTCAAATTTATTTACATATGGAGGTTTATGTCTGTGTCTTTTTAGAGGTGACCAGGCAAGAAGACTTCAGGAAACATCCATTGCAATGAAAGCTAGTTGATTGAGATTTTAAAAATAGTTTGTACAGAGATCTCACACAGAGGTCACACACTTTTATCTGCCCTCACAGATGTGAAAGATTATTTTTTGTTTTTAAATTAGATGTTTTTGCAATGGGGCCAGAATTAATACTTTGCTCTAGTTTGACTCTGCTGCTTTCCTACAATTTTTCAAATTTTATAATGTATTGGATACAATAAACTCTGTTTAAAATAATAAAGGTCTCGTTTAAACCAACACAAACAAAAAACCTGAGTTGAAATGATCAGTCAGTAACTTGTTCTGCAGTGCCTCCCCTAGTCCCCTTAGAGCTGCAGCATAAGAAGTCATCTTGCATACATACAGTAGGTAAGCTGCAATCCCAGTACATGATAGAGTGAATTACAGGAAATGTGTCTGGTGCACCCTAGATTGCTGGTTTACCTTCAACACTAGTTTTTTAACTTCGCCCAAGTTTGAAGAGAGGCTGTTATGGTGATGGGACCATTTTCAGTACTGGTCTAACTTATAATAATAATAGTAATAATAATAAAACTTTGGTCCAGAGAAATCAGTGATGAAAATAATTCCAGGTAAATGTTCTGAAGCCTGTAACCAGGAATAGTCATATGATTCCCTTTTAATCATGGAGTTGGCAGCTGTAATTCTGAATTACCTTGATGACTGTAAATCAGAATATTTATTTTTAGTGGTGTTAATATCCCTTGTTGACACTTAATAGGCTTCTGCCTAGAAAGCGAGACCCTTTGGCTACACCAAACCTTATTATTCTTATTACTAGGCAGTAACTTTCTACACAATTATCCTGCAAGTTTTTCTTACTGTGGAACATTTATTGAAATCAGTTGTGCATGTGTTCAGTTGATCTCTATTGGATTTGCAAAGTAAACATACTGCATAATGGATGCTACTGCACAGGCTGTTCACAGATTGATTTTTATCACATACAATGACCAGCAACCACATTATCTTTCATCTAAAGTATCTCCTTATGCAATATTACACTACATGACTGTGTATTCATCTTACTATGGAAAAAAACTATTTAATCAGTGGTGCAGGCATTCCATTCACTTCAGTGAGGACTTCCTGTTTATTGAAAAAGCATTGTGAAAAGTATATACTCCATGTAATGAGGTTTTTAATATAGTTCTGATAACTGAAAAAAGTAAACCATTTTTTTCTAGTTTTTATTAAAATTTAGGAGATTGAAGGCTATTTAATATCTTCTTGGCAGTACAAACCATTGTGATTTGAAATGAGAAGGATATGCAACCAGTAGGGTGTGAGGGGAGGAACTCCAGGAATCGAAGTTGGCAGACACTTATAAAGTTCTAGAATCAAGCTGATCTGTAGGTATACATTTATGAAAAACTGAAAGAACTGTGTAATTTTTAAATGTCCATTTTTAAGTAACAACAAGTATTCCTCTTATAAAATAAATGAATGTTTGTATTCCTGCCCCCCCAAGCCCTCCAAAAAAAGTTGCTTGTTAGTTTGTACAATGATGGAAAAGAAAACAGCTGAATCCATGGGAAAGAAATATTTTTAACAGATCTTTACACTGAACATAACTGGAAGTGGTGGAATAATTTTTGAGACTTAAAAACACACACACACACACACATTGATATTTCTATTGGTGCAAAGCAGTCTGAAATGGTTGAGAAGGAATCTGAAAAACATGAATATATGTTACAGAAGCACTGCCTGCCTTTCTGAGTATAGTATTGCTACTGGGGCCTCTGACTTATTACAGTGCACCTGGATGTCCCATGCTGTGTGTAAAACAGAGATCATTGGGATGGATGGAAAATAGGCACCACCATTCCCCCCCCCCTTTAAAGTTTCTGTATTTTGTTCAGATGGCAACTTTGTGGCTGTTTATACAACACACATTTGAAGCTCCCTGAAGCAGGAGGCAACTTAACTGCTCTTCCCAAATTCCAGAATGGCTAGATACGTTTTCACTGAATAGCCTCTCAATATGAATTGAGTCATACATCCTTCTGTGACTCTCAATCTAAATGTCTAAATTACAGTTATGGGGTAAGAGGTCACAGGCAGAGTAATCACTGAGGAAAAATAATGAGATGCAGGAATAAACAAAACATAGATTTTAGAGAGGATTCAGATTAGTTGTGTGCATAGGACTGTCATGCTTCTAACCATGTTTTTTTTTTTTTAACTATTGTTTAGAAAATCTGATCAATGGACATATGAGAACATATCCAGTAAGAAACAAAAAAAGAATGAGAATAAGGACAGCTCATCTCTGGAGGTTAATAATTTTGATGTGTACAATTGTTTTACTGTACCTATATTTTTAAGTAGAACTGTATCTTATGCCATCAGTGCGTGTTTTATTAGGTATAACAAGTACAAAAATAGCAATGAATGCCAGTTGCCAACATGACAGGTCTGACAGGTTGATTAAGCAACTATCAAAGGGACCGCAGTACGTGAACACTGAAAATGCCACATGTCATGCAATTCCTTAACCTAAAACTCAGGGGGAAGAACAACTCTGCTTTCCAAAGCACTAAGACTGCATTGTTGCTTTTTGAAAAGTTAACACTGATGTTTTGCAAGTAGCCCTCAAAGGTTTCACTTATGAAACCATGTATGGCTCTTTCCCAAATGTAATGCAAATCTTTATATATAATGACTTCTGAAACACCCAGATCTGATGAGCCCCTTACATGGAACTAAATGATCCTCTCTCTAGTTGGTGAGATGACAAAAATAAGTCCCTATTTCAGTCACATTTTGTAGAACTATTACATGCAAAAAAGTATTTTGGTGATTCTCTTCCACACTCCTCTTCTCATGGGAGATTTGCCCAGTTCAGTTTTTCAGTTTCTTTTCTGAATTCATTGCCCTTGAATCTAGGAGAAAGCTGAATTGTGTCTTTCAAGCTGCACTGGTCAGCAGGCTCAGATTTTCAGTTATTGGCTAGCACAGGTGTGACAAATTGGGAAGCAATTTTGAATGGAGGAAAGGAAGTCTGTATAACACTGAAATTTGACAAAGTTGGTTATGCTGTACAGTGAAGTTAATCCATAGGATGAAAAATCCTATGAGTGAAGAAGTAACAAAAGGCAGCAGGGACATCACTGAAGCCTGACTCTGGCTACAGAGGAGCCGCTGAAGGTACAGAAGTTGAGCAACCCCTTCAATTATTGTGGCTCCCGTTGTTCTGCTAAACATGAGCTGATTTTTAATTTACAAAGAAATAACTTGTTCATGGACTCTGAATGTTTTCTGTAGACCTTTTCAAATTGGTTCAGACTTTAATTACAGGGTTTTTGCACTCCAATAAGTAACTTCTCAAATACACTTTTAAAAAAGAAAGTCCACATTTTTAAAGAGAACTTGGAATTCTATTGACCAAAGTTTATTTTTATTTTTTAGAGAAATAAAACCATTTACTTGAATCTGTCACTTCTTTACTGAGGAATTCTATATTATGAATTATTTCTAGTGGACAACTGGTATTTGAATGCAGGCATTCTTGCTGCCTGCAGTTTATTTACAGTGGAAATGAAATCAAGAAACCCTCAGGGCCTTTAGGCCAGTTGATTTTTCTCAGACTTCAGTTTGAATGGTTTATTATTTCTTGAGGGGCTAGAAGGATCACTAGCACCAAAATCAATACTTTGCATTAAGTTTCTGTGTTGTCTTTGGCTATTATCTCACTGATCTCGTTATTCAGGCCCCCCAAAATAAAGTGAGTATGTTGGCTCAGATGTTTTGTATTTAAAACAGAAGCTGTTAAAACCAAATTGCCACACCTCTTCTGACACAGATGCACGATATACAGTTGAACTAGTAGTACTAAAGTTTCCTCCCACCCTTTTTTAATTGAATCTTAAGATAGAGCATTGTTTTCATATCAGCCAATAGTTAACTTCACTGTTTTGTGGCATGTTAATCCCAGCACTTGAAATTGTTCCTCTTTTGGATAAGGCTCTTGTTTTCAAAAGTAGAAATATCCAGAGGGAGATGCTAGATGCCTTTTTTTTTTCCTGTAAATACATATTTTTATAGCTTTCATGGCCTGCTTTTTCATTGTCACTTGCAGTATGTCCATGAAAAAGCAAAAAAAATTATCAAAAGAAAATGGGAAATTAGGTATCATGAACCATATTTTGCTCCCTGTTGCTTACATTGAATAGTAGTTTACAGCCCAATTAAACTCTTTAGGATTTAATCAGACTATGACAGGGGGTAAGGTGCTAGATAAGGGGTAGCATCTGGGCCAAAATGCCTAACTGTCCAAAATCCTGTATTTAAAAATAATAAAAAGAAAAGCTCTTAATATCAGGTAAGTGTGAGGAAAACACACTTTATCTCACAGCAAAGTTTAAACATTGTATTCCTGAGAACTTCTATTTTTCCCTTGGTATGAAACATTAACCTTTAAAGTGACCAGCTCCTCTGTCTGTACGTGCAAGTCATGCTGAGCGCTTGTGGAGCTATACTGGTCAGCTATATTGCATTTAAGAGTACAGCTTTGATTAGCTTTCTTGGATGGATGGTGGAGGAGAGAAAGAGAGATCCATGTGATTTGTCTATGCACTCTAAGTTGGAACTGATAAATGAGTTCATCTATAACACCAAATGGTCTTTCTGTTTCTGTTCTATTGTGTAGCTTGTCAGTATTTTTTTTTTCCTAAGGACAATATGTAATATTGGATGCCTGACCTTGCCTAGTCACCACTATTAAGCAGCCTGTAATTTATAGGTATGCAACATGTTAAATACACATCTCAATTTGGGTGTCAACCTTATTTTAGTCTATACATAAAGTCTACATTGACACTCTAGCTTAATGTACTGTTAGTTGTATTTGTTCTGATTTTTCCATTCTATAACATTCAAATTTATGGATTAGTGAGGGTCAAATAAATGGATGTTAGATGCTTCAAATAATCCAGAAGAAATTACACTTGATATAAAAATCAGCACAATAGGATGCTGGTTCTAAAGATCTGTAGCAGCTATTTCACTAATCCTTACAACTTCCTAATAAATAACATATTTCAGATTTGTATTTGGTGTCTTGCATTGAATATATTTATTGTCAGATAAATAGTGAAGTTGGTTGTGAACCTATGCCTCTTCCTCTACATTATATTTCTTCTGCCTAGGTTTATTTAGGCAGGTCCAAAGTATTACTTTGTTCAGAAGATTGTACAAACCTTTAATTAAATATCTCAGCATATGTGAAAGAGGTAAGTAGTGGCATGGTCATTTTACAGACTGGCAAACCGAATTATTAGAAAGAGTGGGGACTGGTCCAAGGCTGTAAGCAAAGCGATCACAGGGCCAGGATTCAACTCATGTGCTTAGCACTAATGCACAGTGCCATTGCTGACCCTTAATTTTCCTTCCCAATTAAATCTGCAATACTTTGGGAATGTAGGTGTACTGAGGTATTATTTTAGAGTTTGCTCAAATGTGGCATGGATGCTTTATAACGTCTGCCTCTAAGTCTCAAATTTTTTTAAATGATTGCCATTGCAACTATGTTAATCTTGCATAATCTTGGAATTTTTCCTTGTTCCATTTATAAACAAAATCTCTTTGTTCCTTTATCATCTTCCTCTGTGCCAGCCCCTTCATTAGTGTCCATAATTGTCTATATGTGATCCTTCTATTCCTTTCCATAGAATTAAGGCATCATAGATGGAAAAGCTATGTAATAAGTGAAAGAGGTTTGGTAATTCATATTAGCTATCTGAAAAAAAATCCAGGAAATAACACCTGCTTAAAGGGATTATAGTTAGTTTTGATTTCATCAATGCCAAGAGTGTTTTATAGTAATGGATGCTAACAGATACATTTGTTTGAGGTATGGCCTGATTTTTAGCTTCAAATATTCCAAAACTGAAAATACAAGATAAAAAAGATGAGAATTAAACCTCTGCATTAACTTGGTCTTTCAGTATCTATTTACCTTTCCCACAGTGGTTCTGAGTTTGGATGAGTACTTTAAAAGGATGCCATGTTCACAACTTTTGCCAACGCAACTTTCAGATGGTCAGCTGTTTGACTCAGAGATAACAGTACTGCAGCTAAAACTCTTCTTCTGCTGCATTAATGATAGATAAAGTATAAGTTAAAGCCATAACGCTTGCAGCTTTATCAGGCAATATCCACTAAATCGTGGAAGTGAGTAAGATAACCTAAATGTAATCTACTTCATACCCGCTCCTCTAGTGATAGATAGCGAGACAAAAGCACAACTAATGAAAAATTAATGAAAACAGTTACTTCCATAAGAAAAATGATCTGTTTTCCCCACCTTTCTATTGATTTTAACTGGCCCTGTAATTGGAAGTTTATAATTTTATCCTAAGGTAAAGAGGATTGAGGGCTAGGGAGAGTGAGCATATAATACCATTCATGTTTGTGACACTTTCATGCTTAAAACAAGAACTTTCCTTAGGACATTGAAGTCACTTGTGAATACAGACTTCAAGCATGTTTTTTCAGCTCAGGCAAACTGCCATGCTCTTTGCCTGAAACCAGACATTGCATGAGCAGTGGACTTGGAGTACTTTGAAGGCTAATACGGAGGTACAAAGAAATAATGTTTAAGAAAAATCAAGTATATTCCATGTAACTTGGTTTTTAATGTTTCTGATGGATTCAAGTCTGTTTCTTATTGATCTTCCCCTTTGTTGGAGAAACATGTTTGTTTAAGTCTCTTTTGTGAACAAATCAGTATTATTCATATCCAAGAGCCCTGACGATCTTTGTATGGCTAAGCTAATGGGGTTAAATTGTTCCTTGCATTAGCTTAAATAATGAGATATACTATCTTCTTTTTCCTTTCCACTTTATCACTGATGCCTTTAAACACAGCTGGCTTTTTGTATAGAGTGAACAGGGAGTTGCTGACTTTTTTCCAACCTACTGTAACATAATTTGATCTCCCCTAATACTTTGTTGTAAGTTGTATGTTAAATTATTTTCAAGCCCTCACATATTTAATGTTAATGTGTCCACCAAGGCCTGAGAGTGCTGCCGAGATGCTGTATTAAGGGACTGAAATATAGTCAGAGCTTGATGGAAAAGAAGGGTTTTTTGGTAAAGTGCTTATGACATGTTTCTTTTCCATTCTTCATACTGTACCGTATAGGCCTTTTTATAGCTCTTTTGGGGGAGTGTATTGTAAACCTACCTGAGTCAGTGTTGTGGTCATGAGGTGAGAAGTGAGATGTTTGTGCACGTACAGATAGGTGAGTACTACTTCATTACCTTTTCCCATTTTTTGGAATGCTGTGATCAGCTCTTCCTTTTGGTCACATAATTTTCCCCTGTTGTTCTCTCCTTTAGCACACAGAGTCAGCCACATCTTTGGTAGTTATTTTTTTTTTCATGCACTGGCATGACAGTAGTTCCAGTTAATGACACATTGCCTCTTACGCAGTGAGTGTCATTAAAAACTGAATATTTACGACACATAACTGCTTAGCTTTACTCGACTTGTATTATTGTACCATTCAGAAGATGCCATTATGCTAGGCCCTCCACCGACAAGAAATGGCATTCCCTAATATTAAAATTAAGGTTCCAAAGGGGCGGCCATGTTAGTCTAGTTCAATAAAGCTAGCAAGGAGTCCTGTGGCACTTAAAGACTAACAAATTTATTTATTGCATGAGCTTTCATGGGAGATAATCCCACTGTCAAATACTTATGCATTTTAAGCATCTGATGAAGTGGGATTATCTCCCACAAAAGCTCATGCAATAAATAAATTTGTTAGTCTTTAAGTGCCACAGGACTCCTTGTTTGTTTTACTTAAAAGCAGTTGTAAATGACTGTGGGTGGAAAGTATCTCTAGATTTTAATGGTTCCCACTGCAAACGAGGTATATCATTTGATGATAGCTAATCAGTGGAGATCTGAACAGGGAAGTCTCAAGATCACAACATAAAAAGTAAAAATTACCCATAATTCACCATTGTTACAACTTCATGGTAGAAATAGTGAATACAGTAGTGTAGGAAAGACTCTGTCTTCACTCACAAGGACAGTAATACAAAACCCTGGCACTGTCATATGTATGTGCCATAGTGCTCAACGACTGCAAGCCACATCACGGGCAGTAAATGAAGTGCTCACTACCTCAGCGATTTTGCAATCTGAATGAAGACATAATACAAGGGGAGGAATAGAGAGAGGTTACACACATGCTGTACGTGACAGCCTACTTGCTGACCCATGTGGACCTATGGAAGGTTCCCTGCCATGTGCACACTGTCTACTGTTGCAAAGCAGCAATTTACATGAGAAAACTAGTCTGAAGCCAGCAGTTGTGACCATGTTAGAGAAATCAGCCACATCTTCAAGAGTTGTTTTAAAAAAAAGAATAGTAGGGTAAGAGGGCAAGAGAAGACCCACAAAAGCCTCATATGCGAAGATTCAGGCACTAAGCATCCTGTCCCTGACTCAGCAAAGCTCTTAAACGCATGCCTAACCTTTGAGACTGAGAAGGGAGTAGAACATTAGAAGAGTGGGAGTAATTGTTTGCCTAAATTAAAATTAAGCTCATGCTTAAGTACTTTGTCACTAGACAGAGAGGGGGTACAGTGTCCCCAACACTCTGCAGCATCCAGCCTTAGCTTTCCACGATCTTTAATCTAAACTAAACTTCAGAGCCAGAGGAGCATGAAGTACATAGTATGAAAACGGAAGGGCTCAAAGATGTCAAAATAGCTGGAAGCTGATGCAAAGACTTGCACACAGCAACAGCTTGAACTAAGCACTGAGAATCACTGACAACTCGGGCTCTACTGTTTCGTATTGACTGAAATCAGCTGTTGATCAGGAATGGTGAGCTGACAGCCTGGGAGTGCTAACAATGTGTGCAGGTATGAAACTGGGGGAGTAAAAGACATCATGTACTTTCTTCCTCTTTAACTCCTAATAGTGAAAGGAAGCAGACTGACCTGAATCAAACTTAGAAGTGAGGTTGGGTACATGGCATTGAATTGCTTTATTCTTTAAACAAGGGGGAAAAGGTAAATTTATATCTCTTGTTGTGATGAAAGGGACAACTCAGCCATGTTAAATTTATATCAAGCAAGAAATAAAAGACCTCTGGGAAGAACTGCCCCGTTATAAATTAAAATTTGTTTTCTCGGGTTTTTTTTCTCATCTCTCCCCCAAGATTTGTATGTTGCTGTACAGACCATGTCCGTCTTTGGCTTGACCATTACCTCACTATACTTTCAACAAAGTGTGTAATGGACTTTAATAGTTACCTGCACAACAAATGAAAAAATGTGATCTTTTTTTAAACCTCTTTTTAATATATACTGACTGCTTTACCCCACCCAACCCCCCTCCACACACACCCCCACCTTCATTAAAAATGTTTTTTCTCTTTGTGTTTTGGAGCTTTAGAAATAACAGATGTGCCAAGTCCAGTAACAGGAAAGGAGACTACAGGACTCCTTGGGGAATCAGAGAACTGCAGGGGAAGACTTCTGAGTCATCACACGCAATGGTTGAATTCTTCAGAAAGTGTTTTTCTCCTAAGTACTTCTCGGCAGATTTCATTAAATTGGTGTATACAAAACCAAAGCATTTTAAATAGTCTAAAATATGTTTTCCCCTCTCTTGTTTTAGTTTTACTTCTAAATCCTACTGATTCTCTTCAGTAAGCAAAAGGAAGTCCACAAGTCCTATGTAGAATAAAAAGCCATCAGATGTATGCTTTCAACCTTCCTTAGCATTATAAAGATGCAAAAAGGGGCAGGAAGGTGTATCTTCCTGTACAGTCACCTTTAAGCTATGCTGGATGCTTCTGAAGCATCAAACTACAGCTCCCAAAACTGTCATTCCATTTTCTTTTCTTCCTCTGATTTCTTCTTCCCATTCTCTGGAACTTGTTTTCCCTGTAGAGAGAAAAGTGGGGGAGGCAGTTAGCTTAAGACTTTACAACAGTCTTTCATAGTTAAAAGATTTGAAATACACAGCCAAGTGTCAATATTGAACTTCATTGGCAAGACTGTCTATATTAAGCTAATACTCCTGGAGTTGTATGAGCTCTTGGAGTAGCTCATAATAGTTCATACCTCTCACTATTGAAGGATGACTGATAGAGAACCTAGAAACCTGGCTGAAATCACCAGTGTTAGAACCCGTTAGATTTACTTTAGAGGGTTCCAGTTCAGCAAAATACTTAAACACATGGTTAACTTTAAGTGCTTGGGTATTAAGGATACTCATTTGATGATCAGAGGTGTTTTAAGTGCAGCTTAACAAAGTCTTTGTTGGGATGGTTTAGACATGTTAGTCCTGTTTTGAGTAGAGGGTTCCACTACATGATCCTCCGATGTCCCCTCCAGCCCTAATAGTCTATGATTCTATGCTAAAACATATATGTACCTTCCTAAGCTGGGGCTCAAGTGTCCATGAGGAAGAGAGAACAGACGAAATGACAGAGGTTTATCCAATTGTTCATTCTTTTGGATTTTGTTGGTTTTGTTTGTGTTAGTGTTGGAAACTTTGTAGGATTAAATATTTATTTTCAAACTCTCCCCAGGTGGAAAGAGCTGTAGATTTAGCATCCCTGTATGCTATGTTCTTGGTACCCTAAAAATCACTCTATGAACAAAACTTTTTCCCATACAAAAATGCAAGCAATCAATGCACCACCATTCTGAGCTCAGTATGTATAATTAATCATTGTAAAATATAGATAATTGACTTGGCAGTAACAGCTCCACCACAGTCATAAACCCATTTATGAATCATATGTAATAGTGGATGTTGATGGAATACTACAACAGTTAGACATTTTAAATAACATGCAGAAATATGATAGAAAACCACTACTTCTGCCATTTTATTTTTAAAAAATGAGAAAATACCCACTTTTCTATTATTTATGGAATGATTTTTTTATGCACTCATTGCTGTAGCATCTGGGTATATTAAACAGATGAATTCAGCATCACATTAAGCTAAATTGCTCATCATGGACAACACAAACAGCTGCCTCATTTCATTGTGCTTACAAATCTAAAAATGTGTGTTTATGAGAGTAAAGTCTGTGTGTGTTAAAATCCTGAGGGCTAAGCCCCTACAGTGGATGCTGGGAAAACATTATAGTGGACAAAGTGGGAAGTGGAGCAGGCAGTATATAACCCAAAGCACACAGGTATTCACAGGCTATGAACTATAGTAATAATCTTTTGTATAAAATATGCCTTGAGAGGTATCATTTGAAAACAACTAACTCGTTGATCAGGAATATTCTTACATGATATATGTATGCAGTGTGTATGAAGATACGTCTATATGCTGAAATTATAACTAAAGTGTGTTTAACCAGGCACATCAGGGCGACTTGCTAACCCAGGTCTACATTAGACAAAGGACGCTGGATTTATCTGCATTTACATACAATCAGCAACAAGGACCATCATAACACAGAGGAAGGAGATTGCTAAAATGCAAATTGTTCTGTCCCCTGCAAATACCAGAAGCAGAAAAGAACAACCAGGAGATTCTTTCACTACCATACCCCACATCACTTTCCTGAGAGCTTGAGCAAACTTTATTTTGAGAGGTAACCTACAAAAGAATCCATCTCAAACATTCACTGGACTAGGAGCCAACACCTTTTGGCTCTGGGCCACCATCTTGCTTGAATATTGTGGGTGAGAACTGCCATTTAAACACAGCCTGTGCTTTGCAAGGTTATTTTAGTCTTTTAGATGTGATTTGTCACGTCCATTTACATGTAACCATTTCAACTTTATTTCTTACGCTATGTCTACATCTACTTATTTAGTACAGACTTGCAAGTCTGAACTAATAAGTCCGAGTTTAGTCTGAACTACTCTCAGGCTAGTTCGGACTAACCGCAGCTTTTTAGTTTGAACTAGCAGCATGGCTTAGTTTGAACTAAAAGGTTAGTTTAAACTAAAAAGCGCAGCTAGTTTGAACTAACCACTTAGTTCAAACTTTTTAAGTTTGAACTAGCATGACTACATCATGCTACTTCGAACTAAAGTTTGAACTAAGCCAGGAGTGCCCCTAGCCCCAGAAAAGGCCCAGGGCTCGGGCACCAGGACTCAGGGCTTGAGCACCATAAGTGCCTCACCACCGCAGCAGAGCCTGGGCTCTGGTGCCAGGACTCAGGACTCAGGCACTGTAAGGCCAGCACCAGCAATGCCCCTGAACTAAGCGCTTAGTTCAAACCTACTTATTCTTCAAACTAACTAGCTCTAAGTAAGCTTTGCCTAGTTTGAACTAAGCAATTGCTTAGTTCAAATTTGGCAAAGCCTAGTGTAGACCTGGTCCAAATTAGTCTGGACTAAGTTTGATTAGTCTGGATTAATTGGCCAGGGTAGATATAGCCTTAAACTTATTTAAAACCTCTTATTTTCTTAACAAAACTTGGTTGCTTTCTTAACTAAACCAACAGGGCTGTGTTGTGTTATTTAACGCCATGGTGTGACAAACTGGTGGGTTTTGTCTCTTTAAAGAAGCAACTGGATCTTATTCTTTTGCATGCTGCAGAAGAATGCTGGACACTTCAGACCACATGCATTTGGGAAAGTTCAGGCCTGGGGGGGTTGTTGTGATCAGAACAGCATGACACATAGAATACGCACATGCTGCTGGCTGCGTGCGTGTCCCAGGCAAGGATCTCCAAGCAGAAGAAACATGCTGGAGCATTCATGGTTATAATACAGGCAGTGACACAATCTCACAGAACGTGACACAGTCCTGCTTCTCTTTGGATACTCTGAAAGGCCAAATTTTTCACACTTGGGGGCCCTAACACTAGGGTCCAAAAGCCATATTTAGGGATCTAAACTAAAGCAGCCTCAAGGGTGTTTCACACTCTCAATTTCCATTGAATTTGGTGAGAAGAGTAGGAGCTTAGCCCCACCCTGGAAATGCTGACCTTTAATGTTCCTCTTGCTGCTGCTGCTCCTAGTGCTTGATCCACCCTGGCAGGAGGCCTGGGAGTCCTAGAAACTCCTCAGCAAGCACTAGCCCTTCCTTATGTTCCACTTCAGTTCATTCTCCATGGTGCATCGTCCCAAGACCTGTCACAGATCAGGGAAGTTCTCCCTCTGCTATTGGCAAAGGAAAGGCAGCTGTGTTCCCCCTTGCTCCCATGTGCCTTACCCCCACTCCCCTCTAATGCAGTCAACACTCTCCAGCTAGCATAACTCCCCACCAACGCAGCGCCTCATCATGGGCCTTCACTGACTCTCTGTTTCTTTCTGCTCCTCATCCTGATTGCTAAGGCTTTGCCCTTCTTCCCATCTCCTTTAATCTTGTATAATTGGATAATTTTCTTCTTGGCTATTTGATATGATCCTGTTATGGTAACCTGTGTCCCTTTTGGCCTTTCCCTTTGTTTTCTCTAGCATCATGGTTTAACGGTACCCAGCTTAGAACCCAACGCTACTCCGGTGGATAGTTTTCCCATTGAGTTGTGTGGGAGCAGGATCGGGCTCTCAGACAGTGAAGGCCAATGTTTTCAAGCTGGCGTGGCTAAAGTCTGTTTTTTTCCAAGGTATAGCCCCATTATAGCTTCTGTGAGTCCCACCCCCCCTCCTTTTTAGATATCAGGCCACATGTACATAGGTGCCAAAATAATGGATTTCAGAGCCTATCTGTCAATGTCCTGGTTTTGGAACCAGTGTTTGAATTTTTCAGTAAAAGGGTTGTACCTCTCATGAGTGTCTTTAAAAGTCATGTACTAAGGAGCTGTTTTTGTTCACTAGCCATGGATGGGGTGGGGGGTAGGAAGTAAAAATATATATTTCTCTAACTTTTTCCCAGGACCTAATTTAGGAGCTCAGTTGCCCCATGAAGGCCAGAAATGGCTATCCCTACCAGCCCAGTCACTGACTTGGATGCTGCCTGAATGCTGGGCTGTCCCTAGTGGTTTCTGCCCTAGGCCTGTTCTCTTCACATGCTAGAACAAGCACTGCTCCTTTTAATCACAGACCAGGACTATAAACTTTCGCTGGCCTAGCTAGGTCAGTCAGTGTTTTCATAAGGCATGATTTGTGACTGATCTAGTTGTGCAGGCAAAAGTCCCTGGTGTGGATGCAGCTGTAGCAGCAAACTTTGCTTTTACCCATATGGCTTGTTTTCCTCAGGGACAAGGGAATATGCTATGCTGGCAAAAAGCTCCTCTTTATCAGTGTAGCTGCATCCATGTGACGAGCATTTTGCTGTATAGTGTCCTGGTGTAGCTATACTTGCAAAGCCTTCCAAGTCTGCCAGGGTTGTTTATAATCTTGTTAGAGAAAAAGCAAAGGAATTCCTTGCAATACTCTATTATATGCCATTACTGGTAGTATATTTTCTTCTTCAAACAGTCACAAAACAGTGCTGGAACAAACAATCCAAAATGAGTTTGAATAAGAAAGTTGCAGTCATTATACACAGACATGGGCCCAAAGATACTGCAGCCTCAAACATGACAGCTGTACCTAAGCTAGGCTTCTTTATCAAACAGGAGCTGTTTAAATCCCTTCTCTTCATACAAAATGTAATGTAAGAAAATGTCTTCTAGTTCCAGATTATCTTTTAAATTGCTGTTAGTGCAGGACTGGCTGCTTTTGAAGTTCCCCTGCACCTGTGTTTCTCAGTGATGTGAGCTAGAAACTCTTACCATTAGTTTATTTCAGCGTAAATATTTTTTGTCAAGAAACAAAGGAGTTGAAAAAGGGAGGATATGGGAAAATAGAGTGTGGGATGATAAATCTGAGGCATAAATGAACACACCAATTACTGCGGCTTGCACACTCATCTGCTAGATGAAACCAGTTTTATTGGCAGTTGCCCAAGGACAAACACCACAGGGCTGTTGACTTCATGTTGCCCTTGGGGAATGTGCTCAGGTAAGCCAGACTTTTAAAATGGGTGCCTGGCATCAAGAGAAGAAAAACTATGCTCTCTAATGCCAGTTTCATATCCTTGTGTTCTTCTCGCATCAATTAAACATGCCTCTGTCTTGTTCTGCCTGCCAGAGCAAGGGTGGTATTCGCTTTCCTTCCATAACTCCTTAGATTGCTTTGCTGTAGCTTTTACAACAGCAGAAGCTGGCATTTGCCTCCAGCATGGCAGGAAGCAAGAGAAACCATTTCACTTTTGTGCTGTTGCCCCCTGCCTCTGCACAGAGATGAAAAAGTATTTGATGAGTTGGTTGTCTTGAAAAGGTGATGAACAGGGCCAGTGCTATTGTTAATTTGCAGTGTTCCACCAGCATTGGCTTTTTCCTTGAGATTTAAATCGAATGAAAGCTTTCCTGGGGTAATACAGTGCTTCAGATCTGCACCGTATCCAGTATTCATCTCTCTCTCTCTTTTTTTTTTTTTTTTTAATTTAGCGTCTCTTTTTTTATCAGCAAGACCCAGTGAAGCAGACTTTCTGCTGCAATGACTGTGTATGTTTTGGTTATAAATAGCTTAAGGCAAAGTTAAGGTTATTTCATTCAGCCATCAAAGTAACACACCTGCTTCTGCTTCAGCAAGGAATGTGGCAGGAACATTTTATGTAGAATAGCTTGTCAATGAGTTGTAAGAAGTCTTGGTTCTAATAAATGCTATAACAAGAGTCCTGTGGCACCTTAAAGAGTAACAAATTTCTTCAGGCATAAGCTTTCATGGGCAGCAGCCCACTTCATCAGTTGCATCCGATGAAGTGGGTTGTACGCATGAAAGTTTATGCCTGAAGAAATTTGTTAGTCTTTAAGGTGTCATGGGACTCTTGTTGTTGTTGTTTATAGACTAAAGTGGCTACCTCTCTGGAATAAATGCTACGTACATTTTGTTGCAACATAAGGGGATGACTTTGGTAAAACATACCATTTGACTGGGACATGAGGACACATATTGTTAGGTGTTATTTAGGGAGCCTCACCAGAGTTGTTTTGTTGCTAAGCACCATCTCTTGCCCATTACATTGCAAACTATTTGGACATTTTAAGATATATATATTTTTAATGGAGCTAACCTTTTTCTCAAAGTGCCATCTGTACTTGACCTTTCAAAATCCTTTTTTATGCTTTCACAGTTAAAAAGACATTTATTCCATCCCAAGCTTTGGCCTGGCTTTTTCAAAGGAACTAACAGTTTGTTTTCTGGGTGCCCAGTTAATACAATGAAAGGGAGCTTGTTTGTCTGATGGCAGATGCTTAACATGTTCTGAAAATTTAGCCCCTTGATGGCACCTCATGATGAGCACCCGAAAGCACTTCTGTATATTTAGGGCTTTACCTCTAACTCAATATTTTATATACTCAGACCCATGAACTCCTTAACTACTGCAATAACTGTTACAGGGGGTAGACAGCTGGCTTGCGGTGGTACATGCTTTAAAGGAGTTTTTCAGAAAAGGCTGCAAAGCTGGAGGGTGGCTCTCTCTGTAATGCCCCGAGCAAGGATGCACAGATCTGAGCCTTCATTGACGTTTTCTCTGAGAATTTCAGTACAATTATTTTTTTCAAATCGATTCAAGGATTAAAAATTAAACATCCTTGACTGTGGAATGTGAAAACACAGCTTGGTTAGTTCAAATAGGTCTGTATTGGATACTAGGGTACCTGATTCCCCCTTAGGTGCTTTATCCTGTATTCCTTGCAGGCAAAACTCCCATGGGAAGATTTGCCTACATAAGGGGTACAGGTGCAGCATACCTATGCCTTGGGTTGGCAGCAGTTTGGAGAGGCTGGTGCAAGTCGGTAGCTCCCAAATCAAATTTTGCAGCCTTAGGAACCCCTCCAACAATCTTTGTTGCTCTTACTAAAGTACATAAAGGTGCATTGTCATTTAGTCCTTGGTCCTTGGGAAGAGTGGATTTGTGGTATGACTCATTTTGGGTACCAGCACAGTGCTGTAAGACTGATAACAGGTCGTCTTAACTACAGTTGGACCCAAGATCAGAAGAGGACCTCCATTAAATGCAATGCCTAAAGGTTCCTCAGGCGCAAGCAGGGGCTGTTCTGCCTGTGACCAGGAGAGGCTGGCAGACCCAGGGAAGCCTGGGCAGCTGTGTATGGTGCAATTGTTCATGATATCTTCCAAAACACAGCTTTTGTCTTTGGGCACTGCAAGAACCTGGCATCAAAACTCAAGCCTATTAGAGACTGAATGCTGTGAAAGGAAATGTGCTTGAGGTGCCCACAAGGGAGTGGTTTAAGGAATTTTACACTCTGCCTCGCTTGCTGAGCACCTCCAGTTATCTGGCACACAGTCACTGGCTTCATCTCAGTTCTGGAACACAGGGGCAGAGAGGAACTTTAACCGTAACATTTGAGACTTCTCACAGTTAACTCAGGGGGCTACTGGTGGAGGTGAGATTCTGCATGAGCAGCCTTTAAATTGGGCACTTACACTCTACCCTGGGCCCAAATGTAAACCTATTGCCCTTGAGGCTGTGCTGCAAAATCCATCTGTTCTAACCAGCTCCTGGGAGAGGGCAGAAGAGCCAGGGCTGCTGTGCAGTAGGATAATGGGCAGTATCCTGTCTCAGCCTATCCTCTGCTTTGGAGCAGCATGGGAGCTAAATCAAATCTGATGCCTTTATAATGACTAAGGTTTGTATTTGACATACTGGTCCAAAGCACCTAGCAGTGTAGTGGACACTTTGAGTGCATCTACACTGGCAAGTTAGTTCAAATTAAGAACCCTTAATTCACACTAACATAGTCCCTGTCCACCATAGACTTTCATTAGTTTGAATTAAGGAATTCCTTTATTTGAACTAATGAAAGCTTAGTTCAAATTAGTAAAACCTGCATTCAGTTCAAACTAAACATTTAGTTCAATTTTTAGTTCAAACTAAGAACAGTGTAGACCAGGATTAAACCTTAATTAGAACTAAATAAATTTGAATTAGGGCAGGTAGTTTGAATTAACAAAGTGCACTAATTCAACTTACCATTTAAGTCAAATTAGTGCACTTTGTTAATTTGACTTACTAAGGTTAGATTTAGTTTGAATTAAGGTCGAACCTATTAGTTCAACTTTGTTAATTCAAACTAACATTTGCAGTGCAGACATAGCCTTTGCAGCATTTAGTATAAACCAAAATAAAAATGAACCTAACATTAAATGACAGCATTTCGCTGGATGAGGGCACCAGGGCAGACCTTGCACCCCAGTGGTACTAGATAGCAGCTTTATGTTCAGGGTATGGCAGCAGCAGACAGAATGTGTTAGGTTTTGGAGGGCAGGAAAGAGAACAAGGGTGTGTGTGTGGGGGGGTATGCTCAGCAGTGACAGTTGCTACACTTGTACTAAGGGTTGGGGAAGTGCGTGGCCTACTTGGCTGAGTCCTTTAGGCATCGCGGCCCTTCCCTGACCTGCCTGAATAGGCTCCCGTGAGGTATGCTGCACCCCTTCAGTTCCCTCTGCCCCATTCTGAAGTGCAAAGGCAACCATTATTCTGTCTTTTGCTTGGAAGCTACTGAAGGCAAGGACCTTTTCTTATTTGCATCTAAAATGCCATGCACACACCACTGGTGCTGCATAACTGCATACCTTTCGCTTACACAGCAACCACCCAGCCTGTTCAGTTGGGGAAGAAGTTATTCCCTGCAAGGAACAGGCAGAGCAGAAGTAGAGCTGTGGCTAGCATTTTGCAGCTGAGAAAGCTAAGCCTCTTTCTAGCCTATGGCACCATTGTACTAAGGGTATTTGCTTCTCAGTCATGTCTGGCATGCCCCTCTGCTGGTGACATTTAACATCAAGGCATAGAGCAAAATTTGTGTCTTCTGTTGATGCTTTTAGCTTTGGTCCCAGTACATCATCATACAGTGCCCTGGGCAGTGTTTGGGGAGGAAACCATATAAAAATCATTGTGCAGTTACAGAGAAACAGCAATACTGGCAGGGCAGGTGGCATCATGGAATCTCATTTAGAGCTGGTCAGGTCACATTTCAAACAGTGGTAATAAGCGGCCAATTTGCCAAAGCCTGCGCTGGTTGTCTGAGAGTGCCGACATTCATCTATACAGTTTTGTGCCTCTCTTTGAGTCCTAGCTGCTGGAATGATTCTCCCCTTGGCGGCACTGCTCTGCCAGTGTCTACTGAAATTCTGGTTGTCATCATTATTATTTACTATTGAGCATTTATAGTGCAGTAATTCCTAGAGGACAGCCAGGTCAGGGAGGGCTTTATGCTAGATACCTTTTTTTACCTGACAGAGGCCATTGTGGGGTAGGTAATTTGTTTCCTTGGGAAGATAGGAACCTTTTTTCACATTGACACTGCTTAACACATCATAGGCCTCTTAAGATACTGTAAATAGCAGGTGGTTGGTGGAGCAGAAGGTTAGCTGTGCTGAGTTTACACTCTATGCAGCTGAGGAGAAAGTGTATTTTGGGGAAGGGAAAGTAGCTCCAAGCCATCATTTCTCTCAGTCTTTGGTGAGGCTGGAGCCAAAATGGCTCCTGGTATAATTTAAAGCACATGAGTTGCAGTGGATTCAGGTGGGGCACCTGTCCGGGGGGTGGTGTTGAGCTGATTGTGGTGTTAACTGAGTCTGTGCTACCCATAGTTTCCCGCTGCTGGGGAAACTTAGCTGCTTCTTTCTAGCCTCAGCAGCACACAGCAGACTAGATAAGGGTTGAATATCTGGCCTGAAGGGTTCTGTAGTGCGTAGCTCTCTGGAATCAGTGAGGCTGTGTTGCACCACGAGAAGCATGGGAAGGAATCTTTAACCATACTTGTCAAAGATGCAACAAACATCCAGAGCCCTACTACCCCGCAGCAAAGCATTTCTCTTTTGGAACAGATGGCAGGCAATACCAAACCCCACAAAATCCCAGCCTGCCTCAAACCACCCCCACCTCAGCTAACTGGAGCGGGGGAGTCACCTGCAGATTTTATAAATGTAAACATTAATATGTAGTTGGTTGCAGGGCCACAAGCAGACTTGCCAGGTTTTACGGCCGTCTTAAGGATGGTACTGCTGTGACACTATCTCTGCAGGTGCCCCACCACAGGATGTGCACACACCTGAGTGTGCTTAGCCAGAGACTGCAGAGCAGTGCCTGCAGGCTTGCACCTGCACAGAGAAGCACCGTGTAGCTCCAAACAAGAGTACCGGAGACATGGACCTGCTCCCACTCTGTTCCTTCTCCACCAGCTGAGGCTCAAGACAAAGGGTTTGCATGTCTGATTCTTGGCATCTTGCTTTTCCTAACCAATCAGTTTATTCTCACTTTTTCCTTTAGTTATTTCATGTTTTCTTTTTAGTTTTAGCACAGCTGTATTTAGGAGTAGGGTTATCCCTTCTCCCACCTTGTTCTTTTGGCCCTACATCTTCGGGCCATTAGCACTACATTTTATGCCAACGATCTAGGGGTTAAGCTCTACTGGACCTGCTGCATGTCTTTTTCCCTGAATGACAGATGTCAGCTGCCTTGGAGACACCAGCGTCCCATTGCATTGTAAGGTCAGTCTGGTGGTTGAAGGAAGGACTTGGAAAGACAGAGCTATTCATCTGCTCTCCATCAGAAAGAGCTTCAAACAAGGAATCTGGTGATACTTTTAAAGACTAACAAAAAGTGCCACCAGACTCCTTGCTTGTTTTGCTGAACTAGATTTACCCGGCTACTCCTCTGGAACTTGTAATGGAGAGCTCACTAACGCCTGCAAGGTCCACCCTCAACTCCCCAGGCTACTCACCGACGTTGCCCTTCCTGCAGCATCGTCAGAGGCTCGGACTGTTAAGAAGAAGCCTCTTACCCCTACTACAGAAACCAGGAGAGCTTGTGTCCCTGAATGAGTACAGCTGAGGCTCAGTCTGATGCTGGTACCAAGCCATTGCTACCACACAAACCACAGCATGTGAGGAAGTCGTCTAATAGACAGCACAGGGAGCTGTCTACCTCTGTGCCAATGGACAGCAGAAAGACAGTCACAGGCTTCCTACGCCCACTCTAGTACCATTGCCTTCCTGCGTCACAGCTCTGAGGTTAAAAAAAAAAAAAAAAAAAAAAAAAAAAAAACCCCTCTATAGAACTCTCCAGTAGCATCCTAACCATTTTAGCACTAGCCCCAGAACTGAACCCTCATTGGCCTCCTGGTACCAACCCAGACTTTTCGATATTACGGGCCTCCAGCACTTTCCAGATGTCTTTCCTCAGAGGACCTTTTCCTACTGGAGGCACCAGTCTCCCCTGTCATGGACATTGCTGAAAGCCCCTTCCCCAGTAACACTCGGACATTTGCATTGCAGTCCTCCCAGATTGAACTCTAGTTGAACTGCCAGCTTCTGATACCAGCACTTTGAGGTCTTCTTCAGTTCCACACCATCATATCCTGCTGAGCCACTGTTCTGAAGGGGATCAGCTGGACCACACATGCCAGCCTACAGCCAGGCACTATAGAGCACAGCTACACTACAAAGGTTTTTTTGGGATCAAGAGACTTATCCCAAAAAAACAAAAACAAAAAAAAACAAACAACCTTTTCTGGGTCGGGGGAGCCATTTTTGCTTTTTCAGAAAAAAAGGCACTTCAGTATCTCAAACCACCAGACTGCTTTTTTTTTTTCTTCTTGTTTTGAATAAGTGAAAGCTGGTTTTTTTCAAAAAAGCCTTTTCGAAACAAAAAGCACCTGGTATTTTGAAATACCTAAGCACTTTTTTGGCCTGGTTAAACTTGAGCACCTAATGGAAAAAAGGCTTTTTTTGAAAAAAGCCATTGCTGGCCCTGGCAATGGCTTTTTTTCCCCAAAAAGCCTGTCTGCTTTTACCGTGGCTTTCTTTTTTTTTCTGAAAAAGAGAGTCCACTATGGACTCTGTTTTTTGAAACGCAACCACTGCTTTATTTTGAGACAGAGAGGCTGGCCAACTTTCAGTGCCTCTCACTTGCCCTCTGATATCTTATACTCCTTTGGCAGGGGGCAGCACTGAAGAATGACAGGACCTACAGCTGGAGGGGCACTCACCCCCCCCAACCCCAGGAGTGAAGGCCTTCCTGCTGCCTCTTGCCTTATGTTGATAACTTTTGGGCTGTCTATGAGTTCATTAAATGCCTGGAAAAAATTCCTTGATTCATTTAGAAATGTATTTTCCCCAGGACCTGAAATGGGGGGGGAGGGGTGTAGAAGGCGGTGTGGTGGTGGTGGTGGTGGGGGTATGGGTGGTGTGCACTAAATTGGTATAACACTATTAGTAGCTGACAACTGGGGGGGGGGAAACAGTGTTGAAAAATTCAGGGGGGTATAGGGTGGGTGTTTTGGTGAGGGGGTTTAGGGGACATCCTGGCTTTAGAAGCTGTTCAGGAGATTCAACACGCCTTGGCAGACAATCTAACTAATCATCCTTTAGAATAAGGTAAAATTGGGCTTCCCAATCAATGGGGTCCTGTCATTGCATGCTCTGACAAATACCTGCCAGCCACTCTTCCACCCACCTGTAAGCAGCCAGCTAAGACAGATGGTTTCAGGCAAAGGACTGACGCATTTATTTTTCCCTGCAGTGGCTAATGAAAAATTGACCTTAGTCTGGCCCCTCCCTTTTCACTGAGTCCAATCACAGAGGCAGCCTTAGGCAATTGGGGGGTCTAGGCAAGGGGCCTGCATGGCCCCCCCGCCAGGCCCCCCAATGCCTCCCTCACTGTTGCCCTAACTGCCCCCCCCCCCAGTCCCAGCTCCTGCAAGGGAGGGGCAGGGAGCCACGGCCCTCCTGGGAGGCTGCACCGCCCACCTTCCCGCCAGGCGTCTCTGCACGGGGGGGGGGGGGATGGCGGAGAGTGGCCAGCACGGTGCTGTGGCTTGCCAGGAGTAGGGCCCCCCCCCCAGAGGGGCCCGCGCTGAAGAGTTTGGGCCGTTTCATGCTCAGGCCCAGGCTGGCGGGGGGGGGGGCAAAGCGGCCCAAAGTCTTTGGAGCAGGCTGCTGTGGGGTCCCCACTCCCAGCAAGCCACAGCACCATGCAGGCCCCAATCTTCCCTCCACTGGGGCGGTGCGGCTGGCTGGGCGTACGTGGGGGGGTGCTGCTCCATCCCTGCTGGAGAGACACCTGCTGGGCAGGCGGGCAGCATAGCCACTGGCCCTAGCAGTTGGCAGAGCCTCGTTCCCCCACCACCCTGCAGCGCCAGTGCAAGGGTAAGTGAAGCAGGCGACCCCAACGGGGCCCCCTTAACTGCTCAGGGCCCTAGGCTTTGCTTAGCCCAAAAGCTGCCTCTGCCAATCAGTTCGATGTTCTGGGTAGAAAAGCCTCTCCTCTGCCATTCTCTGGTTTTTGAGTGGCAAACTACCAAGCCCAAGTGGAACGATGATTTTAACCTTTATTCCAAGCTCATACAGTGCATTGAATATCTGTCATAGCACCAGAGGGAACAACTGCAAGCCGCCATCTTGGAGGTCTAAATCATAGCTAAAGTCTCCTTCCAGGATCCCCTGTACGTTGCAGACATGGCACCCAGATCCTTAGCCACAGCTGTGGTTATGCTAAGATCATCCTGGTGCCATCCATGCAGGGGTGTCACTGCCTCAAAAAAGCACTCAGGGCCCAGTCCCACCACAACCCCTCCCCCGGCACTGGCCCTGCCCCAGGCCTGTTCAGGTCAAAGCCAGAGCCAGCTCTTGCCATGAGTGGTCCTGAGTCTCTGGCTGGGATCAGGGCACTGGCATTGGGATGCTGGACTTTGTGCCCAGTGCCAGCAACACCTCCACACCCAAGAGCGGTGCAGACTACTGCTGAAGACCACCCCTTTGACTGGGCTTAAAGTTTGTCAGCATGCCCCCTATTTTTGAGGGGGCAGCATTCTGGGGCCCCTAAAATGGGGGCATACACCAGAACACTGCATGCTGGGGGCCCCTAAAAATAGAAAGTGCCAGAATGCAGCGTACCAGCATGTGTCCCTAGGGGCAGCTTAGGGAAGGGGCTGCAGGCTGGAGCGAGCCCAGCTACCCCCCCCCGGCCTCCTTTCCCTAGAGACTGCTGTGGCCCCGCCCACCCACCGCCACTGGGCCAATTGGCATGTGCAGCCTGGGCCTGGGCCTGTCCCCCCCCCCCCAGCCAGCCAGCACTACCTGCAGCCTCCCTCCCCCACAGCCCAGCGCCTTGGCAGTGTGGTTAAGGGGGACCTGGGGCAGCCAGCGTGGAAAGCCTTTGGGGGGGGTGTAAAGAAAAGGGTGGTGTGGGGGGGGGGCTAAAGAGGACATGGGGGTAAGCGTCTGATGGGGGCAGTAGCTGGGGTGGGAGGTAGGTGTGGGGGGGTAGTAGCTAGGGTTGGCGAAGGGGGGCCCGGACTTGTGGGAATGTGGCCTGGAAATTTAGAAGGGGGGTCTGAGGTCCACCAAATTGTTTTAACCCTGCCTTTGAAGGGCCCAGGCTCTTCAGTGTTAATACAGACTCTGCCCTCCAATACCCTGAAGGATTCAACAACGACATTATAGTATCTTGAAATTTAATTTCTTGGATCAACAAGACAATTTAGAATATTACAAATGTCACAATGCCCTCAGTTAATGGTTCTCAATGTATTTACCATTGTGGGCCACATATACAGTTCTCTGTGTTATGTGGGCCACATCCATACCGTATATATACTACCTGTATGATGTCACAGGGGCTATAGCTGTGTGCTTATTGGGCTGCAAACAGTGGGTTGAGAACTGCTGCCCTAGATTATGTTGGTATGATCTGCAGTAGACTTTTCCTAAACTTTCAGAGGAGGAAAGGGACCAGCCCCTGAGGGGTTTCAGAGCCTGGGCTCCATCCTGAACCTAAACATCTGTATTGCACTGTTTAGCCTTGGGCCTGTGGCCTTGCCGTGGTCTTTTATTGCTGTCTAGATATACTATAAATTGCAGAAGAATTCTTACCTTTTACCGTGAGAGGACTAAGTCCTTCTGGTCCTCACCTAGACTATCTGACTAATTGGTAGGGAGACTGAAAAGACAACCTATTTCCACTTAAAGACTGTCCAGGTGGGGTTTTGTTGCATTTTAATCTATTATGAAACTACTGTGATAAATCTCCCTCACAAAGTGACAGCACACTCCATGTCTGTAGTTCTACAGGAAGACATTCCCATCGCAGGAATCTGTGGGACAACAACTTGGTCTTGTGCTCATACCTTTGTCAAGCACTACACCAGCTTGCAGGGATCATGATACAATTGGCAATGCTATCCTCTGAACCATCTTGGCCTTGTCTCCTCAGCACCTACCGCAACCAGGGACACATATAAGACAAGGAGAAGTTCAGGTCGTCATGGTGTTTTGTCCCAATGAGTGCTCTACCTACCTGAAGACTCCGCTTTGCAGTTGAGAATGAGCTGAGGTCCATGCCTCCTTATATACCCTCACTGAGAGGCATGATCTGCTGCTCTGTGCTGGCATGAGGCTGTGGACACTGCTTTATACTCTCCAGTCAAGAGCATGTAAGCATGTCTATCCTATGGTGGCACACCCACAGGAATAAAACATCCCTAAGAATGCAAGTTATTGTAAGGTAAGTAACCTCTCCAAGACTTCTGTTGCCTCCTCTGATTTTCTTCATGCCAGTTAGATGACCAGGAGTGCTAAATGATTTCTGCTGCAGTTCAGGGCACTGGCCTGTTCTTATTGCCCCTCTGCATGTATGGAAAGAGGCCAACCCAAACCATTTAGGTCTTTTTGGGCAAAAGCAGTATCTTAAATATTATGTGGAAGCCATCCAGCAAGCAATGCGGATGACATATTACTTAACAAGCAACATACTGGCATCTGTACTAACTGAACTTCTCAAAGGGCTTTAATGTGGAACCTTATACCAGATTGCATTACTTGCAAGTGCTGTTCCCTCTAAGCTATGCACACGTGCGTGCATACACAAGTCATGAAACCTGCACACACAACAAAATAAAGTGCGCACAAATAAATTCAACAGTGCTACTATTAGTGCACAAAAAGAAATTTTTTGGCGTACACAGCCTACAAAAAATTAGAGGAAACACTGCTTACAAGCTAACATTCAGGTATCAAAGGCAGCGATGGGTATAGCAATGGTGCTGCTGTAATATTAGTTTCCTCTCCTTGCAAATTACCATCATTCACCACTGCACATGCCTTGAGTGGAGCACTAAAACCCTCCGTTCCGCGTTCCAAGTCCAGAAAGGAGAACTGAAAGTGGATCATTTGTCACAGAGCACCCCAAGCACAAAACTTCTGACTGCTCAGGATGATGACTATGAGGGGGGAAAGAAAGAGCAAAAGTTTTCAGACACCAAATTTTACTGTTTTGTTGCAAAACATAGGGGCCAAGTTTATATGGTAGGTCTTCCCTAATGGGCAGGGCAGAGCAAAGCACATACAACTGGAGCAGCAGCCACGTTCCACCAGTTGAGTTTGCCCAGACAGGTGGTGTGTGGGAGAGCTAAGTGCTTCCAGCATGCCCATTTACCACACTGTAAACTGAAATTAAAATGTTCTCCTATGTTTTTTATCGTCAGAATCATTAACTTTGTGTAGTTAAAGACTAGAGGGATGGAGAGAATGGTTGGGTTTTTTTTTTTGTTCATGGCCAGTGGCAAAATCTCCACCATTAACGTTCAGAAAACACATTGCATATATAGTGCCTTTTATCAAAGGAGCTCCTATATTATTTGCAGGGCCTTGGGCTGCTGCTCACAAAGCACTAGAGCTGCGGGGTGTGGGTCCTTTTCACATGTTGTATGCTTAAAAACTGGGGCAAGAGGAGCAGCAGAAACACTACACCCACTGCATCCTACCAAAAGCCAAATCACCAAAGCAAACAAATTAGCCAATGGTTTATGGCTGAACAGTGAGAATTGCAGCTGGAGCCAAGTTTAAGCTGAACTTTCACATTACCTGAGCAAAGGAGCATTTTCAGGTGGTCCAGGAAGCTGTTGTTTCTGGCACCTCTACTGCATCACCTGGTGCTAGTTAATGCAGGAACAGAAATACAGGATACTGGCAGGTAAGAAAACAGGTTAGAGGGCCAGGCTATAAGGAGCAGGGCATTCAACTCATGCCTTGCCCTGTAGGGGCAGGTTCCCGTCCTGTTTTGTGCTGCACCCAGCTACTAGTGTTGGAAGGAATAAAAGGGTTGATGGTGGGCTTGGAAGCAGAGAGCTCAAGTGGGGTGTGAGCCATCCCAAAGCACATCTATCTCCAGTTGCTGGAGGCAGTTGCTGTGTCCATGTTGGCATGGAAGGCAGAGCACACCCAAACCAGCTGTGGTGACTCTTCTGTGTGCCAAAGCCAAAAAAGCTGGGTGTGGGTACAGCTGCTGATGCAAACAATCCGGGAACAATGGCTTGTTGTAGCTGTTGGCAGTGACAGCCAGATTCACAGTCACAAACTGTGTGGGCACCTATGCTGCAGCTGAGCAGACATGCTGCTGTGTGCAGGACCTTGCTGCAAGGAAAGTGGGGCATTGGGGAGCAGAAGATTGATAGGGCTGCTCCATGGCCCCCATATGCACACATGATAGTTGGAAGGAAGCCATTTTGCCCCTGGTGAAAGCTAAGCGCTGCTGGTAAGAAAGGCTGCAAATGAGAAACAAATGCAGCTCAGTGAAGGGCCAGGCTGAATTAGGTTCAAGTACAGAAAGATGGTTGCTTACCTGTAACTGTCGTTCTCCAAGAGGTGTTGCTTGTGTCCATTCTCAATTTTGGTATGCGCACGCCTGCAAGCACGGTCACTGGAACTTTTTTCCCTCAGCAGTATCCGTAGGCCCAGGCATGAGTGCCCCCTGGTGTCCCACGTGGATGCTGCAGTATATTAGGATGTCCCGGGTCTGCTGCCGCTCAGTCCCTTCTTTCTGGAAACTCCGAAGTGGGAACGGTGGGCGGGAGTATAATGGACACAAGCAACACCTCTTGGAGAACGACAGTTACAGGTAAGCAACTGTCTTTCTCCTTCGAGTGCTTGCTCGTGTCCATTCTCAATTTTGGTGATTCCCAAGCTGTATCGAAGAAGGTGGGCGGAGTTGCTGCTGAGTGGATTGTAAAACTGCTCTTCCAACCTTCGCATCGTCCCATGCCTGTTGAACCAGGGCATAGTGGTTTGTGAAAGTGTGGACTGAAGACCATGTTGCCGCCCAGCAGATATCCGGGAGCAGGACATTAGCCAAGAAAGCGGTGGAGGATGGCCTGAGCCCTAGTAGGGTGTGCTAAAATCCAGCCCAGTAAGGGTGTATTTGCTTGCTTGTAACAGAATTTGATACACTCCACGATCCAGGAGGAAATATGCTAGGAGGACACTGGTTGCCCTTTTACTCTGTCTGCCACTGCCACAAACAGCTGTGTGGATTTTCTAAATGAACTCGTACGTTCTAGATAAAAGGCTAGGGCTCTACGCACGTCCAACGTGTGCCATTTCCTCTCCTCCCTGGACCTATGGGGTTTAGGGAAGAAAGTTGGGAGAAAAACGTCTTGGCTGCAGTAGAATGATGATACCACCTTCGGGATGATGGCCGAGTGAGGCCTGAGCTGTACTTTGTCCTTAAAGAACATAGCGTATGCGGGGTCTGAGGACAGAGCCCTTAGCTTGGACACTCTCCTAGCCAAGGTCACTGCCACTAGTAGTGCAACCTTCCATGAAAGTATAAGGAGAGGACAAGAGGCCATCAGCTCAAAAAGAGCCCTTGTCAGGCCTTCAAGAACCAGATTTAAATCCCAGGGTGGTGGCGGGGGCCTGGACTGTGGGAATAGGCGCTCGATCCCCTTGAGGAAGCGCGATGCCAACGGGTGAGAGAAAATCGGCGTTCCCTGAACGGGCTGTCTAAAGGCCGAAATGGCAGCCAGGTGCACTCTAAGAGATGAGAGGGAGAGGCCTTAGGTGTTGAGATGGCAAAGATAGTCCAAAACCACCTGGACCGCGGCCACGGTGGGTGATATGCCCTGAGCCTGAGCCCATGTCGCAAAGTGTTTCCATTTAGCGGTGTAAGAGTGCCGTGTGGAAGGCTTCCTGCTGCCTAGAAGGATTGTCTGGACCTGAAGTGAGCAGGCTCTCTCTTCTTCGTTCAGCCATGGTGCCTCCACGCTGTTAGATGAAGTGAGCTGAGGTCAGGGTGAAGCAACCTGCCGTGATCCTGTGAGAGCAGATCCGGTCGTCTGGGGAGCTCCCATGGGGGTACTATGAGCATCTCCAGCAGCATGGAGAACCACAGTTGGTGGGGCCATGCTGGTGCCACTAAGATCAAGTCTGCTTTGTCTCTTTGTACCTTCAGTACAACCCTCAGCAGGAATGCTGTTGGGGGAAACGCATACAGTAGAACCCCTGACCAGGACCAGAGGAATGCATCTGACAATGACCCTGGCTCCCTGCCCCATAGAGCGCAAAACTGGGGGCACTTTTTGTTCCAGCTCCTGGAAAAGAGGTCCACTTGGGGATACTCCCACTTCCGGGAAAGCGTGTCCGCTACCTCGGGATGGAGCGACCAGTTGTGGAGGGGTAGGAACCTCCAACTGAGTTTGTCTGCCTGGGAGTTCCTGACCCCAGGAAGGTGGTGAGCCATCAGCTGGAAATTGTTCTCTATTGCCAGGTTCCATAGGCTTACTGCCTCCCTGCAGAGTGCCCGGGATCTGGTCCCTCCCTGCTTGTTCACGTAATACATTGCCACTACCTTGTCTGTTAGAACTCTGACGACCTTCCGCTTGATGTGGTGTAGGAAGGCTTTGCAAACCAGCCGGATTGCCGTCAATTTCTGTACATTGATATGGAGCGACCTGTCTTCGGGAGACCAAAGACCTTGTGTCTGGTCTCCTGTGCTTAGGTGAGCCCCCCACCTTAGGTCCGAGGCATCCGACACTAGAGTCATTACCGGCTCTTCCGGTGCAAATGGAACCCCCTTCAACATTGTACGTGGACTCTGCCACCAAAGGAGGCTCTGCAAGGCCCGGAGGTGAATGGTTACTACCTCGTCCAAGGGGTGTATAGCTGGTGTGTAAGCGCTTGTCAACCATAGCTGGAAGGCCCGCATCTTTAGGCGGGCTAGGGGAACCACCTGCATACATGCCGCCATATGGCCTAACAATTGAAGGCAGCACCAGACCGTAGTAGTGGGGTACTTTCGCAACACTGACACTAGCTTGATCATGGTCTCGAACCTGTCCTGTGGGAGAGAAGCCCTGGCCACCCACGAGTCTAGTGTAGCACCTATGAAGTCTATTCTTTGAACTGGCACTAGCGTGGACTTTTTCTCGTTTATCCGCAGCCCCAAACTGGAGCACATTTGCAGGGTTATTGTGATGCTTTGTCGTACCCAGCTCCAGAACTGCTCTTCAGGAGCCAGTCGTCCAAGTAAGGGAATATATGCACCCCCTTTCATCGTAGAGAGGTGGCCACCACTGCCATACATTTGGTGAAAACCCTGGGCACCGCGGAAAGGCCAAACGGGAGGGCCATAAACTGGCAGTGTTGGTTCCCTACCATGAAGTGCAGGTATTTCCTGTGGGCGGGGTGGATCGACATATGGAAATACACATCTTTCAGGTCAAGAGCGGTGAACCAGTCTCCCGGGTTCAAGGAGGGAATGATGTAAGAGAGGGACACCATACGAAACTTCCTCTTGGGAATAAACTTGTTGAGGGCCCTCAAGTTGAGTATGGGCCTCAGGTCTCCGTTGGCTTTTGGTACCAAAAAATAATGGGAGTAGAAGCCCTTTCCCTTCTCCTCTCGTGGGACTCGCGCCACTGCCCTGAGGGCAAGGAGTGCGTCCACTTCCCTGCCGAGGAATTGTTCCTGGTCCAGGTCCCTTGTTCAGGAGGCAGGCGGGCGGGGAGAGGGGATCGAGGAAAACTGGATAGAGTACCCTTTGGCGATGGTGTCCAACAATCTGAGGTAATCCGTGCCCATTGAGGAAAGAAACAGGCAAGACGGTCCAAAAACAGGAGGGATGAACCCGAGGGAGAAACTGGTTCTGCGCTCTCAAGTGAATCCTCAAAAGGAGCATTTGTTGGCTTCTGAGCCCAGGCGCCTCCCGCGGCTCTGGCGGGCGGAGCTCACTCCTGTTCCTGAAAAGCTGCACCTCCCAGCTTGCTGGCGATACCTGTCCCTCTGTCTATGGCTGGAGAACCTCTGTGATTGAGGTCTGTAGTGGTGTGATGACTGGGCTCTGAACTAGCGTCTAGGCATCTGAGGAGCGTGGATGCCCAGCGACCTTAGCGTTGCTTTTGAGTCCTTATGGCCGTGCAGCTTGTCATCCGTTTTGGACGAGAAAAGGCCTGGCCCTTCAAATGGCAGGTCTTGAATTACATTCTGAACCTCTTGTGAAAGGCCCGAAGCCTGGAGCCAGGAGGAGCGGCAGATGCAGACAGCTGACACCATTGTTTGCCCCGCGAGGTCTGCTGAATCATATGCTGTCTGGAGCTCAGCATTAGCCACTGCAATACCTTCCTCCAACAGGGTCTCCAGGTCCAGCCTGTGGTCACGCTGGAGAAGATTCCCGAAGCGCTTAAGAGAACACCATAGATTGTAATTATATCTACTGAGGATGGCCTGGTGGTTCACCACCCTGAAATGCATGCTCGCTGAAGAATAGACCTTCTTCCTAAAACTGTCTAATCTTTTGAGTTCTCTGTTTTTTGGCGTTGACGCCAGCTGGCCTTGCCCATCCTTCTGGTTCGCAGCTACGACCACCAGGGAATCAGGGATTGGGTGTGAGAACAGACACTCAAAATCCCTAGCTGGGACAAAATATCTTTTTTCCACTGATTTCGAGGTGGGGGCAATAGAGAAGGGAGTCTGCCAGAGGGCCCTGGCAATCTTCATTACCCCCTCATGTACCTGGAGGGTGACCTTAGCTGGGGAACATTGGGCTAAGACGTTAAAGAGCGCATCAGAGGATTCCTCTAACTCCTCAGCTTTAAGATCCAAGTTTGCAGCTACCCTCCTAAGCAAGTCCTGGTATGACAAAATCATACGGTGCCACTGGAGCGGAACAGGCTACTGATGCTCTAGATGAAGGAGCCAAGGACTGTGATCGGTCCACAGAATCCGTGTACCATGACTCCGAACTGCTCCTGTGTCGGTGCCCCTTTTCCACCAGAAGTCTCTGTTGATGCCCCTCCTCGCCTTGGGAGAGTGACTGGTCCCAATGTGGCGACTGACCCATCCACTGGTCCTGCTGCCACTGAGTGTCAAACGGGATGGCTGTGATATACGCCCCATATGGGCTTTCCTTGCTATGCTGGTGGGCGGGGGAGGGGGCCCTGTCGGTAGTATGGCGATGGGCATGGGCGGAGCACCATCTACGGCGGCGTTTATGCCTACCCCTGGCCCCACCATGGGGGTCCGTACGCTGAGAGGGGAAGGTGCCCGATCTGCTCCGCTGTTCTCCGCTATCACCACTAGGTGTCACACTGTCTATACTGCTGGAGGCTGCTGCATAATGGGATGGTGGGGGTCCCTTAGTACTCTCTTGCTTCCCCCCATGCTGTTGATCCCATGGCGACTGGGTTCTGCAGCTCTGAATTGGAGGCGAACTCTGCGGTGCCGAGGCGGAGGAGGGGGGAGGGGGGCGGAGATGCCCACCTCCTGTTTTTCGTTCTCATGGCTGCCAACTCAGGCGACTGGGTTCTGCGGCCCCAAGGCGGGGGCGAACTCAGCGGTGCCAAGGGCTGTGTGAGAGCAGGGGAGGGAGACCTGGCCCTCTTTCTTCTTCTTTTTGTGCTGTGTCTCCGGGGCAAGCAGGTTCTGTGACCCAGCACCGGGGGTGAACTCCGCAGCATGTGGGCAGGGGAAAGCTCCGGGGGCCCCGCTGGCCAGTCTGAATGGGGTTGGCTGCCTGGGTCTCTGCGGGTCGGCTAGGATGACCTTAATAATTCTCCTTCTGAGCCGGAAGGGGCCGCTCATGGTCGAGAGTTCTCCGGCTCGCCTCCCATTGCTCACTGTGACACAGAGCTAGGGAGAGCCATTAACTCCTCCACTGCCTGCTGGGCCTCGGGAGTAGATGGGCCTGGGCAGGGCAAGGGCAGCTTAGTGATTCCCTGCAGCGGGGGCTGCTTGTTCTCCTGGCAGACCAACTCCGCTTCCAAATTCTGATCCCCAGCCGGTATGGCCACTCTCGGGCACGTTTCCTCACGCGGCCCCATAGGGGAACCAAGCCTCTTGCACCGCTTCCCCGTGTGAGGGGGAGGTGACAGGCTGACTTGGCGCTGCAGGCTGTCTCTGGCACTACAGATGTCCTTAAATGAGGGGCCCAGGACCGGGGCTGACTGTGCGCTGTGAGCTGATGCCATGTTTGGCGCCGAAGGTGTCGCCATCCCACCTGCCACCAGGTTCAGGGCTGCCTCCATCAGGAGAACTTTCAGGCAGTTCTCTCTATCTTTCTGCGTCCGGGGCTTAAATGCTTTGCAAATTTTGCATTTCTCCTTTCTATGCGTCTCTCCCAGGCATTTCGAGCACCTGTCGTGCGGATCGCTGAGAGGGAATGCTTTTGAGCATATCTTGCAGGTCTTGAAGCCCGGTGCTTTAGGCATTGCCCAGGAGGGGAGCTTCCCCTATTTAGGGGGTGAATTCCTGCAATAAGCCGGGTTTGCAGTTGCTGGCAACAGTTAAGTTGGTGCACAACGTTCCAGTGATCCAATGAAGGCGGAAAGAAGGAACTGAGCGGCAGCAGACGTGGGACGTCCTAATATACTGTGGCATCCACGTGGGACACCAGGGGGCGCTCACGCCAGGGTCTACTGATACTGATGAGGAAAAAAGTTCCGGTGACCGTGCTTGCAGGCGTGCACACACCAAAATTGAGAATGGACATGAGCAAGCACTCGAAGGAGAACTGACCACATCTGACTGCCACTGTAAGCAAGGGCATTTGATTTGCTGTCCTTTTCTTGAGGCAAGGAGCACGTATCAATAAATTAATGGTGCTTTCACCTTTCCTGATCACCCACTGCCCGCTAAAAGCAGAATGGGTGCTCTTCCAACCCCAGCACAGCCCACCAATCTTGCTGGCATATGCAGCAGGGAAGCCCATTCACTTCTCACTGATAGCCCAAGTCTGCAACTTTCAGTAGCTCAGCTATGCTTTTCAAAGGTACAAAGCAGTTGGTTTAGGGAAACATGGCAGTTGGCAAGGAATTTGGGGAGGGCTTGCCGCACCATGCATGTATAACTGCAGGAAAGCTCACTTAGTGCCAAACCTGTTGCAGAAACAGCCAGTTGTGAGTCAGGTGCTGCAACCCTGGCTACAGGCTGGGTCTTGTACAATGCCGGAGTATGCTTGGTTCCTTGCTTCACATGCATTGACCACCTGAGAGAAGCCTGCTGGCAGTCTGTTGCTAATGCCCAAAGCTGTGACCACATCAGCATGTTGTGTCAGCATTTTCCTTGTGACAGCAGGGCACGCACCCCTATGGTGCTTCCTGGCAACGGGTGATACAGGCCATGGCTGGGCTGTGGCAATGCTCCATTAGTTATTGCCCCCATCAGAATGTTGCACCCATGTGTCTCTTTAAGCCACCATCTAGCACACTGGCTAGTTATTGGGCAATGGCAGAGAGCCTTGTACTGGGCGGGTACAGAGCTGGTTTTAATCCCTGATAGTGACACAGCCACTCTATGTGACTTTGGGTGAGAGATTTAATCTCACTGTGAACCTTGAGGATGAGTAATGTGCTTCTCATCCCCCACCAGTTGGTATGGGTGTGAGAAAAAGGATGAAGAACAGGCCCCAAAGGGTTCACCTGGGCTGGGGATGTGGCTATACCTGCCACCACCACCACCCAGGGAGTTGCTACTAGTTGTATTACTTATTGGCCTTTATAGGCAATGAAGGAGCCCACCCTGTTCCTTTGGCTACTGGATGTTCAGCGAGCGATGCTAACAAGTTCCGTGTGTACGTGTTTGCTGGTGAGCCAGACTACCCCTGCAAGCCCCCAAGAGACAGAAGCAGGCATGTTTATGAGCTGCTGTTGGCTGAGGGCGTATGTAATTACAGAGCTGCCCTCTTTGATGTAACCTATTTACAGGCAGGTCAGCCTGCCATTGGGGTTAATGTGTGCTTGCTGAGGTCAGGAGCTTCCCACACCCCTTTGTTATACTGAAGGAGGTGCTGTTTACAGCCCAGTGCAGCCCAGCATTAGCCACTGGCGTGAGCCGAGAGGCAGGGGTGACAGTGGCCTACAACACAAGTGTCTAGTGGTAATTATTTGTGTGTTCATAGAGCCAAGGCAACCTGTACATGTACCAACATCTCCCTTCCGCCCCCATAGGGAGGTGCTATACAAATGAACTAAAATGCCAGTCGCTGCCCCTGCGGGCCTTCTAATCTAAATAGACAGCAGCCACTGGTTCCAGGCAGAGGGGGAGTACAAGCAACTGCAGCCTTTCTGCCTTCACAGCACCTAGGGCGGCTGCAAACTAGCAGCTGCCAACTGCCCCAGGTAATCTTGAGGTGGGTGTATTGTGTTATGTCTGCATTGCACTAAAGAACCCAAAGCAGTGAGTCTAGGCCTGGGGGCAACTGGCAGCTTTGTGAGGCTCAAGAGGCAGGAATTTGCCCCCCCTCCCCATCCCCTCACAGAAATGTGTAAATGAATAGGTCCAGGAACAGCTGCTGGTGTTTTATCTTCCTTTTGCCCTAACCCAGGTCAATCAGTGAGGTTTATCCAAGCCCATTCCTGCCCTTGCCTCAGGGGCAAAGGGGGAGAACAGCTGGCACTATTCAACCCCCTCCTCCATGCCCAAATCACCATATTAAACACTGGAGCCCCCAAGGCAGAGTGATGGGAGCAGCAGCTCCTTGACTTCCTCATTTAGGTGAAATGGATGAATCAAGAGAGCTATCAAACCAGCTGCTATGTTCACATATCTTGCCACCTGTGCCCCCCCCCCCCCCCCGATGGGAAAGTGAGGGATGTGTGATCTGGGGCATGTCACTTGCCTATAAACATGCTGTAGTAATCCTTGGGGAGGAAGGGGTTAACACTCTGGTCAGCGAGTCCCAGGGCAGCCAATAGGAACAAAGCACAGGTTTTTGAATTGGAACAGCAGCCTGGCCTGTTCCTTTTTGGATGCAGAAGGGCTCCTGAGACAAGCCAGAGGAGGCCAGAGGGGCCTGAGGAAGGCTCCAGTGCCATCCTTACCCGAGATAAGCTAAGTTTATTAATGACCAGGCATGAGGAGAACAGGGAATATTTACTTAAGAGCAGTCAGGATATTTTCTTTGTTTTTGGATTTCTGTGTTGAGTGCATGTACCCCCTCCCCTGTAACTATCTAAGTTAAATCCCAGAGAAGCAACTCTGTGTTTTTATCTTTTCTTTTTAATTAAAGATTTTACCTTTTAAGTAAGCTCTGGTTCTGTGTCCTGAAAAGCAAGAGGTTTGTGTGCATGTGCCTCAGACTACACAGCTAGCTGCTAAAGGGGATTCTGTTCCACTTCCAGCTGATATTCCAGCTGGGGTTAGGTGCTCTCCTGTGACAGGAAAAAAAGGATTGCAGTAACCTCACAGGAAGGAATTCCCCAGTGCACCTTCCTGGGTTTTGAGAGGTTTTTGCATTTGGGTGGTGGCAGCCATACCGTTCCAAGGCCAGGAATTGGAAGCCTTGAAGAGTTTTAAGAGCAGACTTTAAGGTCAGTGGCTTTTAACAGCTGTTGCAGGCCCCCACCTTCTGCACTCAGTGCGCCAGAATGGGGAAACAGCCTTGACCCAGGCTATAAAGTGCCCACCACTGTACTATTTGGTGTTACCCTCTATTTCACATGCAGTGATGATATTGTAACTATAACAGTATCCCTCTGAAATAATGTGTGAATAGTTGGGGGAGCACCACAGGGCCAGTTTAGCTTCAAGACAGGGGGGGAGTATTGGATCACCCACATGTAATGGCAGGGACTTGAGAATTTGTTAGGGAGTTGCTGAGTAGCTTAAACAGCTACCAGGTGGAGTCCACACAGTTGCAGAACAGTCATTTTTTAGAGCTCTCTTCTACAAACCAGGGCCTAGATAGTGACATGCTTGCTTGCTGCTGCCCCCCCACCCCACCCCCTAGTCATAGCCAAGGGCAGGCACCAGCAGCTAGAGCCAAGGAGCAGTCCCTCTGCTCCAGCACCATGCCAGGAACAAGCAGCTCCTCCTTTCCAGCCTCATACTCTCCACTCCAGCCAGGTGCAGGGCTTTGAACTGCATGAGCCAGCACTCAGGAGCAGAGGTGAGTTGCAAGGGGAGCTGGCTGCAGCTGCACATGGTGCAATTCCTTGCCCTCCCCCTTTTGCCTGTAACCTCTGCCCCCTCAATTGTCAGCCAAGCCTCACAGAAGTACAGACCAGAGTCCAAGAACCAGAGCCCCCAGTTCCCTTCTTCTGCCTCTGATGCCAGAGGGCTTCCAGACCATTTCATATGGGTATTAGTTCAGTAGCCAGCCCATAGCAGGGAAAGGAAGCCAAAAAGCCCAGCCCCATATCCACAGGCAGGTGGAAGTAGATACCCCTCCACTCACTGAGCTGCCAAGCTGAGTAGCCAAATATGCAGTGGGGCACAGCAAGAGGAGAGAGCCACAGCCCTGTAAGTTAGGGAAAGCACAACAGCAAAGGGGAAGGGGGAGACGTAGGTTATATTTCCAGGTAAGGGTCCTACACCTCCAGATCCTCACTGAACCTGCACCCACCAACAAAAATAAAAGCTGGCACCCATACTCCCCCCCCTTCTGTCCTGAACCAGCCAGCCAGGTGCAGCTTGCAGCCCTTCCTGCCCTCTGAAACTGGATCATGAACCCTCCAAGTAAGAAATTTTAACATAGGCCTTCCTGTTAAAAGATTGGACACCCCTTTTACACATAGCTGAGAACTCTAACCCCTCACTTTTTGAAGTGTCTGATGTAGGCTCCCTCACTCTCTCGTTTTTAAGTCGTTCCATGTTGCAGGAGCAATCGGAGCAGGTCACTCACAGGACCATTCTCAGAGTGCAAAAGAAGGGGCCCCTCCCTCTTCTCATCTTTAGCCCCATGGTTAGCGTATGAACATGGGAGATCTGGGTCCTTGCCTCTGTGTTACAGAGGAGCCTGGGGCAGAGGTGTCTGTTCTGGAGCAGATGTTCCATTATACATAAATGGAGGGCTGTAACCACTAGCCTACAGCTCTCATCTCAGCCCTCTTCCTATTTATTATACACAGCAGAATAATGCAAGGAGGATAACATTCAAGTCCCTGCTCTTTAATTAGGCAAAGAGGGGATATGAACTGCCTAAATCACTTCCCCCACCTTAAGTTCAAAGAGGTTGGAGTTACTTGTAGCTGGGCTAAATGGTTTTAAAAAATCATCTGCATACAGGGCTGGATTAGTATTGTCAAACCCACTGCTGGAGTGAGAGTAGCTGAGTTTTAACTACAGTTGCAGGCAGGCTCCTGCTGGAGAAGCTTCAACTTTCACCTGCATTTCAGTCCTGACTGGTGGAAACCCCAGCTGTCTGTTCTCCTCCATGAAGTGGGGAAGGTTGCTCATCAGGCAGGACTGTTGCAGGTAACAGCCGCTGTTCCTCACTGGAACAGAAGGGAAGGAGGAAAGAGAATCAACCCCTGCTGCACTGGCTGCCACCCCACCCAGGAAACAGGTGTGGTGGGTGGGGAAAGAGCAGGCAGTATTTTATACAATTAGATTTCATCAAGAACATGTAGTGCAAGGGCTAAAATAATTTTAGGAGAGCTGGAAACACTGCCAGACAAGGAAGCCAAAAGGAGAGTTAACAAAAAAATCAGGAGACTGACTCCACACTGGAGTCTTTTTAAAAAAAAAACCAAAAAAAAAAAAACAAAAAACACAAAAAAAACAAACACAACCTCACGAATACTAGGACAGATTGTCTGGGGGGCCAGAAGCAGTTAGGGTCTGTCATTCCACATTCTCCCTATATACACATTTCCTCTCAGAAACCAGCATCTTGTCCTACCCTTCTGCACCTGATAGACAACAGGCCCCTCCTTTCAAACCAAAAGCAAGATGCAGTTCACACTTCTGCTCTATGCCTGTCACCCAGCCTCTGGAATGCAGCCATCAACTGGGAGTTCTAATAACTGAAGGATCTCAAAGCTATAGGTTATAAACCTGTGAACAATATAAGCAGGTGTAGCTAGGCATTCTCCAATTCAGTGCAAACCAAAAAGTGTCATCAGGTCAGGCACCATCAGTTTTTTGATGCAGTATTCAGACTGATTCAGCCACTGTCCCTCCACAGTAGACCTTGGTGCCTCTCTCTCTCCTCCCTTCTCTTATCTAATACAAGGGAAGTAGTCATGTTCCACCTTTTCAGATGAAAGACCCAGTATCTGTATTTGTAGACAAGATGGGTTACATGCTATGGTTGGGGTAGAGGCTGTGCCCTGTTTACCCAGTTGCACCACTCAGATGACAAAAAGGAAGGGGAAACTTGCTGCAAGTTCCATGTGAGCATGCACTTGTCTATGCCCAGAACATTTTCTCTGCCTTGGAAAGAGTCGCAGAACTCAGACCTGGCGCACAGCTGCTCTAGGCTAATTACATTCCACTCTTACTGTGTATCCTGGTTTTATGAGCCCCTGGTCCTGTTAACCATCTCACCTCAGCAGGGGTTAAAATAATGGGGAACGCACTGGAATGCAGTTCGAGCCCCATATTTGTATGCTGGCAGCATTCTGGGGCCCCCTAAAAATAGCCACAGCAGCCAGAACGCAGCGCTCGGGCAGTTCCACCTTAAAACCAGCCAGCAGAGAGCTGCTGCAGGCTGGGAGTTTGTGAATCTCCCTGCTACAGGGCAGAGCAGCTTGTGGCTGGAAGCAGCTCTCAGCCAGTCAGGCAGCCTGCAAACAGCCCAGGTAAGGGCTTGGGGTGGGGGTGGGGGGCGGCAGCTGTGTGTGTGTGTGTGTGTGTGTCTGTCTGTCTGGGGGGTGGCTGTATGTCCACATCCAGGGGGCAGCAATGGCAGTGTGCGCGCATCTGGGAGTAGCTGGTGGTGGCTGTGCTGGGGTGGCTGAATGTGTGTCTGGGGATGGGTATTGGTGGGGTCCACTCGTGCCACAGGGTTCCAGGGGCCACCAAATTATACTTTAACCCCTGCACCTCACAGCCTTCCAGTAGATCCCACCCATCCCATGGAGAAAGATTAGGAATTTTCATGCAAACTTCAGCAGCTGCAAGAGTCTCTGCTGTGGACTGGTGAAACACTGACTAGAGATTTCTTTCAGAACTATCCTCCAGCCCTGATCATCACAATGATACTAGTCTCTGGGGTTCAGGGGTCTACAACGCTTACACATTAGTATATATCTAAGGTTTAAAGGAAGGGAAACACTGAGTGCTATAGATCTTTATCATACACTTCTTCCTCTGTATTAGAGAGCCATAGCCACAAAGGGCAGGTCTTCAGTGACAGGGGCAAATTTACTGCTGAAAATCCATCTTCTCTATTGACTGAGTGGATCTCTGAAAACCCCTGTCAAACAGGATGTTGATCCCTGAAGACCCCCCTCTCAAACAGTGTAACAGTCACCAGGAGGCCATCATTTCCTGTCAACTCAGTGCACTGGAGACACCATACAGTGAGCAGATGTTAAAAAAAACAACAAGGAGTTGTGTGGCACTTTAAGACTAACAGATTTATTTTTTGCATGAGCTTTCGTGGGAGAAGATCCCACTTCCTCAGATGCTTTGAAGATGGGTGAACTTACAGAAAGTTCACCCATCTTCAAAGCA
>ML682005.1:13253139-13408788 GCA_007922195.1 Podocnemis expansa
TGCTTTGAAGATGGGTGAACTTTCTGTAAGTTCACCCATCTTCAAAGCATCTGAGGAAGTGGGATCTTCTCCCACGAAAGCTCATGCAAAAAATAAATGTTAGTCTTAAAGTGCCACACACCTCCTTGTTTTGTTTTGTTTTTTACTGGACTAGACTAACACGGCTATCCCTTCTGAAACTGATCAGATGTTAAGTCAGTCAAAGCGAGATACATGGGTTATTTTAAGTAACTTGTGTATCCCCCTTTGACAGCTGCAGAAAAGCACCAGCAGTATAGACCAGGACTCCAAAAATCACTGATTCAGACTGGCTCAGACAACACTGAGCTATGGAAAAGAAAGATGGAGGGAAATTAAGAACCAGTTCTTGGAAAAGGGAATAAGATCAATTCACCTGACCCTGAAGACACTTCAATGATGTCAAGTGATCCCATGCAGCATGGAGAAGTGTGCATCACTGAGATCACCAAGATGTTTTGTTGCTTCTCCAGTCCTAGTTTAAAGGTAGGAAAAGGGAGAACAGATTTTTTTTGAACCATTAAAGAATCCTGCCAATCAGAGCTAGACTAGATAGACTCTGGACTGAACAAGTGTAGTTTCCATGCCTTTCTTACTCTGACAGAGAATACCAACAATTCTGATCAATATCTGACTTGCAAGTTAGTCTGAAAGAATCCAAATAAAGACACAGTGGTGCCAGAATGCAAGAGAACCTATCAAAAAAAAAAAAAAATCAAAGTGACTTGAAACACAGGAAGCTCCAGCTAACTATTCTCTTTCCACAGAATTATGCCCTTGCCTATCCTTTTCTTGATAATTCAAAAACAATCAAATTGTTCTTCAGAGGAATCTCTCCTCACTGCACAATTCAGCACCATGTAGAAGTACAATTTAGCTGAACAACTTTGCAGGTTACCCCCTTCCCAACCAGCCAATCACTAGCCACAAGGCGTCAAAGAATTTAATGTATTAAAACAATTTCTCATGGAGAGAAGAAAGGAATTCCTATAGAGCCATCTTCTGCCTATTCTCATTGGCATGATTATTAGTTTCCACACTTGGGAAAAAACTAGAATTCACTAACTGCACTGGGGAGGATATTTCTTTGAGAAAAGTACTCACTATTCTACACATTATTAGGTTCTAAATTCATCTCTTACTGATACACAAACATTTATTTATAACACACACTACCCTCTCCAACATGTGGGAATACCCATGTGGAATCCATACAAACAACTTTAATTACTAAGACTGTCACACCAAATGACTCAAAAGATAACTGACTGATTTTGGAAGTAAACCAATATGAATTGGCTTTTAGTTACTGAAAAACAGATGACGTATCAGATTCACTCCAAAAAGATTCTAAAACAATTGTATGACTCTGTGTAGGAACTGTTTAGAGAAGTATTGGAAGTGTTTGCAATGCAAATCAGTGGAGGAAGAATCCAAGTACTGGAGAGGTATGCACTATATTCTACATATGTAAGCAATTGTACCATAACCTGGACAATGTTTAAGCAGTTTAATTCTATGGACATGTAGTTCACTTAAAGATATTGTAACCTGTGCATGTTATAGACAGGTCACTGCAAATACAGGGCTAGTCTTCACTGACTGGCAAAATTGCTCCTGTCAGATGAACTGATCAGGTCTGTGGAGACCTGCTTAGTTGATCAGAAAGTTGATTCCTGAAGACCAGCCTGGTAAATAGCACAGCACTGAGTTGAAGGGAGGGCTCACCTTTGATTCACCATGGTATGTGCTAGGCATAGGGAAGATAGAAGGAGAAATGAAAGTTACTGTAGGTAACTTGCCTATCTCCCTTCAACTGCTGCCGAAAACAGTGGGCAATGCAGACCTGCCCATAGTCTTGTTGCACATTCCCAGTTTATGACAGTAAATTGGTCATCCACAATAATTTTCAACATCCTTCCTTAAAAACAAAGAGCCAGAGATTAGAGAAAATCTCTGAGTTAAAATTCCAAGAAAAGGATGAGAAACTTTTTACCTGGTCCTATCTCTCTGCCCCAAAAGGCGTGTATTTGAGTCATTTAAGACATGATCCAAGACCTACAGAACACAATGGAAAGATGCCTATTTGCTCCAATGGGCTTTGTACTAGGGTCTTCAACTCCCATGCACATCTATTTTATGAAGGACATACCATGAAGACATCATTAATGTCCATTCAGATTAAAAACACCTTTTGCTCTTGTTTAGATAATATATTAATCTAGCATAGTTATGCTGGAGGTCCACAAATATTTTAAATTTCATCTATAAGTTTGGGAGGATATTTCTGTTAGAGTTCTTTGCTGATTTTGTTCCTAATTTGTTTAAATACAAACTTTAATGGGCAGGTGTAAATTAATCAAAATAAAGCAACCTACAGCTTCCTGTACCTCTAGTGATGGTGCTGATTCCTGCAACTAACAGATATAACTGCATCTCTTCTTACTAATTACTGAATCAATTTTGAAGAACACCAAGGATTGCATAATACCTACCATAAGATACAGTAAAGTAACCCACTATTTTAATAAAATAATTACTTTAATGCAGTATTTAAAATAATTTTAAACATCTGATCAATAAGATACAGTACACATATGAAAAAATGCTGTACTTTACATAGAAAGTAAAGCTAAGCATTTAATTATACAAAACAATTTTGTCTGATGCCATCAATATCTTGTAAACTACAGCTTCATAGTCAAAGTACTTTTTATTTTTACACACACACACACACACACACACACACACACCCCTACCTCTCCCCACCCCCCTTCATTTGCTGGCATTATTCACTATTGTCCCAACACAAAAACAGGACTCATTTGAAACAGACTGTATTTAGTAAGGGTCTGCAGTGGTCCTCATGATGGAGAATGTTAAGTGTATTTTTTTTTCCACTTTAGCATGCCAAATAAACATAGGAAGTTTTCCTTAAAATAATTTCAGCAGAAGGCATTAAATGCACAGTTCCTGTTTCCTGACTAATTGCATCAGACTGCCATGCTATCCCATGCTGCACTATGGGGCATGCGATGCAGTGGGAGGAAAGGGTTTTTCCTGCTCCAACAAGACAGCTTTGACCAGAAGACCCAAATCTTCAAATACAGAAAAGAAGCTCTATTCCAACAGTATTGAGAGACTTGAGTCATTTTCACAGAGTAGAAATTATGCAAGCAGCTAAACTATTGAGGTTACATTTTTGAGACGATCCCCAATCATGAAGTAAGGTTCTCTGCATATCTATGCTGTAGCACCAGCATCAGCGTGATTAAATATATGTTCTCAATAAAGTAGTAAATGCTGTGCAACACCTTGAGCATAGTCTCCCCTCTCTGAAAAAAAGGGGACAGAGGTTTGGAAAGTTTAACTTTTTAAATAGCTTTTTTGCAGAAAGCCAATACAGGCTGTTTTTCATTCGATTCAATTCTTTATTCAAGGTTTAGTTGAATTTACTGATAGTTTAGATGATTAGCAAAGGAAAAGATACAAAAATCTATCATCATTTCTTTTTAGGCTCCTTTTCTCAGTCTCATATTTTAGCAGCTTCAGGTTTCCTCAACCCTGAAACTCATCCTATCCAAACCATATAATGTGAAGCTTACCACAGGAGCCTTTGTATTTATACTCACCTTCCCCTTGAAGAAGTCTTCCTTTGGAAGCAGTAAGGAAAAGTGATCTTACTCCACATCCCTTTGCTTACTACCTTGCTTCTGGCAAACTAGCTTTTAAAAATAGTTACAGCAGTTAATTCCAAAATCAGGAAATGTAAAGAGATACTGAGCCAGGCAAGCAATACACTATGTCGATTGGTTGCTGGCTCATGATTAAATACATTCAATCAGGCTATGTAGTGCCTTGAAATTTGTTTTCCTAAATAAGGTTGGATTAGAGCAAGGCACTACACATAGAACAGATCTTGTAGACTTTGGAGAACTGAAGGAAGTGACAGATTTGGTACACATCTTACATCCTCAGTCTGCAAGAGTTAAATGCATGCAGGTGGACTGAGTACTTGTGTCTTCACTGTTTTACAGACTGGTTTAACCTGAATGTGATTTATTTTTAAAAACCCTCCAGGTGCCAAGTTTGGTATTTAAGAAAAATTTGTATCTGTAAACAAAAATTATCCTTGTAATGGATTATCTTCCAGAAACTGGAATTTCAGGACAGTGCAACAATGCTTCAGTGTTTTCTTTGGCAGTAGACAGCACAAAATGAAATGCAAGATTTGTCTCATCACTTCAGAAGAGCCCGGTACAAGGCTACAGAATGCTTCATCTCCCTTTCCTGTTCCATGCAGAATATCAAGTCCCTGAGACAGACACGTGTTATTCTTGGACGAAACAACTGTTTTGTAAGATAAAAACCAGGTGATCCAGAAGCCACTCCACTGTCATTCAGGCCCTAAATGGAGGTTGCAGGGAAAGAGAAAATTAAATTAATTCTTCTTCAGAATTGACAAATTCATTCTGAGTGGGCTAGGACTACTGAAGTCATGTAAAGGCAAGTAGTATGACCTAGCATGACAATGCACAGCTTTATGTATATTTTTGTAAGAAATAAATCTACAATTCATAAATCCCAGGTCTACATTACTTACTTAATTTAGCTTTTGCAACTTTAATTGGTTATTTCAATAGGTGGAAGAAAAAACAGACCACACTAAGCACTACAATGAATAATTGCATTTTTCACTACAGATACAGATCAGTGAGTGCTTGCACAGACAAAAACCACGCTAATAGCGAAGATAAACTGTCACTTAATTGCATAATAGCAGTGCTGAGGAAAACTGAATCTTTGGTTTGTGAGAAAGACATTTTAAAATTTGATTTTAGCCTAATCAGAACCAAAATTATGTGTAAGGCTTGCTATAAATCAAATTCCAAAAGTTGTGTTTTGGACAGACAGTCTGATGGTGGTTAAGCCCTCTTCCTCCACCCGATACTGTTCCTTGGCAGCTCTTGAGTGACATTAATATGTTTTCAGTTTTCTGCTAACCACCACTGAATAGCAGCTGCTAATGCAGGGCAAGAAGCTTGGAAGCTTCGGCCCCCAGATCTGTCAGCATGGCTGGGCTAGCCTGGACCTGGAAGCCGAGACTGGTGGGGAGCTGTTAGAAAGAAGCTTTTCTGTGATTCAACAAAATTCTGTTCAAATCCAAACCATGTTTGCAAAACATTTTGGGTTAAATGAATGAACATTTGTTTTGTAAGAAAATTTCCAAATGGCTGCACACAAAAGGAAGGGTATGTATGGTAGAGAACATCACAGGGACATACTATTTTGGGTAAAGACAAAGGTTAGGTCCTCACTCTTCCCTACAGCCACTCTTATTTCATGTGTTGGTCTCCTCACAAAGAAAGCTGTGAGAATGTACTGAAGTAGTAACATGTGGAACAAGCCAACCATTCACTGCCCATGTACAGTAATTGGTCTATAAATGTTTAAAAATAATCCAGCTCTTCTTGTTCAAGGCAAAAAACAGTATCTAAATGTGTGGAAGGGATGCTGTGAACAAACATGCAGTCTCTCCCCCAATCAGCAGGTTTTTCTGGATATGAAAATCCAATTAATGGGGAAATGCCGAGTAGGTACCATACATTCAGGATGTCAGCAGGAGCACATGTCCACAGGCTCCCCTCCCCCATTTTGAAACACACACAGGTAAATTAATAGAAAAAAAAGGAAGATTACTGTGAGCCAAACAACTGACTAGCTACTTATCTTGGAGCTAGTCTCTTATCACTTCTGCAGGCTTCTTGGTAACAAATACCATTTGTAAAACTACAAGGATTCCGGCTAACTTCAGCTGCCCACCAGCATCAAATCCACATGGAGGTAGTGTTACCTGGATACAGTCTCAAATATTGCCAATTCTACTCCTAATAGTCCTTCTGAAACCGCAGCAAAATAGCTTTATCACCTTGGTTTTAAAAAGTCTGATTAAGAACATTTATTCTAAACAAAAGCCAGTGAAGGACAGTTCACAGCCATGAATTTAATATTTCTATCATAAGAAATGACTTTACATTAGAGAGCATTTAAATTTATAAACCAAGATGCATTAAGGCACTTTCAGAGATTAGGCAAAGTTTTGCAGAAAATGAAGCTGTATTTCTTATTAGTAGCGTGCACAGTTTCATTTGTTTTACAGTCATTACTACAAAAATGCCATCATTTGAAACTGTTTGTTAAATGGCTTGGAACAAATGTGTGCGTGGGGAAGACTGCTGGCCACACAGCATAAAGAGGGCACGCGGCTGTCCTGGTAAGACACAGAAGGGCCACAGTTCAAGTTTGTCATATGACAACCCTGAAGGATCCAGGGAGAAAGAACATTGCAGTGCAGCTGCTGGCAGAGGGTTGAAAAGGAGGTCAATTCAACAGGATGCAGCAGAAGGCTCCAGGCAATGTTATAAATGAAACAAACCCCCAGGGATTGTCAGTAACCCAAAAGCAACGTCCTTTATAATTCAAAGATTTTCATGGAGGTGAAAACATTCTTCCTCTAAATGGGAAGTCTTACCTTTAGAAACAAACAAATTATTTCAACCTAAGTCAGTCTCTTGGGGAAAAAAATAAATCAGGACACATCTTAAATCCTCAGCCTTGGACTGGGAGTTGTCAATATTGTAAGATGTTATAATAAAGCAAGGGAGCCAACCTACCTGGAATTAAGGAGTATTCATTTTCTCTTTTTTGAAGAGATATAAATTCAAATAGAGATATAAAGTCCTTGGAAATCATGCCTAATACACCTTACAACTTGAAAATTGCATTACAAAAGAACGTGACCAGAGATAAAAGACTTATGTTAGATATGCTAATGTTAGACCGTAAATCCAAACTTAAGGACAGCTGTCATCCATATACAAATCTTTGCCAACAAACTGTCCGAGTACAGACAGGTGATGGCCTTTCAACTGGCCACCAACCACACCCAAATGGGACACCGAGGCTCTCCAAATTCATCTCTTGCAAATTTAAATGCTACCACATGCTTGACAAGAAACAGATTAAGGCCCAGATTTTTCAAGGTGTTGCTGCACCCAGCATTGCAACACCTCAATGAATTAGGAGCCTAAATCTCATTTTCAAAACAGGATTTAGGCACAATCTACATACTGTTGATTGCCAATGATATTTTGGCTCTTCAATACCTAAATACCCTAAAAATATGGCCGAAGTCATAGTTATTTGTACTGTGCTTTAACAGGCAATCTGGGTCATACTACTCACAGATCTGAAGAGTTAATTGTTGGCGCTGCAAAAGAATGAATCTGGTTGGAATGATACCTAACACTATGTTGCTCTGAGCCTACAGCATACAGACACCTCCTTTAAAGTTCACGTTAAACAGCTGAACGCACACTGGCAAAACTTCAGATGTGCATCACTTCAATTCTCTCTTGGTTTGCCCTTTCCCACCTGCAGCAACTTTGTCTGCTTTCATATTTTGTTTTAAACTGGGGAACAAAGGGGCGTGGGGAGGAAGTGTTTGTACTGACACTTTTTACCTCTGAGGGTATTGCTTTAAAAGCAAAAACAGCTTTCTGGAGGTACCAAAACTACAAACCAGCACTCTGTGCTTACAAGTTTCTGTTCACATTGTGCAACGAGAGTAGTTAATTGCATCAGATGTCTGCATCTGTCAAGAACAAAAGAAAACTGATACAATTCACTGCTAATGCCAAAGATCTAGGAGTCAAGGAGACTAGGATTTTTGACATTCATGGCCAGACAGATAGGCAACACTCTAGAGAGTGCTTTCTGCTGCATGATTGCCAGAAGATTCCTGTACTTCCTTTCTGTGGGGGAGAAGATACAATACCTCATGTCAGAACTGGTCCTAGCCCTAATGGGGCTTTGGGTGACAGTTACTGACCTTCCTTTCTGGTTATCCCCTTCACAACTCTAGATGCCTGCACACCCACTCCCTCCATTGTCTGCTTTGCTGATCTTACCTTAAACAGGTAAGACATTAGCCTCTACAGGCAGCAGCCTGAACTCCAGCTTGAGTCTGCATTAGTGTTTAAGAACTAACAGGAAGGAATGTGTCCTCTTCCTTCTCATTCTCCCTCACTTATTCTAAAAATAGTATGAATGTCATGCAAAGATAATTAATAGGCTTTTGGGGGGGGGGGGGAAGGAAATGGATCAATTAAAAAGAACATGCATCCCTTTCTACAGGGAATTCCCACCTATCATCTGTATTACAGTAACAGATGTCCTAACTAGAGTCAGAGCCCCATTAGGCTAGGCACCTCCCCCCCCACCCCTGCCACACAGTGAAAGAGAGTAGAGCATTTGGGGTAGTGTCTAAGGCAACAACCAGATGGGAGAGGAAGCGGAGGTACAGAAAAGTGAAGTGACTGCCCGAAGAAGTCAAAGCAGGTCAGTGACAAGAACAGAAATAGAATCCAGGATTTCTGACTCCCAGTGCCCTCAACAGTGAACCATGCCTCTTCTCTTTCCTGGGAAAACATTTTAGAAGCCATGCCAAGAACAGTATCAATGTGAATCAAAAACAACTCAGCAGTTCCCATAAAGGGGAGTGAATTCTCCTGCACTGTGGGAAGTCCATGCCTAAAATCTCTTTTGAAGACTCAATGCAAACATGATTTCATGCAAAATAGAACAGTGATATGTAACAACTATGTCATGGCAATTTTTTGAACAGTTATGGTTTCAGCTAAATCTCTTGGCAATTTCTTTCACTCCCCAATATAGTAAAAAGTGAGGCTGCTTAAAGCAAATGAAAGTCACTGGCAAGGCCAGCAGAATAACTGTCTTTCCCTCCCACTCAAAGTATTTGCATTTTTACCAATGCAAAGCACAAATGAAGACATCAATCTTTTGAAAGATATAATCTCAAGTGAAGAGATGTTCAAGCAGAACAAGGATACATCAGGCAGTTTGAACAGACAAGGATATAGGCTTCTAAATCACTTGGTGGAATAAAGTGACAGAAGCCCATTAAGTGAATTCAAACAAATTCACCCCTCTACTATGAAGACAGAACCTAATAGAACAAGATCCCTGCTGTGGAGGTAGGAGACCAGCAGCAGATCCAAAGGGGTAAGAGATATCTAGTACCCTATACAAAGGGTGCGAGTCCTTCAAGTAGGCCAGAGCAGCATTTTCAAAGCCCCAACCACAACTGCTCATCTCCGCACCTATGGTGGATTCAAACACTCCAAGCAAGAGCTGGTGGACTGCAACTGTGGACAACATTCTCCACCACAGATACATTTTGGCTTTCCTCCTGGCTGGCATCCCAATATTCTGTACACCAGAGTGGCAGAAGAAAGGTGAAATGGGCACAGGGCTGTTCAGCCCTGCAGATTGAGGATTTAACTATAGTCTTTCCTTACAGGTCATCTTTTCTAGACCTTAATTTTTGTTCTCTGCTCTCAGACTGTCTCCAAGTTATCCACTTCTTTCCTGAAATGTGGCACTCAAAACCGGGCACACTGCTCCAGTGAAGAACTTAGCACCATGGGGTAGAATGGAAGAATTATTTTTTGGGTCTTGCTTAAAACAATCCTGCTAATAGATCCCAGAATGATGATCATTTGGGGGGGGGAGGGGGAGGGGCAGTTGTTACACAGATGACTCATTTAGTCTGGGATCTACTAAACCTGCAGATTTTTCTGCAGTACTCTCTCCTAGGCAGTCATTACCCATTTTGTATGTGTGTGATTGATTGTTCTTTCTTAAGTTGAGTGCTTTGCATTTGTCCTTACTAAATTACATGCTATTTATTTCAGACCATTTCTCCTGTTTGTCCAGATCATTTTAATTTTAATCCTATTTTCCAAAGCACTTGCAACCCCTCCCAGCTTGGTAACATCTGCAAACAATCCAAACTATTTATTTATGAAGTTAGTGAACACAACTGGCATCAGGACCAATCTCCATAAGGCCACAGTTGATAATGCCCTTCCAGCTTGGACAGTGCATCACTGACAACTGCTCTCTGGGAATGATTTTCCAACCAGTTATGCACTCACTTCATAGGAGCTCCATCTAGGTTGCATTTGCCTAGTTTGTTATTGAGAAGATCACACTACAGCATCCAGAGCCTTACTGAAGTCAAGATACACCAAATCTACCGATTCCCCTTGCCCCTGCCATCCACAATGCTCATTAGCTTGTTAAATAAGGCTAATAATTTGTTTTGCCATTATTTGTTCTTTGCAAATCCACACAGAGCCTTACATATCACTTTGTTATCTTACAGGTGTTTGCAAACTGACTTCCGTGCCCAGAAAGAAAATGGAGCAAGCAAACTGAGTGGTCTAATTCCCTACTTTTTTTTTTTTTTTAATAGGCTAGGACCTGTAGTGACCTTCTCTTCTAGTTCTCTGGAATCTCTCCATTTTCTAAGAATCTGTCTTTAGGGCATATTCTGAAGTTTTATATTTAGGTTATCAAGTAGGCAACCTTTCACCTTGCCACCTTTCTGTTAGAAGAATCCTTCATGTATCAGTGAATTCACAAAAAGAGCAAGTGAGAAATCAGAAGCCGTACAATTACTATTGTCAGGATAATTCTGGTACACAGGGAGAACAAATTATTCTATAAGATTTAAGGATTCCAAATCAAAGCTTTTACTACTCTAAGTCAGCCATATCTACTACTGCTGTCCAAGTCTTCTTTGGAAGAACTGGTTTAAAAGGCTTCAGTGAACCCAGAGTTTTCTTTAGAATTTTAGGAGCCAACAGTTCCATACTTGAACTGTACCTCAAGAGGCAAGAATTTCAAGTTTGACACAATAGTGGTGGTGATCACAAAGAATACTAAGGTTTCTGCTGTACTTGAGTCATTCTGCCTCTAAGATAGTGAGTGAAAGTAAACATAAGCAATTTAAGTGGTACAGCTGCAGAGTTCTGGAACATGTGCTCCAAAGTACCATCAACAGTGGTGGTTCAGAGACGCGCTCAGGATCTGAGCCAATGCTCACTGAACTAAGTGACTTGTTTGACACAGAATTCCTAATCAAGTTTAAGAGGAGTAACTGGTTGACACTAAGACTGTTTAAGATGTTAATAGCTTGTTGCTACTTGTCCATGCAAGTCTCAATAGTTCATTCTATTGTTTATAGATGGACAAGCTTGTTTCTTCTGGATCTATTTTCATGACAGGAATGTGTAATACGTGCATTAAAAAAAGGCATGCCTAGGTATTTGTGTGTGGATTTCATGAGACTTAAGGCCTTCCCATATGTTCACTGCAATTCTGCTGTGTTTTATGTACACCAAGAAGAGGTGGCAGACAAGATAATTAACTTGCAAGTGCTACACAAAAACAGCTTTGGTAGATAGTTGCTGTCATGATGCATCCCACGTAAGTAGGGATAATGAAATCACAAACCAATGCCCTAATCTGGGGACAATTCTCAGCTCACTTCATAGGCTTCAGTCACTGACCTCAAAGATAAGTAATTTATAATGGACACTAGGCCTAAGCTCCCTATCTGTAAAATGCAGCTAATACTTTCCTAACCTCACAGGCTGTTATAAGGACAAATTCCATTAAGGACTGTTAGGTACTACAGGGATGAAAGCCATATAAGTAGTCAAGTTGGTTGAACAGTTGGTTAAAAGAAATGGTTACTCACCTAGTGCAGGAACTGGACTTCAAGATGTGTCCCTCTGTGGGTGCTCCACTTGTGGTGTTGCGTCCAGTGGCGCGCAGGATTGGAGAATTTAAAAGCTGTACATGTAGTGGGGCCACACAGGTCTGTTGGTGTGCTCCATTCCTTCTCCACTGCGAAGTCAAGCTGTTGAGAAAAAACTTCAAAGTAGAGGGGAGATGCACAGGTCATGAAGCACACACAGGGACATGCATCTCAAAGAAGTCCAGTTACTGCACTTAATGAGTAACCTTTTCTTCTTTGAGAAGTCCCTGTGGGTGCTCCACTGGTGGTGGCTCTATAGCAAGCTCACAAAAAGGAGGGACTTAAAGTCCTATGACTATTTTTCTGTAAATAATAGCAAAATTCCCAAGGAAGAGTGTCTTGAGGAAAAATGTTCCATGGCATTATGTTTAATGAATGTATTGGGAGATGACTATTTAGCGGCCCTAGGTATGTCCACGATGGAAACACTTTGAGGAAAGCAACTGAAATAGCCATTGCTCTCATTGAGTGCATGCTGATGCCACTTTAAGATCTTCTGAGAAGAAGACATTGCTTTCCCCTTAGATCATGGCACTAAGGCTATTAATAGCTTTTGGATTTTCTAAAGGATTTTCTTCTTTCTAGGTAGAATGCCACTGCCCTTCTTATGTCAAGTATGTGCAATACTGCCTCTTCTTGATTGTTGTGAGGCTTCAGGCAGAAGATTGGTTAGGTTATGGGTTTATTAATGTAGAATGAAGAAACAATCTTTGGCAAAAGTCTTGGATTTGGTCTTAATACAACTCCATCACAATAAAAAGTCATGTATGGAGAATCAGCCATTAACGCTACTATTTCGTCAACCCATCTGGCTCACATAATGGTGATCAAAAAAGCCGTTTTCATTGATAAATAAAGGAAAGAGCAATTAGCCAGTGGTTTGAAGGGTTCTCTTGTTAAGCTTTTCAAGACTAATATGAGGTCCTATTGCAGGACTGGGTGCTGAACCAGTGGAAACATTTTATTGAGGCCAGTGAGGAAACTTCACTACTGGGTGGGATAATATTTTGTTATCCTGGATTGATGTGAAAGATGGACATTGCAGATAAACATCCTCTAAGATAGGGGTCTCAAACACGCGGCCTGCGGGCCACATGTGGCCCCCAAAGCTATTTCCTATGGCCTGCAATGACACGATCTTTACTGCTATTTGCAATATCATTGTATGGAAAGGTTTCAGTGGTGCAGCCCTCAAGCTAACGTACTAGTCCTGAGGCCCTTGTGGTGATTTGAGTTTGAGATCCCTGCTCTAAGGCTGTGTTCACACACAGGGGGTTATTTCGATATAAGTCGTTTCGAAACAACTTATATCGAAATAACACCTTATTTCAAAACAACTTATGATGAATTAACAAAAAGTTACTTCAAAATAAGGAAAAAGGCAGGAAACCAAATAACGAGTTCACAGGGTGAACATGCTATTTCGCTTGGGGAGGGGGATGCAGGCACCAGCGGGGTTCAGCACAGCCCACAGCTGAACCCTGTGGGTACCTGCAGCCCCGCTCTGCCGGCCAGTGGACACCCCTCAGCACCCTGGCTAGGGTGCTGAGGGTTCCCTGGCAAGGGTGGAGAGGGGGCAGCCATTCAAATGTTGTTTCGGAACACCTTGTTCCGAAACAACATGTTCACACGCATTGTTTCAAAACAACGGTTTCAAAACAAGGTTGTTTCACCCCCAAATGGGGTTTAACTTGTTTCAAAACAACACTTGTTTCGAAACAACGGGTTCCCGTAGTTTCGAAACAACTGTGCATCGTGTGAACATGGTTTTTTTTTTTTGTTTTGAAACAACCTCGTTGTTTCAAAACAAAAATGCTGTGTGAACACAGCCTAAGAGAACTCATGGAAAGGCCTGTTTTCTTTAATGCCATTAGGTAGTCTAGGGTTGAAGAGATGTTGCATAAACACGTCAGCCTTAAGATGTTAGAATCATAGAATCATAGGGTTGGAAGGGACCTCATAGGTCATCTAGTCCAACCCCCTACCAGAGGCAGGACCACTCCCACTAAATCATCCCAATCATGGTTTTGTCCAGTCGGGTCTTAAACACCTCCAAAGATGGAGACTCCACCACCTCCCTAGGCAGCTCATTCCAGTGCTTCACCAACCGCCTAGTAAAATAGTTTTTTCTAACATCTAGCCTCAACCTTCCTAACTAACTTGAGACCATTGCTCCTCGTTCTGTCTTCCGTTACTACCGAGAATAGTGGAGCTCCGTCATCCTTGGAGCATCCCTTCAAGAAGCTGAAGGTTGCTATCAAATCCCCCTTCAATCTTCTCTTCTGCAGACTAAATAAGCCTAATGCTTTCAGTCTGTCCTCATAGGGCTTGTGCTCCAGCCCTTTAATCATTTTGTTTGCCCTCCGCTGGACTCTAGCAAGTCCCTGTCCTTTTTGTAGTGGGGAGCCCAAAACTGAACACAGTATTCTAGATGTGGCCTCACCAGTGCAGAATAGAGGGGAATGATCACATCCCCTGACCTGCTGGTGATACTTCTTTTGATGCAGCCCAGTATGCCATTGGCCTTTTTGGCAGCAAAAGCACACTGCTGACTCATATCCAGCTTCCCATCCACCATGACCACCAGGTCCTTTTCTACACTGCTGCTACTTAGCTGAATGTTCCCCAGCCTGTAGCAGTGCATGGGGCTTTTTCGTCCCATGTGCAGGATTTTACACTTGTCCTTATTGAACCTCATAAGATTTCTATTGGCCTACTGTTCCAGTTTATCTAGGTCTCCCTGAATCCTGTCCTTGCCCTCCAATGTGTCTACTGTTCCCCCCAGCTTAGTGTCATCTGCAAACTTACGGAGAGTGCAGTCTATTCCATCATCCAGATCATTGATGAAAAATGTTGAACAGAACGAGCCCCAGGACTGACCCCTGGGGCACACCACTCGTGACTGGTTGCCAGCTAGACAGGGATCCATTGATTCCTACTCACTGAAACCGTTAATCTAGCCAGTTTTCTGTCCACCCTGTAGTCCACCTATTCAACCCATTCTTCCTTACTTTGCCAATGAGAATGCTGTGGGAAACTGTATCAAAAGCCTTGCTAAAAATCAAAAGGTATAATCACATCAATGGTTCTTCCTGCATTGAGAAAACCAGTCATCTGATCATAGAAGGAAACGAGATTGGTCAGGCATGATTTGCCCTTGGTAAATCCATGCTGACTGTTCCTGATCATATTATTTTCCCCTAAGTGTTTGAGGATGGCTTCTTTGAGAATCTGCTCCATAATTTTTCCAGGGATTGAGGTGAGGCTGACTGGTCTGTAATTCCCCGGATCCTTCTTTTTCCCCTTTCTTGAAAATAGGTACTATATTTGCTTTTTCCAATCCTCTGGGACCTCCCCCGTTCTCCATGAGTTTTGAAAGATAATGGCCAGCGGTGGTGCTATCTCATCAGCCAATTCCCTTAGCACCCCTGGATGCAGTTCGTCCAGCCCCATGGACTTGTGCACATCCAGCTTCTTTAAGTAGTCCCTAACCTGACCTTCTGTCACCAAGGGCCTCTTTTCTTCTTTCCAGTCTGCCACACCCATGGTAGTGGGCTGAGAGCTGACTCTGCCTGTGAAAACTGAAGCAAAAAAAGCATTGAGCACTTCAGCTTTTCCCTCATCCTCTCTCACAGGGATGCCTGCCCCATTCAGCAAGAGACCTACACCATCCCTGATCCTCTTCTTGTTATTAACATACTTGTAGAACGCCTTCTTGTTACCCCTTACATCCCTCGCTAGCCGCAACTCCATTTGTCCTTTCTGATTTTATCCCTGCAGTCCCTAGCAGTATCTTTATATGCCTCCTTGGTCATCTGACCAAGCTTTCACTTCCTGTAAGCTTCCTTTTTATGTTTAAGCTCAGAGCAGAGTTCTCTGCTAAGCCATTCTGGCTGCCTCACATGTTTGTTCTCTCTCTTAATTGGAATGGCAACTTCCTGTGCCCTTAGCAGGGTTTCTTTAAAATATAACCAACTCTCTTGGACTCCCTTCCCCTTCAGATTATCTTCCCAAGGGATCCTGCCCATCAGTTCCCTGAGGGAGCCAAAATCTGGTTTTTTGAAGTCGACGGTTTGTGTTTTGCTTCTTTCCTTCCTTCCATCAATCAGAATCCTGAACTCAACCATGTCATGGTCACTACTGCCTAGCTTGTCATTTACCTCTACCTCCCTGATCAACTCTTCCCTGTTTGTGAGAAGCAGGTCAAGAGGTGCAAGGCCCCTAGTTGGTTCCTCCAGCATTTGTACTAGAAAGTTGTCCCCAGCACTCTCTAAAAACTTCCTGGATTGCCCATGCACTGCTGTATTGGCCTCCCAGCAGATGTCAGGGTAATTGAAGTCCCCCATGAGCACCAGGGCCTGTGATCTAGAAGGTTCCGCTAACACCTCATCCACCTCCTGCTTCTGGTCTGGTGGTCTATAGGACACACCCACCACAACATCCCCCTTGTTGCTTTCCCCTGTAAACTTAACCCACAGACTTTCTACTGGAACGCTTCCACTTCCATAATGGAGCTCTGAGCAGTCATAGAGCTCTTTTACATATAGTGCTACTCCTCCCCCTCTTCTTATCGTAGAATCATAGAATCATAGGGTTGGAAGGGACCCCACAAGGTCATCTAGTCCAACCCCCTGCCAAAAAAAGCAGGACCACTCCCATTAGATCATCCCAGTCAGGGTTTTGTCCAGCTGGGACTTGAACACCTCCAGAGATGGAGATTCCACCACCTCCCTAGGCAACTTATTCCAATGCTTCACCACTCGCCTAGTAAGGAAGTTTTTCCTAATATCCAGCCTGGACCGCCCCAGCTGTAACTTGAAGCCATTGCTTCTCGTTCTGCCCTCTGTTACTACCGAGAACAGTCGAGCTCCCTCCTCCTTGGAGCAACCCTTCAAGTAGTTAAAGGTTGCTATCAAATCCCCCCTCAGTCTTCTCTTCTGCAGGCTAAATAAGCCTAGTTCCTTCAGTCTTTCTTCATAGGGCTTGTGCTCCAGCCCTTTGATCATTTTGGTTGCCCTCCTCTGGACTCTCTCTAATTTGTCCATGTCCTTTTTGTAGTGGGGAGCCCAAAACTGGACACAGTATTCCAGATGTGGCCTCACTAGTGCAGAATAGAGGGGAATGATCACATCCCTCGATCTGCTGGTAACACTTCTTCTGATGCAGCCCAGTATGCCATTGGCCTTTTTGGCAGCAAGAGCACACTGCTGACTCATATCCAGCTTCCCATCCACCATGACTCCCAGGTCCTTTTCTCCAGTGCTGCTATTTAGCTGATCACTCCCCAGCCTGTAGCAGTACATGGGGTTTCTTCGTCCCAAGTGCAGGATTTTACACTTATCCTTGTTGAACCTCATGAGATTCCTCTTGGCCCACTGCTCCAGTTTGTCTAGGTCTCCCTGAATCCTGTCTCTGCCCTCTAGGGTGTCTACCGTTCCCCCCAGTTTGGTATCATCTGCAAACTTACTAAGTGTGCAATCTATCCCATCATCCAGATCATTAATGAAAACATTGAACAGAACTGGCCCCAGGACCGACCCCTGGGGCACACCACTTGTTACTGCCTGCCAACTTGACATGGAGCCATTGATTCCTACACGCTGAAACCGTTGTTCTAGCCAGTTTTCTATCCACCTTACAGTCCACGCATCTAACCCATACTTCCTTAATTTGCCAATGAGAATGCTGTGGGAAACCGTATCAAAAGCCTTGCTAAAGTCAAGGTATATCACATCAACGGCTCTTCCCGCATCCACAAATCCAGTCATCTCATCATAGAAGGCGATGAGGTTGGTCAGGCATGATTTACCCTTGGTAAATCCATGCTGACTGTTCCTGATTACTCTATGTTCCTCCAAGTGTTTCAGGATGGATTCTTTGAGAAGCTGCTCCATGATTTTTCCAGGGATTGAGGTGAGGCTGACAGGTCTGTAATTCCCTGGATCCTCCTTTTTGCCTTTCTTGAAGAGAGGTACTATATTTGCTTTTTTCCAGTCCTCTGGCACCTCCCCCGTTCGCCACGAGTTTTCAAAGATAATGGCCAACGGTACTGCTATCTCATCAGCCAGCTCCCTCAGCACCCTCGGATGCAGTTCATCCGGCCCCATGGACTTGTGCACATCTAGTTTCTTTAAGCAGTCCCTAACCTGACCTTCTGTCACCAAGGGCCTCTTCTTCTTCTCCCCAGTCCCCCGTACCTAGTGTAGCGGGCTGGGAGCTGACCTTGCTTGTGAAAACTGAACTAAAAAAAGCATTGAGCACTTCAGCTTTTTCCTCATCCTCTGTCACGAGGATGCCTGCCCCATTCAGTAAGGGACCTACACCATCCCTGATCCTCTTCTTGTTATTGATATACTTGTAGAACCCCTTCCTGTTATCCTTCACATCCCTTGCTAGTCGCAACTCCATTTGTCCTTTGGCCTTTCTGATTTTATCCCTGCAGTCCCGAGCAATGTCTTTATATGCCTCCTTAGTCATCTGTCCTAGCTTCCACTTCCTGTAAGCGTCCTTTTTATGCTTCAGCTCAGTGCAGAGCTCTCTGTTAAGCCACAGTGGGCGCCTTTCACATTTGCTGTGCTTTCTCCTTATCGGAATTGTATCTTCCTGTGCCCTTAGCAGGGTTTCTTTAAAATGCACCCAACTCTCTTGGACACCTTTCCCCTTCAGATCAGCCTCCCAAGGGATCCTGCCCATCAGTTCCCTGAGGGAGACAAAATCTGCTTTTCTGAACTCCAGGGTCTGTGTTTTGCTTCTTTCCTTCTTTCCTTTAATCATCAACTTGAACTCAATCATTTCATGGTCACTGCTACCCAGGCTGCCATTGACCTCTACTTCCCTGATAAATTCTTCTCTATTTGTGAGCAGCAGATCGAGAGGCGCAAGGCCCCTCGTTGGTTGCTCCAGCATTTGTACCAGGAAGTTGTCCTCAACACTCTCCAGAAACTTCCTGGATTGCCTGTGCACTGCTGTATTGGCCTTCCAGCAGATGTCAGGGTAATTGAAGTCCCCCATGAGAACCAGGGCCTGTGCTCTAGAAACTTCTGTTAGTTGTACACAGAATGCCTCATCCACTTCCTCCTTCTGATCTGGTGGTCTGTAGCAGACACCTACCACAACATCCCCCTTGTTGCTCTCCCCTCTAAACTTAACCCACAGACTTTCAACTGGCTTGTTTCCACTTTCATAATGGAGCTCTGAGCAGTCATAGAGCTCCTTTACATATAGTGCTACTCCTCCCCCTTTCCTTCCCTGCCTGTCCTTCCTGAACAGTCTATACCCATCTATTGCAGAGCTCCAGTCATGCAAACTATTCCACCACATCTCTGTTATCCCAATCATGTCATAGTTCTTTGTCTGCGCTAGTGCTACCAATTCCTCCTGCTTGTTTCCCAGGCTCCTTGCATTTGTGTATAGGCACCTAAGATACCCAGCTGATTGCCCTACTTTCCCATTTTGACATTCAATTCTATTGTATCTACCTCCCTGGATTTTCTTTTGGTGTTGACCTCCCCCACCTGCCTCAGGCATTAGGGCTTCATTAGAGCATCTAAGAAAGTTATTTGATTCCCCCCGCATGTTCCAATTATCCTCTCTTCTATCCCTGTAGTTACAGTCCCGGCACCCCCCAAGTTCCATCCCATCCCCCTGGTCTCCCACATAGTCACTTACCTGTGGGCTTTGGTCTCCTTCCCCCTTCTTCCCTGCCTGTCTTTCCTGGACAGTTTATACCCATCCCTGGCAGAGCTCCAGTCATGCAGACTATCCCACCACGTCTCTGTTATTCCAATATCATAGTTCCTTGTCTGCGCTAGTACTACCAATTCTTCCTGCTTATCTCCCGGACTCCTTGCATTAGTGTATAGGCACCTAAGATACCCGGCCGATTTCCCTACTTTGTCATTTTGCTTTTCAATTCTATTACATATACCTCCTTGCATTTTTTTCTAGGAGTTGTCCTCCCCCACTCTCCTCACGTATTGGGGCTTCAGTGGAACACTTAAGACAATTATTTGATTCACCCCCTTCCCCATGTTCCAGCTACCTTCTCTCTTATTCCTGGTGTTACAGTCCCAGCAACCCCCAAGTTCCATCCCTTCCCCCAGATCTCCCATATTCTCACTTATCTGTGGGCTTTGGTCTCCTTCCCCCTTTGAACCTAGTTTAAAGCCCTCCTCACTAGGTCAGCCAGTCTGTGCCCAGATTTGCTCTTCCCCTTCCTGGACAGATGAAGGCCATCTCTGCATATCAATTCTCCTTCCTGAAACAGTACCCCATGATCAAGGAAGCCAAATCCCTCCTGACCACACCATCTTCGCAGCCAGGCATTCACCTCTAGGATGAATCTGTCTCTCCTCAGGCCTCTTACCTTGTCTGGAAGGATCAAGGAGAACACCACCTGTGCTCAAAACTCCTTCACCCTTGCTCCCAGAGCCTTGAAGTCACATTTGATCTGCTGAGGATCACCTCTCACAGTATCATTGGTACCCACATGGATAAGAAGCATGGGGTAGTAGTCTGAGGGGTGGATGATTTTTGACAATCCCTCCATAACGTCTCAGATATGGGCACCTGGAAGGCAGCATACCTCCCTAGAGGCCTTGTCAGGGCGACAGATGGGTGCCTCTGTTCCTCTCAGGAGCAACTCCCCAATCACCACAACCCTACGTTTCCTCTTAGAGGCTGAGGAGATCACAGCCATCTCACCTGAGGTGCGTGGCCTCTCCTCTACCTCCTGCATAACGGTTCCTCACCACAATGGATGGTGGGATGTGAGCAGGCATGGAGCAGTGTCTGCTGCCAGAGGTGACCAGCTGCCACTGTTCTCCCTCTGCCATAGGCATCCCATCTGTTTCCAGATCTGTGGCAGTAGCCCTTGGCACCGGGATAGGGACCTCCTCCTTGCAGGTCTCATCGTGGACACTGTCAAGGAACTTTTCCAGGGCATAGATACCCCTGAGTCATGACACCTCCTCCTGTAACTCTCCTACCTATTTCTGGAGAGATGCCACCAGAAGGCACCTATCACATAGATTCATCTCCCTAGCCTGATCATCAGTGGCAGGAAAATGAAGGCCACAGTCCCTGCAAATCCACACCAGGACCTGGGTGGAGATATCCACAGTCAATCTGTCTGGCTACAAACAGAAGCAAAGGAAACAGAAGGGGCGCTGGCACAAGCAGTGCGGCTCCTCTTCACCATCCTTGGCTTCACCAAACTCCTCCCCCAACTCCCTCTCAAACTCCCCTGTTTGCAGTCCCCTGTTTGCAAGCTCCCTCTGGTCACTCAAGCAGTGGCTTTTAAGGCCTTCTCTGCCTAGGTCAGCCCTTGCCCCTTGCTAGTCACACAGGGGCAGGCCAATCACAAGGCTGCTAGAGGCTAGTGATTAATGGTGATCAGGGAACAATGGTGCAAACAGCCCCCACCCAATCACACAAGCACAGTCCTACAACTAACAGCAATCACCTGTAGGGAAAAAGACACAAGCAAATCACTTACTTAGCACCAGCTCCTTCCCTCTCAAACTCCCCTGTTTGCAGTCCCCTGTTCACACCAAGAGTGGAACCTCTTCCACTTGTAAAGGAAAGTTTGTTTTGGGGAACATTTTCTGCTACTAAGATTTGTTTGACTTCCACTGAGCAGTGGAGTTCATCCATATAGACCTATCCATCATCCAGGCTGTAAATTGGAGTCTTTGGAGATTTGGCTGCAACATCGTGTTGTATTAATAAAACAGGTTCTGATGAATTGGAAGCTTGATTGGTTGACGAATTGACAGATACAGTAGGTCAGAAAACCACATTTGTCTTGGCCATGATGGGCCTATGAGAATTGCAATTGCCTTGTCTGCCTTTATATTGTGAATTACTTTGTGAAAAAGCAAGATTGGAGGAAAGGCATATCAAAGATGACTATTCCATGATATTAGGAATGCATCCTCCACAAAATGGTTGCCTATTCCACCCTTGGAGCAATCTCTGTGACACTCGAATTCCAGTCCATTGCAAACAAAATCTATGGTGGGCTCGACCCATGTCCTGAATGTGTCCTTGAGGATTAGGTCATTCAATTGCCACTTGTGAGTGGTGGAAAAATACCTGCTGAGATTGTCTGCTAGAATGTTCTATGTACCTGGAAGATATGAGGCTGAGATGTCTATGTCGTCATGTACTATACACCAATTACATAATTTCATTCCCTATATAACAATCAGGATCTGGTGCCACTCTGCTGGTTTATGTAAAACATGCATGCAACGTTGTCTGTGAGGATTCTGACAGACTTGTTCTTTAAATGACAGAGGACATACTTGCATGCATTGCATATTGCACGGAGTTTGAGTATGTTTATGTATAAGACGGATTTCAATTCTGACCATTGTCCTTAGGTGGTTATATGTTGCACATGTGCACCCTAAACCTTGAAGGATGCATCTGCACCAATAGTGTGAAAGTTATTCGGTTGAATTCTATACCTTTTAAGAGGTTGTGCTCTATTGTCCACCACTTGAGGGTACTCTGCCTCTGGAGAAATGAGTAGGGGATTTTTCAGGGCATGTCTGCTTGGTTTGTAGACAGTGGCAAGCCACATGGGAAGTCTGTGAATGCAGAGGCATGCGTGCAGTACCACAAATGTTGATGTTGCCACGTGACATAGAAGTTGAAGTACTGTACAAGCAGGTACAGTGAGGACTGAGGATACCTTTGCAATTACAAAAATTCAGTAATTCATCTCTCTTGTGGAAGGAAAGCTTTGGCTAATATGGAATCCAGTTGTGCTCCTATGAATTCGATGTGCCAAGATGGTTTCAAAACGGACTTTCCTAGCTTTATTTTGAGGCATAAAGATTGGAAGTTTTAGATTGTCGTACATGTCATATTGTTTGTGCGTGAAGGAGAGGAAGCTCTTATTATATAATCATCCAGATAAGGAAAGATGACTACTGTCCGTCTGCATAGATATTCTGTGATAACTGTTAGCAGCTTGATGAAAAAAACTCTCAGGGCTGTAGAGAAGCCAAATGGCAGGGCCTCATACTGAAAATGCTGGGATCCTATCTGAAAGGAAAGGAATTGGTGGTATGTAGGATGAATTGTGATACGAAAATAGGCACCTTGAAGGTCAAGGGACCAGTACCAATCTCCTCTTTGCAGTGATGGTATTATTGTATTTAGTGTTAACGTTTTGAATTTCTCCTTTCTTACATATCTGCGCAGTGGTCTTAGATCTAGACTGGGTCTCAATCCTCCTGATTTTTTTAGCACTACGAAGTAACAGAAATAGAAGCCTTTGTTCCTGTAATGAGGTGGTACAGATTCCATTGCACCTCACTGGGGATGGTGCTCTACTTCTTGAGACAGGAGTTGCTCATGAGTTGTGCCCCTGACAAGGAACAGGGTTGGGGGGAGGCGTAGGAGGAATGGTTAAAAATGGGATGGTGTAATCATTTCTGATTATTTGAGACCCATTTGTCTGCTGTTATTGTGGACCAAAAAGTGTCATAGAAGGGTCTGAGAAGAAATTCCAGCTGTGTTGTGGGGGGCATTGTAGTAGAGAGAAGCAAACTTGACCCCTCAACCAACCATTTAAAATTGAAGCTTGGTTTGAGATGGTTGTGAAGAAGTAGATGGCTGCTGCCACTGCTGTTTGTGACGTACTGAGCATTGTCTGGGCCTCTGGCTCTTGTTATTTCTGTATCTGTTTTGTGTAGGTTATCTACATTGATAAGATAGAAATCTTGTACTGAGGACGTACAAACGATGGTATGTACATACCCAAAAAGGTATGCAATGTTGCCCTTGAGTTCTTCATCGAATGAAGGACCTTATTTGTTTTCCACAGAGAAATGTGACATATCAAAAGGCAGGTCCTCGGGGAGACCAGCGCTTTCAGCCACAAAGTTCTGCACATTACCACAGAGGTGATAATCTCCCTTGCGGCAGTATCTGCCTGTGAAGAAGTACAAGCGACTAGTTGACCCTCATTAAGAAGGGTATTAAATTGTTCTCTCTTGTTTTCAGGGAGATCATCAGTGACGAGAGAGAACTTCTTGTAAATACCATTGTCAGAATTGGAAAGAGTTCCATAATACGCTATGCAGAGAAGCAGAGTGGCTGAAGAATACATCTTTCTTCCCAATAAATCCAGTTTCTTCCAGTTCTTGTCATATGGAGCAGACCTATGGGTTGAATGTCTAACTCTGAGTAGCAGCATCCACTACCAATGAATTTGGGTTGAGATGGGTAGATAGGAACTCCATGTCCTTAGGAAAGATGTAATATTTCTGATCATTTCTCATGTTTGTTGCTGAAGTAGAAGCTGTTGTAGCCCGTATTAATTCTCCTGGTTTGATGAGAGCTGTATTCATAGAAAGTGTGATCTTTGAAGAAGCAGTTGCATGAAGGATCTTTAGTAGTTTGTGATGTGACTCCTTAATCTCATCTAATGGAATTTCCAAGTCACAGGCAATATGTTTAAGTAGCACATTAGAGAGCTTCAGGTCCTCCATTGTAGTAGTAGATAAAAGGATTATAGGTGTCATTTGAAGACGAGAATGAGTCATGAATATCTGGTGAAGTATCTGGCAAATTGGATACAGAAAATGCATAGGAATGAGACATTGCCTGTGAGAAGATTCCCATTGTTGAGGGTCTGACTGAAGGAGATGAAGGTGCAATAAAATCTGGTTGCAGTTGATAAGGTAATGACCATAGTAGGATTAGTACGAATTCCATTGCATTTGGTATGTAGGGAGAGGGGGATACCATGCATGTGAAAAATAGGGTTTTGAAGGCTGGTTTATGATTTGAGAGGTTCTAATTTGAGGAGAAGTAGGCCAGATTGTGGAGGAGTGGGAAGAAAGTTGAGCATCACCACTAAAACTATGGTCTGAAGATGGAGACCAGGGTGGTGAATGAAGGTTGCTTTGGTTTAGAGATGTTTCTGGAATGGCAGATCTCTGTGACAGGTCTCAATATTTCTGTTTCAACTTCTTGTCTGAATGAAAATTGCTGGGAACCAGGTTAACAGAATGTTCTTTAGGGGATGGTTCCAAGGCTCATGCCTCGATGTTAGGATACAGTACCAATGGATGTAAGAAATCGGAGCCTTGCGGTGCTTATGGAACTAGTGGCATGGATATCGGTGCCAGAATAAGTGGGTTTGGAGCCATGCAAGAGGCATTTGTGCAGCACAGTATCTTTGACACAACCATGTTTCCTGGTGCCAAGGTGGAAGTCAGCACCAACAGTGTTTTTAGCAAGCAACTTCAGGTTTCCTTTGGCTGCCACAGAGACCTTGAAGAGCCCTCTACTGAGTCTCTTTGCTCCTGGGTAGGATGTTTGTCGTCCTTTGATCTTGACGACCATTTAGTGCTTGAGGAACCATTTGCCTCTTTAGCGCTGTAGTGCTTATTTTTAAGAAAGGAAAAAAAAGGAGGATCTGGGGAATTACAGACCAGTAAGCCTCACCTCAATCCCTGGAAAAATTATGGAGCAGATTCTCAAAGAAGCCATCCTCAAACACTTAGAGGAAAATAAAGTGATCAGGAACAGTCAGCATGGATTTACCAAGGGTAAATCATGCCTGACCAATCTCATTTCCTTCTATGATCAGATGACTGGTTTCCCCTCAGTGCAGGAAGAACCGTTGATGTGATATACCTTGATTTTAGCAAGGCTTTTGATACGGTTTCCCACAGCATTCTCATTGGCAAATTAAGGAAGTATAGGTTGGATAGGTGGACTGTAAGGTGGATAGAAAACTGGCTAGATCAACGGTTTCAGCATGTAGGAATCAATGGTTCCATGTCAAGCTGGCAACCAGTCACGAGTGGTGTGCCCCAGGGGTCGGTCCTGGGGCCAGTTCTGTTCAACATTTTTCATCAATGATCTGGATGATGGAATAGACTGCACTCTCCGTAAGTTTGCGGATGACACCAAGCTGGGGGGAACAGTAGACACGTTGGAGGGCAAGGACAGGATTCAGGGAGACCTAGATAAACTGGAACAGTAGGCCAATAGAAATCTTATGAGGTTCAATAAGGACAAGTGTAAAATCCTGCATGTGGGATGGAAAAACCCCATGCACTGCTACAGGCTGGGGAACATTCAGCTAAAGTAGCAGCAGTGTAGAAAAGGACCTGGTGGTCATGGTGGATGGGAAGCTAGATATGAGTCAGCAGTGTGCTCTTGCTGCCAAAAAGGCCAATGGCATACTGGGCTGCATCAAAAGTAGTATCACCAGCAGATCAAGGGATGTGATCATTCCCCTCTATTCTGCACTGATGAGGCCACATCTAGAATACTGTGTTCAGTTTTGGACTCCCCATTATAAAAAGGGCAGGGACATGCTAGAGAGAGTTCAGAGGAGGGCAACCAAAATGAATAAAGGGCTGAAGCACAAGCCCTATGAGGACAGACTGAAAGCATTAGGCTTATTTAGTCTGCAGAAGAGAAGATTGAAGGGGGATTTGATAGCAACCTTCAACTACTTGAAGGGATGCTCCAAGGAAGATGGAGCTCGACTGTTCTCAGTAGTAACAGAGGACAGAATGAGGAGCAATGGTCTCAAGTTGCAGATGGGGAAGTCAAGGCTGGATATTAGAAAAAACTTTTTTACTAGGCGAGTGGTGAAGCATTGGAATGAGCTGCCGAGGGAGGTGGTGGAGTCTCCATCTTTGGAGGCGTTTAAGGCCCGGCTGGACAAAACCATGACTGGGATGGTTTAGTGGGAGTGGTCCTGCCTCTGGCTAGATGACCTATGAGGTCCCTTCCAACCCTATGATTCTATGACTTACATTAGGTCATTATGATTTTGATAATCTTCTCTTTTAGTTTTTTTCAGAGAGGAAGGAGATCAAGTGTTTTCTACATGAGCGCTCGGAAAGCTACTTGCTTGACTCGGGGTCAGATGACTGTCTCAATGAACTTTCAAGGAGGAACAGCAAGACTTAGTTTTCCATCCTTCAAAGCCCTTGAGCTCAAGCTCCTGCAATGAATGCACTGCAAGGGCATATGCGATTCTGAGGCATCACACACAAGATGTGTGACCATCAGAGGCAGGCGTAGTGTTCCTGCACTTTGCACAGAGCTTAAATCCAGGAAAGCCTAGCATTCTGTGGCACTAAAAGTTTTGGTTATGGATTATACGCTGACAGGAAAACTTTCAATTATTTTTCTTCCTGTAGTCTGCAATTGGTTTGTATTTCTAATTCTCCTAATCTTTTCTTCTCTTTCTCTCCCCCCCCCCACCTTTGAGATGGAGTTCAAGGGAAGGAAGATGATCATTGATCAGAACTGTGGAACAAGGGAAAAGGTAAGTCGACAATTTATTTTTATTTTTACTTTTTAAAAAAAGATTAAGGGTTGGATGTTGAGTAGACATCAGGAAAAGTGGTTTCCGAAAGTAAAGATGAGGAGAGAATCTTAGTAGCACTAAAGTAGATGCTCCATCTGAGCTAGCAGTTGAGAAGGAATGGAGGGCTACAGCCGTGCACACGCCTGGCAAAGCACACCAATGGACCCGGCTTGCCAGGCAGGTGCGCAGCCCCACTACATGTATGGCTTTTAAATTCTCTGATCCTGGGCACTGTGGGACCTGACACCAGAAGTGGAGCACCCACAGTGAGTGCTTGAAGAAGAGCCAGTGGTTCACTGTGGTGGTGGTTCAAGGGGGTTGCAGCACAATAGTTGAGTGTATCACTGCTACTGACCCTGCCCCTGCCCCCTGCCGAAAGAACCCTTGTCCTCTTGGCAGGTTCTTCTTCTGGCAGCGTGGAGTTCCTTCCTGCAGCTAGGTGCACTGCAAAGGCAGGGGTGGTGGGCTCAGTGCCATTGCCAAAAATCACTATCACTGATGCCTTTTTTTGGGAGGGTGGGGTGCAGGGGTGGCTTCTCTTTAGTGCAGTGCTGCCAAAAGTGCCAGTGGTAGAGACTTTTTTCCAGAGGTGGGGGGGGGCAGTTGTTTTTGAAGTGTCACTCAAAGTGCTGCCAGCTACAGATTCTTAGAGTTGTGGTGGGGAGGCACAGCTGTGTTCTGTACCATCACCGAACCTGTAGATGGCAACTTTCAGGGGGGAGGGCAGAGAGGGCCTTCTGGGCTTTTGTGTTGTGAATGGCTGGCCATAGTGCTGACTATTACAGAAAAGGTTGAGAATCCCTGCACTAAATAGTTCACTAAGCAAAGGTAAAGGAGAAAAAAAACTGACAGAAGTTAGCCACTTTTACGGGGGGGGGGGGGGGGGGGAAATCACAACACCCTTGCACAATGTAGCCCATTTTAACTCAGTTGGACTACTCCTATCAGTCCTCACCAAGATGAGACAGAGGATCACATTGTAGCCCATAGAAAGCAAAGGGTACTTGGTGAAAAACAATCCATGCTTCTCACTTGATCAAACTGGCCTGCAGCAATTCAGATTCATTGTGCCCTACTCTGATACATCTTGGCTTGTGAATAGTACTGTGTCTACAATACTGACTGAAATGCTTTCTCAAATTGCATTGAATCTATTTAATTTTTTTTTTAAACACCTTGTTTAAAAGGAGATATATCTTGAGTGTAGAGTGAGTTAAAGTCTGAAGGGCTTAGAACTCTATTGCCAGGCTGTTTCTTGTGCAGCTAAAACCCATCATGTATATTTATGTTACCATTAGAATAAAATGGAGCTTCACTACAGTGTTAGAGCTACACAACAGAACAAAATATTCAGCTCCTTTTTTCTTCTCAGATTTCACTGAGACACTTCTCAAAATATTCAGCTCCTTTCAAATGTAGGCAACATGTTTTACATATTGAAACAAATTACTGCAAATGTAATGTCAGTTTATTCACCATTATGCCCAAGATTCGTGTACACATGTCACTTTCTGTGGCTACATCAGATGCTTAGTCTTTACCTAGAGGCAATGAATATTGCACAAGTATGTCATGTTAGTTAATAGACAATTAAGCTGAAGTTTTCTGGCTCTTTGCTACATCATTTTAAGCAATATATTGTCAATTAAACTATAAATCTCGACCCTTCATGTCATCAACATTTATGTGTTACCAATATATTCAGCCTAAAGCTACATTGCAATTAGTCATTTAAATTGCAGATATTTTTCATGCATAAAGAAAAGAATTAAGTTAATCTTTATATACAGAGAGCACTACATGGGCCAATGAGCTGTGTTCCTTAAATATATGAATGGCAGGCTAGAATATTTTAGTCTAGTTAGATGGTATATGATTAAGTCAAGAGCATGGCATAAACTGACAACTGCCAGAAAATTCAGAGCTGAAAATGAAATTCCGTCTCTAAGTGGCATAGGTGTGCCTAGATCTTGCAGCAAAGTACACTATTCAAGTTTTTTTTAGGACTGTAAATACACTACACCACCCCTGGACTTGAGAGTTAAGAACAGTATGATAGGTCATTCTGTACCCCATATACACCCTCAGAGTGCGATTTGTGTATCACTCATGTTCACCCTTGTAGTGCAACTTTTATCAAATGCAAAATGTCATGCAAGATGGTTTTGGAATGCTCCTGAAATACTAAAATGTTACCAGGCTGAGGTAAGCCATCCCATGGCATCTGAAGGACTAGGAATGGCAGGTAAGTGCAGGGAAGATTGCACCCCGTCCTTCTTGGTGGTAAGGAGGCACCGAGGGGCCCCTCAGCACCCCCCCCCATGCACTCAGCTGAGAGCCACACAGTACCTAGCCTATACATGTTGTGAAAAAGCTGGGGGGGGGCAGGGAGGCTGCTTGATCTGAGTCAGCACAACACCACGGGAGAGAGATGGGTACCACGCATTGGGTGAGTGCAGAGAGGTGAAGAGCAGTAGAGCCAAGCCTGCATTTGCACACCACCCCCAAGCCTCCACACACTCTCACTGCAGACACAGACCCCCCTCCCTCCCTAACCACCTGGGGGGTGGCACTGGGACAACTCCTGTCCTGTATGGGGACTGTGAAGGGGGCAAGATGCAAATGTAAGCTTGGCTTTCGAGCACTGTAAGCCTTCAGTATGCCACTGGACCCAGGAGTGGGAGGTTCACACAGCAAAGTGGAATAAGTCAGGGCCCAGGAATAAGGAATCTGTGACACAGCTAGACACCACTAAAGATATGGGGGGGTGGCAGGGAAATCACACAGCAAACTCTTGTTGTCTGATGGTTTTAAGGGGTCAGTATATGTGAAACATGTGTTAAACATTCAAATCAAAAAGGGAGAATTCAAGATCAATGGGGACCACCAGATTATCTAGTCTGACCCCACTGTACAATTTAGGCCACCAATGTTGCCTAGCACCCATACACTAATCCTAAAGTATTACAGTCCACATTAGACTAGATTATTCCATGTCACAGGCAGAGGAGGGAACTGAGGTACATGAGGCCCCTACAACAGCTGGGAAATGATCAAGTAAAAATGTTCCCAATTAATCCTGGCAAGTGACTTACACCCAAATACTGCAGCAGCAGGCAAAAAACTCATCTGACCTGCCTTCTGTAGATCTCTGTTAATCTGACATGGTGGAGAATTCCTTCCTGAGCTCCCATATGGCAAATCCGGGAGACCTAGAGCATGTGAGCAGGAAGCAGCCAGAGAAGTACAAGACAGCAAATGCTGAGAGCTACCACAGTGCTCTAGGCCATCCCTCTCATTGTCCCATCTCCACAAGTGGACATCTTGAATGCTTCAGAGGAAGGAGGCAAAACCTCTCAGAACCCATCATGACAGGAAATCTCTTCCTGACCTCTGCCAGAGACCAACTGAAAACCTGAAGCAGGAGCTTTTAGGAACTAAGTAGAATACACAGAAAGGGGAAAAAATAGCCTTAAAATGCACTTCTGCAACAGCGTCTTTATATTTGTTTATTTCTCCAGAATACCTACTTGCTGAGATCAGAAGTTCACATCCAGCATAAGTGCCTGCTTTCTGAGTCACATTTCCTGCAGCTTTTAAAAAGCTGTTTCAGCTGCACTCCTACTGACACATGAATGGCATCAAGCAGGCTGACCAGCTTGGAAGTTGGGTCCATCACATGAGATAGAAGCAGCAGCAACCCAGTTTCCAACTCCCATTGAACCACTGGTCCGAGTTAAATTTAAAATTTTAAAATATAGTTACATCTTAATCCAATATTTGAGCTGGATGAATTATGTTAATGCTCACACAAAAACACTTAAGGATTAATACTTTGTCCAAAGGATGCATCTAGAGGGAACAAGATCTAGCATACAGTGCTTTACAAACTTGTAAGTGAATAACTGAGCTGAAGTTCTGCAGACTTCTACTCAAGAAGGCACCACATACAAAAATGGACAATGACTGCCTGGAAGGAGTACTGTGGAAAAGTATCTGGATGTCATTTACCCACAAGCTAAATATGAGTCCATGCAACAGTTTCCCAAAAAAAAATCCACCCTCACCACTAAACCCACAACCACACCACATCATTGCTTTGAGATGTATTAAACAGGAGTATTGTAAATAAAACATGAGAAGTAATTCTTCTGCTTTGGCCCATGATTATTTGGCCCCAACTGGAGTATTGTGTTAATTGCTAGGCACCTCATTTCAGGAATGATGTGGACAAATTGGAAAAAAATCAAGAGAAGAGCAACAAGAATGATTAAAAGTCTGGAATGCTTGACTTAAAATTGAAAGAATTGGGTTTATTCAGTCTAGAAAAGAGAAGACAAGGGATACAACAGTTTTCAAGTTCCTAAAAGGTTGTTACAAGGAGGAGGGAGAAAAATTGTTCTCCTTAACCACTGATGGCAGGACAAGAAGCAATGGGCTTAAATTACAGCAAGGGAGGTTTAGGTTGGACATAATTCCTAACTGTCAATGTGATTAACCACTGGAATAAGTTGTCTAGGGAAGCTGTGGAATCCTCCATCTTTGGAAATTTTTAAGAGCAGGTTAGACAAGACCTGTCAGGATTGGTTTAAGATGGTACTTGATCCTGCCATGAATGCAGTGGACTGGACTGGACCTCTCATGGTCCCTTCTGGTTTCTATTATTCTATAGAACATGATATGTGAGCTTTGATTCTTTCTGGTACAGGGATTTTGAATTTGATTTCAAGCAGCAGATGACTTATGTCCTGCTTAAGAGTTTCAGGGGAAGACACCTGAGAAAGCCGTTATGGGTCAGGTTTATTTTTACTGGTTTCAGAGTTTAGAAGGCAAGGTGACAAAACCTAATGTTGTGGCTCTGGGCAAGAAGACAACGTTTTCTATGAAGGTGTGGGAAGGTATGCTGATCTTTGGCAGTTTCTGGAATGCCGAGTAATATCTTACCATGAAAGTGCCGTTACCATAAAGACACTTGGCCAGTGTTAGAACTACTAAACACACTTTTGGAACTCCTGGGTTCAAAGAACTGATGAAGTAAGTTTGTCTGGGTACCAGTTTTGAAACAGCAGGTGCCCAGAGGAATTTGAATGAAAGGAAGATCATGGATTTAGAGGCACCTATAGCAATGACATTTTTCTGAGTTAAGATATGCCACATAAGAACAGTGTTTAGGAATTAGACCACCTTGGAGAAAGTCCAACTTTTGCGTAGTGTTAAGCTTTTGGTACTATTCCTTCATTTCTAAAGAACAAAGAATTGACATGCCTAAAAGATTTTCACATGAGCTTGATAATGGAAGCCACATGATATTGTATGTGTTGTTACCTTGGATCCTAAACCCCATACTGCTGACTAGCAGGAGCGCCACTGGCCCTCGAAAAGACCCAGGGCTCGGTGCACTGGGACTCAGGGCTCATTGCTAAGAGGCTCGAATACCGAGTCCTAAGCCCAACGCCAGCAATGCCCCTGTTGACTAGCCATTCTCATCAAACTTCTGTAGGCTGGAGTTGGGATCCCACAAGAACAAAAAGGTATTTGCAGGGCTGTGAACTGATCTCACCAAACTCACACTGGCATGATGCTCTGTGCTACACAAATCATGGAGTAGGTAAATGGGAACAATGGACCTTTTGAAAAAGTCCTATTTTTAAAAGTAATTTAGGCACTTGGGAGCCTAAGTCTCATTCAAAGTAAGTGGGATTTAGGTTCCAAGACAGCTGAAAATGGCCATTAATAGTTCTTTGAAGGATATTTCAGATAATGTTTGATAAGCACTTAAGTCCCATTTTCAAAGTGTCTTGGCAGTCAAATTTCATCTATTTTCAAGGAGAAAGACTCCTATGTATATAAATTTGTTTTTGAATATGCATCTTTGGTCCTTTTTGAAATATTATTCAGATTCTCTGCTGAAGAATTCTCAGTCTAAAACAGATGAGAGAAGCCAAGAACTGATTTTACCACATGGGGTGCTACAACTTTTAAAATCAAATAGCCACATACTCTGGTGGGGGGCAACGGGGACGACAAGAATATCTAAAAGGGTGAAAGAAACAGAACAATCAATTTAGTTTTAGGCTTCTGTTATGCACCACCAAGCACTGATTGGATATACTGAATTCCTACAAACAGAAAAATATATTTAGCAGATAGCGCAAATACACATAAAACAGAGCATAGATATTCTGCTTCCATGTTAACATCAATGTTCCATTTCCACATATGCAGACTTAAAAAACACTCAGCTTTCCTAGAGTGGAGTATTCATGCAGATAAAGGTAGTGACTGTGTGTGTGACTGTCAAGAATCTAACCATACTTGATGAGTCTACATTTACTTTTACTGGACACTAGGATACAGGTGCTATGGCACTTGTTATTTACTGCCTTAATGATCAACTCAGTATAGACAGGCCAATTACTCTCCAAGCCATATGTAGAATCAAGTTTCTTTAGTAATCAAGGAATAAGCATGAACTATTAACAAAAAACATGACTACAATCACAAACAGCAAGTTAGTCAATACATGTCACTAACATGAAAGTGGTTTTGTGTTTTTTTTTCCCCCCCGAACACCTACAACACCCTACATGAAAGCTCAAGCAATAAATTTGTCTGTCTTTAAACATGGCACTAGACTCCTGGTTTCTCTTTTACATAGTTACACTTGATTGTCTCATCATGGGCACATAATCTGAAGAATCAGGGAAAGAATTTGAGACTCAAAGTGCTTTTCCTTACAAAAACTAGCATTCTCCCCTTTCATGGATTCTTGTCAGATACCTTAAAGTGTCTCCATCTTACAATTCATTAACATCTTCTCCCATTTTTGGATATATGGCAAAACCTTTAAAGAAGTAATGTCTCAAGGACTTCCATGCCCACTGTGTCCAGGCTAACTGCACTCAGGGACCAGGCTCTATTGTCTTCATTAATACGAGCAAGGAGTCCAGTGGCACTTAAAGACTAACAAAATTTATTTATTGCATGGTCTTCCATGGGAGAAAAATCCCACTTTATCAGATGCTTTGAAGATGGGGGAAACTTACATTGTCAGACACTCTGAAGATGACAAAGTGGGATTTTCTCCCACAAAAGCTCATGTAATAAATAAATTTTTAGTCTTTAAGTGCCACTGGACTCCTTGTTCATTTTACTGAATAGATTAACACAGCTGACCTTTTGGATCTTCATTAATGTTTTTGAAAAGGTACAACTAAAAAGAATTTGATGACCTTTGGAATGTAATTATATTAACTGACATTTTCTTGAGTACTAGATGCTGTTACAAGGGACTTCATTTTTGAATGCTGATGTTTGATCTTGGTAAAAAGAACAACAAGTGTCTCAAACAACAAAAAGATAAATGTCAATATAAGGAAGAATTGTGTAGATTTTAGTCCTGGAAACGTTAGCCTTAACTGTCAGCTTTATGGTCGTCATTGATTTTTCCCATGGCCCTAACACTGCTGAAATGTAGTGGCATGTTTCCATCACCAATAGCCATTATAGCACACAGTTTACTGTATACTGTTGCACGGATGTCCATGGTGCTTTACAGAATAAGAGGGGTATATAACTGCCGAGAGGACTTTGCAATTTAATTCAGACATAAAAGCAGGGGATGACACAAGGTAATGGGGCTTTAAGACAGACAGACAAAGTTTCCAACAGTAGAAAATAAATGCTTGTGTCAGTATCTCTTAGTTCCCAGCTGATCAGTACAAATTTGTTTCCTCAAGTCTTAAATATTTTAAAATAATTCACAATATTTTTTATTTCAAAGTGTGGGAGTGACCACCACACAAGAGCGAATATCAAGCACTGCAAGGAGTCTCTCAAGGAGGAAACAGAAGACATATTACAAGCCATAGAGAAGGAGGGTGAGATGCTATCATGACCAAAAGATGCAGACCCACCTGTTGGAAGCAGATGGTAGGGAAGAGAAATGGCACTCACATTATAAGATGGATTTTAAACTTTCATTTGTTATCGTGGAACCATTGACTGGAACTGGTAAAAAGTCTAATGTGCTAAAATTTCCCCCTGCAAGTGCTCGCTAGATTTCCATATCCAGTGAAGGTGTATTTGAATGCAAAAGTTAATTTATGTAGTTGAAACATTTCACTTCAACACATTTTAAAACTAATCATTTCTCTCCTTCTTCCTTAAATACCCTAGAGCTTTCGTTTATATTACTGACTAATGGCCTGAAACACTTCCATTTATTTTTTAATAAAATGGAGTTGTAGCATGAGGGGACAGAAAAACTAAACATACCAACATTTTATTCTAATCTGGGTTGGAGCACAGATCAATACACCAAGATGTTTCTACATTCCTCCTACAGACCTATTCCTAGCTGCTATAAGCCAGGAAATTCCAACATTTAAAGATGGAGCATGACACTTTCTATATTTGCTATGGAAAAATAATTACAGTCTGCAAGTTTATGTCGCTCAGACAAGTTGCCTAAAATTACAATTTTAAAGGTATCCAAATGTGCATGGGCCTAAAGCCACATGGTACTTGGCTTAATCAATTTGGATTCACTGAATGAGTTTAATCACAACTGTGTACTTGTACCATGACTGCACACTGGAAAACTGTCTTTCAGAGCCTTTGTCACAGATAGTGACAAGCAGGACTGCATGCTCACACCTCCACTATCTGCCATTTCCTTTGGTGTTTTGCTGAGAAGTTCTTTCAGTGACAGAGTGGGTTTTTTACATGTACTTCTGTGCAGCTGGTAGCATCTTCAATCTCCTCTATCATCATACACTAAACTAATTGATTTGCTCATTAGGGGGCCTCCTCTTTGCAGATGACTCTGCATTTTTGCATATATTGGTGAAGACATGCAGCATCTAAATCGATTGCCTTTCCAGATCAGCCAAGCAACTTGAATTCTATCAGCTTCAAGAAAACCAAAGTGCTTTCTTTACTGATCTACTCTAGGGGAGCAGTCTCCAAAATCATAATTGATGACCCTGGGAACATGAGAGGCATTTGACTTCACACCTAGAGTAGTGTCTACGTGCACTCATACTCAGCATTCAAGAGCTGTGAAGCAGGGACACTATAGCAGGCACTTGACACAACAATTGTTTTCAAATGCACTGTCTGCATCTCATCTGTAACATCAAGTGGTTGGACAGGACACTGAAACATGGAAGTTCTAGATAAGCAGAAAAGTTCACTGGGCTGGTCATCTCATATATATGGAAGGTATGTGAATTCCTAAAGCCCTATTTATGGAAGTTGAAAATGGGAGCACGTATTCTGGGATGTCAACCCAAAACCACCCCCCACAATAAGGACACTTTCAAAGCTCACCACACCTAATTGCAGACATGGGAAGCTGCTGCTGACAGATCAAGATGAAGGAAAACCTGCTGGTCTGTAGTTAAGTCATCAAGAATGACAGAATGGAAAAACACTGAAGAGAAGCATGAGCAAAGAAAGAACATTGAGAAAAACATATGGCCTATTTGCCCAATGTGCAGACATCTGTGGAGTTCTCATTTGAATACATTTGGACAAAGTGCATTGAAACAAAAAAAACCACTCTCATACTAGCTATGAGAGAATTCAAACAGCTTCTGAAGAGAGGTTGGTTGTTGCTTAGAAAGTTTTGTCATGCTATCAATGCATCATGGTGATTTTACTTCTGTCATTATTAAATACAACTCAGACTTTAGTTTTCTATACTAAATATTAAATTTTTTTTATATCTGGAACAACATTTCAGACCTTCCCACAGAAATACAGAGAAAAATTTACATTCATAAATACCTACTGTCAAATGCAGTAAAGCATAAGAAAAGATTTTAGAAAGAATTAGGTAGTCTTGGACAAAAACCATTCCTTTGTCCCCAAGATGAAAAATACCAACACACACTGAAATGCTGAGTTGCAGTCAAAAACTAAAGAAAGAGGTTTTTCAGTTGTAACATTATCTTGACATCCTTTACTGATCAGCATTCAAGGATTTAAATTTGGGTGAAACAAATTAGAAGGGCCATAAAATGATACGGGATCAATACAATGCACCATCAAATGTTAAATTCAGGATTGTGTGGTTCCAATGGAATTTACAACTGAAATACTACTAGGTGTGTGTTACTTTAAGGATTTGATTGTCAACTTTTTTTTAAAAAAGTACTAAATGAATGGCCCACAACAGTGCAATATCACTATTCTCAGCTGTAGTGTTTTGGCAAGGTGCTACAGAACTTTGAAGAAAGGAAATAATGGATATGTCACAAAATGAGTGATGGCTGAAATACATAATAGAAGCATTACACAGACCATGTCAAAAGCAAGCAAGTAATTAAAACCTTTAACCTCTGTGTTTTATAGCCCTTCCCTATTAATCAAAGGCACCATTACAAAAACAAGAACAATTAACTAAGAAAGCTTAATGGCAAAGGAGGGAGGGATGATGAAGGCTATCAATGTCAGGCTCATGTTTAAGTCCTCCAATGGAGTTAAATTTCAAGGAAAAACGGGGTGTGGGGCGGATAAAATCACTTATACATGCATACAAAAAGGCCATAAGGCCATTGATGTATTCAAGATTTAAAAGGAACATAAAAACAGTCACTCAAAAGGAAGAAAAGTTCTTTATATTTTTTGTGACTGGGTTCCCTACACCTTGCTTGCTCTGAAAAGCAGGATGGCAACCCAGGACAAGAATTCTCCCTCTTTGTTTCTTCAGCTGGAATCTTTCTGACCTGGAAGAAAACTGTTCACCTGCTTACTTTAACTAAATCTGTCATCACAGGAGAGGCTAAGAAAGGCCTTAAAAAAGTAGGGGTTTTCACTCTCAAGTTGCAGAAAGCAAGTAAGTGGAAAGATGAAGGTTCTTTCCAAGTATGTCTCAATCAGCAACCATACAATCACAGAAGTGCAGGACTGGAATGGACAAAGATTAACTAGATAAGTTCCCTATACCTCAGTGAGATTTTTGTAAAAATTAGCCCATTCTTAATCATTTGTCTGAGCTGTTCTTTAAAACCTCCAGTGACAGAGATTCCACAGCCTCCCTTGGCAACTTATTTCAGTGTTTTAAACAACATAAGGATTTTTTCTTAAAATCCAATCTAAACTGCCTTTGCTGAATTTAAGCCCATTGCTTCTTATGCTAGCCTCAGAGGTTAAAGAGAACCATTTTCCTTCCCTCTTCCTTGTTACAAAAGTTTTTATGTACTCCATGTTCCTTCTTGTCTTTCCATTGCCTCTGCCATAAGGGCCTATGCTTCCCAAAGAGTCTGAACTTTTTCCCAGCTCTCCACTATTTTTGACTTACCTGTGGGCTTTTTTCTTCTGCCCCCATCAAACTTAGTTTAAAAGTCTCCTCATTAGGTTAGCCAGTCTGTATCAAAATATGCTCTTCCCCTTCCTCAATAGGTGGGCCCATTTCTACTTAGCAGTCCTTCTTCCCAGAAAGATATTATGTAGTCAAGGAAGCTAAGGCCCTCCTGGTGACACCATCTGCACGGTCAGGCATTCACTTCATGTTTCGGCCTTATTCCCTACCCTTGACCGGAAGGACTGAAGAGAACGCTCATTACTTGTGCCACCAACACCTTCACCCATATTCCCAGAGCCCAACAGTCACTCCCAATCTGCTCAGGGTCATACTATACATCATTAGAATCCACATGGATAAGTAGCATAGGGTAGCGGTCATAAGGCCAGATGATCCTCAATCACTCAGTAACATCTCAGATACAACCCCCGGCAGGCTGCATACCTGCTGGGATGCATCTGTCAGAACAGAGTCACCAACCACCATCCTCCTAGTGGCAGCTCTGATCCTCCTAGCCTTGGAGATGCATATAGTTTCCTCTCCACTTCTGGGAGAAATTCCTTATCCATGCTTGCCAGGCAGCATAACAGTTGTTCATCACTGTGGTCGGCAGGTTGAGAATAGGAATGGAGCACTGTCTGCCACCACAAGTAGCTAGCGGCCAGCATCCACCCTGTGACATAGCCTGAGGAGCATCCAGGCACATTAGGAATTAGAGAGAATTCATGTGGAAATGTCCAAAGCTGAGGAAGCTACCCAACTAGTGAGGACTGCTGCCATGCCACTGAGAGAGGAGGATATGGCTATCTCCTCCTGTAGCTCGCTCTCACTCCTTGAGAGATTCCTCTAGCAGACACCTTTCTCACTGGATGGTCTCCTCAGCCTGGCTTTCTGTGAAAGGGAAATGCAGGTCACAGGCTCTGCAATCCACAACAGGATCTGGGTAGTGTGATCCTTGGTTATGGCCTCTGTCTGGATATAGATGGAGGTGGAGATAGAAACAGTGTTGTTACAAGTGCCACAAACAAGGAGTCCTGTGGCACTTTTAATCTCCTGAGTTTTCATGGAGCTCATGTGATAAATAAATTTGTTACTCTTAAAGTGACAGACTCCCTGTTTGTTTTGCTGAACTAGACTAACAAGACCACCCCTTTGGTACTTGTTATAGGTGATGTTGCCCTTCCTAGCCAGAGCAATTACACTGTGACTCCCACTTACAAACTCCCTCACAGCCTCTACTGTTTGTCATCCCCCATTTACTAACTCTCCTAAGTTGCTTGGCCCCTAGTTTTAAGCCTCTCTTCAAGGTAGTCCTACCCCCATATTCTGCATTGGCACCCTCTGAAGAAAACATTCTAGGAAGGAAGATGGAGACTCGTGGCTGAACTAAAAGATATACCATGAGGACTAAGAAGCGGGAAGGAGGAATGAAAACATCACACCCCCTTTGCTCTTTTACACCTACCATCTCCTACAAAAAAACAAAGGAGATGTCCAAAAAGATAGCTTCTGATCAGAACGTTGTGTCTGCATGTTCACCCAATGGTGGGCCCTAGTGAATAAGAAGTGCAAGAAATTCCAAGTGGCGTATTTGCAAATATGCTTCCCATTTCCATATCAAGAGTGGACCACATCTTTAAGTAGGGGCTTTAAGTGTTCTGGGAATGAAGTCTGACAGTCTCCCAAGTCAAAATACCCAACTCAAATCACCTTCTGGTCCTTCCCTGAACCACAGAGGAGAATGAAAAAAGGGCTCTCCTCTGGTCAAGGGCCCTTCTGAGATCACATGTATTGCAGGAAGGAAAAAACTTTGAGCAAGACCAGAGTAGACGCTTAGAGGGAATATCATGGTTAGGAAAAGGATGGGAAGTAATATTTTTGACAAAAAAACTGGGACAGAAGCCAAGGATCACGTTATTATGGGAAAGCCAACAACAAGACTACAGAACAGCACACATACTACTCCATACTAAAGAGACAGCTACTCAAACTTCCTCAGGGAGGGGAACAGAAGATGCATTAAAGAGAGACCCATACTAGGTACATCTATACTACAGCTTGGAGCTGAACTCTCAGCCTAGACAAACAAATTTGTGCTAGTGGGGCTCTAGCCATCATGCTAAAAATAGTAGCATTGACTGCATGCCTTGAGGTGCAGCTTCAGTTCTTAAACTTAAGAGGCCAGGAGGGGCAAGAGGCTGAGCTTAAGAGCCACACTGCTATTTTTAGAATCATAGTTCAAGCCCCTCTAGCATGAGTCTGCCAACCTGTGCTGGAAGGCCCATTCCTAGCTTCAGCACAGATACACCCCTTGAGCTTTATACAAAAAGTCATGTTCCAATTCCCTTGGAGGCACTGGGGAACTCTGAACAGAGAAAGCATCCTCAGGTAATATAGTTCCATGGTCAGAGTATCTTACTCTTCTACAGTACAACCAAGGGGTCTAGTGCAGTGATTAGCCTTTCAATCAAAGCCAGCTGCTGCTGAAAGTTTAAGAAAACCAAGATTCTGGTGCAACTGAAAGTCTCTGCCCTACATAATGAACACTGTCCACATGCCAAAACAAAAACTCTTTCCAGGTGTTAGCGAGGTCAAGGCCACCCTACTGGAGATTATAGATTCCCTCAATAGCATCCTGCCACAAAACAGGATGAAGGACATTGGCCTGGCCCACAAAGATTTTCTGTGGTATCACTACACTGGCTAGAGATAAGGTGTTGTAAGGAAATAGTGGTACAGGTATTGCTAATCCCCTTCCTATACTTTTCGCCAGGACTGTTAAAGTGATACAACTTAGGCATTTAGACAAGGGCGCCTGGGTCAGGAGCACATTACTTAGTGTGCAAAGTAGACTCAAGTCCCCTTGGTCTAGGGACAGCTACAATTAGAAACAGAAGCCCTTCTCCTATTTCTTGTGGACAAAAGAGGCTGGTTTTATCTTCCAGATATCACCACAGTGGCTGTTTGATCCTGTGGGTGATCTTCTCTTCCCCTTAGTAAGTCTAGGTAGCTAGTTGTCTGTCACAGCCCCAGAAAGAAAGTTATTCCACTGTCACAGACCACTGAGGTTGTGGAGGTTACAGTTTACCAAAAGATAAAGATTTTAGTATTTCTTTAGTTATTGAATTTCTATTTTTCCCACAATATTCAAAACAAGCCTAAGACAGGGCTCCCTTTTTCTAAAAGGCACAGAAGAGAGATTCAGACTTGGAGATCAGAAGCGATCATGATCATCTAGTTTGGCCTTTGCCATAATGCAGGCTGCAGAATGTCACCAACCCACTCCTGTAATGGAACCCTAACCTATGACAGAGTCACTAAAATCCTCAAATAAATTAAAGATAGTTTAGCATAAATATGGAACTAACACACAAAAGCCATTTCAATACCTCAAGTCCAGATCCAGGACTTGGTGAATCCAGGGGTCTTTTCTTCCTTGGTCCAATAGCTGCCAAAGCTGTGAGATTGGCTTCTCTTTGTTGCATCTGTGCCAGCTCCAACTGCTGCATCTATTTTTTTTTTTTTTTTTAAAAGAGAAAGTATAGGTTATGATATACTGAAGGTTCAGTGCTGTTCATCCAGCTTCAGCAATCTGATCTGTTTTTCCACATAGATATTATAAGCTACATCATACATGAGACTTGCACTTTTCAGAATTCCAGAAGGTTAGACCCACCAACTTCTTAGCCATTTTAGGAACCCAGCAAATGCTAACCCCAATGCATGTGCCATGGCACAGTCCTGCAGGTCACATGTACTGGGAAGACACACCTAGACCAACAATATCAGAGATAGTCCTGTTTCCAGTTTCAGCAAATTCTCTTGTCTTGCTAGAGCAAACATATTGGCTCAATCAGTGCAAGCGGCCAAAAATTAACATTGAGAGTTGAAGTTTCTCAATATTGAGGGCTGTTCAAACTGTGCTCAGTTTTACAGGTTGTTTCCATTTCAGCAAGCAGGAGAAATTCTGAAACGAACTGTATTGCTTGATGTTTATTTAAATTTCAATTAAAATAGTTGGGATAGTTGCCACGGGAATTTTTCAGGGTGACAGATTTATAGTGTACATGTAGTACTTCAACTCTCTCATTTATCAACTATTTTTCCAAACCATTCGGACTTTTCTGGAGTTTGTATTTGACATCTCCATCACTGCAGACACTTGGTTTCAGTTGTTCATTAAAAAGAATTGCCTCAAAACAAGTCAAGACTTCACAAAACAGATTCTATGATTAACTGATTAGATTTAAGTCAAAAGGATGATGATGAACAAGGTTTTTAAACATTGTATGGCTAAAACAAAACAAAGGTCATACAGCAGGGCAAATACTGCCACTTTCCAAGTACAGTGGGATAGTCTTATGGGGTCTATAGCATGATCGAATGACTCATGAAAACAGAGGAGGAGTATGTTTCCCTGAAGGAATCCATTTATAACAAAACCCAAAAAGCAGAAGGGAAATAATTCTCTAGCTCAGGGCTCAAAACTTTTCCTGACTGCAAACCCTATCCATTTGATGTTTTAGACATTGTCAGCCACAATTTTTTGTATCAAAATGGCAACACTTCCTTTCAATTTGTAAGGAATTCTCAGTCAAAGCTGAATTCTTTACCAAGTTTGACAACTCAGTTCTACCACTGCATGCAAGTAAAGATGTTATGCTTTTCCTCATCTCATAAAAATTCACCGAAACCCTGCACTCCACTCAGATTTTGCTGTCTAACTACAAAAGACATTTACTGAGTTTGCAGCACAGTTGAACACTTCCACTCTGCCCCCTCCCCCAGCAACTTTAATACCCTGTTAAAAAGAAAAAAGAGGCACCTTAAAACAGGAGCTCAGTATGCCAACATAAACTAACATCCAAACTGGTATAAATACTGCTTTTATTGGTAATTTATACCTTTTCAAGCAAGACTAAAGTGATCTGCAACAGAAAAAATGGCAACATTACACACCATGCGCAGTAACTGTAGTTCCAGTGGAGAACTGAGGTTTTGGAAAACTAATTGGTTAACAGAAAATCCAAGCTAACCAACCTTGGGAAGGAATCTACAATGCAGGCATAGAAAGACCTTATTAAAAAATGTGTAAAGTTGGGGGAAAACTGGCATTAAAGCTCCAACCTCTTTGCCCAACCCCACTGGCCACTGATTTTTTAATACAAATAAAATGATATAGGGAACAAGTTGCAGTCCCAGCATAAAGTAGGGTGTTTAACATGAGGGAAGAGATTTTCCAAGTACTTAATAAGCCTGGATAATGCCTTTTGAGTGGAACAGCCACCTCTAAGTGGGAAGTGGCCGATTTTATTGCTTCCAGCTAGAGAAGCTAGATCCTCTCTTGCCTTAGTAGCAGCTCATGGGGGGTGTCCCTGAAAAGGGATGGGAAAAGGGGATGGAAAGGAGGGAGTGCTAAAAACTGGATGGCATAGCGCCCTACGTTATGACCACCAAAACCCACTGGTTCACAGTGACCACTACCAAGCTTCATATAAATGAGCAAGGTGATCCCCAAAACAAAAGAAGGTGAGCTAAAAGAATGTAATTTTAAAAAGTTGAAGGGTTGGTTGTGGGGTTGAATGCCCAACACTGCTAGTTAGACAACACCTGAGTGGTTGTGGAGAATGGCTGGGCAGCCTTCTTCCTCTGAAACTTGGCTCTACCTTCTGAATAGTCTGACTTATTGGACCATTTCTTGCTTGTAGGTGTATAAATACCCAAGGAGCACAGGAACACACTGTAGTTCTTCAGCACATGCAGGAAGTCTTTTCAGAGAAGCAGCTTAGAGCCATCAAATTGGAGTCCTCTACAGCAGTTGTTTTCAAACTTAGGGTCTGGACCCAGTACTGGGTTAGAGACCTCAGGCACTGGGTTGTAGCACCCCCTGCTGCTGCCACCACAAAAAGACTAGAATGCATTGCTCAAAGATGTAATTGTTGGGTCATGGGCATAAATGATTTTTCTTCAATAGGGTCCCAAGGAAAAGAAAATTGAAAACCAGTGCTCTACAGGATTCTGAATCTCTCTTGGAAACCCTAAAAACTGAAGTCATGACCCCTTGCATGTAACTACTGCTGTAGTGACAAAGCTGACAGCAGCATCTGCAGCATCTAGTTATACTTCCTTGAAAAACTGCTGGCCAATAGCCGGCCCTCCACAATAACAGACAGAAATTACTCCCTACAGTCAAGTAACAGTTCAAGAAAGGTGATAGGTGAGGGGTCTCAAACACATGGCCCGTGGGCTGCATATGGCCCCTTGAGCTATTTCCTGTGGCCTGCAACGACACTTGTTACCAACATTTATAATACCTTTATATGCGAGTGATATTCACCCTCATGCAATACCAAAATGTTCTTCAAGATGCGTGTCCCTCAACATGCTCCACTGTAGGTGCTTGGTCGTGCCCTGTGCACTGGACCACATATTTCACAGCAGTGCCCATGCGGGGAAGTGCGCATGCCACAGGGACCTTGTGGTGGTTTTGCACCTTTTGTGGCTTGTGTGCACCTCCCCCCTGCCCCATCCCTCAGTTCCTTCCCTACCATGGAGTAAATACTGCAATGCTCAAGACCGTATTCCGAAGTAGAGGGGAGGAGAGCAGGGAGTGGAACATGCTGGGGACACGCATCTTGAAGAACCTTGGCTACTGCACAAGGGTGAGTAACACACTTTGAGCAATGTCCCTGACTGCTCCACTGTAGGTGATTGTCAAGCAGTTCCCTCCATTGGAGGAGGGATTTGGAGTTCATGTTCTGCAGGATTGTTAATACTGCTTGCCAGCTGAAGCATCAGCATTGGAAAGCTGTTCTATCACATAATGCCTTACAAAGGTGTCTGGTGAGGCCCAAGTTGCAGCTCGGCAAATGTCCACCATTGGAACATTCTGCAGAAAGGCCACCAACATCACCATAGATCTTGTACACTGTGTTTGAATGGTTTCAGCTGGACACCTTCTGGACAGTGTGTAGGCTGTGTGAATGCACAATGAGACCCATTTGAATTAAATGTTGTTTAGAACTGGGTTCACCCTTAGAATACTCTGTTGTAGACACAAAAAATTGCAGTGTTTTACCAAAAGATTTAGTTCTTTCACGATAAAAAGCTAAAGCACCCCTGACATTCAGAGTGTGTAGGACGGATTCCTGAGAAGAGCGTGGCTTTTTGAATGTTGGGAGGTGGATCTCCTGGTTGATACGAAAAGGCAAGCTGATCTTAGGTAGAAGTTTGGGGGTGAGGGTGTAAAGAAACCTTATCTGGGTAAAAAAAAAAAAAAAAAAATTACGTAGGGTGGATGACCCATTAAAAGCAGCTAGCTCACTGATGCATCTTGCAGAGGTAATTGCTACAAGGAAAGACACCTTCATTGACGTGAAGTAACGAGCATGTTGCTAAGGGATCGATTGGGGACTTAGTAATCCATTTAAGAACCACAGTAAGGTCCCATTGTGGCACTAGAGGTACTAATAGAAAGTAGTTTCTCTTTCAGGTGGAGCAGATATTCAAGGACCTGAGGAATGGTAGCTGCTTCCAGGATTATATCACACTCAATGGACCAGATGGAAAACCCACTCCACTTTTGAAGGCAAGTTAGTTGTCTTTTGGGCTTTCTACTGTTCAGGAGGACTTGGTTTTACTGGATCCAAACACTGCAATTCTATGTAGTTGAACCATCTAGGTACCATGCTGTTAGGTATAGCCTGTCTGATTGTGTAGCATTCTGCCCTTGTTTGTGACAGAAGATCTGGTACCAAGGGGAAGTGATTGGCTATTTCCTGGACATATGGAGGAGGTAAGCATACCGTGTCTGTCTCAGCCACACTCATGGTATCATTACCACCCTGGTTCTGTCTTGACAAATTTTGACTAGTGTCTTGGCAATCCAGGGTATTAGGGGAAAGGCATACAGTAGCTGGGGGCTCCAAATGAGGAGAAATGCAAGCCTTCTAAATTGGTAACCAACCCCTGCTCTGGAGCAGAATGCTTTTACACTGTCCTTATGCATGTGACACACAGATCAATCAAGGGGTAACCCCATTGGGTGAACATATGTTAGAGGACAAGGTCACCTATCTCCCATTCATGAGCATGATGAAACACCATGCTCAGAGAGTCTGCAATGGTGTTGTCTCTGCCCAGTAAGTATATGGCTGTTATCTGTACATGATTTAAGATGCACCAGTCTCAGTGTCATTGCTTTCAGGCAGAGGGACTGAGAGCAAGTTTTTCATTGACAGTTGATGTAATATGTACAGGCTAGATTGTCTGTTTGAACCATTATGCTCTTGCCCCTTAAGATGGGCAGGAGATGACAGCATGCATTTTGGACTGCCCAGAGCTCCAGCAGGTTTATGTGAAGACTTCTCTTGTGATGACCACTTGCCCTGGCCTGTTATGCCTTGTAGGTGAGCTCTGCAACCTATCATGGACACACTGGTGCTCATAACCAGGGATGGCTTGTGGTTGATAGAGATTCCTTGCAAGAGATTGTGTTGATCTGCCCACAAATTTAGGATGTCTTTTCTCTCTTTTGCGACGGAAAAACAGTGAAAGGAATGTTTTTGTGAGTTGAAGATCCTTAGAAACCACAACTGCAGAAGATGCATGCAAAGCCTCGTGTGATGGACCAGGAATGTGGTGGCTGCCATGTTTCCTAATATCTCCATGCATATATGGGCAGGGACAGTAGGGGGGCAGATTGAATGGTGCATACCAGGTTTCTTGTGTCTTCGAATCTTTCCTGTGGGAGAAAAGCCCTGGAAGTGGAGAGTGTACAACTTGGCCCCTATAAAGTAAATCACCTGTGTGGGAGTTGGTGAGAATTTTTTGTAATTTATTGTCAGACCCAGATGAAGGAATAGCTTTTCTGTGGTGTAAACCTCCTGTTGCACTGTGTGGAATGAACATCCATTTAAGAGGAAGTCATTGACATATGGGAAGACCATGATGCCCATCTTCCTCAGGTGAGCAGTAACAACTCCTATTAACTTTGAGAAAGCCCTTGGTGCTCTGCACAGGCTGAAGGGCAGTACAGGATATTGGTAGTGTTTATCCATGAAGACGAACCTCAGGTATTTTCTGCGAGCTGGATGGATTGCTATATCCAAATACACATCCTTGAGGTCAAGGGAGGCTAACCAGTCCTGTTCTTCCAAAGCAGGAAGTATTGTAGATAGGGTGACCATCCTGAACCTGCAGATATCAAATTTGTTCAGCCTTCTTAAATCTATTATAGGCCTCCAACCCTCACTTTTCTTCTGGGTCAGGAAATATTGGGAAAGAAATCCCTTCCCTCTGTACTGTATAGGTACCTCTTTGATTTCTCCTAATAATAAGAGGTTGTTTCTCTCTTCTTGGAGAAAAGTCCCTGAAAAGGGACAGGGAAGGGGGTGGGAAGTGGGTGTTGAGAATGGAATAGTGTAGTCATCCTTGATGGTGTCTAGCACAAACTTGTTGGAGGTGATATCCTTCCAACGATGCAGAAAAGGAAGCAACCTGTTTTTGAAGTAAAGATGAGAAATGATGGTCTCTTTCCTGCTTGGAAGTTAGGTGGTCCGATGATCCCTCAACCACAGCTTCATAATTGCTGCTTTGGGTTGGATGCTTGGCTGTTAGATGAATTCTGATTATATTGTCTCCGTCATTGTTGCTGCCTGGGTATACTTCAATAACAAGAAGAGGATCAGGGATGGTGTAGGTCCCTTGCTGAATGGGGCAGGCATCCTTGTGATGGAGGATGAGGGAAAAGCTGAACTGCTCAATGCTTTTTTTGCTTCAGTTTTCACAGGCAGGGTCAGCTCCCAGCCCACTACCATTGGTATGGCAGATTGGAGAAAAAAAAAAAGAGAGGCCCTTGGTGACAGAAGATCAGGTTAGGGACTGCTTAAAGAAGTTGGATGTGCACAAGTCCATGGGTTTGGATGAACTGCATCCAAGGGTGCTAAGGGAATTGGCCGATGAGATAGCAGCACCACTGTCCATTATCTTTCAAAACTCATGGAGAATGGGGGAGGTGCCAGAGGAATGGAAAAAAGCAAATGCAGTTCCTATTTTCAAGAAAGGGAAAAAGGAGGATCCAGGGAATTACAGACCAGTCAGCCTCACCTCAATCCCTGGAAAAATTATGGAGCAGGTACTCAAAGAAGCCATCATAAAACACTTAGGGGAAAATAACATGATCAGGAACAGTCAGCATGGATTTACCAAGGGTAAATCATGCCTGACCAATCTTATTTCCTTCTATGATCAGATGACTGGTTTTCTGGATGCAGGAAGAACCATTGATGTGATATACCTTGCTTTTAGCAAGGCTTTCGATACGGTTTCCCACAGCATTCTCACTGGCAAATTAAGGAAGTATGGGTTGGATAGGTGGACTATAAAAGTGGATAGAAAAAACTGGCTGGATCAACGGTTTCAGCATGGAGGAATCAATGGATCCATGCCTAGCTGGCAACCAGTAATGAGTGGTGTGCCCCATGGATCGGTCCTTGGGCTGGTTCCGTTCAACATTTTCATCAATGATCTGGATGATGGAATAGACTGCATTCTCAGTAAGTTTGCGGATGACACCAAGCTGGGGGGACCAGTAGACACGTTGGAGGGCAAGGACAGGATTCAGGGAGACCTAGATAAATTGGAACAGTAGGCCAATAGAAATCTTATGAGGTTCAATAAGGACAAGTGTAAAATCCTGCATGTGGGAAGAAAAAACCCATGCACCGCTACAGGCTGGGAAACATTCAGCTAAGTAGCAGCAGTGTAGAAAAGGACCGGGGCATCATGGTGGATGGGAAACTGGATATGAGTCAGCAGTGTGCTCTTGCTGCCAAAAAGGCCAATGGCATACTGGGCTGCATCAAAAGAAGTATTACCAGCAGATCAAGGGATGTGATCATTCCCCTCTATTCCGCACTGGTGAGGCCACATCTAGAATACTGTGTTCAGTTTTGGGCTCCCCACTACAAAAAGGACAGGGACTTGCTAGAGAGAGTCCAGCGGAGGGCAACCAAAATGATTAAAGGGCTGGAGCACAAGCCCTGTGAGGAAAGACTGAAAGCATTAGGCTTATTTAATCTGCAGAAGAGAAGACTGAGGGGGGATTTGATAGCAACTTTCAACTACTTGAAGGGATGCTCTAAGGAAGATGGAGCTCGACTGTTCTTGGTAGTAACGGAGGACAGAACAAGGAGGAATGGTCTCAAGTTGTGGTGAGGGAGGTTGAGGCTGGATATTAGAAAAAACTTTTGTACTAGGAGAGTGGTGAAGCCTTGGAATGAGCTGCTGAGGGAGGTGGTTGAATCTCCATCTTTGGAGGTGTTTAAGGCCCGGCTGGACAAAACCATGACTGGGATGGTTTAGTGGGAGTGGTCCTGCCTCTGGCAGGGGGTTGGACTAGATGACCTATGAGGTCCCTCCCAACCCTATGATTCTAAGTGTTGTCAAGTTTCTTCTGCTGGTACTGGTGGCATCTACTGTCACATTTGCAGTAGATATTATTCCTTTTTCATGATGAAGATGAGTAAATACCCAGCAAGTGGAGTGTTGCTCTGGAATCTTTTAGCGTATGCATGTCGTTGTTTGTCTTCTCTCCAAAAAAGAATTTCTTCCTGTCAAAGGGCAAATCCTCAATCATGGTCTGCAGCTGCCTCAGCAAACCAGCAGAGTGAAGCCAGGATGATCTTCACATGACCACAGCCATTCCTCTGGTCAATGCTGCCATGTCTGCTACATCAAACGATGTCTGTAAGGCTGTTCTTACGACTGACCTCTTATTGTTGAGTTAAACTGCTCCTTCTTTCTTCTGGAATACATTCAATAGAGTCATTCAATTTAAAATAAGTGTTGGTTAGAATTTGATAGCATAGCCATGTAGCTGGCAATTCTTAAAAGTAATGATGCAAAGGTATAAGCCAGGTGTGGCCAAACTGCGGCTCGGGAGCCACATGTGGCTCTTCAATGAAAAACTGTGGCTCCCAAAAGAACGTCAGCAAATCAGTTTAGGAAAACAGCCCCAGCCTAGGAGTTCAGGCTGGGGTCGGGATGGAGGGGAGAAGTGAGACATGGTCAGGATTTAAAACAAAAAAAACAAAACAAAACACCTCACCACTAGCCTGCAGTCTTCTACATCGAGCAGCACCTAAGTTTTTATTGTATAGGCCTAATTTTCATGGTAACTTTAAGTAACTTTTAGAATCTGACATTAGTAGGATTGATTTGTCCTCTTTTTATGGTAAAATTAAAGTGTGCAATGAATTTTAAACTTAGCAAATTTGGAGTAGGTAAAAGTATATGGCTATATGCCTCAGTGCAGCTCTCGAAGGTTTAATAATCTGCGCTGGGTTGAAATTGTTTAATATTGTGGTGTCTGGCACCACGGATGGCACCACAGCTGTTGCCCACACTGAGTCAGCTGTCAAAGCCAGGGCCAGTGCTGGCTTTTGAAGCTCACGCCCTTTATCACACCCATGTTCTCTTTTGGAGCTGAAAAGGCTGCTTCCCTTAATAGGGGAACAAGTACCCAAAGGTCCTTTAGCCTCATGGGTTACTGATTTGCAAGTGGCTGAATTTAGATATATTTTTTTTGAAGCCACTGTCTCAGGGTCAGGGGAGGTTTTTTTTTTTTTTTTTTTTTTTGTTACCCCTCTGTAGTTATTGGGGAATGACTGGCCTCCGATGCCACTCAGAGAGCCCTGCACCAGGAGGAGCTTCAGCTTCATCTCCTGATCCTTTCATGTCCTAGAGGTGATCTTTTTACAGTGTAGGCACTTCTGAGAGACATGACCCTCACCCAGGCACCTGATACGTAAGTGGGCATAGTGTCACAGCACAAAGCGCAACACTTAAGGAAAAAGAGACATGCCAAGTCCTTTGGGGTTTGTTTCTTTCTTTCTTGTCTGCTTTCTTCCTTTTTTCTCCTCCTTTTTGTGAGAGGAAAAGTAGGCTGTTTTTCCATCCATTGCCAGAGGCAGTTGGGAGGAACTGAGGGATGGGCGAGGGGAGATGCGCAAGCCACAAACAGCGCGAAGCCACTACAAGCTCCCTGTGGCGTGCACACCTCCCCCCACAGGCACTGCTGTGAAATCTCCAGTCCGGTGCGCAGGGAGTGACTGAACACCTACAGTGGAGCAGTTGGGGTACTGCTTGAATAAGAAAAGGTTTCAGTGGTGTGGCCCTTGGGCTAATGTACTAGTCCTCATGGTGATTTGAGTGTGAGACCCCTGTGTTAGCTTGTTTAACTAATCAATTCATACTTGTGCTAGTTCACAATCCAGAACTGGATGGTGACAACTAAGATTTTTGACCAGAAGGATCCAGTTGCTTTTGATGTTTGTCATAGGGGTAGGTCTCAGGAAGTGAGACTTACTACACTCATCACTAGGGAATTAGGTGGGAAACAAAAAACCAAGCAGAATAGTTAGGAGGTACATAGTATCTCTTATTCTCCCTTTTGCAAGTTCTTGCAATAGTGATTGGCATTTAATAGCAACATTTACAAAAACGCATAAAAGAGCTAGGTTCCTATGTTATCAGTGAAGTTTTGACTATTGCACGGGTCGGCAACCCTTGGCACACATGCCAAATGTGGCACAGAGGCTCAGGCTCCTCGCTGGCCCCACCCCCAGCATTGCCTGTGGCCACAAGAGCCATGGCTCCATGTCCCTAGTGGGGAATGCAACCAGCAGGGAAAAAAGAAGCTGCAGCATGGGGCTCCTGGCCCCTGCTGGTTCCACCCTCTGGTGGGCAGAGCTGCTGGAGGGGAGCAGAGTGAGTCAGCCCATCCAGAGCCACTGCTGCTAGCAGGAGCTGGCCCCAACCTTGACTAGGAACTGTATGCTGTCCACCGGCAGGAGCAGGAGCTGGCCCTGATCCCAGTCAGGGTCTCGCTGGCTGGCCCGCCCTCAGCACCTGCTGGGAGTGCAGTGGGTGGAGTTGGCAAAGGTTGCCACTCCCTAGCCTATTGCTTAAATTGCCTATAGTCACCTCAGTTATATACAGCTGTTGTATATAAAAACTTAATATTTGTGGTATGCATTTTGGACAGAACATATTTTAGAATCAAGGTAGTCAAACACAGAAAATACTTTGACATCATGAGTAACTTGCCCTAAGTTGGAGATAATAAAAATTTAGATCAGTTCCAGAGGGTTCTATCTTAGTCAAGTTCAGCAAAAACAAACAAGGAAATCCTGTGGCACTATTGAAAACTAAACATTTAGATCAAATTAACTAAACTGAACCTTCACTTAGAACCTCAAAGGACCAAGATTTGACAAAAGTTCAAATAAAAATGAAAAAGAGGTCCTGTGGATACATTTTTGCAATACAGTGTTGTTCATATAGAGAGATGCCATAGGGTACTTGCCTGAAGATTGTAGCCTACTAATACACCGTGCAGTTACACAACATGCAAGTGGCATCTTTAGAGGTCGAAACAGGACATAACTGGGGAGCGAGGGAGGAATGTTACTTTTTGCACTTAAGAGCGAAACAAGCTCCAGAAGTTTTACATCTGTTACAATACAAAGAGACAGGTAGGGCCCAAATACACAAGAACATAGTTGCTGTCATCAGCTGACAGCCTAGTAAATGCAATGGACATTATGCTCAAAGATGGGTGCCTAAAGTTAGGGAGTTTAAGATGCTGATCCTAACACTGAGCTTTCTGTGGGTGCACCTCTGCATGGGTCACTGAAGGATCAAAGCCTTTAGTCTAGACAATTAGGCCTTCCAATAAGTAGCCAGATTTTCAAAAAAGTGTTGAGCAACCAGTAGTTCCCATCCCATTAAAGTCAGCCACTGAAAGTTTCTAAAACTGTTTTAGAATTAAGTCAATTAATAATGATGGATCACCACAATGTCAACAAGACAGCTACTGAAACTGCAATGCTCCCTCTTCTATCCTGACTTACACTTTAGCCGCTGAAATAAATGTTGCTGACATTCTGCCACTCTATGAAGCATGAGGCTTTTGTAAAATACTACTCAGAATTTATGTCTCAAAAACAGAATAAAGGGGAGTATCTTTAGACCAGGATCAAACCACACAATGTTCAAGCACATTTTCCTTCTTTGGATTTTTTAACTTTCATTCTAAGACTTACAATACAAAAGATTTCTAAAATCCTGTACACAAAGATACAATTGCTATGAAAACATGTCACATGTTACAAAATAGTTTTTATTGCTGCTGGCCTTTTTAATAATAAAAATGGGTTTTAAAGTCTAGTCTTGAAGCAGTCAGGAACTTCTAGGGTGATACAATAACCATTTTAGTTAATCTTACCTGCAGCACAAGTCAAAACAAGGTACATTTAAGCCCTCCTATAGAGTGAAATGGCATTTTCAGCATAGCTGTAATCACATGAAATGAAAGGTTTTTCAAATTGACCTCTCTCTTTCATTCAGTCCCTCTACCAATACAAATATTTCCTTTCTACCTCATGGAAAGCATTTCTCACCCTCCACATTTCAATAATATATTGAAAGTCTCTATTCAGTATTAAAACATTATATGTTTTGTGACCATTCCTTTTAAAAATAATGTTTAACCAGGGGTTAAAGTAAGCCAGAATGCATTTTGGGGCCCACAAATTTGAGAGGCTAGAATTTCAGGGCCCTGAAAAATAGAAAAATCGGGTGAAATGCAGGTTCAAGCCTGCCCTGGTCCAAGAGCTGCAGCCAGGCTGGAGGAGTTTCCAAATCTCCCCCCGCCCCACCCCTGAGCATGCTCAGACAGTAAGGGGCAGAGATTAGGAGAGTTCCAGGGCCCATCAAATTATCCTTTAAAATCACTGTGTTTAACCTATGAGAAGACCAGTAATATTTCAGCTATGAGACATCAGAAGGGTGGTAGTGGGGGTAGTCTTTTGGTTTACTACACAAATGACTCCCAAGATTGAGACCTCTGGTCACAAAGGTGAGTAAAGCTGATTATTGGTAGTCTTATCAGTCCTAGTCCTATTAACTACAGTTAAAGTGCCTGACTAAGGAAGCAATTTTTTCTCTTTATTACCCAACGGGTTAGTTTCTTGTTTCAGCAATTACACAAGGCGAACAGAAGATCCTGCATTTGCCTTCCAGGCAAAAAAATAACAGCCCTCAATTTAAAGAGGCAGGTAGCATCTTTGTCCTATTGGTCCAGAAACATGAAGCTACTCCCTTATACCCGTCAAAGGTCAATGAAACATAACTCTTCATGAAGTTTCCAACCTGCACCCATTAAACAGAAACCTCAGAAGTTGCTTCACATCACACTGCCTTCCAAGCAATGTATCCAGGGTCATCTTATAAAGGACGAGTTCAAATTGTTTAGTAATTCAAATAAAATGGTCTGAGGTAAACTATCATCTTTCAAGTACTTTATGATGAGACTTCTCAGAGCCCTATTTCATGCCAGGTGAACGTGGATTGTTTTGTGCTAAGTAACAATGGTTTGTTATAAGTGTCTATGAAAATACGTCTGGTAAACAGGAAGTGAAAGAAACTAAATCAGTGTACTTTTAGTGGCTTGTACTCAACCTACAAATTGATGCATGTGATATGTTAAACTAGATCATCTTGCCTCAACTGTGTAAGAAAAGTCATTTAATGCATTATACTTGCATTTACAGTTATTTTGGTAGGAAGAGAATGTAATCTGGTCTCTCTCTCTCTCTCTCTCTCACACCCACCCACCCATGGAAATTACAGGGAAGAGGAAAACCATGTTTTTCAGGGATCTAGAGAGCAGTTTTAGTGTTCTCAGGAAAGTGGGTTTTTCCCCCTCCCTACACTATCCAACTTAAGACAATCAGGTTCACAGAAGAAGCAAACTAAGAGCAGGCACAGAGTGAACAGAGCAGCAAATAGGCTAAAGTTATGGGAGGACAAGAGGCAGAACTTTGGCAGATGACACATTTTAGTAGCAAGGTCATCCAAATTCTCAATTTTTCATAAGTGTAGGACATGAAAGAGTACATCCAGAAAGTTACACCCACACACCATGAAAAATACTCTTCTCCACAACAATGAAAGGAAAAATAGAAGTTAAAAAAAAATCAAGTGATAGGGAACCCCATCATGTGAGCCAAACAGAAGCAGAAATACAAAGAAATTACACCTTTACCGTAAAGAGCACATACCTATTTACATGTAAACAAAATGTAACAGTATTACACAGTACAGACAGGAAGCCAAACAAGGAACACTTTTGGGCTTGGTTTGGAGTGATTTAGGAAAAGTGACTGGAAAGGTACTGGGGTGGCTGGACCAGGAGTGCCCATTATGTAAGTGGGTTTAGTATTTAGCAAAAGATGTCAAAATACCAAAATGTCAGCATACCAAAATGTTAAAAGAACATGTAGAGAGAAAGACTAACAATTTAAAGCATCAGACAAAACTGGCTGAAAAAGGAAACTGGGGAGGGCTGAAAGACAAGTTTATGTATGCCCAAGGGTTATGCATGCTATTCAGCAATAAAAATATGTTCAGAGTAATAAAAGCAGTAACATAGATGAACAAAAATATGTATGTAGAAGGCTTGAGGAAAAAAGGAGATGATATGTAAGAAAACAAAGGTAGACAGTTTACAGAATAAAGAGAAAATATATTATCACATGAAATTGGTAATCACAAAGCATTTACTGAGATGATCATTTAATATTTCCACTAATTTTAAATTGATTTAATTATCTGTATAAGTCTTTACCATTGCTGTACATTACCTGTACCTGTAATCTCTGTACCCAGAACAGCCACTAGGTTAAAAGAGGAATTAAAATTTCAATGGTCTTTTTTTTAAACCTAGGCTGTTTATTCTAGAGACAAAAATTGCTTTCATCTCTCATTTCTCTCACACATTTTTCTACCTTGCTTCACCTAAAGGCTGAGGAATGTAAACTGTTTAAATCCTCCCTCTATTCTTCATGCATCAAGTTTTCAGAAACTTTACCCTCTCTTGCATGCTCTCCTTTACTGTCTTCCACTAAGATATCTACCTACCTTCTGCATTCACTTTTTCTGCATGCCAAACTTAATTCTATGTAAAATTTATTTTTACTTCAGTGCCTCAGGCTCTTCATGAGATCTCAGGAAACCTAACCCATTGAGCACCAGAGTCTTCACATCTCAGTTGTTTTGCAGGCAGTTTTCTGACCTGCAGGGTCAATGTCACTGAATGCCACATTCTTTTCAGCAAGAGAGCTGGAATTTTAAGACCCTGAGACTAATGTATTTGTCATCTTTTCCTCCTTGACTCTGATGCAGTTTCTTCTTTCACCCCTATTATATCCTTTCTAACCCAAAATGTTTTAGTTAGCCATACTATTTGTTTCTACTGGCTTTTTTTTTTTTTACATGTAATTTAGAGTTAAGACTGAAGATTATATATTGTATGAAGTGGTTTTGTGTGCAGCTCTTAATGCATTTTAAAAAGCTGTATTAAATTAACTGTGGATTTTTAAAAAATATTCACAGGCATGTGGCAAAGGAGTTTAGAGTAACCACCACCTGGGAATTGTCTACTTAGGACACATATCTAATCCACTATCCTGACAGTGGTCATAACCAGTTGTTTCAAGACATTACACAAGAACCTGTACACACAGGAAGTTTCTTCCTGTGTCAGTGGCCAGCTTATGCCCCAATACATGAGGATTTATATCCCCTAAAGGAAAAAAATGTCTAATCCTCTTCTGAATCCCACTAAACTCTTAATCCCAAATATTTTTACTGTGTGTTCCACAGGTTGATTATGCGTTGGGTATAAAAGTATTTCTTCCTCAATCTTAAAGTTGTTGTATTTCCATGATATTGATGTGCCATGAGTGTAGACTAGAGCACATCATTTACTTTAGCTATACTGTTCATATTGCAAACTGCTATCATGGAATTTTTTCAGTCTTCACACAGAGTTTTCTCAGTAGCAATTTGTACCATCCATTTCTGTACTCCTATTTCTACTATATACTGAGACATGTTCAACAGACTGAAAAAGCATGCCAAATGACAGTATATCATATAAGGCCATCATATACTTAATATTTCAATATAAAAAGAATAAGAAGTACCGTTTGTTCTTGGCTACTATATAGCATTTAGGCAGCCTGCAAGGATGCAGAGGTCCTTTTCTGAAGACACTAGTTAAGTTAAAACCAGCAATGGGTATCAGTGGTTCCTTCCAATGTACTTTACAACTTGCATGATTTTCATCTCCAATTATGCTGTCATAGAATAGGGTTAGAAGGGACCTCATGAGGTCACCTAGTCCAGCCCCCTGCTAAAAGCAGGGCCACTCCCACTAAATCATCTTAGCCAGGGTTTTGTTTACCCAGACCTTAAATGTTTCCCCAAGATGAAGATTCCACCACCTCCCTAGGTAACCCATTCCAACGCTTCACCAGCCTCCTGAGAAAGTTCTTCCTAAAATCCAACTTTGACTACCCCAGCTGCAGCTTGTAACCACTGCTCCTTGTTCTGTTTTCCATCACTATGAAGAACAGCCTAGCTCCCTCCTCTTCAGAGCACCCCTTCAGGAGCTGGAAGTTGCTATCAAAACCCTCATCAGTCTTCTCTTCTGTTGACTGAATAAGCCTAGTTCCTTTAGGCTTTCCTTGTCAGTCATATGCCCCAACCCCCTAATCATTTTCCTTGCTCTCCGCTGAGCTCCTTCTAATTTGTCAACATCCCTTCTGTAGCGTGGAGCCCAAAACTGGACACTGTATTCCATATGTGGCCTCACCAGTGTCAAATAGAGAGGAAGAATTGTATTCCCTCCATCTGCTGGCAACACTCCTACTGATGCAGCCCAGTATGCCATTGGCCTTTTTGGCAACAAGAACACATTGTTGACTCATACCCAGCTTTCCAACTTCCTATCCACCGTAACACCCAAGTCCTTTCCTATAGCACTGCTACTTAGCGAATCAGTCCCCAACCTGTAGCAGTACATGGGATTTTTCTATCCTGAGTGTAGGACTTTGTACTTTTCCTTGTTGAACCTCATGAGATTTCATTTGGCCCAATGCTCCGATTTGCCTAGGTCTCCCTGAATCCTGTCCCTGTCCTTCGGCATGTTTACCACTCCCCCCAGCACAGTCTCTGCAAATTTACTAAGTATGCCATCTAGCCCATCATCCGGATCATTAATGAAAATGTTGAACAGAACTGGCCCCAGGACAGACCCCTGGGGCACTCCATTAGTTACTGGCTGCCATCTAGACATTGCTATCTTTCGTGAAGATTGGAAAAAGGCAAATATAGTGCCTATCACCTGGGACCTCCCCTGTTTGCCACAAGTTTTCAAAGATAATAGCTAGTGGCTCTGCACTCACATCAGCCATCTCCTTGAGCACTCTTGGATGCCGTTCATCCGGCCCCATAGAGTTGTATGCATCCAATTTCTCTAACTAGTCCCTTATTTGACCTTCCATTACTGAGGGCCGCTCTCCTTCTCTCCATTCTGTGTTACCCAGTGTAGTAGCCAGGGATCTGATCCTGCCTGTGAAGACTGAGGTTAAAAAAAAGCATTGAGTACTTCAGCCTTTTCCACATCATCTACCACAAGGATACCTGCCCCATCCCTGATCCTCTTGTTACTGATATATCCTTTACATCCCTTGCTAGTTGCAACGCCAGTTGCCCTTTGGCCTTTCTGATTTTTATCCCTGCAGGCCCGAGCAGCATCTTTATGAGCCTCCCTAGTCATCTGTCCAAGCTTCCACTTCTTGTAAGCTTCCCTTTTGTATTTCAGCTCACAGTAGAGCTCTCTGCTCAGCCATACTGGGTCACCATCCATATTTGCTGTTCTTTCTGCACATCGGAATGGTATCTTCCTATGCCTTCAGTAAGGTTTCTTTAAAATACAGCCAGCTCTCTTGGACACCTTTCCCTTTCAGATTAGTCCCCACAAGGGAACCTGACCATCAGTTCCCTGCAGGAGCCAAAATCTGCTTTTCCAAAATCCAGGGTCTATGTTTTGCTTCTTTCCTTTCTTCCTCTGATCAGGATTGTGAACTATACTATCCCATGGTCACTGCTGCCCAGGTTGCCATTCACTTCTACTTTCCTGATCAATTCTTCTCTGTGAGTAGGAACTCAAGAGGTGTAAGGCCCCTAGTTGGTTCCTCCAGCATTTGTACCAGGAAATTCTCCTCACCACTCTCCAAAACTTCCCGGATTGTCTGTGCACTGCTGTATTGCCCTCCCAGCAGATGTTAGGGTAATTGAAGTTCCCATGAGAACCAGGGCCTGTGATCTGGAAATTTCTGGTAGTTGCTCATAGAAAGCCTCATCTACCTCCTCTTTCTGGTCTGGTGGTTTATAGCAGACACCCACCACAGCATCACCCTTGTTGCACTCTCCTCTATACTTACCCCAGAGACTTTCAACAGGCTTGTCTCCACTTTCACAGTGCAGCTCCAAACAGTCATAAATCTTTTACATGTAGTACTGCCATTCCACCTCTTCTTCCCTGCCTGTCCTTCCTGAATGGTTCATACCCATCCATGGCAATGCTCCAGTCATGCAAATTACCTCACCATGTCTGTTATGCCAATTACATCACAGTTCATCTGCGCTAGTACTAACAATTCTTTCTGCTCATCTCCTAGACTTTGCACTTGTGTACAGGCACCCAAGATACTGGGCCAACTGCCCTACATTCCCTTGCCAATTCTCTCCTGTTGCACCTTCCTCCTTGGATTTTCTCTTGGTGTCCTCCTTGCCTACTCACCTCAGGGATTAAGGCTTCATTGGGGCACCCAAACCACTGATTTGATTTCCCTCCCCCAGTTCTGACTAGAGTCTTTTTCATCCCTGCTATTACAGCCCCGGCTCCACCTAAGTTCCATCCCTCTCCCCCAGGTCTCCCTCATTGTGACTTACCTGTGGGCTTTGGTCACTTTTCCCCTTCAAACCTAGTTTAAAACCCTCCTCGCTAGGTTAGCCCGTCTAAGTCCAAATATGCTCTTCCACTTCCTTCATGGATGGAGTCCATCTCTGCCAACCAGTCCTCCTTCCTGGAACCACAACCCATGGTCAAGGAAGCCAAAGCCCTCCTGGTAATACCATCTTCACAGCCAGACATTCACCTCCAGGATCCATCTGTTTCTGCTCAGATTCTTGACCAGAAGGATCGAAGAGACCACCACCTGCACACCAAACTCCTTCACCTGTGCTCCCAGAGCTCTGTAGTCACTTTTGATCTACTGAGGGTTACATCTCGCAGTATATTAGCACCCACATGGATGAGTAGCATGGGGTAGCAGTCAGAGGGCCAGATGATTCTCAATCCTTCTGTAACGTCCAGTTACTTACTCTTGTTATGTCCCTCAAATCTTTCTTCTCACATCTTGCAATATCTAAACAATCCTCTGCAAGTTCTCCCATTTTATTTTCTACCTCCTTTCACTGATTAAACACACTAAATATTGGTCCTAATACAGAATTTCAGATATTTCCATTTTCAAAACCTTGTTATACTGAAACCTATTTATTCCTACTATTTTCTCATGCTTCACAAGTTTATAATCTAAAAACAGTACTTGACTTAACCTAAATATTTACAGACAGATGTCTACAGTACAATTAAACATGTGCAGCTGACTGAGGCTCACAGGACTCAGGCTCAAGTTGTGATGTTCCCTTCCCAGAAGCTGACCTAGTGTGCAGCTGTGACTCCCAACCCCCACTTCTCCACTCCTCACCCCTTGATTCTTCCTGCTTTGGTAGGTGACATTCACTCCTGAATCAGTCTACACCAGCCTCCTGCATATAAAAAAATCGGTTCCAGGCAGTGAGCATGTGCTCTCCAGCCACTTGGGGGACAGTACCCCAGCCCCCAAATACCACACCAGGACCCTTCCCCAATCACTGTAGATTCAGACTCTTGTTGGCTCATGAAATGGGTATATCCAGAAGGTGTGTGAGAGTGAGGCTGAAGTTCACTTAGGCTTTAGAAGGGGAAAAAAAAAACCCATGGTTTTCAGTGAGTATATAGCAAATCAATGCAGAATCATTTAAATAAAGGCACCAGGAGTTATCAGAAGCAAGTAACACATGCTAATCTAACAATTACTCTTTGGCTTAGACTGGCTGGTGGTGGTGTTAAGCCAGTCTTGGCCCTCCTGACAGTGTGGATAGGCCCAATCTCTTAGAGCTGTTTAAGGGCCATGGTGATTTTCTTTGTCCAGGAAGGGCAAGAATCTTCCCCTCTCCAGCTAAGGTATTACAGGCATTTAGCAAAGCCACTGACATTATCTTCTATGGGTACATGCTTACTGCTATGGCTGTTTACACGCTGCTGGAAAACAATTCTGATTGTCTCCCTCCATCCTGTGCCATATAAAATACCTGGAAACATGCTTCACATTTGTACATATGTGTGATACTACAAGAAACAAGATACCATAACAATAAGGCAGAGTATTCAAAAGGGAACCTTGCACAGCAGATTTTGCATCAAGCCACATAATTCATTGCAAAAGGGAACAGGATAGCTACACAGATCATACTTTATGGGTGCATTGATGTGCACCCCATGAGTAGACCAAGCCAGATTTCTCCTCTGTTACAGGATCCAGGAACTGGGGCTCCAGCCTAAGCTCAAATACCTACACTGCAATTAAAACAGCCCCTAAGCCTGCACCAGCTGACATGGCCCAACTGCTAGCGTTCAGCTGCAGCACAGACACTCTTAGAGCAGCAGTCCTCAGCTTTTCACCAGCAGATAGCGCAACGCTCATAGAGTTCAATATTAACTGCTCTTCAGAAGTAGATTGTAATCTACTGGTTAGGGACTGCTGCCTTAGAGTTTCCTTAAAAGCCTCTCCTATGTGACTGTCAAAGACTTCTTGACAGCCCCAAAAGACCCTACAGGATCACCCTTCAGGCTATTAAAAGCTATATAGAACATTTGCTACCTTCTAGTGTTTCAGGGAGAGTTGATTTACAGAATGACTCAGTTTTATTCTTAACTTGCTTCAGAACATAAGGACTCATACCCATGTGGTCAGCTCTTCATTCCAGCAACATCAATACCTCAGTACTTTATCATTTGCTCATCTTTATTCCCTGAAGGATTGATCTCCAACATCCTCTATGATACTTGCCCAACACTGCTCTTTCATTTCAGCTGCATGAAAGTGTGAGAACTGCAACTATCAGATTTGCTTCAACACAGATATCCTACTTCTCAGGGGTGAAGGAAGAAATACTGAAGTCAGGATCACATAGCCAAATGACTAAAGCTATGGTCCCAAGCCATAGTCTAGCAGCTACTGGTAGACCAGATAGCTGGTTGATGACACTCTGTCGTCTTCACCCTCTTTCCAGCTCCTAATTGCTTCTTACTATTATAGAAAAGGGGTGATGGATAGCAAATAGGAGCTAACTTTGAGGATTAGAGTCACCAATGGGAAAAGGAGTACCTGGAAGAACAGAATTAAAAAATAGGGTAGCACATGAACAAAAAAGTTACTAACCTGATGCAAATGGTATTGCTCATGTCCATGCCAGATGTGTGGATACACCACACATGCCAGTGCCAGAGATTTTTCTCAGCGATGTCTATAGGGCTGGCTCTAGTACCCTCTGAAGCGCTGTGCACATGCACTGCGATAAAGGGACACTGCCAGCTTCCCCCTCCAGCCCCAGCTCTTTCTTGCTGGAACTCAGGGCGGGGGGGGAAGGAGGATGTGTCATGGAATGGACATGAGCAATACATCTCAAAGAACAGTAGTCAAGGAAGCTTAGTGACAGTTTTCCCTCCGAGTTCTTATGTCCATTCCATATCAGGTGACTCACCAGAAATGCCACTTGAGGTAGGTCAGGAGTTCAGACATGGCTATTACAACACCACTCTGCCAATGCTCGTGTCATCCTAGGCCTGTTAGACAATGGCAGGGTAGGACATGAAGATATGAAGAGAAGACCAAGATGTAGCCATACAAATGTCCTATATTAGAACCTACGCTAAGAAAGTCACTGAAGAAGACTGTGCTCTTGTTGAATGGGCTGTCAGAGTGGCAAGAGGTGTGATGTTTGCCTGCTCATAACAGATGTAGGTGATGATCCAGGAGGAAGTCCTCTGTGATAAGGCTTGTAAACCCTTCATTTGCTAAGTGATCGCAAGGAGAGCTGGATGTACTGTTGGAAGGGATTAGTTCTTTTGATGCAGAAAGCCAGCACTTGCCTCCAAGATGTTCAGGTGTCTCATCAGTAGAAATACGAGGCTTTGGGTGGCGGGAAGACTGGCAAAAAGATGTCCTAGTTGACATGAAACTGCAGTACTATCTTCTGTAGAAATGCAGGGTGGGAGCACAGCCGAGCTTCATCTTTATAAAACACAGGAAAAGGAAGTTTTGATGTTAGAGCCTTGATTTCAGAGGTTCACCTTGCTGATATAATTGCCAATAGAAAAGCAACTTTCCATGAAATGTGAGGCTTCGGGGTGGAATGCATGTTCTACACCAAAGTTCCATAAATGGCATGCCTGCTGGAAGAGAGCGAAAGGTCTCGTTCCTCCTTGCTTGCTGATGTATTGACACCAAATTGTCTGTCAACACCTCTACCACCTTTCCTGACCTCTAGAGAAGGAATCCTTTTGCAGGCTAGACAGTTTGCACTGAGAAAGTTGCAGTAGCTGCCTCAGGGATTTTAGGATTAAACAGAAGATGGGTGTGGAGATAGCAGTCCATGCAACACACAAATGCCATGGGGATGGTACCCAAGACACCAAAACATGAGACGTGTTATTAACCTGAAAAAACTCCTGAACTAAAGAACTAGTTTCCAAGGCCAAATGGCACAAACAAAAGGTCTCAAAAAGAGAGAGGTGAGAAAGGGAAGAATGGAAGATGAAGTTTTAGATTCAGGTGCAAAAAAAAGAGCACACACACGACAAATCTCTTGGAATTTTCAGTTTACATGACATGCATGATTGCTCACCTCATATAATACTTCCACAGTTAGTGCATCTAAGTCACACGTGAATATTAGCAAACTACAGAGAAGCCAAAAGACATTTAAAAGCACACAGCACCTGCAGAAAAGTATGAAGATACTTGTAAGTTTCATGTTAGGTGAGGGGAAAACAGTTAAACTAGATGCTAGAAGAGAATGGGGAATGGAAGAAAATACCTAGCATGTTAAAGCTTGCAGATTCATAAAAGGGAGGTTATCCCCCATAAGCCTGAAGAAATGGGCTTGAGCAGGAAAACCCTGGCTTTGGGAACGTTACTACACAAAAGGTTATCATACGAGCCTGGCAAATATAGTACAAAGCACAGAAGTATTGAATGGCTAAAATAGTAAGCTTGAGGCATGCCTAATAGCAGTCAAAGGAATGCACGCTTCCTGTTGGTGATAATTTGCTAACACAGGTTTGGATGAAGGCAGAAAGTATCAAGTTTAGTGTGGGCTAGATAGGGCGCAGGCAAGTAACTGGCATTTACTGTAGACACATTTATCTAGAGATGCTAGAGTGAGGCTAGGACCAAAAAGGGCACAGAAAAGGCATTGATTGTTTATAACCTCATTTAAAAAGCACACATCCATTGTCCAAGTCTCTAGGTGCACTTACAGTAAAAATTTAAGATGACGTTGCAATCAGTTGTTGGATGAGAGATGACCCTGAATTTACAAGTATTCACTAGTGTCAAAAGCCTTCAAAATCCCCCTCTCAATCCCTCAAAAATACCACCTGCTATAATACTATACCCCCCCCCATTAAGAACCCCTAGAATAATGCTTAAATCACAAGTATATTGAAATGTAAGCTAGTCTTACTTACAACTTGTAGAGGAGACTGCAATGCAACTATCTAGATAGAAGGAAAGAATTGAGTGATAAGAGAAAGAGGATAGAAGGAATAGTGTTCAGTTCATGAAGAGCTCAAATTGGAAGCATGATACATTGTTTATAGTAGGTGACGCCACATTTATGGCGTACAGAGGAATATGACCAAGACTGAAAACTGACTAGCTATTTCTGGTATCCAGCTTCAGCCAGAAAGTTATATTTTCAGTTGAGTGGACATCATGTATTTCCTTAAAAAAAAAAGGAAAACAAGCTGTTAAGTGATCAAGTTAGGCACCAAAAACTGAAACAGCTGAAGATACTAGCCACTTTTGAAAGTTTTGGCACGTATGCCTAAATTGAGTCTTATTATGAATCCATTTCTAAGGCTGCAAAAGCCAAAAGTTCCTAGAGTTCAGTTCTCTAAAACTGTTTCAGTTTTCTGGAAACTGAGTATTTCTTCAGAAAGGTGTGCATGGCAAGATTCATTTTCAAACCCCTTATATGTTAGAGGCTTACCACCCACTGTTTACAGTGAGGCCTTCAACAGAAGAAAATTAAGTTGTATTTTAACAGGGCCTTATGTTTTTATTTTATAGCTCTTCATGGTATGATCCTTCCTCTTTCCTTCTATGCTTCAATGAGCATGTTAAATAGTTAAAACTTTCACGTAACTATACACTTAAACAATAGTTAAAAAACTGTTGATATTTAAAGAATCACTGACATCCAAGTAAACCCTCCGCTTCAACATGAATAAAGGCAGTTAACATCTCAGAGCTATGTCTCACGTTTCCAGAAAACACCGATATTCGAAGCACTTAGCAAGTATTTCTCTGCCACCACAACAGTCTGGCTATTTTTTCAGGGGGTGGGAAGGGGTGTTAACTGAAAAACTCTGGAGAACAACTGAGAGGTCAGTCTGTGCCCTGCCCCTCCTCACTTTGCTGGTTCTTTGGACCCCATACTTTGACAACACACTGCTTTGAAGGAATGTCAGATGCTTCCAATACTGCAGGGTTTTCCCCTCCAGGTCTCTGTTACGAACTGTGGCTTATCTGTGATCCAGGGACTGGAACTACCCCTGCTCTGAATTGTTCTGGAAAGCCACCATGACCACTCCTTGTAGGGCATCCTTTGGAAAGATGATCTGGAGATGGCAATATCCCATCCCATAAGGGCAACAAGGGCTACAGATACTCAAATGTTTGATGGACAGAAAAAAGTAATCTGAGATGATGGTTTTTCAAGTTTTAATTCTCATTTATCACAAAAGTATCAGTTCTATAGGATATTTGGTCATTTCATTCTGCTTTTAGACTATGTGTGTTTGTATTTCTCACAGTAATAAGTCAGTGCTTGTCAAGATTTCAATGAAGTCTCAGCACTGACCAGTTTGACTGGGCACAGTTTAACTCACAGCCCAAGAATGGAATCTATTAAGAGAAAATTACTCTTAGTTCATTAGGTTGAGTTAATGAGCTGCATTCGCAATCTTGTGAAGCTCTACTTACTTCATTCTTTAAAATGACAAATGATAGAGCAGCAGGCAACCAGAATCTCAGACTCATGCAAAGATCACTAAAAAAGTAGTATGGCAAACTTACCCATGGATTCTTTTGCTGGAGAGGTAATTAGATGGAGCATTCAATGGAGTGTACAAATTTGACAGCAACATGGGACAGATGGTACAAAGGTTGTTTGAACTAACAACAGAAGTCTAAAGGACATGAACTCAAATTAAGGAAAGGCTGAGCACTAGAGTTGGGTGGAGTGCCTTCACCACCACATTGCTTTCTTGCTGGTTTAATAAGTCATTTTTAAGAGGGAAGTGAACAAACTATTGAGGACTAATACTACCATGTTACTATTTCTACTCTAATTTCCTAGTGTAGCTTGGGATTTTTTTAATTTTTATTTATTTATTTTTGAGTCTTGGTGCAACACTGTTTGAGACCCAGTAGTACTTCAGTCAGTTTCTTACATAGGAGGTATTTCTAGGTTGCAATCCTGCATGAAAAAGCATCTCCCTAAAAACCACAGTGAACAAGGAGTCTGGTGGCATTTTTAAAAAGACCAACAAATTTATTTATTGCATTAGCTTTCATGGGAGAGAAGCTTCCAGCATCTGACACAGTGGGATCTCTCCCACAAAAGCTAATGCAATAAATAAATTTGTTGGTCTTTTAAAAATGCCACCAGACTCCTTTCTTGCTTTGCTGGACTAGACTAACACGGCTTCCCCTTTGGAAACTAAAAGCCAAGAAAACATTGTGCTAGAAATCATTTATGAAAGAAAAATGGAAATCAGGATGCAGCCACAAACATTTGAAGAGAAATTTGTGATCTCAGTGACATGAGAATCAATTTGGGGAGAGTATTTAGGCAATAGTCCCACTCAAATTGTAAGCTTGCTAATATTTAAACATAAGATGAAAAAAAAAGTCATAGTAAATGCAAGTTTCTCCCTTCTGCCCTCTCTCATTTTATGAATTTCTCTCTACTCTGGTGGAGATCCAAACCATTGATTTTAGGACTATTTTACTGGATTTCCATTTGTTTTGCCTGAGCACCTACATTAATCCAAACAATAAGGGCCTTTAAAGCATTCATAAATAACCTGCTAGTGCTGCTGGCATCTAGGAGCCAAGTGCAGCAATGTTAAGCAACAACAAATTTCATAGTTCAAAAGGCACAGTTAAAGAAAAAGGTTGCTCAGGAAAAAATATCACTCATTTAGCACAAAGATCTCTAAAAATTGCATGAAATCAGTCAAGTAACTATAGAAACCAATTTCTTCAGCTCTGTATCACACGTCTCACACCTCAATTGTCTTTATTATCATCTGCTGTCAGATCCTTAATCAGAAATGTGAACAGGCTTGATGATTTATTCAGCAGGGAAAAGAATCTGTAGGTCAAGTAAAAAAATCACACACACACACACACACACACCCGCCCACCCACCCCCCATCCCCCCACCTTAGGTACTTTCATTTCATTCTGTTCCCAGTAGCTCTGGGGGCAACTCCAGTGAGATCCAATATTAAGGCTCAATTAAAATAAGCTCCAATTAGTGGAGCTTTTTTCTCTCAGGCTAGAAGAGTCAGGAAATGGATATTGGGAAATGTAAAAAGTCAGCTACTGAGAGGAGGCTGCAGACATAAATGAACTTATTTGTTGATTTCTACAGTTGCTATGCAGAGGCCTCTGGGAGTAAAAGCTTAACCAGTCTAAGCTATAAACTAAAACCCCTGCAGCTAAACATGAACTGTGTGAAACAAGGGCTCCATTCCAGAACAGAAAACTGCTGGGCCCAGAAAATTAAAAGCCAGAGGCATTTTCCATTTAAAACTAAATCCCAGTACCGCCTCCCAGCCAAAGAATTATAAGCAGTATCAGATTTACAAAACGAACAATTACCCTGGAAAAATGTAGCCTATTGTACAGTCCCAGATGCTAAATCTCAAAGTTTCTTTTTTTTTTCTAATCCCACATTATATGCCTACAAAGTACATAGCTGTAGTTTACAAAGAACCATTTCTAGACAGGCCTAAACTATGAAAATTAAATGTTAAAAAGAGCTCATAATTCATTGACCTCATTTGAAGTACTGCCCTTGCCTGTAGCAGTTCCTGTCCTTCCCCAAGGCCTTTGCAAATGGTATGCAACAGCAAAATAAACCCTGACCTAATTGCCAAGAGAAGGCTGCCAACCTTCCCTCAAAACAAAGGCAAACATGGTAACTTGAAAGTCCTACCTCTTTTGCTTTCTGCTTTAATCGCAGCTGTTCTGGATCTTCTTTATTGGAACGACTCTATTAAAAGAGAAAGTTTTAATAGAAATTTTTAACACGTAAACACCACAGCATCCGTTAAATATTTGATAAGTGACAATTCTCTCTTGTGATTGAATGTCTTAGCTTCAGGGTGAACGCCTCAATCCAGATTGGCTTCTTCCTCCTCCCCCAAGCCTTCCTCCTCTTCATCTGGGCCTGGCTGCCTCTATTCTAGCCTGGAGGAAAGCTTAAACTGAAAGTGATGCTAACACTGTCAGTCAGGTCCAGTCTAGGCATGATGTTGTTCGTGTCAGTAGCAGACACATAAAAACGACAGGAAGTAGCGAAGAAGAAATTGTTCTTGTTTAAGTACAGCAAGATCCTAGTAATTTTAGGCTCCATACCCACTCAAATGGCTCCAGAATATAGGCCCTAGAATTTTATCTGGCTTTAACACACACACCCCTTAAATTGAACCAGGACTACACAGTTCATGCTTTGTGGTGCAGCAGTTACATGTTAAGTTTATGCTCCATCAACAATTTTAACCAAGGGAACAGAGGCCAGAAGTGGGTTACATATTGGACTGCAACAACTTTCAAGTAGCACACTTACATAATGGAAATGCCACACTACCAGCAGAAACACTGGGAACAACTGTTTTGACTAACCATCATGCACAGGTATTGACAAAGGCAAGCAAATTGAATCCAGAAACAAAGGCAGCAGGTCAAAATAAAAATGTAGAATAAATGTTTCTTTTGGCTTTACATTTAACCAGCAGGACTGAATGGACCAAAATACAGTCTTTGAACTTGAAAGCTTGTTACCTAAACTTTATTCCTTAACAGTTTATTTTTATTTCTGTATCAGTCACCATACTGTGTTTGAGTGCATTTTGTTCTTGTATTTATTTCTGGGAGATTAGGACTTTGAACTCCAGGAAAAGAAAAAGTGTTGGAGAGCCACCAGACTGGAGAATAGATACGTAGGGAGGTGACGAGAGATGTTTACCCTTTGGCTTGCAAATGAGCTAACCACTCATCTTGAAGAGGAAAGAAAACCCCAAAAGCAAGGTCAGGGATAGAGAAATTTGAAGTAGAATGTAATGAAACAGGTGTCTAAAAGGTCATAATTTTCTGGGTGACCAACAATAAAATGTTCTCTCACCTTGACTGCTCGGAGAAGCATTTCTCGTTCTTCTTCTTCCTTCCTCTGTTTTTCCATGTGATCCAGCTTCTCAAGAAATTTAAGTTGAGCTCTGGTGTCACTCGATATGGTGTAATTACTACTTTCCTGGAAAGAGACCTCCATCAGAGCTGCTTGAGCTTTTACAGACTACTAAAAACCTAGCCTAGGTCAAATAAATTTCTGGAAAAAAGCTGCATTGTCTGAAATTATCTTTTTCAAAGCTGTAAAGTACTTCCTGCATGATTCTGCTTGTGAGAGGATCCATTCACTTGTCTCTTCTTTGAGTACAGCATACACCTTCAAGTTTATTTGGCTCCCTATTTTCACTGTCTTGTAAAAAAGCTTTGATTCTAGATTTATACGATTTGAAATTGCCAGTGTATACCCTGAGGGTTGGGGGAGGAAAACCAGGGCAACAAACCATTTTCTTACTGGGCAAACTTTTTTCTTTAAAGTAAAAGTGTTCTAAAACTTGGACCCTGATCCACATTCTCCATCTATTTAATAAACAAAAACCATCTTACAGACTGCTGGAAAAAGAACAAATATTGCAGTGCTGTTTCAGCTAATCATTCCAGAATGAGAATTAAGCTTTACTGGTATTTCCAAAAGGGACGGATGAAGGGACTATCTAGATTTTCCAGAGCTAGTTAAAAAGGTATTTAGACTGGGAATGAGATTGCACACTAGCACTGTTCATCACTGTTTCAGGAATACATGTATTCACCTTGGTGGATTAACACAATTGCCATTAATGCTAATGGTAACTACTCTACATTTGTGGATGAAAGTGAGAGACTAGGACCCTTACTGTACTTTAATGTGAACACTCATTGCTCCCCTGCCTGAATTTTTTGAACGGAGAATAGTTTCACATTTCGCAGATTATAAAAAGTAAAACGCCTTGTTTTAAATGAGCAGGCTGTTGCAATTAATATTCATTTTTGCTCTTATTCTTTAAATCAGGGATGTCAAACGTGCAGTCCGGGGGCCAGATACAGCCCATGAGCCTCTTCCACCTGGCCTGTGACTGCACTGTCTTTATCAGAGAGAGGAAAAAAGTGCGTTCTTGCATACAAGATGCTCTGTGATGCCATGAGTGTGCTGGATCTGGCAGCATCACAGAGCACTGGGTATACGAGACTGCTCCATGGGATCATACTCCCTAACAGGGAGCAAGAGACTGATTATCGTGGCATGCAGTTTTGCTTACACAACAACACTTCGTGATGCAACAGAAGTGCCATATTTCAATTTATGGAAACTTGAAATATGTTTAAGTCAAACCTGACCCCTGAAAAGTTGAAAGTTTATTATAATTTAACATTCCACATACCATCTAATTTTTTCTTCATTTGTTCCAGGTAGGTTACCCGAGTGTCTCCCACTGGTGGCACCTCTTCCTGCTATCTCAGGATTTTAGATTCTCTATGTATTCCTTTTCTCCTCCCTTACCACTTTTAGTTACCACCCCAGCCCAACTGATTTCAAAAGTACTTTTAAAAACCTTCCTTCTACAGATCTATTCTTGTCTGTCTCTTTCTTTCATGGTTCCAGAACATTCACCCCTTCTTTCCTCAAACTGCCCCGACCTTAATTTCAATATTAACCCCTGTAGTGTGTTAGTGATGCAGTGTTAGAAAAATATTTTGAAATTGTCCTTGTATTTGAATCATTGCCATGTTACCCAATAAATAAATAAATAAAAATAAAACCACACCATATTGTCTTGTATAAAGTGTCTTTCAGAATAGTACCCCAAAATACTTTACAGCATATACAATAAGTTAATGGGGAAAGGGTAAACAAACATGCAAGCAGAGCCGTATCATTTTAGTTTATACATTGTGTAGAAAGAATCCACTGCTAATCAACTATTTAAAATGGAAAAGTTATAGAACTAGTGGAAGCAACGGTCTCTTAAAAATCCACATGATGCAACTCTCTCCTAATTCAGGAATCTTCAACCAACCACTGTCCCATCTCTCTCTGTATATCCCTTGAGTCCCTCTAAGAGGGTCTTGTATTGTTCCATTGCCTCAGTATCCCAGTCAGGAACCAGGGTCCCATTGTTAGGAACTCTAAGAAACACAATAAGGTAACTGTTACTACCCCAAAATGCTTGCAAACTCAATAAGCAACCCAAAAGCACACCTTTAGAGTCCAATTCCCCTCTGCCCTATTCACCCAGTTCTGCTATTGTTCTAGGTTCTGTATCATTCTGTACAGGATGTGCCTTATTCTGAAAGTCATTATTGCAATAGTAGTAGAATTTGGTTTGAAGTAACAATATAGATAGCAGAATACTGCAATCCTGTTTTGAATGCCAAGTAAGGAAGCTGTGTAAAATTAAGATACTTGTGTACAAGTTTAAGATGTTCAACTTTGAAATCCTGAAGTTAACGCTGTACTAATGCAGGCTTAAAGTAACAAACGCATACTTTTTAAAAGGTGACTTGAAGACCTTTTTACAGTTTGGCATGTCAAATATACAGCTTGAAGTATCCAAATGCAAGATTTAAAGCACAGAAGCAGAGATGTGTTAAACCACTTCAACAGGTAACAGCATCTTTTTAAATTTAGTTTTAAAACTCAGTTATATATGCAACATGTGAAAGAAATTTAACATGTTAAATTTCTCTGTGAACATTTGGCATTATAACAACTTTTATCACTGTAAAAGGAGTGAACATTTTACTCTGGTTCATACTGCAAAACCAAAACTGTGTAAGAGCAAGAGTCTGTTCTCATTCATGCATCAATACAATTGTCAAGTTTGCAATGCAAGATTTAACTCTGCCCTCAGCTACACATATGCAATTCCAGCAAAGACATTGTAGTTGCACAGGTGCAACTGAGGGCAGAATTCAGTCTGCATGATCTAGTATTGCATATCACAATCCAGAAAGCTGGATTCTCACATGCTGGGTTGAAGATACACACCTTGTAGTTGAAAAAAAATCCTTTTGTTTTAAACTGAGCATGTTTGTTCTGGAACTAATTGAAAGGCAAACAGAGAAGCCACAGTGTAAAACCTCCAGAAATGTATTCAGGCTAGAATTGCACTTCAAAGTTTGCTTGTTTGTAACTTATGCCAATTTATTTTTCAGATCATCCCCAATCAGAGCCACCAATTCCCACCCCCACCAATACATGAAGTCTTACACTAAGGTTAACCATTGTCCTTATAATATGTTGGATAAAATGTACACAGCTCTCCAAGCATTTTCCTTTAATTTTGCATGTATATGTAAACTTAAAGTTATTCCAGAATAGACTAATGAAGTGTCTTTGCAGCAGCTAGATCATAGAGGGATTATGAGGCATGTTTTCAGTGGGAAAATACCTGGCGGCAAGTTCAAAAGCAGTTATGTTCCCCATACGTGACTCGCTGTTTCCTTATTCAATTATTATGGTGTTTTGAATGAATGGGAATTCTGACTAAAAGCAATCGTGGATTAGTATACCAACTCCTGAAAAGAATGCCTCTTCCCCACCCTTCCACCCGCCAAAAATCACAGGAACAAGAAAAATGGAAGACCCTTGAGGAGTAGATGGCTTTTTCTAGCTCAGGAAAAAAAAAAACAAACAAAAAAAACCAAACAGACCACTAAAGGGAAGGAGCATTAAACTCCCATAAATGCTCTCCATGGAATTCCCTTTAGTGCATCACTGTAGCCTTCTGCTTCGTTGGGCAAGCACTAATCCTTACAAAAATCCTTACCACTAATCCTTATGAAAAAGGAAAACCACAATCAAGTGTAGCACATGAACATTTCAGGGAGTTAACTATATGGAAAGATTTAAGAGTGATAAGTTATTGAGTAATAGAACACAAAAAAGACTGGCAATAGCCACTAAGTTTCTTAAAGGACCTATATAGTTTTAATTCCTGAACAGACTCAGCAAGCTTGTTACTACAGAAAGAAATTTGCAGACAAGTTTGAGAAAGTGGTGAAAGTTGAAGTATATACTCCATTTTTCCTGCATAAGAAGCCGAACTCTTGCTTTATGTGAAACATTTAACTGTATGGAGTTGCTAGAGATGCCTCCACAACACAACTTTTGCAAAAGTAGTTAAAGCAAATGCAATGAATCCATGTGCAATGACTCCTAGAAGTCTTTCACAAACAGAGCCCAACACATGTAGAACACATTTGAACTGCTTTTACATTTCAACGTAGACAAGCACAAAATATCTTTACAGTGTTGTCTAATTGCTTAAGACCATTCTGATCCTTTTGAAATACCATACCACAATGGATTGTGTGGTATTTCAAAAAAGGGTCAGAATGGTCTTAAACATTTAGACAACACTGTAAAGATATTTTGTGCTTGTCTACATTGAAATATAAAAGCAGTTCAAATGTGTTCTACATGCGTTGGGCTCTGTTTGTGAAAGACTTCTAGGAGTCATTGCACATGGATTCATTTGCAAAAGCACAACTTCTTTCATGTAAATATACCTAAAATTTTTCTTAGATAGTTTCTACATTTTCCATATAGAAACATGACCATTTATTCCTGCTCTGTTCTCTAGTTTCTAAGCCATGACAGGATTTTGACTTGCAACTACATGAATACTTTCATCAAGAAAGTATCAAATGCTTTTTGAAAGCACATGTATCTAATGCTAATTTGTTGATTTCCACAAAGAACTAATAGGCTGGAAAGGCAGGTTTATATTTACAGAGTTTAAAGTCCATACAAGTTCTCCATGCTCAGAGACACTGGAACAGAGCGGGGACAGGATGTGTGCAAACCCAAAATTACACAGTTTGCCTAGCAGCAGACCTTATTTTAGGACATGAGCCCCTCTCATACATAGTTCATTTATTCTTTCTTCCTGGGTCTTCCTACTGCTGCATCTCATTATAAACCTGCCTCATATAACACCACTCAAGAACAGAGTTGCCAAGACTGGCTAGCACTCCCCCCTTCCCTGACCTGCATTAACTACCAGTTATAAAAGCGGAAACAATTTAGTATCTTAGTAGTGTAACAAGATTTATCCAAGGATTCACATTCTCTTGTGCCTAGGCACAAGAGAGTTAAAATTAAAAGATAATGGAAGCTTCAACATCAGTTGCCTTACTTTGAAAGTATGAGACGACTACAGCACATTGTGTCAGTCTCTTCAATAAGTCACACTGAAAAGTTGCATCAGTGACTGGCTGACAAGATGCAGAATGAGGAATGTTCATCTTATAGTGGACTCAAATACAGGTTTTTCTGTATCAACTATTTCTTTAGGACCATGAAAAAAATAGTTTGCATATTGCCCTCTGTAGTATTTACTTCTGTCAACCAAGGAAAGAATTACTTGCTTTTCGCCTGAATTTTCAAGAAGATTCCAACCACCCCCATCCATTTTTATCATTCCTCTTGTACATTGAAATTTTAAAATCAAAATATAATCTGAGTTATAAGGTATACTTCATATCCTACTGTAGATGCAGATTTGAAATCTAGCTATTTTGCACATGAATATCTGAATTTGTCATTCATCCAGCTGGCAGAACAAGAGCAAAACAGGAATACATTCCCAAATTGCAGAATACCTACACCCAAAGTCTGAAAAGTTAGGGGCTATGGAGAGGAAGGGACCACAGGAACCAAACAAAGAGGGTTTGTTACTGCCTACATTTGTGCTGTAAAAATTTATACTTCTAAAGAGTATGTTCCTGCTTAAATTATGGGAAAAGGTAGCTCAAACGTAGTTTAACATTACAGTGGTGTTCATCCAAGAAAAACACTACCCATGCAAAAACAGGTGCCTACAAAAGTCTTGTTTTTCAGGGGCTGCATTTTTGCTCAAGACTATCCATAGGATTGTGAGCTATTACAGTCTATTTTGAGGAAATTGGACATCTGATGGAGTGCTCTCTTTGCTTCTGGCAGCTCTTGATTTGATTGGCTCACATTCCATCAGTCAGAAGTTGACAGACATCTGTGCGCCACATGAAGACCAATGGCTGAAAGTTGTCTTTTGTCTGTACAGGATGCTAAAGGAATAGCTCTCTAATGTTTCTGCAACCTTTCAGCTTCCACTTCACTTCATTTATACAAAAAGGAAGTGTGTGGGAGGGTGGGTGTGTTTCCAGTTTTCATGTCTTTGGACATATAGAGATCAAATTCTGCAAATTTTGAGGTTCTTTGCATCAGGATTTTGTACACCATTTCTGGATTGGAGTTGATGCCACATCATCCTTCCAGTTTGGAACATGCTCCAGACACTACTGCAGTACCTGACATTAGCTACATACTTCCCACTTTCTGATATTGCCTTCTTCATGTTTACTTATCTATAAAATGTGTTTGTTTAAAAATCTTTGTGAACAAGTGCATTCACCTCTCGAGAGTGCCTCCTGTCTGCTGGGACTGATCCACTACTCCTTCCTCTCCCCACTTCCAGAACCCCCTCACCAAGTACGTCTTCAAGCGGCTCAGCTCTCCAGCCAAATGACTGAATAGTTGCACAGATGGGTGAACCCTTTGAGTAAAATGCCCAACAAGACCAGTCCTTGTGCGTGTTTTTAGCCCTGTCTCTGGGCTCAGAGCTCATTGCTTCTGGGCTAGCTTTAAGTTCACACCTGTCCCAGTATAGAACAGCACACACAGAGCTCAGGCTACACTGGTATACGATAAGTCACCCTGGAGGGCCACCTTTAGTTCTTATGGCCCCAGGTTTCCAGCCATCTCAGTTCCCTTCTGGGGTAACAAAGTCCAGCAAATCCTTGGCCCTCTGCACAGATGTCAGCCCTGTCCCTGAGCCTGTTCAATTCCAGCCCTGTGTTTGGGTTTCAAAACTAAACTTTTCTCCTTCTATTGGCTTTGGCTACTTTACCCATGGGGAAGAAACCAGTCCTACCCACTGCTGAGTCCCAATCCAGTTATCTTAGAATTAGCAGCCACATGCAGCTTCCTTTAATAGCTGCTACTGCAGCATTCTTTGGGCCTTCTCATGTATGCCTTCTCTCTTTACCCTAACCTTAGGGCTGACATTCTCAACTCTTCTGCTTCTTCCTCAAATGCCAAAACCACCAGAACCCACCTTCAGACTCTCCGCTGAGCACGGCAGCCAGCAAGGAACATCCCTACTTACTCCTCTGGCCCCAGCCAATCACTGACTAGCTTGAACCATGCAGTTCTTTCTAATGGGACCTTGTGTGCTCTGGCTACTTCCTTGCAGCCTTTCCAGGCAGGCGTGGAAGAGCTACTTTTCCTGTTCCTTACCTAGGACACAATATGGTAGAACTGCAAGGCCTCCAGAAGGGGGCCCTCAAAGCGCCTGCTATACTGTCACACTGTTAGTTTCTCTAGTTCACCATTTCCCTACCACTGTGCCATGACACACAGGTGTGCCACAAATTTTTTTTGAAAAACCACTCAATTCTGGATTGGCTCATAAACATTCATTTGGACTCTATATAGCTGTGTGCCTCAAAACAGTTAAAGGTATCAAGGTGTGCTATGGCAGAGAATAGGGCAGGAACCACTGCTCCAGTTATTAATTTAGCTGTCACTATTGTAAAGAACAGAGTTACAGATGATCATTGCCTCAATCTACTATAATTCTTTGAGGGGCCAACAAGCATTTGGACAATGGTGATCCAGTGGCTATAGTGTACTTCAGTTTTCAGGAAGTTTTTGGTCCCTTACCAAAAGGTTCTTTATCAAAGTAAGCTGTCATGGGATAAGAGTGATAGTCGTCTCCTGAATCAGTAACTGGCTAAAAGATAGGAAACAAAGAATAGGAATAAGTTGTAGTTTTCAGAAGGGAAAGAGGTGAATAGTGGTGTCCCCCCAGGAGTCTGTACTAGTATTCATAAACGATCTGGAAAATGAGATATACAGGTGGTAAAATTTGCAGATTATACACTATTCAAGATAGTTGAGTCCAAAGTCAACTGTGAAAAGTTAGAAAGGGATCTTACAAAACTGGGTGACTGGGAAACAAAAATGCCAGATGAAATTCAGTATTGATAAATGCAAGTTAGATAACAATCCTCACTATGCACATAAAATGGTAGAGTCTAAATTAGCTGTTACCACTCAAGAAAGAGTTGTCTAGGCCTGCTCCAATATGTTTTTGGCTGCCATGGTGACCAGTTTTGGTAGCCTGTCACTAGGGGGTTGAAGTAAGGGGGAACACACCAGAACACAGTTCCAGGGCCCTCTATTTTTAGGCACCTTAAAAATAGAGGAATGCACTGGAATGGAGAGCTGTGGCAGGCTGGGAGTTTGTGAATCTTCCCCCTGCAGAGCAGAGCAGCTTGTGGCTGGAAGTAGGATTTTCTCCCACAAAAGCTCATGCAAAATATACATCTGTTAGTCTTAAAGTGCCACACAATTCCTTCTTTTTTTTTTTTTTTTTTAAGCCTGCAAACAGCCCAGGTAAGGGCTTGAGGGATGAGCTGCTGGGGTTGTGTGGGGCAGGGTGTGTGTAGCAGAGGTGGGTGAGAGTGGATGTGTAGCAGAGGGTGTGTAGCTGGGGTTATGGAGTTGCTGGGGGGGCTGTAGTGGAGTGATAACTGATGCATGTGGCACTCTGACGTGGTCGCAGATGCCTATATGTGCGGCGGGGGGCAGTAGCTTGGGTGGGGGATCCACATGAAGGTGGGCCCAGAAGTTTAGCGGGCTTCCAGGGACTTCAAATTATTTTTTAGCCCCCAAGTAGCTGGGGCATAAGGGGGGCCCACCAATTTAGGAAGATTCCAGGGCACCCCAAATTATAGTTTAGCCTCTGCCTGTCACCTAGATCCACTGCAGAAATGTAATGCAGGAAGAGCATCCGCTGGTGACAAAAGCAGAATTGCTGGCTCCTAGTTGTCAGCCCGTTCTGCCCACCCCGGTACTGGAGATAGTGAGTAGGCCTCTGGAAAAATCCATTCAACATGCAGAGGCAGTCAAAAAACCCAACACATGTTGGAAACGTTCTGAAAGGGATAGATATTACAAAAATATACTGTCTTCACCTTGACAATTGTGCACAGATGTGGTCACCCATCTCAAAAAAGATGCACTGGAACTGGAAAAAACTACAGAAAAATGACTGGGGTACGGAAAAGCTTACATATTAGGAGAAATTAAGAAACTGCCTTTTCAGCTTGAAAGAGATGACTAAGTGGAAGATATGATGGAGGTCTATAAAATCATGACTGTGTGGAGAAAGTGAATAAGGAAATTTATTCGTAACACAAGAACTAGGGGTCACATAATGAAACTGATGGGCACCAGGATTAAGTCTAACAAAATGAAATATTTCTTCAGACAATGCACAGTCAACCCATGGAACTCCTTGCTAGAGAACGCCATGAAGGCCAAGACTAACAGGCTTTAAATTAAAAAACGCTAACAGAGGGTAGGTACATCAATGGCTATTAGTCAGGACGGGTGGGGATGCAAAACCATGCAAGTGTCCCTAGCAGCCTCCGTTTACCAAAAGCTGGGAACAGGCAGAGGATGGATCACCTGATTACCTGTTCTGTTCACTCCCTCTGAAGCACCTGACATTGGTCATTGTTGGGAAGATTGGATACAGAACGAGATGGACCACTGGTATGATCCATTATGTCCATTCTTATGTTCTTAGCTTCCTTCCCACATGCAGCTTATTAGCAAATGGATAGAACTGCTTACTAACTACGTGGCAAGAACCTAGTTCTGCAAAGAGGGTTTTCACCAATCTATAGGTTAAGAAAAACCTTCTGAAAGTCATGTTCTAGACTTTTATTACTTGCAGGATGATGAAAGACCACCACTACTGGAGAATCAGATTTACATTAGACCATTCTACTCAGTACTAATGGTTTAGCAGTGAAGGAATCTTATTCCAGTACAGTTGTATAGAAATCCAGCAAAAGCTAATGTTTACTTCTCTGCTGTTTTAGTTTGGTTTTAAGTGTATACAGCATATGGACATGGAATATTCTCTAAGCACTCATATTTAAACAAACTGCTACTGAACAATAGTCCATTTTAGAATGGAACATTTCTTGGTCATTAACCTGTTTAAGTATTAATAACACCAGCCCATTTTCCCTTTAAACGTGACATTTATTTAAATACAAATATTACAACTCTACCATTCAATGCAATTATTTTTAAGCCAAAATAACATTAGCATCTCTATCATGTTTCATTCAAAAGTGGAATGCCTCTAAAATAGTTTTAGGGTTGCAAATGCAATGTGAAGAACCTTATCAGAAAAGTAGTTAATTACATTTATAGGGGTAGTGATGACTACATATTCCCGGTCTATTATTTTTAGACAGGGGAGAAGGTTCCATTTTAGATACCTATAGAATTACACCTAAACTCAGTGTGGTTTTAATCTGAAGTGTGTCTAAAAAGGGTATTTGAGATTCCATGTTTGTAGGCTTTCAATTATATCCACATGAAATGAGTCCAATTTACGAAGGAGTCCTGTGGCACTTTTATAGACAAAATTTGTTAGTCTTTAGAAGTGCCACAGGCTCCTCATTTGTTTTGCCCAACTAGACTAATATGGCTACACCTTTGGAACTTGTCAATTTACAAATAACTACTGGCCTTTCAAAACAACTTGAGATCAGAAAGCCAAGCTCTGCTCTGTCAAGCTCATGCATCAATACCACTAATGAAAGGTCTGCAGGCCAATTCAGCCTTTTATATCTGTGCAATACCATTGGGGGTGGTGGCAAAGTGGCACAGGTGAAGTTATGGAAAGCATTTAGCACTGCATTCGAAATCCAACTTATGCCTGATAGCAATGCATAGTCAGCAAGAATTAGTGTCACTGAAGTCAATGCAGACCAAGTGATCAGGTGAAAAACATTTAGTTTTTTGTAAATGATTCAAAAGTAATTTCTGAGAAAGGTCCTTGCATTCAAGTTACCATTTTCATGAAATATTTGAACTCGGGTCCATTCCCTCCCCCCCCACTTATTTACATTTTACCAGTGTTATTTGTACATAACTAAAATGGGCAAAGGGACACACCAGACTTAGTTGCAAGCCTCCATTAACAGTAGCAAACCTTGAAAACAGTCTTGGGCCACATTAAAAATATACACATAGCACAGATGTGTTTACCGAAGAAGTTCACCTCTAAGACTGCAAGAGAATAAACAAGTGCAATACCTGCAAAACTCAATTTCTTTTACCTTATAGTTTGTCATTCGATGCTGAGCAATTACAGTCAGTTTTTCTAGAATCCCTCGTAATCTCTCCTGTGTAGCATGGGAGATCAAGTTCACAACATCAGAGTTAGGTTCCATAATGTCATGCCTTTTACCTGTGCAAGCAGAGAAAATCCATTACATGTTTTAGTAGTAGCTGATAATTGAAATAATTAGCACAGCAGGTATTCTGTTCCCCCTGGAAGTCATACCCATTACGAATAAAGGTTTGGAGATTATGATTTTCCCAGTAAAGTCACAACTTCAAAGATCTTAGACATTACATTAATAAAACTTAGCCTGGAGCTTCAGAAAATATAGACATTGTTTCACTTAGCCTCTAGAATCATTCTCCATGCAAGGTCATTCATAGGACAAAGTTAATAGGAACACAAATCAAGCCTGGTGTTCAGGGGGAGAAAGAGTAGCTGTAGAAATTAGTGCCATATTCTGTTAATTTCAGTAATTAAAAAAATATAGAATCACATTTTTGCCCTGTTTGACACTGCTAGTTAACATTTCATGACATTTATTTCAATGAGCAGAGGGTTTTTGGTTTGTTTCACAACTCCCCCCCCTTCTTTTTGCAGTATACTCTAGACATAGGAGCCTAGGCCTCCTCTCATCTACTTCCGACCCAACAGCGTATACCACATTAACCTGGAACTCAAGAATTTAACTTGCAAAACGTACATCTCCAACCAGTTCTCTTGGGTTGCCACTGCACTCTCTTCCCTGATGAGCACTACTGCCTCTTTTCATATTTCAAAAGCTGCTGTCAAAAAGGGAGACAGGTTTGAGCAAAGCTGCTTGAGCCTTTCACCCAAGAGAAAGTGTCACCTCTGCAACTGTGCCACGAACTGCAGATAGCCAATAAACTACTCCTGTGTTTGACACAATCAACATGTCAGCACATCTACATGCAGGTACCTGGACAAATTTGATTTTTTACACACACACAGTGTAGTTTAGCTACCGACTGATGATACACAAATGTGAAAACAAAGTCCCTGCCCCCCCCCGCCATCCCTGCACACAAACTGTAGGACTGTGCCAAACAAATTAGTATGTTTTGAAAATACAAATGGTTTTTATTACTCACTAAAAAGTGAAGTGCCAAGAACAAAGCATAATTCTGAAAGATTGACCTGTTCTGCATGCTTTAATGTTGGCACTCAGATAATATGGGGCATTACTGTTCATGAACTCTGAGGGCTCCATGATATCGTTATATGCAAGGTCAAACTGCATGAACTTTTTTTATTGTAAGTCCGTCAGTATTAGGACTCCTGTTTTAGATAATACCATACTTGGGACAACAATTTTAGTCCAGCTCTCGAAAGCTAGTCCTGGGAGGACCAGTGAAACAAATATATACACTGATGCACTTCAAGTTACAAGCCACTTGAAACCATTATTTTTTTTTTCTGTGTACTTTTTAAATTTAGTCCAGGTACCAGTGCTTGCTATATTTCTTCTGTCCTCCCAACCTAAAACCATGCAATTTGAACTAGAATATAGTTTTCCTTTAGGAAATGTATCAGGTTAAAGATTGCAAGGACAGGCACTGAAGTCAAGAAATACCAAGATTTAAAGGGGTAGCCATATTAGTCTAGTTCATGGAAGAAACCAAACAAACGGCCACCACTGGGTTCTGTGGCACTTAAAGACTAACATTTATTTCTTTATTGCATGAGCTTCCATGGGAGAAAATTCCACTTTGTCAGATGCAGGAAATTACAGAACCTGTAGTTTCCCTAAACTTCAAAGCATCTGACAAAGTAGTATCTTTTTCCTCACAAAAGCTCATGCAATAAAGAAATACCAAGTTATGCACATTCAGCCTTAACTATGTCCCTTTGTCCGTATCTTGGTTTTTAAGTTATTCAGCTATGATATTTCAAGAAGTTTCCTCCAACTTTTACTGTCATAATGGCATAGTATCTAGTAATTTATAGGAAACATTGTGTTTCCCCCCCAGTTAGCAGCATTACTTTCCCTACACACATTTCAGGGATGACAAGTTAGCTAGCTATAAAACTCAGTTATTAAACAGATAGACTATTTTCTGTTGTAAACTGTACTTCCAGATAAAGTATGCTTCTCACACAACACATGAATTTTGACTAAATGTATCACATACTAACAGAAGATATTACCTAGATGACTGAGGATATAGCAATATTGTACTATACTATTTCTCAAAATATAACTAGACCATGTAATTGGACTTTCATAACACAAGAGTTTATGGATTCATGCACAAATTTTGTTATTTCTTGACAGTGTTTACTTTAAGCCCTTAGTGTTGTATTATGGAAACCCTGACAGGTGGAGACAAAGCAAAAAAACATTCATCTCAGCAATTTATAAGAACATACAATAGCAATAGTCAGAAGTAGTATCTGATTCTGTCGGTCACTGTACCTATGTGCTCACAGCTCTTAGCAGCGGACAATCTTGAGGAACACACAGGTTGTTGGGGGGGGGGGTGCGACCACAATGCAGTTTTTACAATATATGCACTCTCAGTATAGGTTTCCAACATTATTCACAAATACCAAAATAAAAACAGATACTTTAGGTACTGTCTTGCCTCAACTGCCCTCAGTGCGGCTCCTTAAAATGGGAGCTCAGTTCTTGCAGACTTGAAGCAGAAATAGTGGGGTTTTAAAGTGAAAGCAGTAGTTTTAAACATCAATGCATGCCAATGAAACACGCTTTCAGGATTATCAAGAGCCAAGAAAACTGAAAAAGGAGCATGTTAGGATATGGCACCTTCCTACTGAAATAGATCTGTTTCCTGTGTTTTGCCAGTATGTGGTTACTTCTGGACATGCAAGCAGGATCTGCAACACTTGAATAAAAAAAAAAATGCATATTTTACAGCGATATTCCGGAGCCTGACAGATGCCGCTAGGCAATTATTAATCCTTCCCCATTGGTAGAAATCTGATCAGCATCCTGCTGCAGTATTCCTGGAATAGATACTGTGCACTACCTATTACAGTTCACAATCATACTTGAAAGGGTGTACAAACAGCCGCCATGCTTTTGTTGCAACTGGAGTTAAGGTTTCTCCTATTTTCTGTAGATTATCCTGCAGAGTGTGTTTAAGTTTCCCCTCCAAAATGTTCAGGACAGATTTCCTAACTGGAAGGTCAAATAAAGATGATGTGTGGCTGTCCTGTTTTCCATATTAGACAAAAATTTGTGAACTCAGTACGAGATAATATACTAATATTTTCCAAGAGTGGCATATAAGTAAGTAGGCTACAATGTAATAACTGAGTTTTCAGAATGTCAGTTACAGATGCTTTGGTCTCACCTATGTCTAAGATCTTCTTTTGCAAAGCCTCTGAGAACAGAAATGGTTCATCTGCACAAGATCGAATCAGTGTACCAACCACTTCAGAATTTGTTGCCAGGATACAGGCACTCTCTTCAGTTAGGTTGACTCCAGCCATAGAAGTCACATCATTAATGTCATCTTCATCTCTATCAGAAAAAGAAAAAGAAAAAGAAAAAAAAAGTTCTATCCCGTTCTGAAAGAGCCTTTTGTATTGCTGAACAGTTAAAAATATAAACTACTCATATATAACCATCCCCATACTGAACATCAGTGGGCTGACAGTCCACTACATCTTCAGTGATGTTTCTGCTTCTTTTCATTTGTCAACCTTTACAACTAGGCAGTTTCTACAGTTTAGAGAGAAGAAAAAATATTCAAACCCATTTTATTTATTCTTAAAGGCTTGTCTGCAGTCATACTTAGGCCAACAAAACTTAAGTCACTCAGGAGGCTATATTTTTTATTTCACCCCCCTGAGTGACCAAAGTTTTGCTGGCATCAGCATAAGTGCAGACAAGCTCAGGTGGCTGACAGACTTGTCTCCCAGCTCAATTTATTAAGAAAAAGGGCTAAAGCTAAGAATTATCTGAAGAGTTAGTGACCAGCAATGATTTAAAAACAACTTAAGTTAACACAAAAGTTCACCCATAGCAACTGAGCAGTTTCAAGTGTGTATTCATCCTGTATTAGCAGAATAGAGTTCTTAATCTTTTCAGAAATGTGCAAATTAGTCCTTGGATGCATGGCAATTAAGTGCTAATTGATCTTTACAAGTATATTCCAACCCCCCCCCCACGACCATCACCTTATCACAGAATCTTTGGTTTCAGTTATGACTGTGACCCACCATGATAAAATTACAGCTACTATACCAGATCAGCCTGTAAAGGGGGTGATGTAGCAAGCATACCTATCAATACAGCACACACACAGCCACCAGAGGACTTCATAGAAGCTCATGCTGATATATGGTGCTTAGATCCTTCAGGGAAGGGTTCTATAGAAAGACATATCTCTGGCAGCATTTCATGCTACTTTAGTTAACTTTAATCTCTCTAACTTGCTGTTTAATGCTCAAATAAGGGACTGATAGAACATGTGGCTAAAATTATGAAAACCATCCATCTTTATGAAGTGTAGCTCTACTAATGTATCAATATCAACCTGCAAAAAATCCATTTCTCTAAGGCAGCCCTACCAATTATTAGTTTTAATTATTTTTTTAAATACCTAAGAAAAATATAGTGAAATGCTTAGGTTACACAAAGTAGACCTTTATCTTTGCAGTTCAGAGACAGAATTCAATTCTTCTTCAATGTAATATAAAAATGCAAATTCACAGTCACTGATGTAGGTGAAATATCATTTTGAGTATAGCTGAATACAGCACCACGTTCCTTATAAAAAAAAATCCAAACAAAAATATCACTTTCATTATAAAGGATTAATGTTAGCTTTAATATCTATTTTCAACACTATTTTTCATTGAACCTTTTCACTTTTCAATGAAATTATGTATATTTTAAGTATGGTGCTATGTAATCAACTCCAGTTAAAAACATTTCAAGTGAAAGTTAAGGCACACTGTATAGCTATCACACTAGAGTATTTTCACTTAATGTTCATACCGGAAGACTTAAGACAACATCTATATATAAAAACAACAGCAACACTGTTTCACAGTAATTTTTCTTACCACTTCTATAACTAGATATTGTGTTGAACCCCTGAGAAACAGCCCTTTCAGCAATCAGAAGTATATAGTTAGAGGTGTTGTAAGTCTACCGGGATACAACACAAAAAACCTCACACACACCTTGTTGTCTGATTATCTCTACTTGAAGCAGAGATTCTCACAACATTTTTTTTAAATTGGAATGGAAGCTATGTGATGTACAGATGTACTCCATTGCCAGAACCTGAATATGTTAACTGAAAAGTGAGTCTCTGGCACCCTCTGGTGTTTGACTATACCTGTTTGCCTTTTACCCAATCTTTTATTTATTCCATTTTACTGAATAAGAGGAAGACTAGGAGGAAACTAAAATCTATCCTACATTATGTGGACCATAGGCTGTTAATCAGAATAAGCATATGGCCTTTGAATTCCACTGAAGTGAGACTGATGAGCTTGGTTGAGAGCGTGAAGGAACCTAAAGACTGGGCAACAACTGCATCAGCACTCTTACATGGGGGAGAGAAACCATCAACAGATGCAAACAGCTGACAGCAGGGTTTTCTATGCAAGCCTCTCAGGGGTTTCTTGCTCCCTCCCTTTGCCTGTCAGGGCCCAAATTTATTAGGTCTTTTGGACAATTAGCAAGGACCATCTTTTCACATAAGTATTTTGGGAGAACTGTATTTCTGCAGTGGGCTATATTTAATGTAGTTATAAATATTTATGGAGACTATTTACATGATATATAAATATCAGTTCTGCGACAGCTCTTTAGTGCCTAGGGATGACCAATGTAATGGTTAAAGAGAAAGAGCTGCTAGCTTTGGAACCAAAGAAGATTTTAAATGGTAAAGAAATATTTCTCAAATCTCTGCCAGGAAAAAGTGAGCAGTAGTTCCACAGCATCTATATAGTCAGAACAGAGAACATTAGCGTACATTGTATACTCCCAATTTTCAGAAATCCTGTTATCTGAACCTCTGCATTATCCAAATCCCAGCATGCGGAACAAGGAAGGCATTCAGATAATGCAGTAGTTTGGATAATAAGAGCAGAGAATCCCAGTACATGAGGGAGGCCATCCTGATGTTGAATGGCTCCAGCAGTAATGCAGGGAACCCCCCCAACAACCTGCTATTGTGGGAGTAAGGGAGAGAGAGAGATGCTCTGACAGCAGAGAGCTCCCTCTGTGCACCACTGCTGGGCCAGTGACACATGATGCCTGCAGTTCTAGCAGGGCAGAGGGGAGAGTGCTAGCCATGGGTCAGTCCCTGCTCTGACCATTCAGGACCCATAGCCTGAGCCCCCAACCCCTCGTGCTTGCAATAACCAAAAAGGCAGAAATGGCATCAGTGACCCTCTGCAGCCTCTCTCAAAGCCTAGGTTCAGTCTGATTTAAGGTCGGAAGTGGAACAGCTTTTGGTAGTTTCCATCACCATCTCTGCACCAATGCTCACCTAAAAGTGAAACTAATTTTGTAGCTCTGAGATATAGTGAATTACTGGGCTAAAGTCTAAGGATTTAAGGCCCAGGTATGTGCCGATAGCTACAATCAGAGCTTTAGCCAGAGACTTACCTCTACTTAAAAAGGAGGAAATATCCAAGAGGAAGTAATAAAAGATTCTTTAAAAAACCTCCCAGTTGCATTAGAGGGTTACCAATACAGCCCAAAATTACAGTTCAGTGGAACCTGGCCATTTGGATTGAACAGAGATTATTATTCTTTAACCCCAGCCAGGGTTTCTGGTAGAAGATAACAATGCAATAGGCTACTTAATACTGATCTCATAGGGTAAGAGTACTGACATGCCTCCTTGCTATAAAAGCGTCATCATGCTGGTAAAATTCCAGAACAGTACAAATCCCACACAGTTAATACAAGTCTCTCAATTTTCAGGTCAGTGTTTTTAGTTTCTTCCTCTCCCCACCTACAGTACCATCATTAAGCAATGAAAAATGTCTTTCAGACCTCTCTAAATTATTTATCAAGGTGCCATTCCCCATATCTGTACTGCTGTCTTTTTGTTGAAGTCTTCTTTCCTACAGACAGGAACTTCCAACTTTTTGTTTATTTTTTTACCTGAAGGGTGTTGTTCCATTCTCTTTTATTTTATTTTTCTGAGCAGGAGATGCTTGAAGCGACAAGATTTTGTTTCCTGGCAGGGTAATTTGTTTCAGAATGGAACCTAAAAGAATACAAACATGCCGCAATGAAAAGCAAAATCAGAGATGACTGTTTATTCAGTACATATTCTGAAAACAAAAGGCTGTCTCAGGCTTAAGAGCCAATTATATCCATTTTGAAACCAGATACTCAAAAGTATGACATCCTATATATTCGGCAAGTCTAACAGGTTAATTTTTTTTCTCTTAATGAAAGTTTCACCATCCTATTACTAACATATACAAGTCACCACAGCAGGCATGAGCAGTGGAGAAAAACAGAAATGTACTCAGTTACACATCCCATTAACCTGGACCTGCAGAAGTCTCACTTAATACTATGAAATGCCAACAAAGTTTATAGAAACAATCAATCAATTTGCTGGAATATGCATGCTGAGGGTACTCAGATAGTAAATTTCCAAAGGGATAGCCATGTTAGTCTAGTCCAGCAAAAAAAACCCAAACAAAACAAAACAAAACAAAAACAGAGTCATGTGGCACTTAAAGACTAACAGATTTGTTTTTCACATGAGCTTTCGTGGGAGAAAATCCCACTTCATCAGATGCTTAATCTGTTAGTCTTTAAGTGCCACATGACTCCTTGGGTTTTTTCCCCCCCAAACAGTAAAAACACCCTGGCTTTTAACAAATATATTTTCTCAACAGGCAAAAATGATAGACAGAGTACACAGTTCCAGGAAACTGCCAGACACCCCTGTGTAATTTTACCCCTAACTAACTGGCTTAAATACATGATTTCCCTCATCTTTTCAGTGTCATTCTACTACATCTAATGTTACAATGAAGCATTTTCCCATCTCCTTATTTAAAAGTAAAATAAAAGAACATATGTCTAACCCTACCTGCCGGAAGCTGGTTAGTTTGAATTGGTGTATTTAATAGCATTCTTGTTTCACCAGCTTTCTGGAGAGTCAGCACTGAGGTTTGTGGAAGTGTGGCCACTTGTTTAACAATGCCTCCAGATGGCTGCTGGACCACCTGGAAACAGTATAGCCAACAACAAACATGGAAAGAGAGCTAAATAAAGAGAGATGAATTCTATCATCATGTTCATTCAAATAAAGCTTCTGAGGGGCATGAATACTTGACCAGATTTCACTTTAAGGAACATCATGCTCATGAAACGTGATGTACTTGTTTTGATAGGACAAAAAAACCTACAAGCTTTTGATGTGTCACTTTCAAGACTAATTGGGTATATCTACACTTACAATTTAGTTTGAATTAAGGAGGCTTAATTCAAACTAAATTAGTGTATGTCCACACTTGCTTTCATTAGTTTGAACAAAGAGTTCTCTTAGTTTGAACTAAGGAAAGGCTAGTTCGAATCTATAAAAACTTCCCTTAAATTCGAATTGATGGTTAATTCAAACTAAGGAGATCGAATTAACCTAATGTAGCTGCATTAATTCAAAAACGGTTAGTTCGAATTAACAACAGCTTGATTTTCCCTATGCAATAGCGCCCCCTGCCTGATTTGATCTTGCAAGTCCTGTTCATGGACATGCTAGTTCAAATTAGGTTTTCTAGTGTGGCTGTGTCAATTTGAATTAAGGTAATTCAAACTAATAATTAGTCCAAATTGATTATTCAAATTCAGTTAATTTGAACTAACCTTTTAAGTGTAGACATACCCATTCAGAATGTTAAAACTGTATAGGCAATAGACATCCCAAGTCATACTGCTTATTTCCAATTACTGTATGGAACAGTTTCCTTGAATACCATACAGCTGATTGCACTGAACACCTTAACTCTGTTAAATAAAACAGATAATAAGGAGCATCATTCCACTATGGCACTGGTTCCCAACATTTTCTCTGCCATAGCACACCATGCTACTTTTAATTAATTTGAGGCATACCACCATAGAGTTTCCAAATGAACTCATGAATATTCATGAGCCAATCCAGAGCTCTTTAGTTTTCAAAAAAAAAAAAACAAACAAAACACTTTGTGGCACACCTGCTCAGGCCTGACAGCACACCTGTGTGCCATGGCACACTGGCTGGGAAACAATGTGCTATGGATTCAAACTGTCATGCACTAGTCAAAAGAACACCAGACGACTATATGTACCCATGATAGTATTAGGCTCAGCTGAAATTTTAAAATAACTTTTTCCACATGAACTAGTTTTAATTTTTTTTTGAACCTGGAGGGCCCCTGAAGTCTGCTGTGACTGATTAGTACTATGTAGCACCAGTGGCACCAAATGCACTTGCATTTATATGGGGCAAGGAGCAGGAAGTCATAAGCCACTTCTCAGGAGCACTGCACAGCACCATTAAGGGGAATTGTGCTCTACCACATTGGTCTGACCCAGTGCAGCAATCCTCATGTTAAAAGAGGTTGTTTTTAGTTCTTTTTCCAGGAGCATTTTTGTTAGACAGGTATTTAAACAAAATCCAGTGAGTAGGATTTCCATGCTCCATTAATGTATATGCACACAGCATTTGACAGCTTTATTCTGAGGCGCAAAACATGGCATGCACACGTGGGCATGCTGAAGCCAGTCACCTTGGCTCATTGGCTCTCTCGTGCCACCTGGAGTATGCATGCTGCTGGCACTGGGATGTGTATGGGACAACCCCTGGGGACTGTCTGGCTTACTAGTGGAACCTCTGGTGCTGCTGGCAGCCCCTCTAGCACTGGTTGCTAGAGGGATGTTGCGGCTGCAGAGGTGCTGCAGGCAAGGGGGAGCCACATACTGGGGTGCTGCTCCTCTCCTCTCCCCACATTTATATCCTTCTTCCCTCCCCCCCATCACCTTCTCCAAGGCTCCATCCCATTCCTTCACTTCCCCTCTCACCATCCCACAACCCTTCGTCATTGACTCTTTTGCCCCTAACTCCACCCCCTCTTGGGAACTCTGTAGAACATGGAAGGCACTAGCACTTAGATGGTAGCATTCAGCTGCCAAGGCAAGGTCCCAGAGCTTGGGCAAGCAGCTGTTCCATCTCAGAGCCTGTTCCACATGGAGGAGTAAGGCACCAGACCCATCCATCCTTCCCACAGGCCAGGCAGAGCAAACCTTGCAGCATATTGGGGGGGGAGGGGTGACATGACTCCTCATAACACCCCTCTGCCTTGCCTCTGTTTGGGGGGGTGCCCCCCAGCAAGCAAGTTTGAGAAACTGCTTTTCCAAGCCCCTACAAGTGTTTTCTAGATGCATTGCTTTGCTCTCCCTTACTCACAGAATCTAACATTAGGAAAGAATGGATTTTATTAGTGACTCTGGGGATGTAGTTTTCCTTTAAAATGCAATCTAACTTGCAGAAAATATTGATTGGAAGCAATTTTAAAATGATACCAAATAAAACCAAAGTACAGATTGTAGGATTTTTTTCAACAAGACAGAGGGCATGTCTACACTGCAGCTGGGAGCGAGTGTCTCAGCACATGCAAAAACAAACTAACTGCAAGAAGCTGAAGCTCCATGTCTTTAGCATCAGTAAGATCCTCAGTAAAGGAAAGGGACAGTGTTCTCCTCTGTGCCCCATTAGCCAGAATGGCAGGGAGAAGCTGATAAAACAGGCAACTATGCCAGGATACATATAGAGCACCAAAATTCTGTTTATTTTTTGGGAATTTCTTTTTAATTCATGCAGGGAAGGCCAGGTCCTGCCCATAGGGGTTGTCGAAGGGTTGTATTTCATAAACAGTATAGCCACATAATAAAAGCTATTTAATGGCCAAGTTAAAAAGCAATCAAGTGATTTTGCCAGCTCACCTCTCTCAGGAAGGGTCAGATATTAGAATAGCTTGAATCTAGAGGTCTCAGAGCTGGACACAGAGAGGAACTCAAAGTTTGTGCTGGTTATAAAGTGACTCCCTGATGGGCTGGGTAAATGGTCTTTGATGACCACCACCAAACCAGGAATAGTATCCATCTCAAATCAGCATTATAATAATTTAATATTTGTGAATTTGCTGAAGAGAAACCATTGCCATTAGGATGCAGAGAAAAGAAACGAATGACTACACCCCAGTTAAGGCACTCACTTGGGAAGGGAGCATCCAAGTTCAGCTCCTTGATTCAATAAATTTTCAGTGCATAAGAAGTGGAACCACTTACATAAGAGAGATTGAGACATTCCCTATCCCTTCAAATATATTGTAAGCCAGTGGTTAGGGGGTGTGCCAGGAAGGGATGAAGACAAGTTCAAATCCCTGCTCCACATCAAGCAAAGGGACAAACCAGGCCTGGGTCTCCCATATCTGAGGTGAGAGCCCTAAACCATTATTTTAAATTAGCCTCAAAATGCATTTTTTTTTTCCAGGATACATGTTTGTTGGCTTTTTCTTAGCCAAGATTCTTGAGAAAGTTAATATTAGAAACTTCCTCTGTCAAGTAAGTACATTGTTCTAAAAGACAGTTGAAGACCTAGGGCTGAGTAAAAAGATTCATTTAGGCTATGTCTACACTGCCGAATTAGTCCTGACTAAGGAGGTTTAGTCCAAATTAATTAGGTCTGTGTTGACACTAGCCTTGGGCTAGTTGGAACTAAAAATTAAAACCAAAAAGGTTAGTTCAAACTAGTTAGTTTGAAATGTGATAGAGCTCAAACTTAGTGCTTAGTTTGAACTAGGGCAATGTAGATGCCTTAGTTCAAATTCAAAAGTTCAAACCAAGTAGTTAGCTCAAATCAGCCACACTTTAGTTTGAACTAAAAAACACAGCTAGTTCAAACCAAAAAGCCATAGCTAGCTCGAACCAACCTAGAACTGCTTAGTTTGTATTAAGGAAGTCTGAACCAAGCTTGCTAATGTAGACATAGCCTTAGAAATCAACAGGCTTTCATCAAATACTACTCTTTGGTGATTTGGATAATTTTCTTCTGCAATGTTAAAACATTTAAAGACAGGAGCTTTAAAGTACTTTAGCCCTCAGCTCTGAAAGCCACTATGTACTTCTATGTGAGTTAGGTTGCAGATTTCAGTTCAGTCACTAGTGAACTGAAATCCACACCATAAGACAGGGGATTTTAACCTTTTTTGGCCAGGACCCAGATTAAGTTTGGGAGTCAAATTCATGACCCATGGTGACCCATTTGTGGGTTGCAACCCATAGGTTAAGAAGCCCTACTACAAGACATCCACAATATTAATATTCCTAGGGAAAGCCCAGGACAGAAGCTTTAACATTATGGAGATGGGAATCCCTAACCTCTAGTCTAGATCAACTCTCTACTTCAAGAGGAAGATCAACAGAACACCTACAGCTATGACTTGCTTTTTTCTGCTGAAGCTTTTCTTCTTTTTGCAGTGGGTCAATATGCTAATAACTGTCAGCATTAGAAGTTAGGAATTGAAACCCCCTTCAAAGTCACTGGGGTATTCAAGCACACCTTGCAAGGCCAGATTCTGAAATAAAAATACTCATCTCAGAATAAAATTCATGTTCTTTGTAACTGTGACCACCAGGTTTATGAAATAACACTGATTAGCAGTAAAGAGGTGTCCTCACTCCACTTGCTTCCTTACTTAAGAGCTGCAAACCACAATATTCAGGTCATATATTTCTTTCATCAAGCAAAAAAGAGCAACATTCCAGTAAACTTGAAGTAGCCTGTTAACTCATGGCAGAATAAAATCTAAATTCCTATAAAACCACAAAGGCAGAGCAGTTTAATCTTACCAGTTGTTTCACTCTAACTGCCTGTTGTGCATGGACTGACTGCACAACAGAGCTGGGCTGTGTAATTTTAATACTGATAGGCGTCCCAATGACTGATTTCACAGGCTGAAGAGGGGCTGTTGCTGTGGTCACCACCGTGGATGCAAAGACAGGTTTCCCAACTTGGAGAGATGTTGTTGCCACTGCAGAGGTGGGGACTGAGGCTGAGGTCACTGTTGCAGTGGAGAGGCTTGGTTTTACAGTCTGAGAGCCTGTGACCACTGCAGAGGCTTGGACAGTGTTTACAGGCTGCAAAGAGGTTGTTGCCAGGGCTGAAGTGGTCACTACGGTGGAGGAAGTTGGTGCTGCAGATGTAGAAACAGCTGCTTGGATTGGAGGTGGCTGCTGAATACATTGCTGGATAAAACTTTGGGCATTGGGCATTAGTTGACGTAAGGCAAGCATACTTTTCTAAGGAAAGGAGAGAGACAGCACTGATCATAACTGACTTTCAGAAATTGAAGAAAAATCATTTGTTCTTAAAGTTAGTTTTGCTTCATGAGGAAGACAATGAATTTGTTATTCAAAACAACATACGATTGCTGTCAAACACAAAAGAAAGCTGCATACCTAATACAATATTTACTAACATATAATCTGCAATACTCAGAGGTTATGCACCACCTCCCTCCATGGAATAAACCCCACCCGATATTCAATTAAGTTTCCTTTTAATTAGTTGCCTTTCATTTAGTAACTAGGCTACAGTCCCTGTTTCACAATGAGAATAATATATAAATTACACTGCTTTTGATCTTTGTTTCACAGAACAGTGACATTCATGGCATTGTGTTTATTTTATTAAATAGCAAAGAAAGAAGCAAAATTCTGACAGTGTAAGATTACCCTAGAGATTTACCCACTTTTCATTTTACATTTCCTTTAGTGAAATGTGCCCATCCAATCCAATTTTGATATAGTTCATATGACATGTTACTCATAGAACTCTGGGATGCCATAAAAAGATAACTTCATCTGAGTGGGAAGAGCCCTAGTATTCTTTATTCCCCAAAATTAGCACACTGAAAACTTACCTGATTTATTACTAGAGTTATGCATACTTAATACATTATTCAGACTTAAAATTATGCGCTTTGTTGGCTGGTGTGTGGTTCAGACTTCCTCAGATTGAGACATTTACAAAAAGATTTATCATTTTTTTAATGAGCACTTCAAAGAAAGAAGTGAGCGTATGTTTCTCTAAGGGATCACCTAATTATTCAAATCTTAATGTATGCTTCCATTATATCATATAAGCAAGCTTTGGCATTTCATTAAAGAAATCATTCAAGTTTTCTGTAATATACTTGAAAATCATTTTCCTTTAAAAAAAGTATAAAACATTCACTTAAGTGACACATGCAAGTAGCATACAAAGAGACATTACTGTTTTTAGTACCTCTTCTGTATTTGCTTTGAGTTCTCCCCGTCATCAGGTGGTTTACCTTGCTCATTATGAAAGTCCAAGGGCCAGTCTACACTTAAAGTTTTACTAAGGTTAGTTAAGAATGTGAGGGGTTTATTTGCCAAAACAGGTTATACTACCAAAAAGCACTAGTGTAAATGTAATTATATCTATACAAATGTGACAAAAGTCTTTCCAGTTGAGGACAAAGGGAAGTCTATTGGACAGGGGTTTTCAAACTTTGGGTCAGGACCCAGTACTGGGTTGCAGACCTTCAGGCACTGGGTCATGGTACCTCCTGCTGCTGCTGCCACCAAGACTGGAATGCATTGCTCAAAAGGTGCAATTGCTGGGTCGCAGACATAAGTGATTTTTTTCAATTGGGTCGGGAGGAAAGAAGTTTGAAAACCACTGCTATAGGAGATACAGGCAGTATTAGACCAATATACCCACACTAGAAGAGGTTAATGTTTTAATTATGCTAGAATATAGTATAGGGTAATTTGTAACTTGAGTGTAGGCAAGTCCTAGTTGTAACAAGAGGAAAACAAATTAAAATGTCTGGGTACTTTTCACCATTTGGTAACTATAATGGTTGAGACTCAGTGGGATTGACCTGAAATGCCCATACGGTTTTCTTCATTGACTACTTGAACCTTGCTGAAATACTTAAACCAAAATAACTACAATTTTGCTAGCTACTGGACGGTACTGCCATCTTCCAATCTGTATAGTTTTTAAAAAGCTATATAAACTTGAAGTAGTCAAAGTTACAATACATTGAGGTTTAGATGCTACAGCTGTTGACTTCTTGAGGATCTAAGCATGAAAAAACCAAACATTTATTCTACATGCCAGATGCATTAGGTGAACGAGGTAAAGTTAAGGTTGTTCAGATAATTAGCTATACCATTAAAAGCCAGTTAAAAAATCAAATTCTTAACATGCACTCTTTAACATACATTAAAAAAAAAAAAAACCAAAAAAAACCCCCACTATTTTCTATGCTCCAGGCCACAGCAGCAGGCAAAAGTTGATGCATCACCTATTCTACATGACTGATTTGAGACCGAATTATTGTTCTCCCTACAGCCAGTGTTGGTGGTATCTGCCCTGAACAGTAGAACAGGTCAGCAGCAAAAACATTTTTGTATGATACTTATAAGCACCACACTTTTATGATCTTTTAAAACTCATCTAGAAGCTCAGATTTTTATCCAAGTAGTAAAAAAAGGTAGCCCCTCAATAAATGAGAAATAAGAACTGGGAACAGGTTGCATCCATGACAAAAGCCTACTATGTCTGAACATGCAAATTAAGAATTGCTTTAGATGATGCCAATCCACATCCTGCTGAGCACTTCTTACCACATCAAGTTCTATTCAGCTTTGCATTAGCTAGCTGTGATGAAACCCTCTGGGTTTTGTCTATGTCAGGGGAGTCGCTGGTGCCGGGCAAACAAAGCCCATGCCCCGGCTCCTGCAGGGCCCCGCCTCTCCCGGTCTACCACCGGATCTGGCCATTGATCCAGGCCCCAGCCATCTGTGGCAGTGGCAGCTGCTTCCCCAAGGCTGGGTGGCCCCGCAGCCGTGGCTGCCGCTCCCGGCCCTGTCCCCGCCTGGGGGTGTGGCCTGCAGGCCAGTGCCCCAGGTCCTTCCCTGGGGCAGAGATGCTCCTGGTCTATATGAATTAAACCTGGGCCATACCAGCTTCAAAGTAGTAGTTGGCATGTCAGCTAACTCATTGCTTGATAGTATTCAAACTCAGATATGTTTCATGGCACAGACCTGCCCAGATGCAGTGAAGTGCCTCATTCAGTCAATTTCATAAACTGAAAATGAGAATTTAGAGGAAAGTGTTCTTAAAAAAAAAAAATAGAGGAATAGTAACACTCTGGAACACAGGTCTGGGGCCCACAAAATTAGAGGGGCCAGAGTTCCGGGGCCCTGAAAAATTAAAAAAAAGTCTGGTGGAATGCATGTTTCATGTGCATGCTCAGGCCAGGAGTGGCCTGGCCAGGGAGCAGCTCTGTGGGGGGCAGGGGGCAGAGATTAGGAGGGTTCTGGGATTAGGAAGGGCCCGTTAAATTATACTTTAACCACTGGTAACAGCATGTTTTACTGTAATGGAACAGAACAACCCCATAGTGTAAATTTTGTGTAAAGTCTTTATTCAGCTTAAACAGCTTTGCTAGAGTTATAAAACAACCTGGAGAGAAACTAGGAATGGGAGATTATGGAGAGCTCACAACTGCCAAGTTTTGCATTAAGTCCTATAAGCAGTGGCTCTCAACCCACTATGTCAGGATGTGTTACTGTGCTGTCAAACAGCAGTGTGTTGGAGAGCTAGGGAGATGGCTGGATTTGGACTTGGTAAGTGAGGCTGGCACATCCTGTAAGGTCGTGGCATGCTGCCAAATATGTCACAACCCACAAAAGGTTGAGAACCACATCTCGAGTATAGTGGCACTGACTCCTAGGCTGAAATGAAGCAGGCAAGCATCCAGCTAACGCACATTGAGCTCTTTATCGGAAGACCTAACAGATTATGAGCAACCACTTAGAGAATGATGGCTTACCAGTAACCGTCCTTCTTTGAGATGGACTGCTCACATACATTCAGTGTTAGGTGTCTACATGCTGCAGCATTCGATTAGTTGGAAACTTTTAGACTTAGCCTGACAGAGCTGGGTTGGTGGACAATGCCCCATCTCAAAGAAGGACGGTTACTGGTAAGTAACCCCCCATTCTTCAAGCGCTGCTTGCATCATTCAGTGTTAGGTGACTACTAGCCATACCATGAGTGGAGTTGGAGTTTTCCACCTTTAGCACGGCCATCCCCATAAGGCAAACTCAAGGTATGGAAGAGTGCCTTAACGGTAAGCTGTTTGGCCTACTTAAAGGGGATATCCTATAACTCTCGAAAGTCCCGAGAAACACTGAGTGATGGGACCCAAGAGAGACTGTCCCCCCCTAACTTAGAGGTGGTTGATCTAAGCCTTGAACGCCCCTAACCTTGGAATGGAGGGGGTCTGAAAGGGCAGCATGGCTTCTTAGCCCCTCTAGAAAGAACACCATCTCTTAACTGTTGTAGGGAACACTTCCCAGGGAAAATAGTGAAGGGAGGTGTGTCACCCCCTCTAAAGTTGAGGTATGTTCCCTGGACCCTGCTAACTGCTTTGGAGGACCTTTAAGATTAAGTGTGACATGACCGTCAAGAAAAGGGGAGGCTCCTGCTTAAGAAAACTAGTGGAAGAAGCATGCCACCTGTTCTGAAGGTGGGCCCTAACCCTTGGGCCTACTTAAGGCTTTTTTGGCCCTTGAATCCCAAGTGTGGTAGAAAACACTGAGGATAAGGGGACACTCCAGAGTTGGGCTGCCCGTTTAAGGCGGAAGACTCTCATGCCTCCAGAGTGAGGATTAGGCCAAGGCCTACCCTCCCATTTTGAGTGGGAAGCAGCACTACAGCCCTCAAACGTAATGGAGCAGGGTGGTCCCGATTGAAGAGGGAGTCACCTTAATGGGTAACACCGGAATAACCCCAGTGAACAGGGGGTTAATGATGATGCCAGTCTAAAACCCAAAGACAAGTAATCCACTGGGTCCCCTCTCCAAGCTGGGGCAGTCATGAGGTGCACCACCCCACGTGCTGTTGGGGGGAGGGGGAGTGGATGGCTTCTAGAAATAATTCTATTAATATCTCTGGGTATGTACTCAGAGTTGGTCCTTCCATTGTGGTTGAAGTGACCCCGAATACAAGAGGAAAGGTTTGTGTGAAAATAGAAGAAACCCAAAAAGGAAGGGGGGAAGGGGGGTGGGGGGGAGTTCCATCCCAACCCCTTCCCCTTCATAAGGAGAATGTAGGCAGACCCCTGAAAACTGGAGATAATGATCCAGGACGGTGAGAACATAAGGAACAAGGAGAAATTCAGTCAGCAACTCAAAGTTGGCCTCTACATATACTAGTGCTCCTTTGCATTGTGTGCAAGGGGAAGCCAAGAGTACTGCTGACCAGCACCCTCCTAGACCTCTATGGTGAGTGCATAGAGGGCTGAAGATCCTAACTGTCCCTAGGGATTAAAATGCAGGATGCCCTATGGCTGTAAAGGGATGTAGCCTAGGAACACTACATAACCTACTTATTCCAGGGCAAGGTCCTGGCACAGAGGTGGACCCGGTGGTGTCCCAAAGGTTCCCCTGGGATCCGAGTGAGGCAACCCCTCACACATCAGTCACTCTCTCCCAAATCAGGGGAAGGTGTCTCCCTTCAGCGTGCCTCTGTAAGAACAGGGACTTACCCCTCTTCTTGTCAAGATTGGGGATGTCTGACACTACCCCCGTATGGACAGTGAGGTGACAGAATGGAGGGGGGGGGTCCTGTCAATAGTCCCCTCCCCCACAGATGGGGAGGGGAGAGCATCCATATGAAAGTTATATGGGTGAGATGCATAGCTTATGGTCCTCAGGAGACCAGCTGTCATGTGACAATGCACCTACCAAATGAGCACTGAGGCAGCACGTTAGGGTAACCCCCAAGGGCAGGAATGCCTTTTGCTTTTAATGGAGAGAAGAGCTCCCCTCCACTGGATGCCCGTGCACCAAACCTTAATGGGATGAGGGAAGGGAAAAGACCCATCGGTTTTACCCCTCCAATGAAAAAGGTTAGCTCTTACCAGAGAGGGTAGAGGTAGCCAGGCGGACTGGTCCAGAGGTTTACACTAGAAAGGGAGTAGGGATCTGAGAGAGTCAAGAATGTATCCTTACGTATTAATCCCATAACATCCCAGGGTTTTTGGGGAGGCCTCATTGAGGTTAAAGGGAAAAAGAGGTCCTAGAATATATGACGCTAGGGGCACCAATTGATTTGTCCTGGAGTCGTTTGTTCCTTGTTTCCCATTAATGGAAAAAAACATGGCGTCAAAGGAAGGTAGTAGACTGGACGCCAGCCCTTTAGGAAGATACAATACCCCACAAAATGAACAACATTCACCTAAGAGCACTGTGGCGGATAGCCCTGCTGGTCCGAGAGAATGGTTGGGGTTGGCTGCGGTATTTTGGTGATGCACTCCCTCACGGTAGTGGGAGGGTCACATAAGGGACACCTGAGACTCCCAAATAGGGCTATGAATCACTTAAGGGCCCCACTGTTCATCCATTGGGGCCACATGGGGTTGGCCCTGATGACTGCAAGGCCTGGACTGTGGCCATCCAGTGGGCTGTATGTCCAGCATCTTATGGTGTACAGGATAACAGCCGATCCATACTCTTGTGACTCCTAGGGTCTGGGCGAGGCGATGCTTCCAATGGTTAGTCACTGGAATTTGTGCAGTGAGATGGGGGGGGGGGGGGAATACAGGAGCTTGATTGAAAAACATCCCAGACCTCACTAGACCCTGAGGGGATTTAGTCAGTCAGTGTAAGACACCAGCCGATAAGGAGGGGGTTCTCGGAGCCAGTCCGCAGGCCTAGGACTGTCCAGCTATGAGGGCAAGAGTTTGCTAGGAAAAGGGGAACTCCAACATGAAGGGATAGGGTAGTCTGATTGGTTGATTGTCCCTCTAGTGTACGGAAGAGGGTTTATGAAGAAGCAGGAATGGTGCTTCCCAGCCCCTTAGCTGCAGATAGGCCCTATATATGGTCCCCACTAACAGTTTGAGGGGGTTGAAAAGGTAGGGTGAATGGGTGGCAAGGGTGAAAGTTAAGTGGTGAGCTTAAGGAGGGCTCTCTCATGAGGGCCCCAGCATCTTAAGGGGAGGTCTCCCATGGAGGAAGCAATCCTGGCTCCCCAGGGGGCTGGTCTTTTCCCCCACTCAGAGGAGGTCTAGATTGGTGCCCTTGTCTCTCTCTATGGTGGTGCAAACTAGAAAAGCAATTAAGTATCCATGAGGGGAGCATGCCCAAAGATCGTAGGTCTGAACCGGGGTCCCTAAAGCCACATAAGAGGGGGTCTGTATATTCCATGAACAGACTGCTCTTTGAAGGGGAGGTCCTGAATGGCTTGTTGGGTATCCTGAGGCAGGCCTGCCTCCTGTAGCCACGCTGCACATCTCATGACAATGGCTGAGGCTACCCCCTGACTTGCCATATCTCTAAGGCATCCCATGCAGCCAGAAGCAAGTCTCGGGATGCCAGCAAGCCCTCCTCTATGAGGGAGTCATAGTCCTCTCTATGCTCCTGGGGAAAGGAGATCTCTAAACCTTCTTAAGGAGTCCTATATATCCAGGGTGTATCTACCCACCAGAGCCTGGTGATTAGCTAATGCTGAGCTGGAAAGCAGAGGTTGAGTGTACCTTTCTGCCCAGGACCTCCAGCTGCCTCTCCTCTCTGGATCTTGACATGAGACCTGGGGAGGGTTGTATCCCATGTCCTAGGGCAGTTTTAATCACCTGGGGACTCAGACTTGGGTGACAGATTAGGAAAGGAAAGTCCTCCAGTGGCCTCTGGTACTTGTGGCCTGCTATGTCTGACACTGGAGGGACAGAAGCGGGGCTTTGCCAGAGGGCCCTAGTGATGTCCTGCACGCTGGGGTGTAGTGGCACCGCTACAGTGTCCAGGCAAGATGTTAACCCAGGGTTGAACAAGGGGTCCTGGTCCCCCCCAGAAAGGCTCAACCTCCAGGCCTGTGTGAGCAGTTACACGGCAGAGAAGGTTGAAGTGCACCATGGTGTCCTCCCTATATCACCCCAGCCTAGGGTTTAATGACCTGTCTGGGCTTGTGTGTGTGTGGTCCTGGACTCTTCAGTACCCTGGGAAGCCCACTGTAAGGGGATGTCCCTCAGTATGGGCCATTCATGAGGTTGGTACTGACAGGCATTTGATGCTGGCAATCTGTCTCAGGCCCATCTGTTCCTGCTGGAGGGAGTGATCTCCTCCAGACTCAGGGAGCACGAGATTTCTTGGTGCATGGGTGGAGGGCTTGCCCCAGTGCTGGCACAAGCAGACAGAACCAGAGATGTAGTGGCACTGCAGTGCCATGGGGAGGGGAGCATGATCTTTGGGGTGGGCCTGGGATGGTGCCAACAGGCCTCGCTGGGGAGCCCCCCTTCCTTTTGCGGCACTGGGGAATTTGGCACCATACTAGGTACTGGAGAGTGATGCCATTGCAGCGCAGTATAATTCCCCAAAAGGAAAGCAGACTTTCCTCTGTCTTGGAGGTTTGGGAGGAATAGGCATAGGAAAAAGCAGGGGCCCTCTCCCACCTCAAAAGCCTCCGGAGTGGAGGAGATCTACATAGTCTCCTGTCCCTGGTGCCGAAGAGGGCCTGGATGGGCTGAGCTGGGTCAGTGAATGTGCTTTGGCACCAGTGTCGACGCTGACCACACTGTCTTCTGCTCCCAAGGGGAGCGGCACAGAGGGCTCAGGTGCTGATCTGGCTTACAGTGCCAATGCCAAAGGCAACCCTGATTCCCCAGGGATTGGCTGCCATGCTTGCTACAGGGCCAAATGCATGATACCTTTGCTCCCTGTCTTACAGCACTCTCAGTTTGAAGGACTGACAGATGGAGCAGTCAGTAGCCTGGTGCGACCCACCCAGGCACTGAAGGCATTTCTCATGGGGGTCATCCCGCAGAAGGCCTTGCTGCAAGAAGTGCGAGGTTTGAAAACTGGCATCTTAGGTGGCTGTTGGGAGTGATCTTCCAGCTCTGATCTAGCACAGTCCATAGAAGAGCTGGTTCTTGGTGGAAGTGTCACCAAATAGGTCTTCCAGATTAAACAAGCAGCTCACACAAAACGAATCAGCAGGCACTTGCATGATTGCAAGGAATGGGCTGTTCCAAAACCATTGCTGCAGGTGGAGAAAGGAACTGAGGAGGATCAGGGTTGGAGCCACATATATAGCCATGGGAGTGGCCAGAGCGAGTATTGGCTGCCCATCCTGTTCTGACAAGCTAAGGCTAAAAGTTTCCAACCTCCTGTGCACTGCAGCATGTGGACACCCAACCCTGAATGATGCAAGAACCAAAGTCTTGGAAATTTTCTGAAAACACTTGTTACGTCCACACAGAAGGCCTACTTTCTCTTCATGTCAAGGGTATGGAGGATGGCTTCGCTATTACACTGATTAGGTTTAGGAGAAGAAGGCTGGAAGCTGAGTAAGTTGCTTTATACGAGAAGCAGAAGTCACCACGGGAGTGAAATTCAGATGTGGTCCAAGTGTGACCTCGTCAGGGAAGAACAGTGACACGTTTCCACCCTTCATCAGGACTGCTATCTTCCATAGCCTTCTTGCTGAGGAAACAGCCAGGAACACTGTCTTCATTAAGAGATGCAGAGTCAGTCTTAAGCGTGGGCCACTCAGGACCAAGACAAAAATCACCCTGGGCACTGGTAGTCAAAAGTTGGTATGTAGTAGCAGCAGAGGCATGTGTTGCCAAGGTGTCAAACTGCTCCTGGCTAGCAAGCAAATGCTACACTGGGAGGACACCAGATTTCTCCCTACTTCCTCCAGTGGAGGATGTTGGGGGGGGGGGGGGGGGCAAGAAGTGGTGACACAGATACTGCTCACCCCAACTTTCCTAGGGAATAGGGAAGGGAAGAGTGAGGAGCAACACTAAGAGCTCTGTGTATTCATGTCACTTTCCTAACCTTTTCTCAAGCTGTGCTATGAGGCAAGCATCAGAAGCTACTGCTCTCATGCCCTTGCCTTATACAGCCTAAATGGGAAAGTGACCTGCCATGTAGGGAGTTCTTGGTGATGCTCCTAGCTTTCCCACAACCACCACCTTGTCCTCCTCCTCTGCTCCCTAGGTGGGGGGGTGGGGGAGGAGCAGCAGCAGTAGTACTTGGAGGATGGGGGTGGAGTGATCAGCAAACTCAGCTGTTCCATGCATCTGTGTCAGTTTCCTCACGAGGCTGCAGGCAGGTGGGCAGCCTGGGGCATGGACACCAAAGCACACACTCATCCAGGGGTGCCATTTTCCCCAAGATTGGCCCTTAAGAAGTGAGCTAGTGAACAAGTTCAAATGGCAGTCTAGTCAGTCAGTCAGTCCTTTTAAAACTAGGGGTATGTCTGTACCAATGGCAGTAAGTTGCAACCATCAGATTGATTTTTCCAGGTTAGTGAACAGTCACTTAAGACTTTCTCAGTCAGTCTCAGAATTGACTTAATAAAACTATCCACTCAAATGACATAGTGCTTTGTCAATGGGAATCCATTTCCTGTCGCCACAAGGAAGAAAGCACACTGAAGGGAAGTTACAACATCAATGGCAGTTACACAAACTAGAGTAGCGTGAGTAACTCCCATCAACTGTCACCTGACTTACTGGCAGTGGAGACTAAACCAACACTGAGAGCCCACCAAGGAGTCTAGGAAGGAAGCATAGGTTGGGTAAAGAGGTCTGTTAATACCTTTGAGAAACCTCTTTGTGGTCAGGTGGGAGAAGATTGCAACCTTCCACTAACAGGTAGAAGGATATTCAATAACTGCTAAGTGAACTTTGAGGGAACACATACAGCCTCCTGATTTGAGTGTCAAGAGGTAGTCCAGAACTAAACTGGTAACATGGCTTCAAGTCAGGGTCTTACTCCGAATGTAATCTTCTCTATTCTGTAGGTAGGCATGGAGAGTAGTTCCCCACCGAAGGTGCAATGATATCAACCTACACCTCTTTAGAGCACGATGTCTCTGTGTGCTAGAACCAGGTGGGAGCTATCAGTATGATGTTTCCCTTCCTTTTATCCCTCCACTTTCAACAGGACTTTCAGAATTGCACAGAACAGGAGAAGGTGTAAAATAAGATTTGTCCCATGGTGGGTGGGGGAGGAGCGTCCCTTCTGCAAGATTTTGCTCTAGAATAGTACTGATGACATTTTTCTTCTGGTAAGCAGAGCACAGGTCTACATCCCCCATAGCCAAACTGTCTCATAGGACCATTAAATTCATTTCTTATTGGTCATCAAGTGGGCATTTGCAGCTGAGGTTGCCTGCAGTTATATTGCACATTCTTGACAGGCATACTGTGGAAATTGTGACATTGGAGAAATGCACCAACTCCATAATTTTCATGCTTCCATGGCCAGGAATTGTGATTTTTCCACCTCCCTGACAGTTTATGTAATACATGAAGACCACATCAACCAACATGAGCTTCATGTGCTTGTCTTTGATAAGCAGGAGGAGGTGCGCACATGCGCATGCATGTGCACAAACACACACACACACACACACACACACACACACACCCCCCCGAGTTCAAGCAGGTTGGTGTAAAGACATCTCCAACAATGATCCTTTTGCCTAAACTGTGAGGCCACAGAGGCACAACCCATCCCATAAGGGATGCATTAATGGTCAGGACTAACGGTGGAAAAGACAATAAATAGGACTCTAGTCCATACATTTACTGGGTCTTCCCACCAGTCCATGAATTGCTTCATTTTGGTGAGGTTAGATAGTAGTTTATGCTGCATCTCTTTGGCCTGTAAATTGAACCAAATGAGGCCTAGAGGCATCTCTCATGCAGAGTCTAGCATGAGCTATGACTGACACGCCTGCAGTCATATGCCCCAGGAGCTGGAAGCCGTGTCTGGCTAAAATTTGGGGACTGTATTGTACTACCTTTGTCAGTGTGAAGAGCCTGAAAAATCCATGATACGAAAGGAGTGTCCATGATATGAGAGGAGTGCCTTTGCCTGAATAGAATCTAGGTCAGCTCTTAAGAATGTAGTCTTTGTTTTTACATTGTCAATTTTTATGCATTGATTCATGGGCCCAGATTCTGGAACAGGTTTAGTGTAGTCTGGTTGATTCTCTGAACTTAGGCAAAGGAATGAGCCCTGAGAAGGCACTTATTCAGATAGAGATAAATCACAATACCCTGTGACAATAAATGGGCTACCACTAGTGAGGGAATCTTGGAGAATACTCTGGGGGTGGATAAGAGGTTCTCTGCCAATCGTGGTCTTGTCCCAACATGAACCTGAAGTATCAGCTGGGTCTCTGTCCTGGACCTACAAGATGCTATCTTTTCTCCAGTACTGGAATAATTGTTGACAGTCACTCTCTTGAACTAGAGCCCTGCAAATCCATGGATATCTGCATCCGCGGATACAATGCAGATATCCGCAGATCATTTCTTGCGGATGCAGATCGAATGTGGGTCTGCATCTTTGTATTCACACAGGCTCTATCTTGAACTTCTGTGCCTTGACATCTGTTGAGCACCCCTACTAACCCTCTTTCTTGGGTATTAGGAAGCAATGAAAGTAGAATTCTTTGCCTCTGGTGAGTGGGCACAGGCTCTACAGCTCCTATGACAAGGAGACGGTCTATCTCCTGATCTAACGGACTGTGGTGTACAGGGCACATGCACACACATGGGGAAAGAGTGTTCGGGAGGAGGCAAGTAGGAGAAGTGGATGGCACATCCATCCTAGATGATCTCTAGCATCCATTTGCCAGAGGTTATTCATTTGTATGGGTTTTTCCTAGCATGAAATGAAACTGTTGTATGGACACCTTGACCACCTGCAAAAAAAACTGCCTCTTTCATGAGGACGGCCAAGAGGAAGTTGCTTGAAATCCTAACTGCTTTCATCTGGGCAACCTAGGCTTCCTCTGCAGCTTGCATGATCTTGGATGAGCACTGGCATGAATACTGAAGTTATTGTGGTGAGCAGGGCCTGAACAAAGGCTGATGTCTGTACTTTCATCAGCCTGGGTACAGATCCTGAGCGACTGAAGAATTATCATAGAATCCTTCAGTGGTGTGAAGGGATGCATGGGGGGTCTTTGCAAATAATTTCAGCCCTTCCAAAGAAAGGTCCTCCAACAGTTTGGACTTCTTTAAGGAAGCCAGATAAATGAAGCTGGAAAAAACCATCTCAGCAAAATGGCTGTGGAAATCAAACATGATGCCATGTCAGCTACATCTAGTAGAGACTGGAGGGATTTTTTTAAGCCATTAATTGGGTTCTTGTAGTCTTGAGCTGGTCCTTGTGAAAGTCAGGAAGCTGTTCAATAGAGTTCTGGTTGCCACAGTTGCCAAACAGGCTTAGTAGTTCATTACAAGGAACTGGAGGATGGTTGACAAATATGCCTTTCTGTTGAAGGAATCCAAACCTTTTCAGTCCTTGTTATATGGGATTGATTTGAACTGGTGCTGGTGGCCCTCAAAGTTAACTGCATACACAATGAGGGAATTAGGAGTTGAGTGGGAAATGAGGAATCCTGCATTCTTTGTTGGCATATATACTTTGTCTGCCTCCTTACACGTTGGATCTGCCATACAATTTTGGCTGGAACCAAGAATGGCACAAAGGCCAATCTGGAGGAGGTGGAAGAATTAAAAAAAAAAAAAAAAAAAAAATGTTCACCTGCCTGTGGTGAGATTCCATCACTGCTTCTCTCTAAGATTGCCATATGTCCCCTGTGGTGGATAGGAATAGTTTCCTACCAACCAAGGTACTTTTTCAAGCCCAGGGAGGTGTGTATCTTTGTCCAGAGGACTCATTACATCCTACAAGGGTTGGCGGGAGAGAAGGGCCGCCCCCCCCCCCCACAAAGAGAGTTAACGATGCACTAACAGGCAGCTCCACCTCCTTCCCTGCCTTCGGGTGGTTGAGAAAGAACTGAGGAGGGCTTGCCCCAGACACACTAGCAGAGCACGTGCTGACTAAATGGACACTGCTACCAAAGTTCTCCAACCAGTAGTGCAGGCACACAGATGCCTACAGTGAAGCACCCACAGGGACATTACTCAAAGAATGTTCTGTTAACACCACTTTAATTTAGATTAGCAGTGATTACAAAATAAAATGGATTTGTAAGTATCTGCACTCAGGTTTTTTTTTTTTTTTTTTTTTTTGCGCATTTCTTTCTACTCAGACAATAAAAGAAACAGAAGTAACTGCTGACTTCATTTCACTGTCAGGTTCTTAGTGCTGAAATGGATTTGAAGCCCTACAATTGAATATCAAGGCAACTCATTTTTTAATGAGAATTGTTTAATTTTGGAAAGCTCTGTTGATCTTCAGTTTTATAACATCCCCCCCCCCCCCAGGAGTTTATCCATATAAGTAGTTCTAAAAGTAGCTTGAATGACCATTGAAGTAAAAATTTAGTGTGTGATGTTGGAGTGGGATAAAACACACCCAGAAGAAAGGGATTAGTCCATCAACCACTTCCTTACAACTCTGCGACTTATTTACTGACCATCATCTTTTTAGAAAAAAGTTTGAGTGGATGGTCTTTCGTAATGTGTATTTGAAATTAACTGCTAGTATCAGACAAAAAAAAAAAAAAAAAAAACTTACCCTATTCAAAAACAAAACTATTTCCTACAAGCTTCAGAATTCCACTCCACCTCCACCCCAAACATACCTTGAGAAAAGGAACCAGATAAGGTTGTGGAGAAGACTTGAGTTCCACATAAAGCTTTTTTGTAAATTCTTCTGGTTCAATTTTTGCTTCCTAAAAAGAAAACCTTTTTATATAAAGCTGACACAGCCATAAATAGGAATTATCAACTTACACCTAAAAGGCAAGAGAAAACTCCAATTCATGGGACTTCCAAGGATCATGGAACTAAATTTCAGAGTTCCCAAATGCTTTTAGTCCCTTGTTTTTTTTGTTTTTTTTTTTAAACTTAATGTTCTAGTATTAAAAAATGAATTCTATTACAAAATTAATTTCCTTTATTTCAGTTCTAATACTTAATCCATTTATAAGAGCAATAATTACTCAAGCATCCATTATCAGCATACAACATGCTATTTCTTAGAGAAACATTATCTAAAAATGTTAACCTCTGAGTACCATCAGCATTAAAATATTACTTTGTGTTTTCTATAAAATAAGATGTATATACACAATCAAGGTGGAGTTGACTTTTATGGTCTTAAAAGAGTCAATAAATTACACACAATCCTCCTCTACTTTCATATACTAAGAGTGCTTCTGTACTTTGTAGCCCTTTATAAGATTCCTTTTGGATTTTAATAGTGTGCCTTTTGTCCACCTATATATGCTGCAGAGGCTAATGATATCTGTAAGTAGACAGGTCAGCTACACAAATGACTATTAGTCTTGATCTTTGTTTCATTCTGTTGCTTGTTTTCATTCACTGAGCTTAGCCATAGACTTCTGAAAATCAAGACAGGAACCGTCTACTCTAGACCAGTTACTGATACAGGTTGCAGGTGTAAAGTTATGTACCAATACTTCAAACACATAGCAAGAGGACCATTTTCTCAAAGATATAGTAGCTTAAAACAAATTAAGTACAAGTTAATAAAAGATTTTCTATTCTCCTCTGTTTTACAACATTTACTTAAATCTTTGTGTCTCTAAAGAAATGTAACCCATGTCAGAAGAGCAGCTTTTTATAAAAAACTAATACTGCAAAAAATAGTATGCACACACAGATATGGAAACTAAGGGAAAAAAATCTTAAGCATATGTTAAGAGACTAGACAAGAAGAAGAATTTTCATTGCATTCCAGTTTAACAGCAGGCACAGAAATCCAATAGGACAGCTGAGGCAGAGGAACAAGAAGGGAAGTGGAGAAAGTTGCAGGACCCCACATCAGCCTTCATATTTATAAAGTTGTAGGCTCAAGAACAGCCTACCAAAAGCTAGGTTTCTCAATTTCTATTACATTCAATTGAGCTGCAATGGCATGTGAAGATTTACCATGCCACCAATGAAGGCCACCTCCCTCGGGAGGTGAAGCAGCAGGCACTCAAATTAAGAGCAAAAAATGAACAACTTACAAGTCCAAAAAGTCTCAGAAGAAAGTTAAAAACATAAAAAGCAGTGGACAGAGTACAGAACAAGATGGCAGATGGGAGGAGCTACCCATCCATAAAATCAATTGCAAGGAGACTTCTATCAGGGGAAAAAAACAAGTAGTCTTGTGGCACTTAAAGACTAACAGATTTATTTATCACATGAGCTTTCATGGGAGAAAAACCCATTTCATCAAGGAGAATCCGATCAACTGCATTTGCCCCTTAAACCCACATACTAGCACCATCAGATTACCTTGGCAGCTGATTAGTTCAGTGTACTGAATGAGGAAAAGGTTGTGTGGAAAGTAACATGTGATCATCTAGTTAAAGCCTGAATCATAACATGTACAAAAGGACCAAAGTAAGGTTGCCAGAATTAAGGTACCCTATGTATTATCTTAACTTTAGAGTGCTTGACCTGACAAGCAAATTAATGTTTTATGAATTTAAGGAATAATTAGGAAAAATAGTGATAGTGAAGGTGAGGGAGGTAAAAAGAATAATTTAACTTTGCAAAAGTGCTTTGCCTACAAGTTTTAAATATAGATACGAAGCGATTTTTGAATTAAGTGCGTCTTACCAAGAGATGCTGTACCAAATTCTTCACATTCTGTCCCATTTCTGGGGCTTGGGGTCCACTAGATGCCAGCTTTATTAATGTTGCAAGAAAATTCTTGCATTTCTTCACATTCTCCAGCATTTCCTGGTTGTGTAAATTGAAGACAGATTTAGTTAGACACTGCACTGACTTTGTACCTCGGCTGACTAAAATTTCACTTATTTAAACAAACTACTTTTTGTCTTACTGTAGAAATGCTGGGCTGTGCTACTGTTGTGGCCTCTGATTTGAGGGAGATTGCCTTTTGGGAAACAGATGATGCAGGAGGTCCTGTAACCGGAAGCTTCACGGGTGTTCCAGTACCTGGAGATTTTATTGCCGTAACAGTTGTAACACTGTTAATTGCAGCTGCTGGCTGAAGAGAAAATAAGAACACTTGTTTTACTAATTCCCTCCCAACTTTATAAAATGTATGCCATGTACTGCTACAGTTTAAGCTTTTTTTTTTTAATAAAATATCACCAAGTCAAACCAGATCACAATATAAAAATGTATCAAAACAACTGTCTCTAGAACATTACACTTGGAAGAATAATCATATTTTATGTAAACCACAAAGTAATCTTTAGTCAAGATAAGAAAAATAAAAATCAGTCCTGTATTCCTCCTTCCTTGAGAGGGTCAGTCATAGCTTGTTGATTGAACTCTCCAGGGGAAAAAGTGTTTGAGTGTTTTGAAAGAGCTGATCCAGCAATTGTATCAAAATTGCAATACAGTGTATGGGATGCAACAGTCTAGGACTGTGTTGAGGCAGGGGAGTGCCATTCCAAAAGACTGACTAGCAATAGCTAAAACAATACAGTTGCCTGCCTTTACTGAAAAAAGAGCTTAGAACTTAAACACTCACTCATATGTGAAGAATAGAATTCAGTTCACTCACCGACTGTTGAGTTTGCTCTACATAGGAGTAAAGTAATAAAAGCTAGTCAGCCAGTGAAGTAAGCAAGTGTGACTTGATATATACCACATACAGACCTTTTGAGTAAGGAAATGCTATACCAGCTTTGTTCTAAGAAGTCACTTTTCAGTACCAAAAAGCAACAACACATTTCTGACAAACGTGGTCATCCATTCAGTTTCTCTTATTTCTTTGCTGTAAGTGGGAACACCTCCAGGTAACTGCCAGCTATTGCAAGCTGATACATCCGATATGGCAGAGGCAAGCAGTTTCAAGAAAGCATGCCAACTCTGCTTCCTGCTGCTCGTACCTTTTAACAGCTCTCTGCAGGATCTTTGCCACCACTGTCTCTTCCAAGGATTCAGCTCTGTGGCCAAAGGGAGGCTGACTGGGCAAGAAAATCCAAGAAACAGATGGACAGGAGGAGAATTGATGGGGACATAGTACAGAACTGACAACCTGCAATATCTGGGGGTTTTTTGTAAGGAAAAAAACAAACAAGGGGCTCTGGAGCTGCTCTTGTGAGTTCTGGTATGTTTAGAGAATACTGATCTTGTTTTGACCTATAAACTGAGGATAGGTTGGCAGAGAAGGTAGGTGTCAGGAAGCCATCTTATCCTTAGCCCTGAAAAACCGATTACCTGCCTCTCCACTACTCTGATACAGTGCTCATCCTCAGTCTAAGTAATGGAGAAACATTACACAAGAGCTATTATTTGAAAGAACTTTGTATATAGAGCAGTAGCTCTCTTGAAATGACAATCCCCGAGCATGCTGCTAATGGGATGCTCAATTTTGTCATCTCTTCTAGGGACACGGGGATAGGAAACCTGCACATTTTGAGACAGGAAGGTGCACACAGACTTCAAGGTTTTTAAGAAAATCAAAACAGAAGAAGAACAATGCTTTTGGAGACTAGATATATAATTGAATTGGCAATATATTTGTAATAGAACAATGTTAGCCAGTAGTTTACACACAGACTACAGTAGTCAATTTAGTACAAGAGAAAGCTAAAACTAAATTAAGCATTTACTTTTTTTGCTCCTGCTCCCCACAACCCTTCTTTTATGGTGTTTTTTTTTTGGGGGGGGGGGGGGGGTTGGTTTTTGCCATGTTTAACTTTCTTGTCTACGCCATCAAGACTATCACTAGTGAGGTGATATTTGGGTTGGCTAGTTGATTCTACAAAGCTACAAATCAGAGCCACTTTGGGCTCTTTTCAAAAAAGGCAATTCAAAACAAGCTTGGAGGCTGCTTCACTAGATACTCCATGGCTGGAGTGGGAGAATGGAAATGGTTTTGTGGTGAAAAGACACCAATATACTGCACCCACTTACTCATGATTTTCGAGAGGGGACAGGAGGATTTGCCCTTTAGCACATTAGCATTTAGACTGTAGTCCTGTAAAAGACTGGCACACTATAAGAGTCCTTCTGCATAAGGAAAAGCACCTGCCATTCTTCAGGCAGTAATTTCTTTCCTAGGCAGACTCCTAGGGCAATTTTGGATTTTTTTTTTTTTTTTTTTTTTTTTTAAATCAAATCACTCTAAGCACCTCTTTGTAAAAGACAGCTGCGTGTTCATCTTCCTCAGCTATCTTACAACCAAAATTAAATTGGCCAAGTGGGCTTATGACACAAACTCAACAGATGCAAACTGCAAAAGGATAGCAGAATTAAAAACAGTGGCCATTTTGTGGAAAAAGGGAGATTTGGTACCAAAGATAAAGTCCTACACATGGAGAGAAAACAATGCCACACAGATTTAAATACAGGGATGAAGGATTGGTCTGCAAGGACCAAAATGAGCCTCTTCACCCTGTCAGATTAAAACAGATTTAGCTTCACCTTGTCTTCCTACCAGCTTATTGTTTTCTGCATCCTGAGGTATTGTGGAAGAAGATCTCTATTTCAAGACATCATCAGCTGATGAAAAGGTTTACAAACCCTTGTATTAGACTGTGCGGAAGCACAAACAGCAATGCATAACACCCACATCCATTCATGGTGGATGGAAGATTTATATTCTTCCCTATGTGTAAAAAGGAAATTGAAGCCATTTTTAAGTGGCCACCATATTTCTCCCCCACCTTGCTTCCTCTCTTATCCTTTTTAGGACACCATAAGCAGACCTGTTCCAAAGGGGTAGCTGTGTTAGTCTAATTCAGCCAAAAAAAAAAAAAAAAAAAAAGTCTTGGGACACCTAAAAGAACAACAAACTTATTTATTGCATGAGCTTCTGTGGGAAAGATCAGACTTCAGATGCTTTAAAATGAGCAGATCTCTTGTAGATCTAGGTTGGCACCTAAAGATATCCTCCTGCTACCTTCAGAAGTCCTTAATTAGTGTTGTAGACCAGAAAGTCCCTTTCCTAATGGCCAGCCAAGTCAATAATTCATAGCTGGGGGGTAGGGGTGCAGACCTGCTCAGGACTTTGAGCCCCCTATCACAGGGAATTCCCTTTTTAGTGAATTCTCTGTACCTTAAAGTCCTTAAATCATGATGTGAGGGGGGTAAATAACTCAGTCACCAGTTCACAGTACATTGCCAGAGTGGGTGGCTAAGGTTTTGAGGCCTGCATTGTGCAGGTGGTCAGACTAGATGATCATACTGTGGGCCCTTCTGACTATAAACTCTATAATGGTTTTATAAAGTGAGAGACCAGAATTAACATGTCAGACTTCTCCGAAGTCAAAATTTTCCTCCCTGGCTTCTTTACCACCAAGAAGAGAGTACTGTGTTTGATTTTATTGTACAGTGTTTATCCACTAAGTTGTTCCCCAAAAGCAGACAGATAGGTAGCCCTATACATCTCAGTTAGCTTTCAGTACAAGAAAATAAGTGTATATGCCCAGAGAATACAGTAATGAACAGTGAAATTACACAGACAGTGGTCTCTATCCTACTATCTAGAGCAAAGTGATTAAAAAAAAAAAAAAGACAACCAAACAACAAAACCCTTATTATAGAAAGTCACATTGTCAGTGGCATGGATGTACAACATCCATGACTTTATGCAGCATTGTTGTAGCCATATCAGTTTCAAGATATTAAACCAAGTGAGTGTAGAAATATCTTATTGGACCAACTTCTGTTGGAGAAGGGAAGGAGAAAAAGAGCTTTTGAATTTACACAGAGCTCTAGGACATTACCTCACTCATCTTCTCCCTCTATTTATGACTGACTGAGTTGTATGGGCAACATCCAGAAAAGTTATAAATTTTAAACCCATTATATAAATTTCAATTTTTACCTGATCAATATTAAAGAACAAAATGAATGCCACCTATAAAAAAAAACAACAAAAAAACCCTAGAACTATAGACATACCTGTACTATTGCAGATCTTTGACCAGCAGATACAACTGAGTTGGTTGGTTGAGATACTGTTTTCACAGGAGTAACTACTATTTTTTTTAGTAAATGGGTGCCAGTGTTCTATAAAATAAAAAAATATGTAAGATATAGGAGGCACAGAATAAAGGTGCAAACATTTGCCTGAACTAATACTTACTCTTGCCCACTACTATACATTTTTTAAAAATAATTTCATTCAACAATGTAAATATTTGGAGAGGTGGGAGCAAGTGTCAAAAATATATTTAACTAGCAATGTTATAACAAAGTAAGCAATCTGGAGATCCATCCCAAACAAAATAGTTTGGGCATGTTTTCCACTTAGTACATAAATAGTCAAATGATGATGACATTACAAAGCGAATCAGTGAAGTTACTCTTCACTTCAATAGGTATCTATTGAAATGGTTCATACATAAAGGCTAAAATTTTATATATAGTTTCAGATATACTTATTTCAGGAACACAAGGCTGGGAGAGGTCATCTCGTCCAGCCTTCTGCACTGAGGCAATACAAAGCATACTTAGATCACCCATGATAGTAAGTCTTACTGGTTCTTATAAACTTCCAGTGACAGGGATTCCAAAACCTCCCTTGGAAGCCTATATCAGTGCTTAAAAGTATCCTTGTAGTTGGGAAGTTATCTAACCTAACTCTTCTTTGCTGTAGATTAATAAATCCATTACCTCTTGTCCCCACCTTCAGTGGTGAACATGAAGAGCAACTGACCACAGGGCCTCTTTACAAAACAGCCTTAACAGATCCTCCCCAAGTCTCTTCTCAAGACTAAACATGCCTAGTTTTTTTTAAGCTCTCATCAGTTGGTTTTCTAAAAATCTCATTTTTCTGGTCTCCTCTGCACTGTCTTCAGCTTGTCCACATCTTTCCTGAAGTTTGCAATTTTGAGTGTCACACAACATTCCAGCTAAAGTCTCACTAATGCTGAGGAGAGTGGGACATATACCTCGCACATCTTTCATAGGGTACTCCTATTGATGCACCCCAAAATAGCTTCTTTTCACAACTGCATCATGTTGTGTCATTCAGTTTGTGATTCACTGTAACTCCCTACAACTTCTTAAGCAGCCCTACTGCTAGCCAGTTGTTCCCCCCACTTTGTAGTTGTGCATTTGATTTTTCCTTAAATGTAGTATTTTGCACTTGTCTGTGTTAAATTTCATCCAGTTGGTTGCCAAACAATTCTTCAGTTTGTCACGGTCATTTTGAATTCTAATCCTGTACTCCAGAGCGCTTGCAACCTCTTCCAGTTAGATGTCATCCGGAAGTTGTACAAGCACTTTCCACTACATCATCCAAGACACCAAAGAAGATATTGACACCCCCCTGCAGTGATCCTGATACATACATCTTTCCACTTGAACAGCGACCCACTGATATCTACTCTAAGTATGATCTTTCAACCAGTTATGTACACCCTCCATAGTAGTTTCATCTAGTCCATACTTCCCTAGGTTGTTCAGGAGAATGTCACATGGGACTCTGCCAATAGCTTCACTTAAAAAAAAAAAAATCCTGGAGATAACACTACATCTACCGTTTCCGCCTTGACCAATAGGCTAGTAACTGCATCCAGGAAGGAAACTTAAAAAACAGACTTCCAAGTTCAGCACTTTAAACCAGACCTTGCCCTGATTTTTCAATGGGGGGGGGGTTGGATGGGGGATTTCAACAGCAAAGTACTTTGAGTATCTCTGGCTACCTAATGCAGTGTTTTGCAAACTTTTTTCTTGGGACCCAACTGGAAAAAAATGCCTACATCCCAACAATATCTTTAAACAATGCATTCAGTCATTTGCTGGCAACAGCAGGGAGAACTGTGACCTAGTACCTGAAGGTCTGTAACCTAGTACTGGGTCCCAACCTGTGGTTTGAAAACCACTGGCCTAATGCCTACTCACTGCAGGGTCCAAACCTCATTGAATCAATGGGAAATGCTTTCCTTTCAAGTCAATGCTATGCTACTCGCCAGGTAGGTCTTAACAAAAAAAAGATATCTCTGGCTTATTCTGGGTTCTATTGAGCATGTGTTTACTATTGCTCAATCAAATTCACACAATTGACGCTATGCTGTTGGGGGTGCCGCTGACAGTACAGCCTAGCCCTAAGTGTTGAATATGTATTTAAGTCTTAAGGGAGGGGGAAAAAAAACCCCAACAACAACATGCTCTCTGGGCTTTATCAAGTATTTAAAGCCACACACACCCCCATTGTATCATTTGTTTTTTATATTTTATTCATTTTGGGTAGCAAGTAGTGATCTTCTCCAGTTCAGAAGTACCACTACAAAGACTGAGTGGCAAACACTATAGGGGAATATTAGACTCAAAATACAATTACTTTGCACATATATAGCACTTTCAGTACCAAGTGCTAACAAACATTAAGTGTTTCCGTTTAAAAATTCCAGATTTGGATTCTTTTAGTACTCTACAAGTTGCCCCAAGCAATTAATTCAAAGCTAATTAATCCCATTTTTAGAAAAGACTAGTCAGCATTTTAAATCGTATCATTAAATAGAATACTATTTAAAATGTAGAAGAATCCAAAAATTTATAAAGTATATATCATTTCACTTAACAAGACAAAGTTGATATTTATATTTTTATTTAAAATGTTTGCCCTTTAAAAAGCAAGAGATACTATTTTTCACCTAAAAAAATCACCTGAAAATGAGAACAGGTACACTTTCATAGACAGCATTGCCAAGTATTCACATGCCAGATACGTAGAGGCATATAAATGTTAACCATATTTTGCCCAACATTCCAAAGGACATACTTCTATGCCAATGTTCATTAAAAAAGTGTTAATAAATTTGTAACTGAACTCCTTGGGAGAGAACTCTACATTTCCTGCTCTGTTTTACGCACATTCTGCCATATACTTAGACTAATGGCAGTCTGATGACCAGCATATGTTGTTCCATTTAAGAACACTTTCGCTACAGATTTGGCAAAACACACAGATGCTACCATTGTAAGGTTTCTAAGGTTAACTACAATACTCAATTCAAGGTTTAAGAATCAAGCGTCATTTAAAAATCTGACAGTCAGATGCAGAAACTACAGAAGCCAAACCATCAAAAAAAGAAAGTCAGTCTTCTGTTGGTGGCCTCTGACTTGGATGATAAAAATGAATATACTTCAGTCTGCACTTCTTTAGATTGTTTTGTTTTTATTTTTTTTTAAGCAGAACTTATCATAAGCATTGAGCTATCCTCTGGAAGGGTGGCAGAAGAACAAAGGGGCATATAAATATTTAGCATATCTGCACATGAATATCTTCCAATGCCAGCTACAACAGTGCCATGTGAACACCTACCTGTCACTTTCAAGTGACTTTGTAGATAGACACAGACTGAATTCTCTCTCATAAATGTAAACAAACTTGTCTGTCTTAGCAATTGACTAAACAAGAATTAGGACGGAGTGAACTTGTAGACTCAAGTTTTGTTTTTGAGTGCAGTTACGCAACAGAAAAAAAGTCAAAGTTTGTGATTTGGACTTCTACAATTGCACTACAGTACTTTATGAGGTTAATTTAAAATACTATTTCTTTTGTTTCTTTTTAAAGTGCAAATATTCATAAAAGATAGTGAGCGCTGCACATTGTATTCAAAATCAGTACATTTTAAAAAGTAGAAAACAGCCACAAATAAATGGTAGTCTATTTAACACTGCAATTAATTTAAAAAAACAACAACAACAACAACAACAACAACAAAAAAGTCAGTTGATAGCCCTAGGTTTGTTTTGAAGACAAAAGTGCACCTAGAATGCTTGACAATGCCCCTTTAACTATTTATTTTGCAGTAACTCTTAAGAGGCTTCACTGTGCTAGACACTGTACTTGTACAACAAGATGATGGCCTTTCTACCAGAGAGTTTACAGGCCTAATACAATGCACAAGTGGATAAAAAACAAACAGCTCAGAAAGGAGCATCTGAACAAAGTAGCTACACAGTTGTAATTTCAAAGGATTGTTGGTTTTAAACCAATCACAGAGGCTACTACACTAAAACATGGTGATGTGTCAGAATAGCCATACTGAAATCCATTCTTGGAAATTATTTGCTAGCTCTGCTTTTAAAGTTATATCCCTAGGAGGATTTACAGGATTTGACTGGAAGGGTTTTCAGGTTCAATACTAATTTGAGTAGTGTGTCTATTAAAGGAGAAGAACAGTGTCAGTGCTAGCTTGTAGTTAGTTAAAATTTTTAAACAATTTAATGTTTAGGATATTAAAGGTCTTGTGTAAGCTATGCAATCCACAGCAAAGTATGTGTTAAATACTTTGCACAATTGAATTATTTTATAATTTCAAAAGTTTGTTTTGTTTTTTTTTTACCCCATTCATCAGTTTAGTTTTTCAGGTTGCATGAGGTTTGGGGAACAGACATCAGATAAGGAGTCAGGCAGGCAGTTCTTTACCAACCAGAAGAGAGATTCCAAAGTCACCACCACACCAAAACTCAAAATATTAAGTTCAAATAGCATTTTTCCCTGTTTTAAATTTTTTACGTTGCCTCTCTAAATTCCCATTGTTAATAGAACTTTTAAGTCAGTCTGTGCAAGCATAGTGAAACTGACATTTCCTGATAAGTTTAAACCAGCCAAGCCTAGTTTTTAAAGCATGAACACAAAAGGCAGTTGCAAGTTTCAGAGCAGTTGCCATATTAGTCTATTTTCAGCAGAATCAATGAGGAGTCCTGTGGCATCTTAGACACTAACAAAAGAATTTAGGAGCATAAGCTTTTGTGGGCTGAATTTGTTAGTCCCTAGAACAGACAATGACAGTCAGTTTTAAGTTCCAAAGGGGCAGCCATGTTGGTCTAGTTCAGTAAAATAACCAAGGAGTCCTGTGGCACTTAAAGACTAACAAACTTACTGTAAGTTCCTTCATCTGCAAAAACATCTGACAAAGTGGGATTCTCCCATGAAAGCTCATGGGATAAATAAATTTATTAGTCTAAGTGACACAGGATTCCTCATTTATTCAGTCCTTAAAAAAAAAAAAAACCTGATACAATGCTGAACAGCCTGTAATGAGCATGTTTTTCAAAATGTTTAATCTTTCACAACAAGGTTTACAAACATAAAAGCTATAAGCTTAAACTTCATATGGTGCAGCTACTTAAAAAAAGCAACCCACTTGAAGCAATTACCTGTACAGTATGTAACCTCACTGAAGATGTGCTTGTAGGTACTGATGGTCTGGAACTTGTGTTTTGTGTCTGGCTCTGTGCTCGAGCAATTGCTTGTTGAGATACTAACATTAGCTGACCACTGTTACTTCTGATAAGAACTGTACCTGATGGCAAAAAAAAAAAATAAATAAATAAATAAATAAATAAAGTGAAGGGTTGGGAGGAATTGCCACACTGAAAAGTTTGCTAGGATTTTTTTTTTTTTTTAGTGGCATTACCTGTAAGAATCAAGTTAATGTGATATTGATATCCCTGCAAAGGTGACAATTGTGAGGAAATGCAAAGGCTAAGATTCAAAGAGCAGTCTTAACTTAGCTGTCTTGCTTGATGCATGGTTCATGACCACCTTATTTATATGATCAGACAGCAACATAACCAAGTAGCAATACTGAGTCACCCATTTAATAGAGTATTTACTGCATTTTGATTTGAATTATACACCATCCAGTTTCTGCCTTTCAAATAGCTTTGTTTTGTTTACTTGGTTTTTCTTTGCCATGTTTAAAAAAAATCCAGAGCTAATTGGTTGGCAGCACTTCTCTATGCTGTTCAGCTTTGAGAACTCAAGAGCACTTCTAGATTTGTTAGCACTTCATTCCCTGAACCAACAAATATATGCTTATGTCGTTTATATTTAAGAGTGCACTGGTTACACAATACAAACCAGAATCACCTCAAGCAAAAGCTATCACAATGAGTAATTCACACTCTGGCTACCATATTTTTCAAAACAAGATTGCAGTTCAAGTTTGCCACATATTGCTGGATTTTGCCAGCATCTATCCCTGCTCATGGTACCTCACAATTTAATATAGTGAACAGTTCTAAAAGTTACCCAATCTAGTAGCAATTCTCAGGATGTGCAAAAAACACAGAAGTGCATTAAAAGCCTACAGTTTCTTAAACTGACACCTACTGTACATACAAAGGAAAAGTCAACACAACAGCCAGGAGGTGTAATTTCCAACACACATAGATGTATGTTAGCACCTAAATATAGCAGTATGGCTGTACCAACATGGACTGTAAGCCAAGTTACTTCTCTAATTGTAATCCTGCCAGAACCACCCACACATGTACTCAGGTAGCTAGCCTGAACCACAGCAGGCACACTTATTTGTGGGTACCAGCTTCAGCAGAGTTAGCTTATGTATGCATACCCATGTTAGCAATTATACCTCTCATCTGCTTTGTAGACATACCCAGAAAGAGGCATGGTTTCCAGTATTAACAGGACTAGTTATCCATTGGCAGACTGGATTTTCAAGGTCTTGCTCCTATAAGCACTGATGCACATGCTTTACATAAATTTCACGTAACTAGCCCTATTCAAGTCAATGGGACTGTGCACATGAGTAATGTTAAGGAAATGCACAAATGTTTGCAGGACTGGGGAAAAGGTTGGGTCTCACAAATGAGGTAATAGGAATTAGGTAAGATATATAACCAAGTTTCCACAAAAAGGAAAAGATACCTGATAAGTGATCAATTTCAGTCAATCATCCTGTTTTTGATATCCGAAGATGTTTAAGAAGATGGAAGAAATCCACAACTGCAGCAGATTCACTTTGGTGTCTTCCAAGTGTAAATACATTAAAGGGACACTTTCAGATCAGTTTTGACCCAGACCTTAGTTTTTGTAAAAAACTTCAGAAGAGAAGTCAGTTAAGATCTCTTAAGTACATTTAAAAATTTAAAGAAATGAATAACTTGTTTCTTCTGGAGAGATTTGCCACTAGTGTCTGCAACTAACTTTGTGCTGGGCTGGAAGATAAAGTAATTAATATTGAAGTTGACCAGACACCAATAGTAAACAAAGAGAGAGACTGCTAAGTCTCATTCTTCACAGAATGGACAACTGAAGATAAATACCAGTCAAAAAATTGTAAAGAAATTAATTCTAGTAAGTGTGGGTATTCTATCACAAATAGAATGAATGTCTAAAAATACATTTTTTAATCAAATGAAAGTTACCAGAAATAGTGTTGCTCAGTTTATGGCAGATTGTCTTTTTTTTTTTTTCTTAGTTCCAATTACATTAAGATCTGCCAAAACTCTCAGTATCTGGAAGGGCCCCACTACCTCTGAACCTAAATCCACCACATGGCTGCATGGGCATTGCCGGTGCTAGGCACAGGGGACATGAACCCCGAGTCTCACAGCCAGTGCCCCAAGTCCCATCAACAGCACAGGCTCAGATAACCTCCAACTGCCAAGGTCCCCTATCCAACTCCTGGCCCTGGTCCTGACACCATCCAGGAACCCAGCACCAGAGCTCAAGGCCTGTAGCAGCAACTGGCCCTGGCCCAGCCATGATCCTGGGCTCAGAGCTGGTGGCAACAGGAACCAGCCCAAGCCCAGTCAGGACCAAGGACCTGCAGCAGCAGGATGGACTCAGGTCTTGTGGGAGCAGGATCTGGTCCCACCCTGACCCAGCTGGGACCAGCACTGAAACCAGTGCCGGCACTCAGGGCTACCAGTGGTCCAGGGCCTGGCACCCAGGCCCAGCAGCAGAAACTTAAGATTAGTTAAACTAGAAGGTGTTGGAAGTACATTAGTTAAAGCCTATTGAGAGCATTTACACAAATTTATTCAGAAGTAAACCAGTCTTAGCTCATTATTGCTTAAATCCAACTACAAAGGGATTTAAATGCACTGAATCTCACACTTGGCCTGGTGTATACACTACTGTGCTAGGCTGATGTGCAAGTAGTGCATGTCATATCATGAAACTTAGATCTACATAGAGCAGTGTCTTCATGATGCTGCACTGATATGAGAGCATCTCTCACTGATGCTGCCTTTAGGAGCCAATTGGGTTGACAGGGAGCATTCTCCAACAATTGAGCAGGTCTACACAGACCCAAATCAATGACGGTGCTGCATCAATGCCTGCTGCCATAGCAGACGTGCCCCGAGTTTTAGCTTTTCTGAACCACACCACAGATCTTACTGCAAAAACAGATGTGCTGCTGTATTATAGCCACATCAGATGTGAATGTTCCCTCTTCTCCCCCACCCCCACCCCCACCTCACTGATGTAGTTAATTTACTTTTCTGTGAAACAGTTGCTAGATCAATAAGAGAATTCTTCTGTCAGCTTAGCTGTGTCGCTCAGGCCTGTGAGAAATTTCATGTCCTGAGCACTGGGGTTAGGTTGACCTAATCCCAGAAGTGGACACAGCTAAGTCAATCTAGTTAAGTGTAGAACAAGCCTGAGTGCCCTTGTGAAGCCTTAGTTATCACTTTAACAGTTGTATTGTCAAGAAAAAAAAGAAAAAAAAAAAGCCACTCACTACTTGGATTAAACTGAAGGATTTTTTTTTTTTTTTTTTTTTTTTTTTTTTTTTTTTTTTTTTTTACACAAGAAACTTTTCCTTGCCACAACAATGCAAGACCTAATACTTAGAAAATGAATAAATCATTCAGAATTCCTACATGAAATGTGAGTTTACTATAACTGTCAGAACAGGAATTGCTTTTAAAGGTAGGCTGCAGTACGAGCATTTAAAAATTTAGTCCAGTAGGAGAACTGCACTTTTCTTTATTAAAAAAATGCTACCAACTCTTAAGTCACTTTTCACAGTCTGATTGGAAGGCAGCAGTGGTTTTAAGAAAAAAGACTTTCAGCTCTCAAACTGGTATGTGAATGGGTCTAGACATAATGGCAAATATACTTATTTTTAAAATACTGAAGCCACTCCCTCCTTTCCTTATACAAAACCCAAATCTTGGCAATGTATCAAGATACGTGCCCATAATAGATTAGGGAACATATCTGAAGTAAATCAGAACCAACTCCCATCAAGTGTCAAAATAAGTGAAAACAACTGAATGTTTTCCTTGATTGAAAAACTGAGTTGGAGAGGAGAAAGTTAGGGATGTAAATACAATAGAATATTAACAAGCTTTGGACCTCTAACTCTTGTGGGCTCCTTTGAAAGTCCCAGATGTTGTTTTCTCATCAATATGTAAACACCCAGATGAGTAAGGAATTGCTCAATATATACAAACAAGGTATTAATACAGTTGAAAGCTAGCAGAAAGATTTTTCCTGCTATTTAGCCTACTCATACTGAGGTCTGTTCCTCTATTTAGAAAGGCCACAATAAGTGAAAGCCCTGATCGCTTGTATTGTTTAAAACTGTATTGACAAAGCAAGACTAAGGAAAGGAAATTTAAAAGCTACAAATTACCTCTGAAAGAGACCTAACCTTTATATGACTCGTATTAAAGTTTGAGGCTGTAGGGCTGCATGGTTGCCTACACAGGTCAAGGTTTACATTTTGTTTCAAGGACACTGATTAAGTAAACTACATTAATCAGGGCTCAAACAGATCCTTATTACAGAGGCCAATAGAGATGGATGGGAAGGGATATCAGGAAGCCCAGAACCAATGTATCAGTGAGAAACTCAAAGGATGTTGTTCAGACTGCACTATCCCTGCATCCTGCTTAGGTTAGAAAAAGTCAGTCAATCAACATGAGACTTCCAAGGAAGAGCCCATCCTTCCACTTCTGTGACCTAACTTTGGGGAAGGGAGATCTCAATTATTCCCTCCCAGACAGCCTTTTTAGCTCTTCCCATTTGTGAATAGTTCCTGTGTTTGCATTTGCCATTACTGCTTAGTCTAGCTTGACAGATTCCTGCAACCCAGCTGTGCAATGGATTGACCTTGTTCATTCACTAGCACTAGTGGTCAGATTGTGAGGAGAGACTGGAAGCCAACCAGCATTAGACCTGGTCTACACTGGAGACCAGCCTTCAGTACAGCCATTGGTTTAGCTGCACTAATGTAGCTACCCAGCACAAGCTGGTAAAGGAGCAGGGGCACGTTCTTGGCACAGTTCACCCCTTGCCACAACACCTGCCCCTTTGCAGTGTGAGGGAGACCCTGGCACATGTCTATTTAGACTGTGCCAGGTTGCAGCCCCTTTTCTGGCTCCTCCAGAACCTCCTATTGAGGTTCTGGCTGCACTTTTCCCCACACATGTACCTTTATGCACTCCCCATCCGTGGCCCCACCAAGCCGTGGGACCTCCTCGCCAACCTCCTCTTGGCTTACGCGAAAGTAGCCACCTATAAAACTCGGGAGAGGAGGTTGGCAGAGGGAGGGGCCTGCGACTGTGGGGCCTATTTTCGCTCCCTCGTCCGTGCACATCTCCGGGCAGAGTCCGCTGGCTCCCTCGACACCTTTCGGGAGCAGTGGGCGCTGTCTGGGGTTCTCTGCTCGGTATCCCCTTCTGAAACCCTAGTTTTGAACCTGTGACCTTCACACCCGTCCCTGTTTTCTCTTTAGTTGTCCCCTGGAATCTTTTGAAGCCCCGTTTAGTGCCGCTTCCCCCTTAGGCTGGGGGAAGGGCTTTAGAAGTGGGTGGGCTTATGCCCCCCCACCCCCCCGGAACCTTCAAAAAGGAAAAGCGGGTAAAGCCGTGTAAAAAAAAAAAAATCACATCAATGCAGATCAGCAGTTTCAAGTAAGAGTAAAATGCACTGATGAAAATTGATACTTATACTAGCTTTGACTGTCTATATTAGGATTCAGCATCCATGCTGGCCACTAATGATCAAGTACGAGTCAGAGACAAGATAAGGGAGTTGAGAACGGAAGTTTGCAAAGTGGGGCGCAGAAAGTCAACTAAGCTAATTTTACAGTTTGGAATACCTCACAAACACAGGTACATTAGTGATTAAAAAGACAACTCAACTGCAGAGCCTCTTTTAAGGCAAGTATTGAGTAGCTAAAGATAGGTTTCATGCACTGACTTCTCTAGCAATTTTCAAAGAAACTAGTGGGGCCAAAAGCACACCAAGGGAAACAATCGTATACACTGGTGCCCGGATTGTGATTACTACAGTATTCACTGTGAGTAAAGGCTAGCAGAATTAGTCCTTAAACACTGGGTTGGGAATCAATTTTTGATCTGGCTATCATATTTCTTAGTAAGAGACAGTTTTGCCTGACTACATGTGATAGTTTTCACCTTCCTATTGCATATGAAATTTTCATTATGCTTATACCCATCACATCACACAAGTCTTATTTCTCACAAAAATTGTAACTGTTCAAGTTTTAAGTGGTACTAACAGTGCAGTACAGTCTTCATTCACAAATAAGGCAGCTGTTTCACATTAGAGACTAAGAACTAGGAAGTCAGAGCCTAACATTTTAGTCTGCCTTAATCAAGGTCATTGGAGTTAAGATTCAAACCTTAATTGATGGCATGGCATTTCCATTGGGACTTGAAGTTTACTAATAACCATTTATAAAGAAAATTGCTCTAAAACAAAAATGTGCTTTGGTTCAGATTTGCCTATTCTATATTAGAGAAAAAAAATGAAGGGTAGTGGGGCCTAACTTTTCCAGTTCTAGCTGAGCAGAGACTGTATTTTAAAGTCAGCCATCTATCTCCCTTATTCTGGCTGATGCTCTGGAGCTGTCTGCTGCTCAGCTTTCCTGCATCCCAACCCTTCGCTCTTGTAGAGCCTTGAGCAATGTGCTGGCTTGAAAGCTAAATAATTGAAGTCTCAAGTAATACTAGCAAAAGAAAAAAACCACAACACACAAGGAGTCATGTGGCACTTAAAGACCAACATTTATTTTTCACATAGGATTTTTCTCCCACAAAAGCTCACTTCATCAGATGCTTCAAAGAGGGACACATTTACAGAATGGAATGAAAATAAATGCAAGGGAGTGTAAAACCTAGGATCAGGTCATACAGTAACAGCAAGTCAGAGCAGTTGTTAGGTTCAAACCCTGGGAAGGCTGAAGTCAAATTACCTTTTGTAATGGGAAGAGAACCCATAATCTCAATTCAATCCTGGTTTCACACAATTTGCATATTAATTCCAGTTCAGCTGTTTCTCTGAAGTCTTGATGTCCCAGTCTGCACCATTTATCTGCAGTCAATTGTGTATTATTTATTCACCTGAGCCCAAGTATTCCTGGGACCTTAACTGCAACTGAGGGAGCTGCTGTTAGATCTGAGCTGGCTGCTGCTAAGTGAAGTTGCCACATCTTTACTTTCAAAAGAACTGTTGCTCCACGAAGCAACACTCCACTCTTGGTCCTACCAGTTACTCTTCGGTATTGCTCAAGCCAACTTTAGTTTAATTGCTTTAGACAGCAAGTCAACCGTGTAGCACACACCCATGGAACTAGATACGACTACCATCTCCGTAGATACTGTAACAGTCCAGCAGCCCCAGCGCAGATCTTTGCAGCCCTCTTTTCAATTTGTATAGCTTTCACATTACAGTAGACAGAAAAAAGTGTCTAAGATTTTGAAGATGTGGCAGAAGAGGATTCTATACCCCAACACACTATACAGTTTTAGTCCGTTACCTAGCTTTAGTTAGCACCTTTAAAACACTGCTAAAAACAAAGCAATTGTACTTTAGCACATTAAGCCTGTAGAGTGATAGCCTATGGCTGAGCACATGCTACTGCCCAACTGTTCTGACTACAGTTTTTGAAGTTGCTAATTAGGTTGAGTCACCTTTTGCTCATTCTAACATTATCCTTTTCAGTTCTAGTTTAGACAAAAGTCTACCAGCTTGTCCTCATGGGAAAACTCCCAGAAAAGTGTTTTTATTTGCTCTGAACATCCAATGGGAGCCATTATGGAATAGTTTATTTTGATCACTTCCTTGGTGCAGACAACTCTTACATAGTGCATTAGCTGATGGTTTAGTTTGGACCAATTAGCATTTGCCTATGTGTGACAAGACAAAAATTAATTCAGATTAATTTAAGTGTATTAATTAAAAGTGCTTTGAACCCAAGTGGATGTCCTTAATCTGAATTAAATTAACAGTCAACTTTCCTGTGTGTTATTGTTGTATCAATATTCATCTTAAAGGCTGCGAGGTTCCCCTGCTGCGATCTGGACCATTGTGCCACCCCAATACTCCACTCCAGAGCCCCAACTTACCCTCCCTTGCTGGGTGAACCCTTCACTTCTGGTCCTGCTCATATCCAGACTCCAGCGAGAAATTAGCCTCTCAGGTAGTGGAAGTGCGCTCTCACTAGCCACTCATGGGATGGTCCCCCAGGAAGCACTTCCAGCCCTTAGATGCAATACCAGAAACTGTCTTGCAAGGTTCAGTGCACACCCACTGGGCCTTGCTAATTCAATTACACTGGTCTGTCAATTTGATGGAGAAACAGAATGCTTCAGCCTTTGCTTTAAGCCAGGTATTCACACATGTTCATTTAACATCTCACTGCTTTAGATAAAACAAGTGTACTTTTATTAATTAAAACATGATTTTAAATGAAGACAAAAAAATCAATGCAAAAAGACAATATTAAGCAGTCAAGGTGATAATCACATCAAACGAAAGGTAAATTCTAAACTAAAAACCACTGCTTCCACGGAGTTCAGCTTACCAGATAGACCTGGCTCTGATGGTCTTCATCCAGACAATGTTCAGTGGGTAGGTATCAGCCCTTAAAATTGCTTGCAGGATAGAGTCCTTGGCAAAAAGCCTCACTTAGCTCAAAGTGTGTCTTTTTCCTTTTTCAAACCCCCTGTTTGGCTCCCCTTCTTGAAGTCAGCCAACCTTCTCCCCCCCGAAGCATCTAAGCTGCATTGCTCTTTATGCATTTCTTATGGATGTGTGAGCACAGATCTGATTGCCTGCACCCACTGGAGCCATGTGAAATACATTTGGGGACATGTTTCATACCTCTGCACATGTATGAAGTTGCAGAAAACCTACTACCATAACAATAATTTAGAGTATGCCTTGAGGATTCCAAAAAACACCTCAAAACAACAGAGTTTACATCAAACCAACTTTGCAATATAACTGTGTGAATAGGAAAGATACACAGATCACATTACTGGAGGGGGGCGGGGGAGGGTGCAGCAAGTCAGAAGCCTGGAGAGTTAAAAGGTGTATAATTCTGACCATTAAATAGTGATTGGATTGGGGCTATTTTTAAACCAGCCCCTTGGTTTACTCAGTTACTTGGCAAACACCATAAAGCTATCTGGCCTTTCTCTTGGAATACCGTCAATCTTATCTGCTCCTTCTAGTTTGAGGTCAGAGAAGATTAGATGAAATGAACTGGATGCAAAGACTGGGGGGCTGAGGGGTATATAAGAGAAGATAGAGAGATGGGGGGGGGGGAGTGGTATTAAGGAACTCCAGAAGGTAGTGAATGGTTAGCATTGGTCACCTTATTACAGTACTGTGTCCACAAATTAGGCCTAAATCACACCAGTTTTGGTTTACTAAGCTTCTGGTTCCACATCCACTTTTAACCAAGCATGATTTCAAAATACCTGACAAATATCAGATGATTCTTTAGTCTGAACTAATCCAGCTTCTTTGCCTGGTTCTCTTGCCCTTATTTGTAATGTTCAATTCTTGAAAACCTCCTCAACTTATTTCTTGGTTAATTTCCAAATACACAAAAATTAGCAGTTATCAGAACATTTTGGGAATCTTCACTTTTCACATTTAAGCTCTCAGCTGGAGTATATGCTGCAGCCCAATAACCACAAACAGTCCTCATGTAGTAGACAAGTCCTTATGTAAGATTTTATCACGAAAAAAGCACTGAACACCTTGATCAAGCACTAATTCAGATGCAAATCTTGCACACTAAAGTTTAAAAATCTGAAGACCTGGAAAGTGAAGTTGTTCATCACCAGTAAAGTTAATGAGACTAAGATAGAGATCATCATCATCATCATCATCTATAGTCTTCATTGCCATCACATCACTAAGGTAGCCAGGATCCACATCATTTAGGTGTGAGGTGCCAATCATATCTGCCTTGCTGAACCTAAGAAAGCAACTTGAGTCAGTGGAGACAATACTGTATCTCACACAATTATTTCCAATTAACTACATAGAAGACATTTGGCATCAACTTAAGTCTGCATGGACTTCAGATGATGCACTAAACAGAGCACAGTACAATACTACATCTCTTACCTACCAACTGGAAAACTATCATCATCCAAACACGGAAGTCAACCTCCTAGCTAAGTGCAATTCAGGAATATCTACACTGCAATGTAAACTTCGTTAATCTAGGGCTTGAGCATTTACTCACTTGTAATTCTAGGTTACCAATTGTTGAACTTTGGGTCCCAATGTAGGGACCCAGAATCACTGTATTATCTAGGCCTGAGTCCCACCATTCATATTCCAGGTTTTCAAGTGCCCTCCTGACAGGTGGCTGCTCCAAGTCTCTTTCCCACAGTGCACCATGAACAATTTGCCTACCCAACAAACTTGAACATCCAGAAGAAAACAATCCATGGGATTGTCGAATACTTTTTGTAGACCCCCAGACTACAAATCCAGTGATGCTATGTCTACAATGAAAAGCAATAAGGCTTGAACCCTGGGTCCCAGCTTGCCTCAGACTTTAATCTTCCACGTTCTGGGGTCCTGGGACTGCATCCAAGCTCAGGCTTAGCACAATGTGGATAGAAGGTGGGTTAGGCCTGAGCTCAAACCCTGGGCTTACTAAATTTATGTTTACAGTGCAGCATAATTCAGGAGTGTTTAAGATCTGAACATGCACAGATTCCAAGCCCAGAAGAAACATATCTTGGTGCAGAAATCCCCAAACTGTGGGGTGCATCCCCCTAGCATGGCAGGCAGCCCGCCCCTACAAAAGAGAGGGAACACCACCCAGTCCTGACCTTTGTACCAGCTTCCAACCCCAGCTGTGTCCTCAGCTCCTGGCCTCACCCCCAACTCTGATCACAGCCCCCAACTGTGGCCCCACCCCCAGCCTGTGCTATGGGGTTAGGGGAGGGCACAAACAGAAGTAAGAGGGAAATGGGGTAAAGAGTTAAAGGACCATTGATCTATTCTGATCTCAGAACTTCCCAAAAATAGTTCTTACAGCATATATTTCACTGAAAAAAAAAAAAAAGAGAGATTCAACCTCAACTTAAAGAATAAGAGACTCCACTATGACATATGTTCCAATAATTAGCTACCTTGGGTGTTAATAAAATCAGACTGGAAATAACATGTAGATTTTTTTAATCTTCAAACTTTCAACCACTGGTTCATATACCTTTCTCCGCTAGACTGATGAGCTCACTGTCAAAATATTTCTTCTCAGTGTCATAGTTACAAACTAATCAAGTCACCCCTTAGTTTTCTTTGTTAAGCTGAAAAAAAAACTGAACCCTTGAGTCTGCCACAGTAAAGAATGTTTTCTAATCCTTTAATCATCATGCTCATGACTTTTCTCTGAACTCCCTACAGTGTATCAACCTCCCTCTGAATGGTGGACATCTGAGCTGGAGCCAATATTCCAGCAGCAGCTGCAGCAGCAGTTGTAAATACTAAGGTAGAAGAATCTCTTTCTACTCCAGCTTCTTATTCACGTATCCAAAGATCACTAACTCTTGGGACCAGCATCACTGCAAACTCAGCCAATTCTTCATCACAACCACTAAATTTCCCACTACCCCAAGTCACTGACATTGAAAGCAAGGCCCACCAACAGCAATCCCTGGCCCCAGGGCAGAACAGTCAATGGCACCCCAGAAAGGGATGGCTGAGGTCTAAGTGGGCCAAATGTTTTTACTTGTTATGCAGTATGCAAGTTCCCAGACAGCTGAAGAGGCAGCATCTGCTACTCACCTTCCTGGATCCCTTGGACTCTCCATGGAGAGTACTGACGAACCCAAGAAGCCGAGTAGCAGATGCTACCTCAGCCACCTAGGAACCTCCATGGTGCATGATAACTAAGCTTAACTCTGGGGAGGGTCAGAAAGGGACTTCAGGAGATGGGTGGGTGGGAAAGAAACTTATCTGCCCAGCTCCTGAAAAGGAAAGACAACAATGCCCAGGCAATTGCTTCCCCCCTTGGCAGACCTGCTCAAGAATAGAGACATGACCACCCCCCCCCACAACCCCCCCTTCAAGTACAACCTATATTCTTTGTTTTTAGATGTACACATTTAAAATTTATCTGTATTAAAATGCATATTGTTTGCCTGCACCTCACTGCCCAAGAGATCCAGACTGAACTGTATCAGGGACTTGTCTCCATTACTTATTTGCCCAATATATTGGGGTCATCTCCAAGCTTTATCATTGGAGAAATTTTCTCCCCAGGACCACTGAACTAGTCCCTGCTGATCCATGGAAGAAAAACAGACTTGCTCCCTATTTAAAAAGTTATATTACGAGTCCCATCAGTTAGCCAATTTTTAATCCACTTAATATGTGCCACATTCATTACAAGTTCCAGATACCTAGCCATGTAAGTTTAGTTCAGCCTGGGAAAAACAGTTATAGAAAACTAACAAATGCAGGGCTTTTTTGGGGGGTACTGATGGTACTGGCACCATTCCCTGCCCCCCCCACCCAGTGATGCAGCCCCAGCTCCTGCTGCTGCTGGTGGCCCTAGGCCAAGTACCAGCACTTTTTCCCCCTCAAAAAACCAAACCAAAAAACCTATCAAGCTAATTTGACAGGATCTCTTTTACTATAAACCTATGAATTAGTGTTAAAGGATTTAAAAGCAAGTACAGTATCACATGCACCATTATTTTTCTCAGGATCAGTGTCAGACTGTATGGCCTATCCAATTCCATTTACCTTTAAATATTGGCACAACCTCAACTTTCTTCTAGAACTTCTGCAGCATACAAAGATTTACTAAAAAACCAACAGCAATAATTCAGCCAGCTCCTTAACAAGTCTTTAATGCAAGTTATCCAGTCCTGCTGTTTTAAATACATCTAACTTTAGTAATTCTTTTTACATCCAGAAGCAGCCAATGACCCAACATGACACTAAAGCTAAAACCCTGTGTTAACAGGGTAGCAAACAAACGAGTTAGTGCAACCTTTGTTTCTTCCTTTCAGCATTCCCCCTACATGCCAAGTTTGCCAACTGAGCCAAAATTCTCTCTTCATATTAATCTGAAATGTGTCTATTTATTAGAAATTAAAAAGGCTTTTCAGATGACCTTTGCAAATCCCAGACTCAAGGATACATCACAGCCTTGTACTTCCTTTAAGGCCTCAAAGGAAAGACCATGTCATAAGAGTCCACAAGAGATCATATCAAGATTACCAGGTAAGTTCTTTACATTTCAAGTGCCAAACAACTTATGTTAAAAACTGGCATCTTTTCCATGCTGTTGATTAGGACTACTTTACTGGAAAGCCAAGTTTTGAACAATGAAGAACAGCTTCAGCAAAATCAGCTGTCAAAACAATTCAAAGTAAAAAGAATTAAGATATCCATGTCATTGATGCTTCTGATTTGGATGGAAAAAGTGAAGAAATAGGCTTTGCCAAAAAGGTACAGCAAGGCATATTTATGTTTTATTATCTTCCTATTCTCTGCCTTTTTAGCACGCTATAACTTTCTATCAAGTAGTATCACCAACACTCAGATGCTCAATGTTTTTTGCCTTGAACTACAAGTTTGAAGTGATATTAGAGCACATTCAATTCAACTAGGAGTTACTCATAGGATTTTATTCATGCTTTGACAGTCTTTGTTAAGAGCCTCTTATTCTGTCCACTCTCACTATAAAGAGACACACACACTCTCAATTAAAGTCATTTATATTTCCTTCTGTTCATACACACATGCAAAATAACCTGTAATGAATCCACTAAGCAGAAGGAAAAAGTGATGCATTGTTCTATCCAGCAGCAATATTGCTTCTTCACCCAAGTTCATGTGCACAATCCTGAGTGATTAGCAACATACAAAATAGCTGCCTTTGGAGCACAGCTTATTGTGGTAAGTCAAGGAATTTAGTGAGTGGTGGACAGAAGAGACTCACTGTCTCCTTCTACATAATACAAGACTAACTGAGAACTTCCTTTCATCTCTGAAAATGCTCTTTCAAAAGAAACCCAAAACAGGTGTACTCAGCACTGGACCAAAGACAAAATCTTAAGGCAACCCCATGCCACAGAAGAGTTTACATTACAATCAAGAGATAATGAACAGGACAGATGGAGCAATTCCAAGGTGTGTGCTGGCATGCATGTTCATCATTCTGCCTGTATCTCCCCAGATTACAAATTCCTTCAGAAGAGATAAACCAGAACAGACCAAATTGTTACCTCCCAACAACTTTTCAGGATGAAAGGAATGGATACGACTATCCGCAGACATGCTCATGGGCTATGTGTCACACGTTTCTGGCCATGTGCCACACACAGTTGCCTTTCTGCATGTAGGGCTACATTCATCCTAGAACAGAGAAAGGAGATAGGTAAGATAACATCCTTCCAGGGGTGCTGAGGGCAAGGAGGGTTAACGGGCCACTTCACCTCCAGTGGTCCCTTGAATGTGTATGAACTATTTATACTAGATGAGGGCTGTAAAACATAGCCTCTGGGCCAGAAATGGACCACAAAACTCTTCTATCTGGCACATGATCATACTGAGACCCCCCCCCCCATATCACAATCTCATGGAGCAGTCTTGCATATCAGGAGCCCCATAATGCCATGAAAATGTAGCTTTTAATATTCTGATTTATGGGTAATTATGTCCCACATGAAGTACAGTTGTCATATCTAGCCCATCATAGCCAATGAATTTGACATCCCTGTGCTAATCTACACCATTGTACATTTAGTATTAAGGCTCCTCGGACCTAAAGAAGAAGCCTGTGTAAGCCTGAAAGCTTCCCTGTCTCACTGACAGAAATGAGTCCAATAGAAGATACCCCACCAACTTTGTTGCATTAAGTTTTCTGAGCCGTTAGCCACAAAGACTTGTTGCAGACTGACTGTGGATGCGTCTACACTACAGAGTTCTGTTGGCAAAAGCCACTACTTTAATTACGGTGGTGGGTAGCATACACACAACCATTCTTTTGTCATTGCACCACGTCCTCACAAAGACCACTTCCACCACCAAAAAGAGGCAGTGTGGAGGAGCTGAGAGGTTACCTCCCAGCACAGCAGCATCCATAGACTAAAGCAGCACAGGGGCAGCCCTGTGCTTCCTTAGGTCCCAGGCACAGCATGGCTGCAGGCCAGGAGCCATTCCCAGCCCACTCATCCCTTACTCCCCTCACAGACCAGAGACCCTTGTAGCACTGCAGCTCCAGGACTGCTGCCACCACCAGATCCCCTCACCCTGCTCATGGGCTGAGCTGGCAGGGGGTGGGAGGGCTGAAGCCTTGCTAAGGACCTTAGGGAGCCCCAGGCAGCTGAAGCCCTACTGCTAGGGACCCCTCCTGTCAATTTCATTGCTCTAACACAGTCGTGAGATCGACAATATGACAGCTCCCCACATAGAAGGGGGCAGAGTGCCCCCACTGACTGTTGCCTGAACTTTGCTGACAAAAGCCTTATGCTGCTCATTTTTGTGTTTTGCAGACAAAATAATACCACAATAGTTTTGTTGGCAAAGAGAGGAGTCTAATGTGTACTCTAGGACTGTTCTGTCCAGGTAACTGCTAGTCCCCAACCTGAAAGTCCCTGCAGAGATGACACCCCCACCCGGCATGGTGGTATACTCCTCAGCACTGCAAAACTGATAACGGCTCATACATCTCCTTCCCTATGTTCCTGGTACAGGGGGAGATGCCTGAATGCGGAGTGCTCTGGCTAGCTTCTTGAGTATTGTCCTTAGCAGAGTGCCAACTGGCACAAGAACAATCCAGCCTGTCCCAGGCCATCCAGTCAGGGAGCTGTAATGGTTTTTGTTTTTCCCCTGGCTGCCCACAGTGGCTGTTTGAGGGAAAGGAGACCAGCCTGTGCTAGATGCTGCCCTAGACTGCGGCAGAGTCACTCAAGCTCTCATCCCGCTCCTGTGGGACTCCCACAGTTGAGGAGGGAAAGAGGCCAGAGCCACTCTCGCCCTCTACCAAGCTGCAGGCAGCCAGCTGGGGAGCTAATGAGTACTGCAACCTAGAAAGCCTCTGCTGAAGAGTGCGCCCAGTTTACATCTCAAGTGCATTAGAACAAACAGTGGGAAGTGGTGCTCTCTACTTCTTCCCATAGCAACAGGGCCAATTCAAATACTTCAAGAATCACAGAGAACATGCTTTTAATTCATAATTAAGTGCATATTTTCTTCAACAGTTGCTCTCAAGGGCCAGAGACTGAACATTAGCTTTTAAAAATAATTGCATTCTTACTTACCATTTTCACTTCTGCCTGTTGCTAGATTTTGTAACTATTTTCAAATACAAGCTTTGACACCCAGTGGTTTTGAGTCATATTTAAAGCATCATGTTAACACTACAGAATTGAGCATCAGAAGACCCTGACTGAATTACCTATTTTGCTAATTACATGTTAAATCCATAAGACAGAAGGTGACATGTACATAGACTAAAACCAAATCAAATCATAGGGCTGGATGGGACCTCATGAGATCATCGAGTCCAACCCCCTGGGAATTGAACCCAAGACCTTCTGCATGTTAAGCCCTCAATTTTAAGAGTTCTTTTGGGAGATCAAAATAGTCATCTGTAGTGCATCACCCAGTGATGCTTGTACAGTTAAATTTTAACTAACTTTATATGCTCATAGCACAGAAGTAACTCCATGTGCTTTTTAGGGAAAGAACTGTAACGTTAAGTAGTAGCACTTGTAAACTCCAATCTGAAACCTAGCTGACTTTCACTCTTCCCTATCCCACATGCAAACAGAATGATGCCATGAGACATCTGCCTAATATCATACAGATATCACATTCAGCATTATGGCTTCACTGAATTGTGTGAAAGACATCTTTAATTAATACAAATTATAAACAAGCTATTCAAAAGCCACATGGAAGGCAGACAAAGGGTCATAATTTATAAAGTTTTATGACAATCACTAGTAAGTATGCACTTTACAATATATAGTCTCATATAAACAGATGTTTATGCCTGAAAATTGCCTTTAAAACAGGCACTCTGCTTATACATGGGTCAATACAGCAGACAGCCCCAGCCCAGGAGTTTTAGTGGTAAGTCTCTAGCCCTGAGGATGCTCTGGGCTGGAGCAGTCATGTTGGGGAGCCAGCCCAGACTGGGGTTAAAGTAAGGAGGGGATCCTGCCACCTGGAGCAGCCAGGTAAAGGGGTCCTGGGTGCCAGGGTAAAGCAGGGGATCAGGGAAAGCAGGGGCAGGGAAAAGCAGCAGCACAGGGAGGGGGGAGGGCTAGGGGCCAAGGCCATGGATGGACCTCTGCTTATACACAAGTCACTCAATTTTTACTATTTTGGGGCCTCAGAAAAATCAGAGGGGGTCAGCTTATCTTAAACTCATCTTCATGTTGAATATCAGTAGGTATTAAAGGAGCCTTAGAAACCAAAACAGATTTATATAAAAGTGAGTTTAAACAAAGCCCAATATTTACATTCTCCAATATGTTTAATTTCAATAAAAAGCTACCGAGGATTTAAACACATCCTTAATGTGCTCACAACCCAGACACTGCAGCATGGAGCTATCACTGGAGGACCAGAAAGTGAAACTGACAAAGAAGTAGGCTAGTTTTGGGGGTTTTTTTTTTAACTGGATAATGTTTCATAACAGGATCCGAGAGACATGTCCTTTAATATGAAAGGATACTTAGGTGTACTTTGGGATATTGAATTTGGACTGAATCTGAAAATGAAAATACTATAGGAACACAGGAACTGCCATAACAGATCAGATAATTTTGTCCATCTTGCCTAGTATTTGGTCCAACTGTTAACACAAATGCTTCTGTTACAGGAATAACCATGGTGGTGGTCCAGCAGTTCCCAACCTCTTCCTTCATGTGGACCCCTATATAGTCATAGAAAACCTTTGCAGACCACTGCATAAGCAAGTTGTTTTGAACTTTAACAACTTATGGTTGACAGGAGTCAAATTAGTATCTCCAGGGGTATTAAAAATGCAGCAATTTAAAGTTTTATACTCAAATACATTGCACTCACAGTATACACCACCCCTCCACAACCCCAGTAGACCACCTGCATTACCTTGCAGACCACAGGTTGGGAATCACTGTATAGAAAATCCAGGAAATAATTTTTTTTTCCATTATGATTCTGTGATTAACTTTTAAGGCACAGTTAATCCATCACAGTTCTCTTGGAGGTTACTTCCCTTCAAATTGTAAACACCTTTATCAGTTAAGCAAGCAGTAATGCAGTGTCTCAATGGAGCAGGGATGAAAAATTTAGGTTTATTACGCTCTGGATATGTATAAGCCTATGCAGGAAGGACTGGCTCCAGCTAAATCAAAACAGAACCAGATTGCTGGCATGTAAAACTAAAAAGGTTGTACAACAGTTTCTTTTCCCCTCCTTAAAAAGGGGGGCAGAAGAAAACTGACATACGTGGAAGGACACAAGTTTCGGAGCAGGACACCCCTTAGGGCAGTGGTTTTGCAACTTAGGGTCAGGACCCGGTACTGGGTTACAGACCTTCAGGCACTGGGTTGCAGCACCCCCTGCTGCCACCACCAAAAGACTGGAATGCATTGCTCAAAGATGTAATTTGTTCAGCTGTGGGCAAACATGATTTTCTTCAACTGGGCCCTGAGGGAAAGTTTGAAAACCACTGCCTTAGGGGAGGATGTATTCACAGGGATTCTCTACATCTGAGTAGAGAGAATAGAATAGAAGTTGATTACAGTACAGGCTTCAACTGAAGAGAAACAGTCAAATGAAAAGGAGTCCCATTGAATTACATCACAATGGCAGACAGATTAAAAAGTGACAAATTTTATAAGTGCCTGTATACAAATACTAGAAGTCTAAATTGAGATGAGTGAACTTGAGTGCCTGGTATTAAAATGACAATATTGATACGAGAGGCACCACAGAAACTTGGAGGAATGATAATCAGTGGTACAAGGTAATAATATGGTATAAAACATAGGAATGACAGAGTAGTCATGCTGGGATGGGGGGACAACACTGTATGTTAAAAAACCACAATATCAAAAAAAAGAGTAAAAAAGTTTAAATGAATCAAATTATACCAAAGTAACTCTATGGATAGAAATTCCGTGCCTGAATATCAGAATAGAGCAGAAGGGATACATTACCAACCACTTTACCTGAAATGTGGATGGTGACTGAAGTGCTCCAGCAGATTAGAGAGGTTATTAAAAATGGGGGGGGGGGGAATCAGCAATGAAGGATTTCAACTATCCCCATATTGACTAGGTATGTATCATCATAGGATAGGATGTAAAAAAAGTCTGACACCATAAGTGACTGCTTCTTGGAGCAGCTAGTCCTTGAACCCAAGGAGGAGGAGAGGAAATTCTTGATTTAGTCCCAAATAGAGCACAGGATCTTTCCAAGAAGTGTATATAGCTCAAGCACCGAGTAATAGCAAACATAATAACTAAATTTAACATCTTTGTGATGGGAAGGAGACTACCACAGAAGACCATCTCAATAGCCTTTAAGTTCAGACAGAAGAACTACACAAAAATGAGGAAACTAAACAGAAAAGGTACATTCAGAAGAGTGACATCCACAAGCTGCATGGAAACTTTTAAGACGCCATAAAAGCTCAAATGAAATGTATACACTAAGACATGTTAAGGTGCAAAAGCGTGTCACCATAGTTAAAAGTAAAAGAAATAGTTCAAGGCAAATAGGCATCCTTTAAAAAGGGGATATTAAATCCTACTGAGGAAGGCAAGACAGAGCATGAACTATGACAAGCCAAGTTTAAAACCACAGTTTGGCTAGTTGCTCTTCAAACCCTTATGGCCTGCCTAAGAGCCAAAAAGTAACAGCAAAATGTACATCAGAAGCAGAAGCCTGCCAAACAAACGAACAGCGGGGCCACTTAATGATCAAAGCACTAAAGGAACATTCCAGGAGAAGACCACCACTCCAAACCAGGCTAATTCTTTGCCTCCCCAGTGAAGACTGATGTGAGGGAGATTCTCATATCAGAGCCAGAGCCATTCTTTCCAGGAGAATAATCTGAGGAACTGTTCCAGACCGAGGAGTCATTGGAGGCCCAAGCAAAACTGACAGATTAAGCAATAGCAAGTCACCAGGACCAGATGGTACTCAACCAAGAATTCTGAAGGAACTCAGCTGTGAAACATGTTACATACCACAGATGGTAGTTCTTCAAGCATTTAAATCAGCATCAATACTAGATGACTGGGGCACAACTAATGTGACACCAATTTCTAGGTAAAACTCCAGAGGCAATTCTGATTACTTGTAAGCTTAACTTCATTACCAGGCAATTTGGTTGAAACTGTAGTAAAGATATCAGATACAGATGACTGCAAAGTGTTGGCAAAAAGTGAACATGGCTTTTGTAAAAGGGAACTCGTGCCTTACTCATCTGTTAGAATTCTTTAATGGGGGTCACACAATCTTGTGGACAATGGTGATCCAGTAGACAGTGCACATGGACAGTCCCTCAAAGTCCCTCACCCAAGGCTCTTAAGAAAAGCAAGCAGCCATGAAATAAGAAGGAAGGGTCCTCATTGATCAGTAACAGGTTTAAAGACCAGGAACAGAGGGTAGGAATAAATGGTCAGGTTTCAGGATGTAGAGGGGAAACAGCAATGGTAAATATAGTGATCTATACTGGGACCAGTGCTGTTCAACACGTTCTTCACTGATAGCGAAAAACACGAACAGAAGTACCACAGTTCGCAGACTATACAAAAGTATTCAAGATAGTTGAGTCCAAGGCTGACTGTGAAGAATTACAAAGGGAGCTCAAAAACTGTCAGCTGGGTGACTAGGCAAGAAAACAGCAGACGAAAGTCTGTTGATAAATGCAAAACAAGACAGAAAATTATCTCAACCCATGTGTACCAAGTGATGGGATCTAAATTAGCTTTTATCACTCAAAGACCATGGTCTCAGGTATAGTTCTCCATGAAAAAAAAAAAAACTGTCAATGTGCAGCAGCAGTCAAAAGGGATATCAGAATGTTTGGATACATTAGGGAAGTGACAGATTGAACAGAAAATAATCACACGCTATTACATAAATCCATGGTACCCCCACACTTTGAATACTGCGAGTAGTTGTCATCCCATCTCAAGAGCCAGATTAAAACTAGAAGTAGTACAGTGAAAGGCAACAAAATGATTACAAATATGGAACATCTTCCACATGAGGAGGGATTAAAAGAACAGACTTTTCAGCTTGGAAGAGACACATGGTGGGGGGTGGCAGGGGAGAATATGAAGTCTACAAAAACAGGAATGGTATGGAGAAGGCGAATAAGGACATTTTATTTACCCCTTCACACAAACACAAAACCTAGGCCAAGGGTCAGCAACCTTTGCTGACCCCTGTGCTGGCCCCTCCTCCTCAACTGTCAGCCAGTGCCAGTGGTTCCCTCCACAGAAATAAGTGACAGCTGCCTGAAAACTTGGTGTCAGCCATGTCTGGAGGTCAGAGAGGGGGGCACTTCCCTGGCATACTGCTGAAAGGAGTCACTCATGGAAAGAAGTTGCCAGGAGGCGCTCCTCTTGGGGGGTCCCAAGACATGCTGAGGAAAGAAGCTACCCGGAGTAGCTCCTTGGTGACTGCACGCCATGGAGAGAAGCTGTTCCAGGCATCTTCTTTCCACACCATACCTAGAACATGGGCACAGTGGGGACCCTCCACACCCCAGCTGCCCCTGAAAGAAGTTGCCCAGAGTGGCTTTCAGTGGCAGGAGCCAGAATTTCTGTGGCACTGCAGAGGGTGCTGTTTGCTGCTCCAAATGGCCTCTCGTGCCCTGGCCTTAGGCAGTCATGCAATGAAATTATTAGGCAGCAGGTTTAAAAACAAATAGACAAAGGAGTTACTACTTCATGCAGTGCAGTCACTTGTGGGACTCCTTGCCAGGGTATGTTATGAAGGACAACACAGAGAAGCTCAAGAAGAATTAGATAAATGCACAGACAACGGGTCCATCACTGGCTATTAGCCATGATGGTCTTGGATGCAACCCCATGCTCTCACTATCCCCTGCTGCCAGAAGCTCGAAGTGGACAACAGGGAGATGGATCACTCAATAACTGCTTGTTCTGGTCAGTCTTTAAAGCACCCAGAATTGGCTACTGTTGGATGCAAGGATACCGGGCTAGATGAAGGATTGGTTTGAGCCAGTAGGCTCCCAGATATACATCGACTCCATCCTAGTAACTGGTTTCTCTTTAATTATTGATCTGTTCCAGCAAGCCACACCCCAGTATTACCTTAAAAACCCCCACCACTTTAGAGAGAAACATTTGCCTTGAGGATGCTCCATACATTTATTTATAGCAGTGGTTCCCAATCTTTTTCAGGCTGGGGACCCCTTTTTAAAACAAAAATAAACTTTGCAGCGCCCCTGACTGATTATGCAATTTGGCCCGCGTGGGCAGACTGACCCACACCGCTCTGGTAACGCCACTAGGCCAGCCAGCGAGCAGCGCTGCCACCACCATGGCCATGCTGCTGGGGAGCCGAGCTGTGGCAACTATGGCCCCCCGCCCTTGCCCCTACTGGGGAGCCACCTCGGCCCCATCCCTGCAACATGTCCACAGACCCCCCTGGGGTCCCTGCACCACAGGTTGGGAACCGCTGATTTACAGCTTAAAAAAAAGTTAAGATATATTGTTTAATATGAACACAGCACAACTGAAGTGTGAAACTGCCATCAATGTTGTCTTAGTCCTCCAGTATATTTTGTTAGCCTATAGCAGGGGTGGCCAAACTTAGGGAACTCAAAAGCCACACAAGTTGATTATTAAAACCTTCGAGAGCCACACTGAGGCATATAGCCCTATACTCATACTAACTCCAAAATTACTGTTTAAAATTCATTGTGCAATTTAATTTTTTCATAAAAGAGGACAAATATTGATCCTATTAATGTCAGATTCTAATAATTACTTAAGGTTACCATGAAAACTAGGCCTGTATGGTAAAAAACTTAGCTGCTGCTCGATGTAGAAGACTGCAGGCTAGTGGAAAGTTTTTTAAAATCCCAACCATGCTGCACTTCTCCTCACCGACCCAACCCCCTCCTGAACTCCTAGGCAGGGGCTGCTTTCCTAAATTGATTTCCTGACATTCTTCCAGAAGCCACAATTTTTCATTCAAGAGCCACATGTGGCTCCTGAGCCACAGTTTGGCCACACCTGGCCTACATTATTATTTTAAAGCTTAGATGCTAAAACAGCTAAATAAGCAGTTTGATATTCTGAAATGCTAAGCACCCAACAAGCCATTTGTTCAGGCAACTACATTCAACACCCAATATTTGATGTTCCAAAAAACCCACAAGGTCTTGTCTAAGACAGACCTTTTCCCCTATACACTGAGCAGCTCAGTGGTTTTGCTTTATGTGAACTGTTTTACAATAGTAAAATTTCAACACAAAAGCAGAGGTCAGACTTCCATGACACCACTCGGATTTTCAGGTTTGGACCAGGACTGCCTAAGGAAGGGATTATTGGATTGGGCCCACCTTTAAGGGTCACATTCTTAGCATTTCATGCACAATTGCAGCAGCTATGCCTAAGCATCAGTCCCCGTTTCAGAAGATGCACTTGAGGGATAGGGGGAGTGGGTTCACAGCTAGAAAAGGGAGGGAAAAATGGAGAAAAGCTAGGAATCCTGTACGGAGAAGACAAGAGAACATACAAGCAGATAAAAAAATATCAAGTGACTGATGCCACACCTTCACCCCCCCAACACGTGTGGCAGCAGCTCACACCAGAGCCTAACAGCAGCGCAGGCTGGAAGGGGAGGCGGCGAGCGGGAACTCACCTGCCGGGATCTGGAAGTTAGCAGGCAGCTGCACCGTAGCGGTTTGGGAGGCTGCGGGAGCCACGGTCGGCGGCGCAGCCAGCCTAGGCCCAGCGGAGCTCTGGGGCGCAGCCGTGACAGGGGCCACTTTCGCCCCCAGGGGAGCAGCCGCCAGCCGGGACTGCTGGGAAGCGGCAGGCACCAGGCGGAGGGGAACCTTAGTCACTGCAACTCCTTGGCCGGCCGCGGCGCAGACGGGCACGGGAGCCGGGGACGGGCTCTGGGAGCAGAGCAAGGCAGGGGCCGGCTGAGCCCCGCTCACGGCGGGAGCCGCCACCGCCTGCTCGGGGGGCCCGGCGGGCATCACCCTCACCGGGGCTGCGGCGGAGGTGCTCATGGAGGAGGAGGACGGGACGGGCTGGAGGTTCCCGGAGCGCCCGCGTTGTCCCGCAGCATAGCAGCGGCGGCTCGGGCTCACACGCCGCCTCAGCAGCCGGGGCGGCTCCCGCGGGCACACTGGAGAAAACACATGGTCATCCGGCGCACACGTGGGGCCGCGCCTGCGGGCGGCCACTGGCAGCCGGCTCGCGCTACTGCGCCGGCGCCCTCCGCGCCTGCCCTGGACCCGCCCCCTTCCTCGCGGCCGCCCCCAGCCGTGTTTATAGAGCCACGCGGAGCCCCGGCGCGCGCGCTCGGGGTGGGGGCGGGGCTGCCGCCAGGGCTTTCCCCGGGAGCTCTGTCGGGCTGCTCGCTGAGCCAGCCTGTGGGGCGGGGCTTTGTGGCGTCATAAGGGACGCGTTCCACTTAAGGGTCTGCCAGGTTCCAGAGGGGGTGCGCGGGATAAGGTTACCGGATGTAGAGGACATGGTCTCCTTTTTAACTTCATGTTTTCCGTCCGGCAGGCGTTTTAAAAAGACATGATTTTGTCTGGCTTTTTACTTAAAGGGGTTAAAGTATGCTGGAACACCCTTCAAAGAATAGAATCGAATCACAGGGTTAGAAGGGACCTCAGGAGATCATCAAGTCCAACCTCCTGGGGCTTGAACCTAGGACCGTCTGTATATTAAGCAAAGGTGCTAGCCACTACACTACCCTATTTTTAGGAAGAAATGTTCCAGGGCTCCCTACAACAGAAAACTATTGTATTAATAGTACATTTTCTCTACATATCCTCTTTTCTAGGCTTTGGTATCTGGTAACCCTAGGTAGGAATAGCTTTTAGAGCCTGCATACAGCCCTACCAATGGTGTAGTGACTAGCTCTCTTGCTTAACATGGAGAAGGTCCTGGGTTTAAGACCTAGGAAGTTGGACTTGATGATCTCATGAGGTCCCTTTCAGCTCTATGCTATTCTATTCTGTTTTGACTCCCCCCTTACAAAGCCTCAAAGTGAGAGAAGTGTTTCAAGCAGTTTAAAACATTGTCGTTGTGGGAAGGAAAGAAAGAGGGAATGCAGTGTAAAAATTCTCCTGAAGTGGGTTCAGCCAACTTTATTTTCTAGGTAGCTCGGATATCTTAGGATGAAACCTGCAAGCAGGTAGCTAGAGCCTTTCAGCTCCTACAAGAGTAAATGGGAAATGAAGGTACTCCTCATGTTAGAGTTCTGTTATGAAAAATTACTCTATTATTAGTCTTCTTACTGCCTGTGTGTAAACTCACACCTGCTGATTGGAGTGATTAAAATGAGTTTTTAGGGCTGTTACTACTGCAGAACCAACCAAGATAAAAGGAGATGAACTAAACTATATTTATTCTAAAGCACTGTCATCTTATCTGTGCCCCTGCTGTAAAAGCAATTGAGGTGCAGTTGAGGGGACAATTTAAAAACAATAGTTGCAGAGGTGTAACTAAGGTCCTGGTTCCACAATGAGATGCCTGTGTTAAGCTTATTGCAGGACTAGGGTTTAAGACTAGAATTTAGCCTAATTTTGGTGAATGAGAAGGAAAAAGACCCAATTTAACAAGTCAGATACTAGGCTGAATTTACAGGAAAAAAATCAGGATAAAACTAAACATATTTTATTAGGGAAGCCAGTTAAAGGTAAAATGTAACTTTTAGAGTGGAATGCCATGTCTGTTTTTGACTCAGTTTCTTGTACCTGTTTTATAGAAAACACCATCTTAATATACTGTGAGTAGTATCATCATAATAGTAAATTGGAGGTGCTGAATAAATAGTTACAGGATTAGACCATAGTCCAATCCTGTCCATGTTTAGGCAAATACTTTAAGTGAATAATTAGTGACATGCAAGTAGTGTGTATAAAGTTAGCTATAAATATTGGTGATTGCAGAATGAAAGCATCCTATAAAGAACAGTGAAATTGATTATATGTAAAGTTCTGTAAATGAACAAAATAAACAATTTTCTAAAGTTGCAGCAAAGCGTTGTTTATTGACTTCTGTCTCAATGATCTTAGGTGTTATTTTTAATTATAGGGGGTGCAGTATTTTTAGGAAGAAATGTGTGAGTTCATATTGAAATTCTCATGTTTGTAAAGGTTTGGGGAACTTTTTTACGGAAAACGTAGAAACGAAAAGTTTTACTTAATCAGGGAATGAAAAATCATGAATTCAACAAGTTAAACACTTGCCTGGAAAAGTTTTCACTAGCATCCACAGAATCTAATGAATGCTAGTCCTGCTGGATACAAAAACCATGCAAAACATGAAATGAGTGTAGAAGTTCCAAAGGAGCTGCTGTGTTAATCTAGTTCCGCAAAACAAACAAGGAGTCTGGTGGCACTTTTAAAGACTAACGAAGTTATCACATGAGCTTTTGTGATGGAAAATCCCACTTCATCAGCTGCCTGAAGATGGGGAACTTACTTTCTGTAAGTTCTCCATCTTCAAGCATCCAATGAAATAGGATTTTCTCCCATGAAAACTCATGTGATAAATACATTTGTCAGTCTTTAAAAGTGCCTACAGATTCCTTGTTTGTTTTGAGCATAGAAGGATGCAGTATGGTTTTCTGAGGTAGGGGATGGACAGCTCTGTGCAGATACCTGTAGGTTTGTCAACATGCTGTGAGGTGAAAACTAACCAGAATCTTTTCAGATGTTACTATTTCTGGTCAGAGTTTTAGACAGTGTCACTCTGTTGATGCTTGAATATGCTACAAGCAGCATCAGAGGTGAACACTGGAGCTAAACACTAGACAGGAGGATTCAAAAAGAGGGGGGAGTGAAGGAAAGAGTAGCAGAGACACTTCCATCACAGCAACCAGGAGACTACAGGAAAGGTAGAGTAGCCTGAGATCTCCTACATCCCAATGAAAGGTCATTCTCTGGTAGGGTAGGAGAACAGAGAGGAAATTCTCTCTTCCCTTCATAGAATTATAGAAACTGAAAGGGACCATGAGAGACCATTGAGCCCAGTTCCCTGCACTCTTGGCAGGACCAAATACCTCCATTAAACCATCCCTGACAGGTGTTGGTTGAACCTGCTCTTAGAAACCTCCAATGCAGGAAATTCCACAACCTGCTGAGATATTTTATTCCAGTGTTTAATCACTCTGACAGTTAGGAATTTTTTCCTAATGTCTAGGCTGAACCTCCCCTGCTGTAATTTAAATCTGTTGCTTCATGTTCTATAATCAGTGATTAAGGGGAATAATTTTTCTCCTTCTTCCTCATAACAACTTTTTAGGTATTTGAAAACTGTTATCATATCTCCTCTGTCTCCTTTTTTTTTTCTAGATTAAACAAACCCAGGTCTTTCAATCTTCCCTCATAAGTCAAATGTTCCAGACCTCTAATAATTTTTGTTGCCCTTCTCTGGACTTTCTCGTTTCTCCACATCATTTTTTAAATGAGACACCCAAAACTGGACACAGTACTCAGTACTTGAGGCCTAATCAGTGCAGAGTAGAGTGGAAGAATCACTTCTCATGTCTTACTCACAATACTCCTGTTAATATACCCCAGAATGGTGTTTGCTTTTTTTGCAACAATAATACACTGCTGACTCATATTAGCTTGTGATCCACTATTACACCCCGATCCCTTTCTGCAGTACTCCTTTCTAGACAATTATTGACCATTTTGTATATTTGCAATTGCTTGTTCAACCCTAAGTGGAGTATTTAGCACTTACCTTTATTGAATTTCATTCTATTTATCTCAGACCATTTCCCAAGTTTGTCCAAATCATTTTGAATTCTGATCCTATCCTTCAAAGCTGTCACAACCCCTCCCAACTTGGTATCATCTGCAAACTTTAAAAGTTTGCTCTTTATGCCATCATCTAAGTCATTGATAAAAATGTTGAACAAAACCAGACCCAGAACAGATCCCTGCAGCAGCCTGCTCATTATGTCCTTCCAGCCTTAATGTGAACCATTGATAACTACTCTCTGGGAGTGGTTATCCAACCAGTTTTTCACCCATCTTATACTAGGTCCATCTAGTTTGTGCCTCCCCAGTTTATTAATGGAAATGTGATGTGTGACCATATCAAATGGCTTACTGAAGTCAAGATATACCATATCTATTGCTTCCCCTCTATCCACAAGGTTCATTACCACATCATAGAAAGACATCAAGTTGGTTTGACATGATTTGTTTGGACAAATCCATGCTGACTGGCCCTAAGCACCTTATTCTCTTCTAGATGTTTGGAAATCGCAGGGCCGGCGCTGGGGATTGCCCCCCCCACCCCCGCAGCTGAGCAACGCCAGTGCAGACGAGTGACGTCATCAGGGGAGCACCACGGTACTGTCTCCTTTTGGCACTCCTCAAATGCCAGCGCCCCCCTGCAATGCAGGGCCTGCTTACCACCTAGCACCGGCCCTGGGAAATTGACTCCTTAATTATCCGTTCCATTATTTTTCTTGGTACAGAGGTTAAACTGAGTGCTCTATAATTCCCTGGATTGCCCTTATTTCCCTTTTTGTAGATGGGCACTATAGCTGACCTTTTCCGGTCCTCCAGGACCTCACCTGTCTTCCATGATTTTTCAAAGATAATAGCTAATGGCTCAGATATCTCGTGAGTTAGGTCTTTGAGTACTCTAGGGTGCATATCATCAGGTCCTGGTGATTTGAAGATGCCTAACTTGTCCAAGTAATTTTTAACTTGCTCTTCCCCTATTTTAGCTTCTGACCCTATCTCATTTCTATTGCCCTCCTCTAAATCAGACATCCAGTCTCCACCAACCTTCTCAGTGAAGATTGAAACAAAGAAATTATTTAGTTCCTCTGCCATTTCCAAATTTTCATTTATTGTTTCACACTCTTTGTTGAGTAAGGGTCCTACAATGTCCTTGCTTTTCTTCTTGTTTCTGATGTATTTGAAGAATGTCTTTTTCTTACCCTTCATGCCTTCAGCCAGTTTGATCTCTGTGCCTTGGCCTTTTGGATTTCTCCTTTACATAATTATGTTGTTTGTTTATAGTCCTCCTTTGTAATTTGACCTAGCTTCCATTTTTTGTAGGACTCTCTCTACATTTGTAAATTATTGAAGGTTTCCTGGTTAAGCCAGTGTGGTCTCTTGCCATACTTCTTATCTTTCCTTTTATGTGGTGGAATGGTTAGCTATTGTGCTCTTAATAATCTCCTTGAAAAACTGCCAACTGTCTTTAGTCATTTTTCCTCTTAGACATTCTTCCCATAGTATCCTTCCCATCAACTCCCTGAGTGTGCTAAAGTCTGCCTTCCTAAAATCCATTGTTTTTGTTCTGGTATTCTCTCTCCTAACATTTCTAAGAATCACAAATGCTATCATTTCATGATTGCTTCCACCTAAGTTACCGTCCGCTTTCATATTCTCAACCACTTCCTCTCTGTTTGTCAAAGCCAAACTGAGAATATCCTCTCCCCTGGTAGCCTTCTCCACTTTTTGAAATAAAAAATTATCTTCAGTGCATTCCAAGAACTTATTGGGTAATCTGTGCCCTGCTGTATTATTTTCCCAACAGATACCTGAGTAGTTGAAGTCCCCCATCACCACCAAGTCCTGTGCCTTGTCACCAGCAAATAGAGGGGTGAGGGGGGGTTATTTATTAGTGATCTGACACTAGTTGGAGGTGAATACAAAAATTAGACCACTGGGCAGGGTCTATGGACAACATCTACTTTTCTAGTAACTTAGGTGAGGAGTAGAGCAGGCTTGTCACTTCAACACTGCTTTTCTAATTTAGGGTCATACGTAGAAGGCTTACTCCTATATTAAATGTTTAGTAAAAATGTCAAAGACCCATATGTGAATGACTCGCGGTGAAAGCATGCATGTGAAGAAGTGGGTGAATAGTTGGTTTTCACCTTGGCTAGTCAGGATAGTTCTTGGGTTTATAGTAACAGAGTAAATTTCTGAAACCCCCAGTTAGAGTTAATAAGTTTAATTAGCAAGCCTTCATTGTCTAAGCTGGGAGAAATGCAGAACAGCAAGAAGTATCAAGTTCCAAAGGGGCAGCCATGTTAGTCTAGTAAAGCAAAAAAAGCAAGCAGTCTTGTGGCACTTAAAGACTAACAGATTTATTTATCACATGAGCTTTCATGAGAGAATAGTCCACTTCATCAGAAGCTTTGACGAGGGAGAATTTACAAAATTGGATGAAAATAAATGTAGGGAAGTGTAAGACATGGGATGAGGTCATACTGCAACAGCAAATCAGAGCATTCAGACTCTAGGAAACAGTACATAGAGGGAGGGTGACGTCAAATTACCAGTTATAATGTGAAAAGAATCCATAGTCACGATTAAATCCTGCTTTCACACAATTTAATTTGCATATTAGTTCGATTTTGGCTGTTTCTCTTTGAAGTCTTGATGTCCCATTGATTTTCTTGAGGATCATCCTTAACAAATCATCAATGGAGTGCCTAGGAAGATGGAAGTCCTCAGCAACTGTTTTTTTTTGTTTGTTTGTTTGTTTGTTTGTTTTTGTTTTTGTTTTTTTGGTGTGATTTCTGATGTCAGTTTTGCATGCATTTATTATTCTGTGTAGGAATTGTCCTGTTTGTCCAATGTATGAGGCTTGGGGGCATTTCCGGCACATGATGGCATAAATCACATTAGTGGATGAGCAGGTGAAGGACCCTTTGATGGAGTAGCTGGCTTGATTAGTTCCTATTATGGTGCCTTTTGTGCAGATATGTGGACAGAGTTGGCAGCGTGGTTTGTTGCAGGGATATGTGCCTGCTTTAATGTTTCTGTTCTTAGGTTTGTAGTTGCTGGTGAGTATCTGTTTAAGGTTTGGGGGTTGTCTGTAGGCAAGGAGAGGTCTGTCTCCCAAGGCTAGAGAGAGTGAGGAGTCATCTTTTAAAACAGGCTGGAGGTCCTTAATGATCTGTTATAGAGATCTGACTTGAGGGTTGTATGTGGTGGCCAGTGGCGTTCTAATGTGTTCTTTTTGGGGCCTTTCCTGTAGTAGTTGACTGCAGGGTACCAGTCTGGCCCTGTCAATCTGTAAGGAGTATGGCATCCAGATTCTTAAAATTTATTTCAGATTAATAATTTAAGAAGTTATGGTGCAGGTAAGGAAATCTTGTCTTTATTTCTGCTTCTAATCTCTGGATCAACTCATCTGCTACTGCAGCTGTAAAAGACTACTGAGCCTATCCTGGCACTGGCTATACATGAGAGAGATCCTACAAGCCCTACAATTCTATTTAGAATCTGCTATATGTGGAATTTAAAGTCAATTGTATGTATCTGATTGCTTTGACTAATTTCATATTTCATTATGCATTTCTGTCCTTTTGTAATAAACTGTTAGTTTCAGTTCCTAAAGGATTAGCTAGCAGTGTTTGGTATTGGGGTAACATCCAAAATAATACCAATCTGGCAATGTGGTTGATCCTTTGGGGATCAAGAAAACACTTTGGTAAAAGGAATGGAGTTTTAAATAGCTTATCTTTACTGGGCTTACTTGCTCACTGGAAGCCAGAGACTGAAATGCAGTAAAGGAGTTATGGAATTTTTTGTTTAACGCAGGGGTCGGCAACCCAAAAGACAAGAAGAGCCATTTTTAAAATTCCTTCAGTAACCAAGTGTTTTGAGAGTCCCAATGGGTGTAGCCTCCAGGTGGGGGGAGCTGGGCCATGGCTCCTGCTGCAGCGTCCCCTGGTGGAAGAGGGTGCTTGGAACCAAGAATGGGCCCCCCACAGGGTCCCCTGGTGGCAGGAGGGGGCCCAGAGCTGCAAGAGAGCAGCAAAAGAGCCACATGAGGCTCCGGAGCTGCAGGCTGCAGACCCCTGTTTTAATGTCTCGATAATCAGTGTGGGGAATCAAAAGCACTGTTTGTGACTGGTTGATGACTTTAACTGCAGCGTTAGCCACCAGTCTGAGAGAATGTTCTCCTTTTTGAAGCCTGTCCTGACCATGGCATTTTCAGGTGGGCTACGCTAGACACAACTTGGTCACAAGTATCTTCATAAATATCAGAATAAAAGAACAGCCATAATACAAAAGAACTTTACATTAATATAAAATGTCAAAAAATACAATAGGAACATGCAGTAAAAAGTTCCAAAAGGGCACTGTGTTAGTCTTTTAAGTGCCACCAGGGGCGTCGCTGCCCTGGGGAGGGATCCGGGGCTCGGCTGACAGACCCCGCCCCCAGCCGCAGGCCACACCCCCTGGCCAGGGTCAGCCCCGGAAGCCACCGCGTGCTGCTGCAGGCGGCCGGGCCCGCATCCCCAGCTGGGGATGGGGCCGGAAGTGGCCGCGGGCAGCTGGGCCCTGCATCCCTGCCCGGGGATGGGGCCAGAGAGGTCGCCACTACTGTGGGTGTCCGAGCCCCGGATCCCCGGCTGGGATGGGGTTGCTGCGGCCACATGCAGCCAAGCCCCAGATCCCCCACCGGGGACGAGGCTGCTGCGGCCATGGCCGCAGGTGGCTAGGCCCCAGATCCCCAGCTGGGGACGGGGCCAGGAGCAGCCTCCGCGGTCGAGCGCCAGATCCTCAGCTGGGAATGGGGCTGCCGCGGCCGCAGGTGGCTGGCCCCGGATCTCCAGCCCGATTGGACTGGAGACCGGGGGGCCATATCCAAGCACCGGCTCTGGGATTCGGGGCATGTGCCCCGGGTGCCCAGCACCAGCGATGCCTCTGAGTGCCACAGAACTTGCTTGTTTTACAGTAAAAAGTATATTCTTCAAAGCTTCCTAGAAAGTATTTAGTTACCAACAGGAGCTTGATTTACCCATGATTCTGGGGCAAGACAGCCACTCACCCTTACCAGCAGAAAGCCTCTATGGAGGTGCACCTGCAGTGCCTGCTGCACCAGGGAGTCATAGCGAGCCAATGAGGCCCCTAATGTGGTCCAGTGAGTTGGCAAGGTCATGGAATCATGAAGATCTCATAGGTTGGTGTTAAAGTACAGAAGAAGAATGGTGGAAGAGGACTGTTGGAGGAGAGGAGTAGGTAAAGAAAGAGAACTGAGGAGGAAGGCAGAGGTAAAGGAGAGAAAAAAGGAAGAAAAATAATACGTGGGGAAAAAGAAGTTGAGCAATTGAAAGGTTTCAGTGGCAGAAGAGTTTCAATTAAAAAAAAACCTTCTGAGAAGAGGTGCACAGCACTAAACATTTAACTGTGCAAGAAATATGTATTCTCAGTGAAGTACTAACTGACAGGCTTTGTATTCAGTGTAGTTGTAGCCACGCCACACCTGGGCTATTAGACAGACAAGGGATGGGTGAGGTAATATCTTTTATTGGATCAACTTCTGTTGGTCCAATAAATGATAGGCTTCATTCTTTAAGATTTCAAAATCTTAAATATAATATAAATGCATTAAGAAAAATACCATTCACTATCTTATACAATACACAGATAGGAGGAAGGTGTTTCTATCATTTAAACAGTGATGCAATTCAGAGTATTGTACCATCTACAATAGAGGTTACCAATGCAATGTGTTTTGGAAAATATAACACAGTAATTTAAACAGTCAAAACATAAATAAAACTTTATTGATTCTTAATTTGCCTTGCATATGAAATCATTCTTAATTTGCCTTGCATATGAAATCATAGAATCATAGGGTTGGAAGGGACCTCATGAGGTCATCTAGTTCAACCCCCTGCCAAAAAAGCAGGACTACTTGGGCACCCCAACAGGGTGGAGGGGATAACTAACATATATACCAATAATAACAGTATCTAAACAGAAACAATACTCAAACTTGCAAAAAGCTACATAAGAAAAAATGGACATTTGGAAACCTTTAATAACTTTTAGAGAGATGTGCCAAATAGTACAGAAAATTTGCAAATGCTTTTTAATGCTGAGTATATTTTAAGAAAAGGGGGCAGAACCAGGGACAAAGTTGGCAGTGTGGTTTGCTTGAGGGATACGTGCCTGCTTTAATGTTTCTGTTCTTAGGTCTGTCGTTGCTGGTGAGTATCTGTTTAAGGTTTGGGGGTTGTCTGTAGGAGAGAAGAGGTCTGTCTCCCAAGGCTGGAGAGAGTGAGGGGTCATCTTTTAAAACAGGCTGGAGGTCCTTAATGATGTGTTGTAGAGGTCTGACTTGAGGGTTGTGTGTGGTGACCAGTGGCATCCTATTGTGGTTTTTTTTGGGCCTTTCCTGTAGTAGTTGACTGAAGGGTATCCATCTGGCTCTGTCAATCTGTTTCTTTACTTCTCCAGGTGGGTACTGTAGTTTTAAGAAAGCCTGATAGAAATCCTGAAGATGTCTGTCTCTATCTGAGAGATCAGAACAAATGCTATTATATCTTAGGGCTTGGCTGTAGACAACGGATCGTGTGGTGTGTTCAGGATGGAATTGAGCCTGGAATGCTCCACACAGGAGATCCACTTTCTGGACACTACAGTACAAATTAGGGATGGACACATCAACACCACTCTATACCGAAAATGTACTGATTGGTATAGTTATCTATAACCCTTGAGCTCCCATCCTGAACATACCACACAATCCGTTGTCTACAGCGAAGCCCTAAGATATAACCACATTTGCTCCTATCCCTCAGACAGAGACAGAGATCTTCAGGATCTTTATCAAGCTTTCTTAAAACTACAGTACCCACCTGGAGAAGTAAAGAAACCCTGCAGTTAACTACTACAGGAAAGGCCCAAAAAAGAAAACAAAAGAACGCCATTGGTCACCACATACAATCCTCAAGTCAGACCTCTACAACAGATCATTTAAGACCTACAGCCTATTTTAAAAGATGATTCCTCACTCTCCCTAGCCTTAGGAGAGAGATCTCTCCTCACCTACAGACAACCTCCAAACCTTAAACAGATACTCACCAGCAATGACAGACCTAAGAACAGAAACATTAAAGCAGGCACATATCCCTCAAGCAAACCATGCTGCCAACTCTGTTCACATATCTGCATAAAAGACACTATCAAAGGACCTAATCAAGCCAGCTATTCCATCAAAGGGTCCTTCACCTGCTCATCCGCTAATGTGATTTATGCCACCATGTGCCGGAAATGCCCCCCCACCTTATACATTGGACAAACAGGACAGTCCCTATGTAGAGGAATAAATGGGCACAAAACTGACATCAGAAATCACAACACACACACACACACACACACACACACACACACACACACACACACACA
>ML682005.1:13408798-13434609 GCA_007922195.1 Podocnemis expansa
ACACACACACACACACACACACACACACACACACACACACACACACAGAAATTTCCATCTTCGTAATCACTCCATTGATGATTTGTTAAGGATGATCCTCAAGAAAATCAATGGGACATCAAGACTTCAAAGAGAAACAGCTGAAATCAAACTAATATGCAGATTAAGTTGTATGAAAGCAGGACTTAATCATGACTATGGATTCTTTTCACATTATAACCGGTAATTTGACTTCACCCTCCCTCTATGTGCTGTTTCCTAGAGTTTGAATGCTCTGATTTGCTGTTGCAGTATGACCTGATTCCATGTCTTACGCTCCCCTACATTTATTTTTATCCCGTTCTGCAAGTTCTCTCTCTTCAAAGCATCTGCCAAAGTGGGATTTTCTCGCACGAAAGCTCAGACGATAAATAAATCTGTTAGTTTTTAAGTGCCACAAGACTCCTTGCTTTTTTTACAGAATTTGTGAAAGCAGTGATGGACATAAAGGTTTACTGCACTTGAACTTGGTTCTGTAGGATGTGGGTGTTACCACAGGAAATGGTGATACATTGCTAAGGGTATAATGAAGAACGCAGTTTGAAGATGATGCATTTGTGCCAAGAGTGCATATGCCATCATTTAGCTTTAAAAGTCAAAATCTTGTGAGTGTTGTCAAGTATTCTTCTAGATCTGAATTTCTTTCAGATACAGCAGAAATAACTAAGTTACAATATTCCAAAGAAATATTGTCATTTGGGACTGAGTACTAAATATTACATTTTAGTAAAATTCCAGACAATGCCAGGAGTTAAAATTGCTTATTTTGGGGGTAATGTAGGAAGAAGAATGGAATTGTTTATTCCAAAAGAAGGGAAATATTCTATGAAAATCCTATTCTTTAATTTTTGTGTCTGGAGTTGGCTTATTCAACCATAAAAAGGACATCATTATAAAAGGAGTCACAACGTGGTTTTTTTTTTTTTTTTTACAGAAATATTAAATAGTAACAATGCTTCTTTGGAAGTGTACAGTATCAAAATTTGCCATCAGTCTCTTCATGTCAACTATATAGTAGGTTCCCTCACACACAGTACAGGAAAATGTTTTCATATGCTTTCCCAGAACTGTTTCTTGCACTGAATGTTCCCACCATAGTTTCTAACATTAATAATTATCAGCAATTACTGTTTAGCTCATAGCATCATCAACCTAAAGACATGACATAAAAATTACAGCTGGTAAAACAATGTGATGTAACATATTTTATACATCCAGTTGAAATGCATAAATATAAACTAGACTAATTTGTCATAAGATTGTGTATAGATTTCTGCGTAATAAATAACTCATATCTGCAATGGTTGGTTTCTCCTTATTATTGGAAATTCGATATTTTTTTCCACCAAATTGCACAACCTAGTGTACAACAAAAACATTGTTACAAAGCAGGGAAAAACAAGCTTTTCTGAAAGCATTTATTGTATTCATTGTACTGGATTACATACTTTTAGCAAAGCTCTTATTGCTAATTTGATAGCTTCCTTGTCAATTGCTATAGCTTCTTCTGTGCAATTCTTCTCCAAAAATTTACACACAGTTTTGGCACTGCAACTAATTACATTTGCCTGGAGAAGACACACAGTTATGTAGCTCACTCAGGTATAAACTAACTTGCATGGCCTAATCAAATCCATATAGGTTTGCACACATTTCATGTATGATGCAGATTTGGCAAATCCCCCATTATCACTATGTAGCGTGCAATTTGGATTATGCAGTATTTGAGCAGAACTGTATTTCACTTTTCCATGAGAAATACAACAACATTTTCACGATTTCTAGGCCTTTTAAGTTTTTAAGTGAGGGAAAACTAAAAAAGAAAAATAAGAGTTAATTGGAAGCTCTTTAAAAATATCATTAGTGGTTCTAGGTCTTGTAACTCCTGAGGACATTAAAGTATTAAAATAGTGATTCTTAAACTTTTTCACACCAGAACCCCCTTTTCCATTAATGGACCACCCTAAGATTTCCCTGTTGTAACAGGGTGATTTCCCCCTTCAAGGAACTGGAGCCAGCAGTCCTGTCCAGTTATCAGACCCAGCTGGGAAGGGGCCCAGATGATGCCTATAAATGGAAAGAGAATGCTTGGAAGAGTAGTAACAAGCTGTTTTGAGCAAAAGGGAGATAGAAAAAAAATTTACTCATGGTACTAAACTCAAAGTTTGACCCAGTATCTTCAGTTTTCTTTCATGTTTTCTTTTGCTTTCAGAGAAAATATGGTCATTTTCAGGCCATGCCCCCATTTTTCCATGGCACACGGGAGAACAGGAATAGGAAATAGGAGTCTGGTTTCAACATTCTTCTGGAGAGTTTCTCTCCTCATCAGTGAGACCATATACCTAATCACTGTGCAATATGTTTGCCATTGTATACATTTTATTTTCTCTACTTTTGCTGTGGATTCACTACTTTTAACTACATGGCTGAGTGTACCTCTACGTAGCAAGTTAACAGCTGCAGCCAGCCCAGGTCATCTGACAGAGACACGCAGGACTTGGGCTCTGGGGTTGTAAAACTGCTGTGCAGACTTTTGGACTCAGGCTGAAGCCGGAGCTCTGAGGGGAGAGGCCCAGAGCTCCAGCCCAAGCCCAGAAATCAACATTGCAATATTTAGCTTCACAACCAAGATGAGCTGACTGGAGCCAGCTATGGCTGTGTGATGCAGGTCTTTTATTCTGATGTAAATGTACCCTAAATTAGCTTTAGTGGTTCAAAAAACTGTAAATGCCCTGCTGAAAGCACCAGACAGGTTCTGTGGCTCTACGGCGTAAAATATAACAGACTTCATTGCAAATATTTGCAGTAGGATTTACACAGTTTTAGCATACAGTTTTTTAATTAAGTTGGAGCTTACCTTTCAAGCAGGATATGTACCAGATGGGTCTATCTGATACAGTCTGGGACTATCATCATCAAAGCCCACAATCAAGGCAGAAATAACAAAAGATCTATGTTCATTGCTCAGTGTACAGTGCTATGAACAAGCTGTACAGTTTTAACATTAAGCTCATGGAATATTATCAGCATAGTACAAATGAAACAGCCTAAAACCGAAAAGGCTTTTGCACAAATTTAACTTTTAACTGATTATTACTGACATCCCACTGAAAATGCAATTACTAAGTATTTGGGGATTAAATTCTGCCCTCTATTATATTTGTACAACCCTAGTGAATTTGCACAAGAGTAACTAGAGACAGAATTTGGCTTTGAATGAGACAAAGTACACTCCGTCTTCAACTAGGTATAAACAAAATTATAGGAATTTAAAAAATAGATTACTTTTAATTGTCTTTTATATATGAAGCTACTGTAAACAGGGTCCTGGGTACTGTTTTTAGCAGATTTCAAGGGATCTTTCCCCATAGACTTATTATTGTTTAAAGTACTGACTGTTCTGCTAGTACTAAGAAACAACGTTTTCAGAGTAAGGCTCTGCTGCATCTGTGTTATCTTAAATCAGCCCTACACTAGTGTAGTGGTTCCCAAGCTGTGGCCCGCTGCTCCCCTCCTGCTGACTGTGAAGGAACTGTTTCCTAAGGACCCAGGCTGAGTGCATGCCACAGTGCTAAAAGACTGATGCCAGCTCCTTGCTGCAGCCAAAGATGCAGCAGATCAGCACTCCCCTTCCTCTGGCTGCAGCAAGGAGCATAGGAAATGGTTGGTTACTCACTGTAACCGTCCTTCTTCGAGATGGGCTGCTCACATACATTCAGTTACAGGTGTCTACGTGCCACAGCGCACAGTAGCTCGGAAAGTCTTTAGCGTTAGCCTGTCAGGTCAGGGCACACGGCCAACATCCCCTCCACGCTGTGGCCGTGGCTCTATAGGTGACCGTGACCCTGACCCTCCCAGTCCCATATACCCTTGCCAACTTCGTTAGCGGGGATGGTGGGAGGGACCTGAATGTATGTGAGCAGCCCATCTCAAAGAAGAACAGTTATGGTGAGTAACCAACCGTTCTTCTTCGAGCACTGCTCACATCATTCAGTTACAGGTGACTGCTAGCCGTACCCAAGGATGGTGGAAGGAGTTACAGTCTACCCACACTGAGTACAGCTTTGCCCACAGCGGCATCATCTCTTGCCTGTTGGGCAATGGCATAGTGCATCGTGAAGGTATGTACCAACAACCACGTAGCGGCCCTGCAGATCTCTTGGATCAGGACCTTAGCGAGGAAGGCCGTGAAAAATACCTGAGCTCTGGTAGAGTGGGCTCTCACAGTCTCTGGGAGAGGCGTGTTTGACCTTCTGTAGCAGTCTTTAATGCAGTTCACAATCCATTTGGAGATGCAGTGGGAGGATACCAGAGAACCTCTCATGCATTCCATGACCGCCACGAACAGTTGGGAGGTCTTGCGGAAGGATCGGGTGCGCTCACTGTAGATTAGGAGCGCTCTCCTCACATCCAGGGTGTGCCACCGTCTCTGGTTTTCTGTCATCTGCGGGTCTGGATAGAAGACCGGCAGGCACATCTCTTGATTCATGTGGAAGGGGGTGGCAACCTTGGGCAAGAACGAGGGGTGGTGATGCAGGACCACCTTGTCTGGGAAGAAAACCGTATATGGGGGTTCAGAGGATAGGCCTCATAGCTCTAAGACCCTTCTGACTGATGTAACGGCCACCAGGAAAGCCACCTTCCAGGACAGCACGAGCAGGGTGACTGAGTCTAAGGGCTCATAGGGCGGTTCTGTCAGAGCCCATAGCACCATGTTCAGGTCCCACTGTGGAGTGGGGTTATGGATGTGGGGGAAAAGTTTTTCCACTCCTTTCAGGAATCTATGGCAGATGGGGTGTGAGAAGAGTGGGACCCCATCTGTCGTTTGGTGAAAGGCTGAGATCGCTGCCAAATACACTTTCAACGAGGACAGAGATAAGCTTTTCTCCCTTAGGGCAAGAAGGTAATCTAAGGTTGTCTGAATTGGTGCAGAGATAGGGTCTCTGTTTTTATCATGGCACCAAGTGGAGAAGTGATTCCATTTTGCCATGTAGGTGGACCTGGTGGAGGGTTTTCTACTGCCAACCAGGACCTTTTTAACCCTATCCGAGTAGCGTCTCTCTTGCTCACTGAGCCAGAGAGCATCCAAGCTGTCAGGTGCAAGAGGCCCGGGTTGGGGTGCCGAAGGCGTCCCGAGTCCTGTGTCAGAAGGTCTGCCCACTGTGGGAGGTGGAGTGGGGTCCTCACTGACAGGTCTTGAAGGAGAGGGAACCAGTGTTGCCTCGGCCAGTCCAGGGCTATCAGGATGATGAGTGCCTTGTCCGTGAGGGCCTTCAGAAGCACCCTGTGAATCCGGAGAATTGGCGGGAAGGCGTACATTAGGGCTCCCAACCAGTTGAGGAGAAAGGCACCGCTGAGAGACCTTTTCTCCCAACCTTGGAGGGAGCAGAACCGGGGGCATTTGTGGTTCTGCGCCATGGCAAAGAGGTTGATCTGAGGGGTTCCCCACCTGGTTGTCAGCAGGGAGAAAACCTCTTTGTGGAGGGGCCACTCGTGATTCTCCAGTGGCTTTCTGCTGAGTGAATCCGCTATGCCATTGTCCACCCCAGGGAGATGGACAGCAGTTGGCATGAAGTGATTGTCTATCACTAGTTGCCAAAGCTTGGTCGCTTCCTTGCATAGGGCCGAGGAGTGGACACCCCCTTGGTGGTTCATGTAGAACACGGCTGCTGTGTTGTCTGAGACAATTTGGATCACTCTGCCCTGGATCTGGTCTAGGAATGCCATGCAGGCCAGTCCGATGGCCCTGAGCTCCTTCATGTTTATGTGGAGGAAGCTGTCCTCGGGGCTCCAGGCACCTTGCGTGGAGAGGCCGCCAGACAGGTGGGCACCCCACCCCAAGTTGGAGGTATCCATTATCAGGGTCACTGCAGGCTTGGACTCCCTGAATGGGATTCCCCCCATTGCGAAGTCAGGGTCCCTCCAGATTTGGAGGGACTCCAGGGCATGTTGGGGTACTGAGATTACCTTGTTGAGATGGTCCCTTTCTGGTCAGAAGCTTGTGGTGAACCAGTGCTGGAATGGTTGCATCTGCAGGCGGGCTGTTCAGATTGCCGATGTGGCAGCTGCCATGTGACCCAGGAGCTGCATGCATCTGCGTGCTGTGGTCAGCCCGGGCACCTGGAGCTCCATGATGATGGTGCAGATGGACCGAAAACTTAACGGGGGCAAGGATGCGATGCCCTGCCAGGCGTCTAAGCATGCCCCAATGAACTCTATGTCCTGAGCGGGGCAAAGCTTGAACTTTTCCAAGTTTATGTGGAAGCCCAGAAACTCGCACAGGTTCATTGCCACGTCGACATGGTTTTGTACTTGTTGACTTGACTTGCCCACTATGAGCCAGTCATCCAGGTAGGGATAGATTCTTACACCCCTCCTGCGTAGGGACACTGCGACTGGTGCAACACACTTTGTGAACACCCTCGGGGCTAGCGATAACCCGAAGGGGAGAGCAGTAAACTGGTAAGGGCGTTGTGCCACAACGAACCTGAGGAACCGCCTGTGGTGGGGCCAAATGGCTACGTGGAAGTAAGCGTCCTTTAGGTCGAGGGCCATGAACCACGCTCCTGGGGACAAGGGAGGAGATGATCTGCAGTAGGGAGATCATGCAGAATTTTATTTTATGTTTTTGTTGAGAGCTCTGAGATCTAAGATGGGCTGTAGGTCCCCATTGGGTTTGGGGACCAGGAACTAGTGGGAATAGAACCCTTTGCTGCATTCCCCCTTGGGAACCTTTTCAGTGGCTCCGAGGAAGAGTAAATTTTGGCATTCGGTCTTGAGCTTGCCTAGCAGATCGGGGTTCTCTGGGATCATGGGAGGGGACAGTTTCCTGTCCTGGGGGGTTGAGAGGAACTGAATGCAGTATCCTCTTGCCACTGTGTCGAGGACCCACTGGTCTGAAGTGACTCGGGTCCATCGTGGAGCAAAGTGGCAGAGGCAGTGGGGGGAGAACAGGGGTTGTGGAGCGCTGCCCTCGGAGGGACCATCAAAAATGCTGTTTGTGGCCCGACGAATGGTTCGACCCCTGTCCGCGCCTCCCTGACCGGGAGGCACCCAGCTTACCCCCTTTACCTGACCAGCCTTTATCCTTGTCCAAGTCCCCGAGGTGGCACTGGGGAAACTGGAGGGATCTCAGAAACTGGGGTCTGCAGTTGCAGCTGTTGTTTCAGTTGCTGTAGCTGCTGTTGTAGCTGGTGTGACTTTGAGGAACAGCTAACAGGTTGAGGGGTGTAGATCCCGAGGGACCTCAGAGTGGCCATTGAGTCCTTCATACCATGCAGCTTCTGCGTGGAGAGACCAGACTTCTGGAGCCAGGCCAATCGGCTCATCACCACTGCAGATGCTATTGTGCGTGCTGCTGTGTCCACTGCATCCCAGGTTGCTGCAAGCGCATCCCTGGATGCTCGCTCTCCCTCGTCCAGCATTGCCTCAAAGTCTCTCAGGAGATCCTCAGGAATGACCAGCTGGAGATTTTGTAGAGCTTCCCACAGGTTAAAGATGTAGCGCATCATCAAGGCTGAATCGTTTGAGATGCACAGCTGGAGGGCAGCAGAGGAGTAAACTTTCCTGCCGAGCAGGTCGAGCCTCCTTGCCCCCTTGTTCTTGGTCATGGTGCTAAGTTGGCCTTGTCTCTCCCTTTGGTTGACTGTGTCGACCACCAAGGACCCCGGAGCCGGGTGATGAAACAGGAAGGGAAAACCTTCTGGGGAGACAGAGTATTTCTTGCCCGTTACTTTGGACACTGGCAGAATCGAGAACGGCGTCTGCCAGCATTCCTGGACAATGCGGAACACCCCGGCGTGTAAGGGGATTCTGACCTTAGCTGGCGGGGCTCGACAACACGCATCAAAGAGGAAGTCATCCTCCACCTGGATCACCCCTAGCTTGAGCTTCAGGCTCGCCACCATGTGGCGGAGAAGGTCCTGTTCGATGCAAGGATCCCCTTTGTGGTCAGCGGGCACGTCAATTAATCTCTTGTCAGGCAACGAAGATGATGGGGCCCTTGATCTGCTTCGTTGTGTAGAATCAGGTTCCGGTTCATCGTCAGAGAAATCCGAAGACTCCCACGCAGGTGAACGAGCGTAACAGGAGGAGGTATCATCTGCCGTCGCGTTCAGCCAGTCAAGGGTCCGTTTGTTGTGCGGGGACCTCGACAGCTGCATAGGCATTATGAGGGGGGCAGGTGCTTCCCTCGATGGGTGCCTTCGCCGCGAGCTCGGCGACATGGAGCTTTTACAGACTCGTTTTCTTGGGCGCTCCTCCTGGGTGGGAAGAAAAGGGTCTTCCAAGGATGACCTGGATGACCGCCTCCCCGACAGTCAGCAGTCCGGTACCAAGACTTCCTCGGAGAAGCGGTGAGGCGGAGCCGTAGAACTTAGACCCAGTACCGGGTTTGATGGTGCCGGGTCAGAGAGTGGTGAGGAGGCCCAGGACGGTGCCAGATTGGTGCGGGTGTTGCCAAGGCCGAGTCCAACGGTACTGGAAATGACAGTACTGGAAGTGGGGTTATCGGCGAAGGTGCTGGGTCCAGTGGTACCGGACTTGGTGGTGGTGCTGGGCTTGCCGGCAGTGCCGGACTTGTGGGCGGTGCCGTGTTCAGCGGCGCCAAGGGAGGCGGTGCCGTTGTGGTCAGTTGCCTCTTGTTCCACATCGAAGCTGGATTTAAATGCCCTTGGCAAGCCGGTGCCTGAGCCAGGGCCCTGCCTGGGGCAGCTGGAAGGCTACTGGGAGACCAGAGAGGTCAGTGCCTAGAAGGTACCGTGAAAGGCCGAGATCTTGGGGCTGGTACCAGGGATCTGCGGGAATCTTGAGCCTGGGCCGATCGAGGGTCCAGCGGAGTGCTGGTGGCTCAGCCGCTTTCAAGTGGAGCGGCTCTGGTCCCTGAAGTTAGGTGGAGGCAATGCTGCCTTTCCAGCCGAGTCCTCTGCTTGAAGGATCGGCAGATGGGGCAGTCCACTGTGATGTGGGACTCATCCAAGCAAGCAAGGCACTTCTTATGCAGATCGTCCATCGGGAAAGCCTTGCAGCATCCTAAGCATGGCTTGAATCCTGGCATTTAGAGTTTCGTGCGAAAAGACAGGCCCTTGCGTTTTGCAAGATAACGCTGATCTGAACCGACGCTGATGGCGGAAAAAGGAACTGGGAGGGTCAGGGTCACAGTGACCTATATAGCTGCGGCTGCAGCATGGACAGGGCGTTGGCTGTGTGCCCTGATCTGACAGGCTAACGCTAAAGACTTTCTGAGCTACCATGCGCTGTGGCACGTAGACACCTGTAACTGAATGATGTGAGCAGTGCTCGAAGGAGAAGTGCTCCTTAGGTGCTGGGATTCCTGACAGCACTGGAGAAAGGGGAGATCAGTGCTCCTTTCTCCCACCTCCAGCAGAGAGCAAAGCATTCTGTCTGGATCCCTGGGTATTGGGGTTTCTGCTGGAGCCAAAATGAGGGAAGCACTGATTTCCATCCTCCTGGCAGCCACTGCAGTAGGGAGCCACTGCCTTGGGACCAAAGCAGAGTGCACAGGGCTATAGGAAGCAAGTGGCTTCCCAGCTTCAGCCAGGATGGGAGAACCTCCTTGCTGAATGCTTTTGTCTGGTTCCAAGAGAGGAAGGGGAACTTCTGGTGAATACTGGTAGCCTTTCAAGGAATTAAGTTTATATCTATGGTCCTTGGGCCAAAAAGGGGTTGGGGACCACCACATCTACTATTGATCTGAAAGAAGCTTTTTTTTCATTTCACTTTTTGTTACACAATATTTTCATGTCCAAATATGCTAGGAAGAATGAAAAGCACTACAGAACACAAGAGTACAAGAGGAGTGGTACTTGCAGGTGATCCTCAAATCAGAGAATCTAATAATGAAAATGATGTCCTTGTGGAAAAAACAAATATTACTTTTTCCAAACACTATTTTCATTCTTAAAAGCTGTGTGATAGGAAACTGAACCAGGCTCCCTTTTTCTACTGGCAATATAAAACCTGGTTTCTACTTTTATTGCTATGAAAGAGAAGCAGCTTGCTTGCTTTTAAATAGTGGTATCTAAAGACTTTTATAGAAAACTAACAACACTTAACAAGATACTTACCTGCTTTAAGGCTGCTACATAGCATGTTATATATTCTACTGTGACTGGATCCTCAACAGTAAGTTTATGGCTTTGACATTCCACTCGAACTCTTAACTGTCATTCTAGCATCGGCAGTCAGAGCTACATAAGTATAATCATTAAATATGTTACAAAGGATATATTCTCTCTATCGCACAATAAATGTATCATTTAAGAAGAAATCTACTTTTAAAACTAAGTTTTTTCTTTAGTTTCAAAACCAATTTGCTCAAACACTTATATTAACAGAGACAGAAAGCATCCATGCCAAATAGGATAAAATAGTTACATAAATTATTCTAAAAATAAATCATGTTTAAAATAAATATTTGTGTAAGAAATACACATTTCTGGACCTATACATTTTTAAGATTAAGGAATACAGATTTATTGGCCACTTGCATTTACAGCAAACCTAAATCACTGAACTGTAAAGGGTTATCAACAACTTGATGTTTAGTCCATTTATAAAGTGAGTTAAAAAGTAGTTTCCAGAATCACATCTGTTGTGAGGCTCTTGCTAAGTTTTGTGTTTTTAAGAACACATTACTTTTTCCCCCTCCTTCTTGCTTTATGAAAGTAATTTTCCTCTGTGTGAGTCTGCCCACAGAAGGGAAATTGAAGCATGGTCAACTGTACAAAAGAAAAACTGAGAAGGAAAGGGGGGAAAAAAGGATGAAAAATATTTTCTCTGCTTTGTTTAGTTATAATAAACTTCCAAGTGCCTATAACACTAGCAGGCAAGACGTTTTGAGACTGAAACTTGATTTAAATAGACCAGGGGTCTCAAACTCAAATCACCACAAGGGCAGCATGAGGACTAATAGAGAGCCACAGGAGGATTAGTATGGTACCCGAGGGCCGCACCACTGAAACCTTTCCATACAATAATATTGCAAATATCGGTAACAATCGTGTCATTGTAGGCAGCAGAAAATAGCTGTAGAGGTTGCATGTTTGAGACCCCTGAAATAGACAGTGTCCCTAAAGTCATTTCCTGTGACTCTCAATGACACTTTGAATTTCTCAAATAATTGATAATACAAAATTTAAAGTGCGTTTACTTACTTTCTCTTTGTCTTCCACACAATACCTGCATCTTGAACAGAAGCAGTTCTTACTTGTTCTTGGTATATATATGTTACTCTCTGTACCTATTGAAAACCCAGATTGGTGGGTGGGCAAAGCCCACCCACTTCCAAAGCCCTTCCCCCAGCCTACGGGGAGGTGGCACAAAACTAGGTTTCAAATGATTCCTTGGGACAACTCAAAGAAATAACAGGGACGGGTGTGAGGGTCACAGATTTAAAATGAGAGTTTCAGAAGGGGACACTGAGCAGAGAACCCCAGACAGCACCCACTGCTCCTGGAAGGTGTCCAGGGAGCCAGCGGACGCCGCCCAGAGGAACTCTGCCCAGAGATGTGCACGAACGAGGGACTGGAAATAGGCCCCACAGTCGCAGGCCCCTCCCTCAGCCAACCTCCTTTCCCTGGTCTTATAGATGGCTACTTTGGCGTAGGCCAGGAGGAGGTTGGCGAGGAGGTCCAGCGACTTTGTGGGGCCACGGAGAGGGAGTGCATAGATGAATAAGTGAGGGGAAAAGTGCAGCCAGAACCTCAATAAGAGGTTCTGGAGGAGCTGGAAAAGGGGCCGCAGCCTGGCGCACTCCAGATATACATGCGCCAGGGTCTCCCTCACACCGCAAAAGGGGCAAGTGTCGGGATGAGGGGTGAACCGCGCCAGGTACACGCCTGTGCTTACGGCTCCATGCAGGAGCCACCAGCTGATGTCCCCGGCAGGCCGTGGGATGAGGGTGGTATACAAACTGGCCCACCGGGGGTCCTTGCCCTCCACCGGTGGAATGAGATCCCGCCACTTTGTATCGGGGCGGGAAGCAAGGGCGAGGAAGTGGATGGTATGCAGCACGAGCGTGTACAGATATTCACGGGGTGCGGTTCAAAATGGGACCGGCTGCAGATCTAGCAGCTTGCTGGGGGTGTGGCGCGGGGACGGCCGGGGGGGGGCTCACAGGGCCGGGGCCCGATCAGAAGTTCTGGAGGGCCAGGACTCAGAGGGGGGTGGGGAGTACCCTCTCGCAGGACCCGCTTGAGGTAGGCTAAGCAGTGGGAGGCAAGGCCGCTTTCACCTCCTGGAGTAGGCGTCGGGGGGTACGTGGAGGGGAGAACCCCATGCGCCGGGCTAGCTCATGGGGATCCACCCAGTCCGCCCGCGCATAATCCAAGAGGTCTCCGACCCTGGTGACACCTGCCAGGACCAACCTCCGCCTCACGGAGGGGGCCTCTGCCACCTGCACACCAAGATGGAGGTTGTGTAGCAGGGGCTCCGCAAGGAGGTCCACCCCCTCGGTGGGTACAACTGAGCTGGAAGCCGCTATGAGCCTCCAGGTCTGGAGGAGGTCATGGTAGAAGGCCGGCAGCTCGGAGAGGTCTCGTAGACGACCCCTCACATCGAGATAAAGGAGCTGCCGGTCGTATCGGAGCCCTTGGTAGCGGCGGAGGAAGGTGTGCGCCAAGTGGCTCCACGCCGGACTACCTGCACCATAAAGGAGTCTCTGCAGGGCCTGGAGGCGGAAGGTGTGAACCTGGCTGTAGATACAGCACAGGCCCTGCCCTCCTTCCTCCAGGGGGAGGCTCAGAACCCCTGCAGAGACCCAGTGCAGTCCTGGCCAGAAGAACTCCAGAATTGTCCTCTGGAGCTTGGCCAGGAAACCCGGGGGTGGGGTCAGGGTGTTGAGCCGGTGCCAGAGCATGGACAGGACGAGCTGATTGATAACCAGCGCCCGTCCCCAAAGGGAAAGGCACTGCAGCAATCCTGTCCATCTCCGGAGCTGGTCACGGACCCTGCCCTCTAACTCCTGCCGGTTCTCATCCGGGGAGGGATGGGTGGCAGAAAAGTAAACGCCCAGATAGAGCAGCGGACCCGCGCTCCACCAGATGGCCTGAAGGCAGGTGGGAGGGAGCTCACCGGCCACCCGGCCCCTACCATCAGGCCAGAGCTCTTGACCCAGTTGACCCGGGCGGAGGAGGCCGCCGAGTAGATGGCCTGGCAAACCTCCAGCCGCGCAAGGTCGCCCGGGTCCTGGACCGTGAGGAGTACATCGTCGGCATACGCTGACAAGACCAGCCTCAGCTCCGGCTCACGGAGCAGCAACGCTGTCAATCTCCGGCGGAGGAGACAGAGGAAGGGTTTGATGGCCAGAGCGTACAGCTGGCCCGACAGCGGACAGCCTTGATGCACCCCTCGCCCGAAGCTGACCGGTTCGGTCAGGGTCCAGTTGCGCTTGACCAGACACTCTGCAAAGGCGTACAGTGCCCGGAGAAACCCCACAAAACGGGGCCCGAAGCCGAATGCCTGCAGGGTGCCCAGGAGATACCCGTGATCCATCCTGTCGAACACCTTCTCCTGGTCCAGGGCCAGAAGGGTGAACGACAGACCGTCCCTACACCCGAGCTCCAAGAGATCCCAGACCAGATAGAGATTATTAAAAATGGAGCAGCCCGGGACGGTGTAGGTCTGGTCTGGATGGATCATGTCCTGCAGCACGGACCCCAGCCGCAGCGAGATGGCCTTGGCTACTATTTTGTAGTCCGTGCTGAGGAGCGAGACAGGACGCCAATTCCGGAGGTCGCGGAGGTCCCCCTTCTTAGGCAGCAGGGCCAACACCGCCTGCTGGCAAGAAAGGGGGAGCACTCCGCTCTCCTTGGACTCGGCCCAGATGATGGCGAGGTCCGGGCCGAGGACGTCCCAGCACGCGCGGTAGAACTCCACGGTCAGCCCATCCATGCCCGGGGATTTGTTGGTGGGCATGAGACGCAGGGCTTCCGAGAACTCGGCCAGAGTGAAAGGTAGCTCCAGCCGGTTCCGGTCACCCTCGCTGATCATGGGAAGTTCATTCCAGAGCACCCTGCAGGCATCGGCTTCGGTCGGATCCGGGGAGAAAAGACTAGCGTAGAAGGCCCTGGCCCTTCCACGCATCTCCTCCGGATCCGTGAGGGGGGTGCCATCTTCTGCCAAAAGGCAGGCGACGTGCTTTTTGGCCCCCCTCCATTTCTCCAAGGCATAGAAGAAGCGGGAGCCACGATCCATCTCCCGAAGGAGACGGATGTGAGATCAAACAAAGGCTCCCCGGGCCCGAAGATCCTCAAGGGCCCGAAGTTCCTCCCGCTTCTCCTGGTGCGCCCTGCAGAGGGACAGATCCTCAGGGCTGGCGGCCAAGTGCCTCTCAAGCTCTAAGACCTCCTGTTCCAGCTGCTCTATCGCCCCATCCCTCCTCCAGCTGGCCTCCCGAGTGTAGTCGTGGCAGAAGAGCCGGGCACGCACCTTCCCCATGTCCCACCAACCCTGCGCCGAGGGAAAGGCGGCCCTCTGCTCCCACCAGGCCAGCGAGAACTCCCGGAAGGACGCCACGAAACCCACATCCTCCAGCAGGCTATTATTAAAATGCCAGTAGGCCGGCCCCGGCCTCTCCGCCGAGAGAGAGGCCGTCATGGTCACCAAATGGTGATCTGAAAAAGGGGCCAGCCGGATGCCGGAGAAGTGGGCTTGTGCCAGGTGACTTCGGTACAGATATATACGGTCCAACCGGGAGTGGCGCGACCGATCGTCCCCCACCTGGACACAGGTGAAAGTCACCTCATCGTCTGGGTGGTGGTCGCGCCAAACATCCACCAGGGAGTGATGGTTTATTATCTCCCTGAGGATGTTTGCGGCGGCCGGGCACAGCTCATTCCCCATGCGGTCCCGCTCCTCGAGGGTGGTGTTAAAATCCCCACCCAGGACCAGGCACTCCCGAGGATCCAAAGTGCCGAGGAACGTGGCCACCTGCCGGAAAAACTGCACTCGCTCTGGGCCCGATGTCAGGGCGTAGACGTTGACCAGGTTCAACGTCAGCCCCTCCATACGGACCCGGAGGTGTAGCAGGCGGCCTGGCACGACCTCGGCAACCCCCAGCACCTCCAGCTGTAGGTCGGGCGAGAACAGGGTGGCCACACTGCTAGAGCGGGTGGACAGATGACTCAGGAACACCCCGTTCCCCCACTCCAGCCGCCAGCTGGCCTCGGCGGCCAGATCCGTGTGGGTCTCCTGCAGAAAAACCACAGAGTACCCCCCCTCCCAAAGCAAGGAGAGCACCTGGGTCCTGCGGAGACCCACCCTACAGCCTCTGGTATTTAAAGTGGCAAAGATGATTGGGGCCATGAGGAGGGCTGGGGGGGATCCTCAGAAATGGCGGGAGTACCAGCAGCCTCCATCGGGCCACGCAACAATCCGCGACTGATCCCGAAGGTCATGAGGGAGTCGCGGAAAGTGCAGGCCCTCTGGTAGGCCGCAGCATCCCGCTTCCTGGTCCTCTTGCCCTCCTTTAGTATGGTCCTTACAGCCCGGAGGACCAGATGGAAATTCCCCCAGTGCTGCAGAGCGAGCTGCACCTGGCTCCTGGCCCCATGAGTGTCTGCCAGGAACACATGCAGCTCCTCCTGCAGCGCCATGGGGTCCAGGTCCTCTGGTTGGGTCCCTGTGATGGCCCCAGGGCCAGCCGGGGTGGAAAGACAGTTCGCGGAGCCCCTTCTCGGCGCCGATGTCATGGGTGCCGAGTCACCCGGCTGAGCCCCTGGCACAAGGAAGGGTGGTGGTGGAGGGAAGACAGCAGCCCCGGCGACAGAGGGAGCCACAAATGCCGCACCCCGGGAATCGGTCGATGGAAAGGGGAAAGACACGATACCAGGGGCGGCAGCAATAGGGGATGGGGATGGGGTAGGACTTGGGGTAACATCTGAGGGAGAAGTGGGGACAGGGTCGGGAACACAGGTAAAGGCATGGGAAGGGGTAGGAGTTGGGACAGTGTCCCCAGTGGTTAAATCACCGGGGTGCAGCTCCCCTTGACCAGGTGCAGGATTTTCTGAGGACGAGTCAGGGGCGGGGTCCGTGCCGACGCTGGGCAAAGGGATGGGAATAGGTGGATTATCTCTGTCCTCAGCGTCGGACACAGGGGAGAAAACAAGTGGGGGAAGGGGCAGCTGTCCCGCTGGGGACAACACCCTGGGACCCGGCTGCTCGGTGCTGGCCGTCGCCTCTAAAGGCTCAGCGGCCGCAGTTTGAATACCGACAGCAGCCGGGCAGGTGGAGCAGCCCGGGGGTGTCCCCGGAATAAAAGTAGGGACAGCAGGCAGAGGCTGGGGTTCAGGCTGGGTCTGGGGCATGGGAGGGGGTGGCGAGAAATTATTACCACCCAGACCGAGGCCTGCTGGTAGAGGGTCGTCCTCCCTTGGGGCTACCAAGGTCAGACCCAGGGCCTCGATCTCTGCAAAGATGGAGCCTAAGTCCCCCCCTGCCTCAATTGATGGTGGTGATGTGGTAGGTCAGGGGGGACAGAAGCGGCTCCATCTGCAGCCTCTCCAGGAGGGGGATTAGCAGGGACCACCTGCAAGGGGGCAGTGCTGTTTCCCTCCTCCACTGCGTCCATCTCCTCGGCTGGCGCCTCCCGCTGCGCCTCAACAGAGGGCACAGCAAGCGGCTCATCAGTTACGTTGTTTTGGGTTGTATCAGCCCACTGCAACGACTTTCGGGGGGCCTCCTCCCCTTCTGATGTGATGGGGAGGGACTGAGCCTTCTTCCGCTTGATGCGCTTCCTCTGCGGGAGAGCCTGGCCCTCTAAGGTGGTATCAGAGGGCTGACCAGCGGAGGCAGGGATAGGCGGCAAGGGCGAAGGCTCTTCAGGGGAGGGGCATCATGGGGACGGGAACCTTCCCCCTGGGGTGCGCCCTCTCCCATGTCTGGGACCACTACAGCCGCTGCCCTCTCCTCTCTGGGTCCCGTCCCAGATGGTTTAGTGGGGGTGGCGATGGGGCCTGGCCTCTCCTCCGGGCATAGTGGGGTGGTTATCCCCATGTCCCGGGAGGCAGTGGCAACTGTTCTCTTGGAAGGAGAAGGAGAGGCAGCTTTAGTGGCCTGGTGGCTGGGGTCGCCGGCGGTGGTATGGCCGGCGCCCATTTCAACCTCGGAGGGCCCAGTTGCTCCCTCCTCGTGCTGGGCCAGAGGACAGTCCCTCTGGACGTGCCCCGTGGCCCTGCAGAGGAAGCACCGAGCCTCCCCCGAGGAGAAAAAGATTTTGTAATGGGCCCCTTGATGGGGCACCAAAAAGGACCCCTCTAATGCCACTCCGTCACGTGCCCCCGCCGGCGGCAGTTGGAGTTGGACCTGCCGGCAGAAGGACAAAACGTGACGGAAGGCTGGGTCCTTACAGCCCAGTGGGAGAGGGCTGATGACAGATATCGGCTTCCCCAGGGTGGAAAGGAGGGGAAGGAGGGCAGCATTGGGGAGGAAGGGAGGGACAGAGGTAAGGACCACCCGTACACCCAGGTCCTCCAAGGGTTCCACCGGGACGTGGATACCCCCCACCGCCAGGCCCCTAACGACTGCCTCCTGTGCGGCGGCCTCTGATGCCAGGAAGAACACTATCTTTCCATACATCTTCGAGGCCGCCACAATAGCCGAGGGCCCCACCACCCTCACCATTGCCCGCACGTAGGTTTCTACATGGGACGAGGCAGCCACCAGGAGGCAGCGGACACCGTGCCTCCTGGTCAAGGAGGGGAAGCGGCCCCGGCCCCCCAAGATGTTATTCAAGGAGACGGTGCGGGCAGATGATACGGTGGTGGGTGGAGAGGTAGCAGTCACCTGGGCGTACGATCTGGGGGCTGAGGAACCCCCAGAACTGGTGGAGGGAACAGCAGGGGAAGAAGGGGCTGTGGCTGATGGTGGGGCCACGGGAGCAACAGGGCCCTTGCTCGCCTTTTTCCCCTTGCCTTTTTTACCAGCCGAGGAAGTGGTGGCAGCAGCAGTGGAGGTCGCAGCTGCGCTCCCTAGTGCAGGTGCCCTGCTGGGGTTGCCAGAGGTGGTAGGGGCAGCAGCCATGGTCAAGGGAGCAGCCACAGGGATAGACTGGGGACCAGGCTCAGGGAGGGGTTCAGGGGGGACTGGGGAGGTATCCATGGTGCTATAGGAAGGGAAACCTGGGATGGTTAGACAAGGCAAGGAACAAAGGGAGAAGGGGGGACCAGGGGATACCACTCCTCCCCGCTAAGCAGCAGGCTGGGGAGGAGGGCGTGAAAAGGGGAGAGGGAAGAGACAAACAATGGGAGAGGGGTGGGCTGTTTAGGAGTAAGGGGCGGCAGACCACTCCTCCCTGCTAGACTGCAGGCAAGGGAGGAGGGCGCCAAGGGAAGAGGGATAGGGAACATTAAAGATTAAAGGGCCAGCTCCTCCAGCTGCACTGGGTGAAAGGGATAACTATATTTTCAGGGGGGGCGGTGCACAGGGGAAAAAACAAAAAGTTAAGGGGTCATGGGGTCTGGCCTACTCTGTTTGTGAGGGGGACTACAAGGGTGGGGCTAATAGGCATTAGGGGTGGGGTGGAAAGGCAGTGGAGAGAATAGGGCGGGGCAGGGGAACCAAACAAATTTTCAAAACTAGGGTGGGGCAGGGGGGTGAAGACTAAAACAAACTCAAGGGTTGGGGAAGGGTCTGAGGGGGAGTGTATGAGGGATAGGGAGCACTGAACCAGCTGGAGGGGAGAGCAGGGGGTGCGAAGCCCTCCAGCCACTGGGGGTGGGGGAGAAAAAACAAGGAGGGGAATAGGTAATGGGGAGAGGGGGAACTGCTACTGCTGGGGGGAGGTTCTATGGTCCCTGCTGCTCAAATAGTCCCAAGGTGTTCCAGGCCTTGGGAGCCTGCTGCTCTCTTGGAGAGAGGGGAGGCCAGAGGGGCAGCAGCCAGGGGGAGGGGGTGGCAATATTAAGTTCTCAGTCTCTAGAAAGCTCACCCCCAGCTGCAAACAGCAAAGTTTCAGTCCTTGGGGCCTCCCCTCAATGATGGTGGCTTCTGGTGGAGAAGCAGCAGGCTCAGGAGCAGCAGAGACTGGCTGGCTGGCTGGAGAGGTGGTCTTCTCCTTGTGGTGGTAGTGGAGTTCTTTTCTTCTGTAGCTCTCCCCCCACTCCCCACAGAGCAGGGGAGTGGGTGGGAGGAAGGCCAGCCAGCAGAAGCAGCAGCAGCAGGAGCAGCAGGAGAGCAGGAACAGCAGTGGGTTGGGGGGGTAGTAGGAGCAGGTCAGGCCCAGGAGCTCCTTCCAGCAGGCAGGCAGCCCGACAGGCACTGTGGCCTGCCTCCGAGTCCGGGCTGGAGGAAGACCCCGAATGCCTCCGCTGGCCAGACCAGGGAACTACAAGGACTCAGCCCTGGAAGCGGAAGGGCATGGCCAGACCAGGAAGGGGCAGTATAAGAGCTCAGACTGGGAGCTCAGTGGGGGCTGAGCTCCAGAAGGGGAAGGACGTGCCGGCCCGGAGGGAGCAAGCCAGGCTAGGCCAGGACTAGACCCGCCAGCTAGCTGCTGCCTCCAGGGGCGCCCAGCGCTACGGCCCACCCAGACTCCGAGGACCAGGCGACTGGGAAGGGAGCCTGGAAGTGGTGGACTGGGGTGGTCACTTAAAGGGCCTCTGGCCCCCGTCGCAGCCTCCTCACTTGGGGGCGACATGGGGATGCATGGAAGCAGAAGGCTCGACTCCTTTCCAGGCTTGCGACCTAGAGGAGCTGCCCTCCATAGAAGAAGAGCTGCCAGCTGCCTCAGGCCCCTGCGATTTGGAGGAGCTACCCTCAGCGGAGGAGGAGACCAATGTTCTCTCTAATCCGGTGATGCAGCTGAGCAACTTATGGATGCAGCTGAGCAAGTTCCTGGGCCCGAGCCGGGCCCCTGAGCCACTGGCCATCGGCTCCCCAAGTGCATCCATAACTTGCTCAGTTGCATCACCAGTTTAGAGAGGGAACATTGTATAGATTTTTCTGATTGCAATGTCTCTTCAAATAGTCAATCTTCCATGAACTCCATGTCTTTCCTTTAGCAAAATCATAGCTTGTCTTGTCTTCTGCACGTGACAAGCATAATACGCCATTGTCCTCAGAGTAAGAAAATAGCTGACCCAATTTGACATGCTGCACCTCTCCAGATTCCATAGTCTCAGTTGCAATTAATTCATTTAGCCATGCCATCTTAAAACTTCCAATACCTTTATATTTCTTGACATCATTGCAATTGTCTTGCACCAAACTGTTGGCTGTACGCTTTGTCATTTTGAGTTATGAATTTGTGAAGCTGCTTTGTGGGACAGCTTCTGATTTTTTGGTTGTCTGTAATCTCAGCTAACCTTTAGAAGATGGGAAAATATATAAGCAAATGTGTGAGAAATTACACAGATAAGAGCTGATGATCACCAATAGCCAAGAATCTATTTTTTTTTTACAGATTCCTAATGAATGTGCCAGTTCTGACTAGATCTCACTCACTGAGCTAAATGAAGTCACCCTGATTTAGACCTGTATATTACTTGAGTTGATGTTAATTAAGGTCAATGACAGTTCTTCCACTTTACTTAAAAAGTTAGATCAAGCTGCTTTCTCTTTCTGCTATAATCCCCTTCTACCAGTTTTGTGTTGCTCTTGTCTGCAAGCTTTGAACTTTCCTTTACCAGCTTCCAACTGAAAACAGAGCTGTGCTAAAAATACATGGAGGGGACACCTCCTCCTAAAGCCATTGTTTATGGCACTTGGTAAAGATATCAAAATGGGAGGACATGCAGTTTGCCTATAATGTATTGTCAGGGCCATTCACTTAAATGTGAGCACAAGGTGGGGTGTGCCTCTTGGATACCACAGAGCCAAGCATGTGTGAATACCTAGTATAGTGAGCCATTGAGAGATCCTGGGATGGAAACTGCTGTAAAAATGCTGTGTTAATAAAGTAACATAAGGTTCTATACAGTTTTCTGTGTTTATTCTGAATCTTGGGTGGAATTTGTGTGTTGTGTCTACCTATCCCATTGTTTCCCAACCAGTGTGCCACAGACTTTTTTGAAAAACTACTCAAAGAGCTCTGGACTGGCTCATGAAAATATATGGCTTCATTTGGAAACTATATGGCAGTGTGCCTCAAATGAATTAAAGGCAGGAAAGAGTGCCACTGCAATGGCAGAGAAAACATTGACCTATGTGGTAGCAATGACTTGAAAAGGAAACAATATGTTTCTTTACACATCAACACTCCCCCCCCCACATGGCATGAGCTTACCCCCACTTCTAATCTGCCCCCAGCCTGAGATCCCCCACCCTGGCTCCTCCACTCTCCCGCCTCCGCTCCCCACCAGCCCCGATCCTCTGCTCCCCACCAGCCCTGATCCTCCAGCTCCTCTGCTACCCGCCAGCCCCAATTCTCCGCTCCCCGCCAGCCCCGATCGCCCAGCTCCTTCGCTCCCCACCAGCCCCAATCCTCTGGCTGCTCCGCTCCCCACCAGCCTCGATTCTCCGCTCCCTGCCAGCCCCGATTCTCTGGCTCCTCCACTCCCCGCTAGCCCCGATCCTCCGGCTCCTCCGCTCCCCGCCAGCCCCGATCTTCCGGCTCTTCCGCTCCCCACCAGCCCCGATCCTCCACTCCCCGCCAGCCCCAATCCCCCAGCTCCTCCACTCCCCACCAGCCCCGATCACCTGGCTCTTCCGCTCCCCGCCAGCCCCAATCCCCCGGCTCCTCCACTTCCACTTCTGCTCCCTGCCAGCCCCTCCCCAGGCTTCCTGGCACCCAGGAGAAATGTTTCCAGGGCCAGGCATGGCTTGTGGCTGATGGACCTGTGCTGGGGTCAGGGCTTGCTGTGCCAGTGAGCGGCCGCAGCTGTGCTACTGCTCACTGATGCAGCTTAGAGGGAGCTGCCCCTTGCAGAAGAACCTGCCGAGTATCCTGACCTGCTGCCAATGGATACTGAGGGGTTTGCTGGGGTGCCACAAGCCGTCTACGAGGGAGACCCTGAGGACAGCTACCCCATCTGGAGATAGATACTCCGGGTGGGGGATGGAGCAGGGTCGGAGGAAGTAGCCCAGGGAGGGCAGGGTGATGGGACAGACCCCCGGGGCAGCGTGTTTCGGAGGCCGCCCCACTGACCCATGGTGGACCACCCCGCCCCAGTATAGGGCCCTGGGCTGAGATGCAGTGGAGCAGGTGGGCCTGCATCTCCCTCCCCAACCCCTCACCCTCGTTTTCTGGAAAGAGGAAAAACATACCGTGATCCCTAACCACCTGATTTGTCCTCTAGACTGTACTTGTCCACCCTGCCTGGGGGCCGGGACTCCAGACTTTGTACTGGCCCACCCCACCTGGGGGCCGGGCTCTAGACTGTGTACGTGGCATGACCAGCCAAGGGATCAGGCAAGAGACATTCTTTTGGCTGCCATGAGGCTCGCCCTACCAGCTAACTCCCCTTCACTGCCAGTAGGAGGTGCCCTCCCGACGGGCTGATAGCGCTGTGCGCCCCTGGAGGCAGGGGCTAGCTGGCGGGTCTGGTCCTGGCCTAGCCTGGCTTGCTCCCTCCAGTCCGGCACATCCTTCCCCTTCTGGAGCTCAGCTCCCACTGAGCTCCCAGTCTGAGCTCTTATACCGCCCCTTCTTGGTCTGGCCATACCCTTCCGCTTCCGGGGCTGAGTCCTTGTAGTTCCCTGGTCTGGCCAGTGGGGGCGTTCAGGGTCTTCCTCCAGCCCAGGCTTGGAGGCAGGCCACAGTGCCTGTCTACACTCTTCATTTTTTCATTTTGACTATACTTTGTGTCATTGTATGAAAAGGTTTCAGTGGTGCAGCCCTCAGGCTAACGTACTAGTCCTCATGCAGGTCTCATGGTGATTTGAGTTTGAGACCCCTGCTCTAATTGCTCCCCAATTTATTTCTTGGGGGGAGGGCAGGTGTTCATAAGTGCTCCTTGCTACCTCACATTAGTTGCACATCACATGCAGGGGAGGATATTTCTCCCCATGCCCTCAAAATGATTCCATGGGCAAATACAGCGAAGAAGAATGGCATAGGCGTTCTCTTCCAGTCACATCCATCCCATCTTTGTGGGCATGTTTCAAATACTATCAAGCTTCTTTTCCTGTGGACAGGTTCACAGGTGACATGTTCTCTTCTTCCTTGGTCTGTTTAAAGCTATTGCAGCTCTTCTACAGGCAGCCTCTGCTGCCCCAACTTACCCCATCTCTCCTAATCATATACATATTTCCCTGAGCAAAAAGGGCAAGAGGGGAAAAAAGGGTAAGATTCACTGAAAAGTCCCTGAAATTTCAGAATTTTCTAAAAGACCAAACTATGTCACCACCAGCTACTGAAAAATCTTTCATTTGGGAGTGATTTTTGGTCACTACATTTAAACCTGTCATGTAAAAGCAAAAGCTTTCACATTCTCTTACTTAACTATCCAGACCATCTCAGTACTTTTTTCTTATAAATCCAAGCAGAGGTCTTGAAAGGCCTCTTGAACAACATTTATCTGCCTATAAGATGCTCTACAAAGCAACAATTCTATAAAATAAGCAATACCTGCAAAAGCCATGCAGACATCAAGTGAACAAATCTTTCTCATGGTTCTTTCTTCCTGAAGCTTGGCAACAGACTTTTTCTGTACTCCCAAAACAACTATGTCCAGCCTCCAAATTCCAACCTGTTAAAACATAATTAAAAAATTAAAAATTAAATTTTACAAATAAACATTTTTCATTATTAACAATATCATGACAATATTATAGTATTTAGGATTAGAATGACCTCTTAAATTTAAGCCTCAAGATATGAGAATGAAATTATACATATGTTTAATTCTTTGCAGAATAAGAACCCTACATTGTTACATTTTTCACAGTGATCGTATTCTGCAAGTAATAGAAAAGAAGATGGTAATGCCATACTGGAAAGTTGGGGAATCTCTTATTATTTGTATTGCTGTAGCATGTAGCAGTCCTAGTCATGGACCCACATCCCAATGCTGTACAATCACAGAACAGAAGGACAATCACTCTCAAAGAATTTACAATTAATTTATAAAACAAGGTGCAACAGATACACAGACAGAAGAGCAGAAAGAAACGCTGATACACTACTGCTCAGCCCATGGTATCAACATGCCAGCTGCCTAACTGTGCTTAAGATTTTTTTGTAGGCATCATGGTAAAGGAGAGTTTTAAGGCAGGGTTTTAAAAAGGAACAAGGAGTTGTGTGGCACTTTAAGGCTAACACTTTTATTTTTCGCATGAGCTTTCGTGGGAGAAAATCCCACTTCGTCAGATGCTTCGAAGATGGGTGAACTTACAGAATGGAATGAAAATAAATGCAAGGGGGTGTAAAACATAGGATCAGGTCATACAGTAACAGCAAATCAGAGCAGATGTTAGGTTCAAACCATGGGAAGCCTGAAGTCAAATTACCTTTTGTAATGCGAAAAGAACCCATAGTTTTGATTAAGTCCTGCTTTCACAGAATTTAGCTTGCATATTAATTCAAGTTCAGCTGTTTCTCTTTGAAGTCTTGATGTCCCAGCCGGGTTCCCCGAAGTCATCTACTACAGGAGAGGCCCAAGAAAGAAAACAACAGAACACCACTAGTCACCACATACAACCCCCAAGTCAGACCTCTGCAACAGATCATTCAGGACCTACAGCCTATTCTAAAAGATGATCCCTCTCTCTCTCTCTCTCTCTCTCTCTCAAGCCTTGGGAGACAGATCCCTCCTTGCCTACAGACAGCCACTCAGTCTTAAACAGATACTCACCAGCAACTACAGATCTAACAACAGAAACATTGAAGCAGGCACACACCCCTGCAACAAACCACGCTGCCAAGTCTGCCCTCATATCTGCACAACAGATACCATCATAGGTCCTAATCAAGCCTGCTACTCCATCAAAGGCTCATTCACCTGCTCATCTACTAATGTGGCCTATGCCATCATGTGCAAGAAATGCCCCAACACCTTATACATTGGACAAACAGGATGATCGCTGTGCAAAAGGATAAATGAACACAGAGCTGATATCAGAAATCACAGAACAAAGAAACCAGTTGTTGAGCACTTCCATCTTTCTAATCACTCGATAAATGATTTGTTAACGACTGTCATCAGAGATGTGGCTGGGACATCAAGACTTCAAAGAGAAATAGCTGAACTCGAATTAATATGGAAGCTAAATTCTGTGAAACAGGACATAATCAAGATTATGGGTTCTTTTCCCATTACAAAAGGTAATTTGACTTCAGGCTTCCCATGGTTTGAACCTAACAACTGCTCTGATTTGCTGTTACTGTATGACCTGATCCTATGTTTTACACCCCCTTGCATTTATTTTCATTCCATTCTGTAAGTTCACCCATCTTTAAAGCATCTGACAAAGTGCAATTTTCTCCCACGAAAGCTCATGCGAAAAATAAATGTGTTAGTCTTAAGCTATTTCTACACAGGGCTAGATATGAGTCAGCAGTGTGCTCTTACTGCCAAAAAGGCCAATGGCATACTGGGCTGCATCAAAAGAAGTATTACCAGCAGATCAAGGGATGTGATCATTCCCCTCTATTCTGGACTGGTGAGGCCACATCTGGAATACTGTGTTCAGTTTTGGGCTCCCCACTACAAAAAGGACAGGGACCTACTGGAGAGAGTCCAGAGGAGGGCAACCAAAATGATTAAAGGGCTGGAGCACAAGCCCTATGAGGAAAGACTGAAAGCATTAGGCTTATTTAGTCTGCAGAAGAGAAGATTGAGGGGGGATTTGATAGCAACCTTCAACTACTTGAAGGG
>ML682005.1:13439609-13464577 GCA_007922195.1 Podocnemis expansa
TTGTTTCAAAATGGCCATGCGTCATGTCACCATGGCACTTCTTATTTCGAAACAACCCCTGTTGTTTCGAAATAAGAAGTGTGTGTGGACATACCCTTAAAGTGCCACACGACTCCTTGGTTTTTTTTGCTGGACTAGACTAACATGGCTATCCCTTTGGAAATTTTAAAAAGGATAATGAGGTATTCTGTGGATGTTTACAGTAAGCTGCAACCATGAGTAAGGAGGGCAGAATGGGAAAGATGGGCAACAAAGCCTGGCACTGTTGCCATAACAGAGACAAAATTCAACATCTCATCAATGTATGAGCGCTTTGTTTCTCTCTTTTTATTATTATTATTATTATTGTCATTGTATTACTTGGTGTTTTCTCCTCACTCTAATCAGGACTTATTTCCTAGATGACTGAATCACTCAACAAAAGAGAAAGAAAACTCATGATTTCAAAGCGCTCTGAGAAAATGAACTGCAGAGAGATTAGGGAGTACTGAGCAAAGAGTTTGGAAGTTAGGTGACAAGAGAGAGTGAGGAAAAAGCTCAGCCATTCCCTTCCTCCAGGACAGAGCTGCCAAAAAGAAGCATCATCACTACCCAGGCAGGAGAGGACAAACAAACAGATGAAAGCTCTCTCCTTTCTTTTTTTCAGCAGTGGTGGGGTTGGGGAAGGCAAGCAGAAATCATGGAGCTGCCTCATTCCCATAGGCACCTGGGAGAGAAAGGCACCTCAGAATACAAAGTGCCTGAAACCTCATTTCCCTTACGTACACAACTTTCTTGAGACAAGCATTCCCATATCATCCCCTACCACTGTCACCTTCCCAGAACTAAACCTTAGCTCACATTTTTTGTCACCCTTATATATATAAATATAGTTCAATTTCACGTGAGGTCAGAGTCACAATAACAAATGTAAGAAGCATTGCACAAATACAAAGACATGAGCTGGATTTTTAGAATATTTAGGAAAGATATTTCCAGTGGTGTTCCTTTTTCCACCCTCAGCATAGGTTTTGGATTAGCCAACAAACTAGCATAAGCAAGAACCTGTCTTTACCGTGAAATTTAAGATGCCTGGTTTCAAGCTGTGCTTAGGATGCTTCAAAGCCTTCCCGCTCGATGATCCACATGACAAATGTCTTGCATTCCCGGGTGAATCCCATCTCACCGAGAGCTGCCCCCTTTGCTAGTCCTTCAAAAAGAGGACTCACCAGGGGCATCACTGGCACTGGGCACTCTAGGGCATGTGCCCCAAACCCCATCGCCAGTGCCCCAGATCTCTGGCCCAATCAGGCTGGAGATCCAGGCCCCAGCCGCCGGCGACCGCGGTGGCCCCATCCCCAGGGGGCGGGGCCTGCAGGCTGGGGGCGGGGCCTGTGGGCCAGGGGCAGGGGTGGGGCCCGTGCCCCGGGTCCCTCCCTCAGCCAGCGATGCCCCTGGGACTCGCAAGGACAGAGAGCTGAGTCTGCACTCCCTCACGGGGAGTACCACACAAGCCTCTAATGCTGCCCGAGCCGTGAGTGCTCTGCTGACTCCCCAACTGGCCCGGGCATCACAACCCCGGGACCGCTCGTCAGTGCCAAGTCTGAAGACTCAGTCAATGCCTCCATTGGTACTGTCTGGGCTCTGTACTCATTGGTTGCTGAACCACCCCAATGCTGGACTGAAGGTGGCACTGTCAATGGTACTGTGGAAGAATCCCAAGTCAACGCCGACCATGGCACCAGAAGCCAGGTCGGCACAAGTGACGGTACCATCTGCTAAGCCGGTACCGACCAGCAACCCGCCCCCAGCACTGCAATCCGATACTGGGGACCACCCATCAACAGATCCAGTACCGCCAAGCCTGGCACTAGTACCACAATCCGGTGAGGACTGCTTCCTGGCCTCTTCTCCACGCTCCCTTCGGTACACGTCTGTACTGTGCTCCCTTGCATCAGGGGCCCCTTCCCATGCCTCTGCATCGACTTCACCCCCAGCCTCAGGCCGATCCTCTCTGCTCAAGATGATAATAAAGATCAGACACCATTTGGAGAAATGGCGCTGCAACCACTCTCTCTCGCCCATGCCTTGGCGAAGGAAGAGATCCCCGGCACCGTCGGCATTGAAGGGACCCTTCCCCTCGGTGCAACCTAGTCGAGGCCGTTCACCTCCATGTCTTCGGGATGCCGGGGCCTCTTTTAATGACTGGTCACACGATTGGCTGGACATGGCGGCCAAGGATACCTTGACCCCATGGCACTGCCCCGACCAGTCTCCTGTGCACTCTATGGACTCGGATTTCTTGGACGATGAGCCTGATCCAGACTCCACATACTGTAGCAGTTCCCAGGCCCGCTCCTCTTCCTCACTCGATGAGTATACCTTTGAGAGACCAACTGACCATAAGGAAGACTCTCATGTCCACCAGGCGTTGCTGCGCTATATGGCAGCAAACGTGAATCTGGAGCTCAGGGTCATCTAGGAGGAAACTAATCCCCTCTTCGACTTTGGCTGTAGGGCCCCACCCCCTAAAGTGTCGGTCCCTGTCCATAAAGGGGTATACAGTATCATCAAGGCATGCTGGCAAAGCCTGTCCTCAATCCTGCTGCTCTCAAGGGTTGTGGACTGGAAGTACCACGCTCCCCAGGACAAGTTCTCCTTTATGTTCCAGCACCTTACTCTGGGTTCGCTGGTTGTCAATGCTGTGAATGAGAAGGAAAGACAAGGACAGCCGGGTTCTACCCCCAAAAACAACAAAGCAAGGAAACTTGACCTCCTTGGCAGGAAGATCTACTTTACAGCAGCCCTTCAACTTCGCATTGCTAACCACTCAGCCCTTATGACAAGGTATATTTTTAACCTTTGGAATGCCATGCAAGGCTTTCGTAGCATTATCCCAAAGGATCGTCTTAAGGATTTCGACACGATGCTCGAAGAAGGGGAAATGGCCTTCACTGATGCTCTCATGGCCATCTGGGATATTGTAGACACAGCAACCCATATGATGGCATCGGCTGTAGTGATGTGATGCTTGGCCTGGCTACAGGGTTCGGGCCTACCACTGCAGCTGCAACTTACCATCCAGGACCTTCAGTTCGAAGGCCCTAACCTCTTTGCTAAGCCAACAGACGCAACGCTCCATGGCACAAAAGACTTGAGAGCCACACTCTGGTCGCTGGGGATATATACCCCACAACTTAGCAGTTGCTCCCTAAAACCTCATCAGCTCCTTCAACAACAGCTTCAGAAGTTGAAACAACAAATTCAACTGCAGAATCCATTTCCAAGATCCTTCACCTTTCCCCAATGACATCTTGGGGACATGGACAAGGACAAGGCCCATTCAGGGAAGACTGAGAAACCCCGCAACTCCACAATCGGGCAGGCATGGGCAGGCACCTGAACGCCCGTTGGGGAAGAAACAGCATTTTTTATGGTTACCATGCAGGCAGCGAACCTACAACTCAACCAGTCCCCAGCTGCCTACACTGCTTCACACACCACTGGGCCAACATCACGTCTGACCAGTGGGTTCTCAAGATGGTCACAAAGGGGTATTGTATTAAATTTCTCTCAATTCTTTGGGACAGAAAACTGCCCCCTCATCCAACCCTCAGAAACCAGGAACTGTCCCACCTTCTTGAGCTTGAATGCAGGAAACTCCTCTCCCTCGGAGCCATAGAAAAGGTTCCCAGGCAGGAATGCGGAAAAGGGCTTTACTCCCAGTACTTTCTGGTCCCGAAACCCAATGGGGACCTTGGACCCATCCTAGGTCTCACAGCTTTAAACAAGCATGTAAGGAAAGTTCCACATGGTTTCCCTTTCACAGATCCTTCCATCTCTGTCTCCCTGGGACTGGTTCGCAGCCCTCGATCTAAAAGATGCTTACTTCCACATAGCCATACGGCCCCGCCACAGGTGGTTCCTAAGATTCAGGGTAGCAAACGACCACTTCCAGTTCACCTCTCTCCCCTTCAGCCTCTCCTTGGCCCCCAGGGTGTTCACAAAGTGCCTCGCACCGGTCGCGGCGTTCCTGCACAAGCAGGGCCTAAGACTTTACCCCTACCTAGATGACTGGTTAATAGTCAGAAAATCGAGTCACCAGGTAGAGCTCCACATCAGGGTGGTAGTGAACCTCTGTGACTATCTGGGCCTTCACATAAGCCAAGGAAAGTCAAAACTCCATCCTTCCCAAAAACATAGAGTTCATAGGGGCGCGTCTTGGTACCTGCAAAGGGTCAGCATTCCTATCCCTCTCCAGATTTCGGTCCATTTGCACCATCATTACGGAGTTGCAAACGTCCCCCATGACCACAGCCCACCGGTGCCTGCAGCTCCTCGGCCACATGGCAGCCTCCACCTCAGTAATCCAGACGGCACACCTGAGGATGAGGCCCTTCCAGATCTGGCTCTCCAAGGTGTTTCACATATGGAAGGACTCCCTAAACAAGGGACTGTCCATACCCCAGGACACGCTGGGGACACTTCAGGTTTGGAGGGATCCCCATTTTGCCATGGGGGGCATCCCCTTCAAGGACCTCAGGTCCTCAGTGATCCTGATAACAGATGCTTTGAATGCAGGGTAGAGGGCCCACATCTCGGGGGGACTCTCCAACCAGGGGCGCTGGTGCTGGATGGACACTCCTCTCCACATAAACGTGAAGGAACTAAGGGCCATCAGACTAGTTTGCATGACCTTCCTAGACAAGATACAGGGCAGGTCAGTCCAGATCCTCATGGACAACACCATAGCCATGTTCTACATGAACTGGCACAGTGGGGGTGTGTGCTCCCCACCACTTTGCAAGGAGGCATGCAAACTTTGGGAATTACCATACATCACAATTTCATCCCAGTGGCCTTCCACCTACCAGGGGTGGACAACGGGCTAGCGGACTCTCTGAGCAGAAAGCCGATAGCAAACGATGAGTGGTCGCTTCACAACAGGGTGTTCTCCCTTGTGATAGACAAATTGGGCTCCCCGCAGATAGATCTGTTTGTGACACGGCAGAATCGCAAGTGCCCCCAGTTCTGTTCCCTCAGGGGCCGGGAGGAAGGGTCTCTCACTGATGGCTTCCTCATTGACTGGTTGGGGCCCCTGATGTATGCTTTCCCACCGATTCCGCTGATACAGAAGGTCCTCTTGAAGATCGTCAGGAACGGAGTGAACATAATACTAGTAGCTCCAGACTGGCCCAGACAGCACTGGTTCCCGGTCCTGCAGGACATGTCCATAGAGACCCCACTCTGCCTCCCACAGTGGGTGGACCTCCTGACTCAGGACTCGGGGCGCCTCAGGCACCCAGACCCAGGCCGCCTACACCTGACGGCCCAGATGCTCTCTGGGTCAGCAAGCAGGAGAGACTCTGGTCAGACAGGGTTAAGAAGGTCCTGGTTGTTAGCAGAAGACCATCCACCAGGTCCATGTACAGAGCCAAGTGCAAGAGATTCTCCATTTGGGCCGGGGACAAGAGAGTAGACTCCATATCAGCTCTGATACACTTGATCCTTGACTATCTGCTAGACCTCAGAGAAAAAGACCTCTCTCCCTCTTCACTGAGAGTCCACTTAGCAGCTATCTCAGCCCTCCATGAGACGGTGGATGGGCAATCAGTCTTCTCCCATCCCACTTCCGTGAGATTTCTAAAAGGGGTGGAAAGACTTTTTCCCCAACCCTATAAGCCCACCCCGCCGTGGTACCTGAACGTCATCCTCCAGGCAATGACAGAGCCACCTTATGAACCTCTGGACTCAGCCACCCTGCTGGTCCTATCCTGGAAGGTGGCCTTCTTAGTAGCAATCACTTCTGCTAGAAGGGTTTTGGAGTTAAAAACCCTCTCCTTGGAACCCCCATACACGAGCTTCTACCCGGACAAAGTGGTTTTGCGTCACCACCCATCCTTCCTCCCTAAGGTGGCCACCCCCTTCTACGTTAACCAGGAAATTTGCTTGCCAGTTTTTTACCCGGATCCCCAGGTTGCACAGAACCAGAGGAAGTGGCATACACTGGACGTGAGGAGGGCGCTCCTAACTTACATTGAGTGCACCCGGCCGTTCCGCAAGTCCCCCCAACTGTTTGTGGTGGTCACCAAACTTATGAAAGGTTTACCAGTATCCTCACAGTGTATTTCGAATTGGATTGTGAACTGCATTAAAGACTGCTACGGAAGGTTGAATATGCCCTTCCAGGAACTGTTAGAGCCACTCTACAAGGGCCCAAGTGTCTTCTATGGCCTTCCTTGCTGAGGTCCTGATCCAAGAAATCTGGAGGGTCACTACATGGTCATTGGTTCATACCTTCACAATGCACTATGCTATCACCCAACAGGCTAGAGATGATGCCGCTCTGGGCAGAGCTGTACTCAGTGTGGGTAGACTGTAACTCCTCCAATCTTTCAAGGGTACAGCTAGCGGTCACCTATAACTGAATGATGTGAGCAGAGCTCGAAGGAGAATGGTGGGTTACCTACCAGTAACTGTCCTTCTTTGAGATGGGCTGCTCACATTCATTCAGTTCCCTCCCACCATCCCCACTAACAGAGTTGGCAAAGGTGTATGGGAGTGGGAGGGTCAGGGTCACGGTCACTTATATAGCCACGGTCGAGGCGTAGAGGGGGCGTTGGCCACATGCCCTGACCTGACAGGCTAAGGCTGAAGACTTTCTGAGCTACTGTGCACTCCGTCACGTAGACACCTATAACTGAATGTATGTGAGCAGCCCCTCTTGAAGGACAGTTACTGGTAAATAAACCACCATATCCTTTAAAACAGGGGTCTCAAACACATGGCCTGTGGGCTGCATGCAGCCCCTAAAGCTATTTTCTGTGGCCCGCAGTGACGCTATTGTTACCAATATTTGCAAAATCATTGTATGGAAAGGTTTTAGTGGTGTGGCCCTCGGCCTAACATACTAGTCCTCATGCAGCCCTGTACTAGTCCTCTTGCAGCCCTCGTGCTGATTTGAGTTTGAGATCCTTGCTTTAAAAAAATGACAGTATGTTCACCAATTCTATTTGTTTAGAGCTATTGCAGCTTTCAAAGACATTTTAATTAGTCCATAGAGTGTTCTATAGATGATTTCTTACATTTCCATTTCCCCCTGTTACACCTTTTACTCTTGCTTTTAAAGTCTCAGTCCTGCAAATTGTTCTACATAAGCAGACCCTTGCAACCACATCAGTAAGAGCAACTTGTGCACACCTCTTGCAGGATTAAGAACTTTGTGTGTGTGCACAGGTGTGCAATTTTCTAAACCTTGGCAGGTAAGGATGCTATTTTGATATAGATGTTGTTTGGGTTACAAAAAGGTTTCTCCTCTCCAAATCTATGCTAACTGTTAAACTGCAGTTGTTGTAAAAACAAAAACAAAACAAAACAAAACAACCCCCCCCCCAACTGTATATGTTTACATTATTGATAAAAATACTACTTATTTTACTCTTGCTAGTACAGCTGAGTCACTATAAGGGTGCAAGTAACCTGGACATTATCCCAGTTTACTATCTGTATCAGTAAAATTACTGACCAAGCTCAAATTATAGAATTTTTATTACTAGTGATAATATACAGAGAAAGAAGCCAGCTTGACTTTTAGACTGACCTTACAGAACTGGCAATAAGAAAAACAATTGTTTTACCTGTAAACTTAGCAAATATTAGATGGAAGTCCATGAGACAGACAACTATAGAACAATTATTCTGCAAAACTACCTGCTGAACCCCACAAGATGGTATTTCCCAGGACTGATTTGGAACTAGGGGTGTTTGCTGGGGATCTCGATTGGGGAGACTCCCAAACATTCCCTTCACTCCACTTCAAAACCTGTTCTATTCTTCTTCCAGTCACACCCAACAGTGCTCCAGGTTCATCCCCAGCAATTATTTCCCTCTCCTTCAGCTGCCCCATTACCCTTGACTCCCTTAAGCACTTGCACTGCTTCTGAGGGGTACAGGAAATAGGTTGCTGTCTTGTAGTTGAGTGAATTAATATTCAATGTTCTGCATTAATATGCCTGGCTGAGGAGGAATCTATTTGTCCAAAACCACTTCCTGGTTCCATTCTGTGGTCTGTATCCTTACAGGCAGATGGGGTGGCAGGTATTTTGAAATAAATGACCTAACCAATTGAAACCAGCATGATTATATTGCGTGTTGGTGTAATGAATAAAATGTGCCCAATTTTGCAGAATTTTTTATTTTATGTGTGCATGATCCCTCCCCGGTGCACAAGAAGTCACAACACTACCAGATCAGGGAGTGTCTCTCTCCTGCTATATTTTCTGCCCTCACGGCGATCACCTTTGGCACCCCCAGGTGACGGGGGGCCTTCTTTTCTTTCCCACCAATGCTTTGGGGGCAAGTCAGTTCCAGGGGCTGGCTCTGCCCTACCAGTAGGAAGGTACTAGGAGAGGGAGAAGGGGAACACTCACAGCAATGAGCTCTTCTTCACCACCTCCTAGGTGTGCTCCACTTGTTAGAGGTGCCCATCTGGGGAGAACACAGTGATGGCTTGGTCGTAACAGGCAGCCATGCTCCTCCTGCAGCATGCTGGGGACGGCCCAGCTTGCAGCTCTGCTTTGGCTCCACACTTTTGCCTGGTGCCAAACCCACCATGACAGTGCTGCTCAGGGACAACAGGACAGACCCCTCCCTGCCTGCTGTCCCAGAACCAGCCAGCAGGGAGTGCTCTGCTGCCAGGACAGCCTTCTGCTGCTAGAACTGCTGCTGTGGGTACTGCTGGAGTTAGCTATTGTTTGCTGGCACTGGGAGGCATTACTTGCTGGCCTGTCTCCCTTCCACCCCTTACCCTGTGGGGACAGAAGGAAGGGAGCGAGTGAAGGCCCTACCACCACACCTGCAGGACCCTTCCTGGCTAGCTAGTTCCTGCTGCTGCTGCTGTTCCCACCACCCTTTGGAGCTTGCTGCTTTTGCCTGTTTTCACCAATGAGAAGGACAAGTATTGACTGTTGTTACTGCTTGCAGCTGGAGGAGTGCCCTGCTCAGTACTAGGGCAGGTTGACTAGGCTTTGCCCTAGGTGCATTATCAAATGGCTCCATTTCACGGCTCGATCTGAGGGCACATTCTATGCTGCTTGCTCTGGGCATGCCGCAGACACCAACATACCTAGTTCCAGCACTGCTCAGGACTACCTTAGGAGCTGTGGAGGGGTTGGCATCTGTCTGGACTGAGTGACTTTGCTACCTCCGCTCTTCTGGAGATGAGGCAGTTCCTGGTGTTGCTGGATAGAGGGAATGGTGTGGAGCCCTTCCCCCCCATCTCTCTAGCACCCCCCAGCTGCTGCTTGCTTCAGCTCCTTGGCCTCAATCAGTAGCTTGCTCCCTTTACCACCCAGGACCTTTACAGCAGCAAGGACTTTTGAGCCACCTAGATGCATATCTCTTCCCCCCCCCACACCCATTGCTTGGACATTCCCTTCCTTCCCCAGCTTCCTTTCGCCAGAGGGCTTCCCCACCCTCGGCTCTGCCCTCCAGCTGCTTCAGCACATCCTTGCAACCAGCCCTGTGCTGCTTACCTTGTTCTCCTTCCTCACCCATTTTTTTTTCTTTTGGGTCCATTTTGAGTTTGTTTAGTTCCTTTGCCCTGCCCCAGCCCCAGAGTGCTTGTTGGGTTCTGTGCCCCACCCTGACCCTTCAGCGTTTGGTTTCCCCACCTCGCCCTAGTCCCTAAGTGTTTGTTTGGTTCCTCTGCACCACCTTTCAGTCCCCATTGCTTCCCAGCTCTGCCCTTTCTTTTTCTCTAGTTTCCCCCACATCCTATTTGCCTACTTGCCCTGTCCTGCCCCACTCTGCATCTCCAGTGCACCCATGCTCTACCACTTTGGCAGAGTGGCAATCCTGTCCCCCCCCTCCTGCCCAAGGTGCTGAGGGTTGCCGAGGTTGTGCTGAGCCACATTTAAGAGCTATCTATTATTCTTATTATTTTAAAGGAGGCACAGTATTGTAAAGAAAAAAGAAATATTTAAAGAAATACAACTTATTTTTGTTAATCATCTTTTAGAAAGACCACCATTTTGCCTGCTTGCACATTGGGAAGTATTCAGTGCAGCTCATGCTAGAAACTTGAGACAGAGAAAGGAAAAGAGAATTTTGTAAATGGAGTAGCTATTTATACTAATTTTGGCTCTGATCTAGCAAACACTGTGCATAAGCTTAACTTCTCTGCCATTGAAAATAGGACCACTGCTAGCAGTACAGTTAAGCACAATCAGGTGTTTGCATGCTGAGAATCGTCTTCAGTCCTTCAGTGCTTTTGTGGCATCCCATTGACTTAAATGACTTCATCCTCTTCCCATTACTTGCGGGGGAGGAGTCAACTGGGAGGGGTGTTGCAGGCTATGTCAAGGATGAGGGCTCAGCACAGATTTTGAAGGGAAATGATATTCTGCTACAGAAGTCTCTTTTGGTTCCTTTTTAAAGATTACATGTTAACGTATTATAGATGCAAGTTGAGAGCGAACCTATGGATTTTGTGTGTAGGGAGGGCTGAGAAAGAAAAGATTACTCTTACATACATACATCCTTCATAAAATCCTGTTTTCAATCACTCATAATTAATGACAACATTTTATACCCTAATTGTGCAATATGATCATCTGTGCAGAACTGATTACATGATAAGGTTCATAATAATTAATAGAATTTTTAAAAAGTAAATAATGAAAAGCTGAAATAAAGTGTAAGTGGAAAATAATAAATGTACATACAGCATTTCAGAATTTTGGTTACAGAGCATAATTTTCCCAGCTGCTTTCAAGCACAGTAAAATGCAAAGTATATCTATAGAAATACGAGTGTGTGGTTTCTTTTTTTTTTCCACGCTTTCTTGTCACCAATGTATTACATAAGAGAAATGGTATTACTGACTCTGCAATCTGTTTTTGGTAAATCATTGTTATGTATCCCCTGCTGTTATGTTTCATTGTACCGTTTAATACTGGCCATTTATTGTCAAATGAACTAGTTTTCTAGGTAAGTTCCAGAGGTGTAACTGTGTTAGTTTAGTTCAGCAAAACAAACAAGGACTCCTGTGGCACTTTTAAAGACTAACAAAGTTATTTATTGCATGAGCTTTCATGGGAGAAAATCCCACTTTGACAGATACTTTGAATGAATTGGGATTTTCTTCCACAAACACTCATGTGATAAATAAATTCATTAGTCTTTAAAAGTGCCACAGGACTCCATTTTAGTTTACAAAATCCTCTCCTAAAAATAATATACAGACTCAGAGATTGTATTTTATAAACAAATTAAGCTTCCTAATCAAAGACCACAGTATGAAAATGCCCATAATACTGTATTGTTCTGCTTATCCTCCTGAGATTAACAAAAAAGTAATACAAAGACAATATAAATAAATTAAGTGATTGAAGAGTAGAAAACCAAAAGATCAAACAACTAGAATACAATTAAATTATGAAAGCAGTACACAGCAGACTGAGAGGCAAGAACAAGAAGAGAAATCTGCAATAGTGGCACTGACAGTGGTAGCTTACACTCTACCAAATCACTAGCACTACTATTGGTAGAGCTCATAGGTGTGGGGACAATCTTTCTTTCTCTCACATAATGGGGTTGAAAGCAGATGCGTTGCTGGCACTGGGCACCCCGGGGCATGTGCCCCGAACCCCAGCGCTGGTGCCTGCAGCAGCTCCGTCCCCGGCCAGGGATGCGGGGCCTGGCTGCCCACAGCCGTGGCAGCCATGTCCCAGGCCGGGGATCCAGGGCCCGGCTGCCTGCAGCCGCGGCGGCGCTGTCCATGGCTGGGGATGTGTGGCCCAGCCTCCTGCGGCCATTTCCGTCCCCGTCCCCAGCTGGGGATCTGGAGCCTGGCCACAGGCCATGGTGGGCAATCCGGGCTCCGGCCACGTGCACCGGTGGCAGCCCCATCTCCAGCCGGGGATACAGGACCCCGCTGGCTGTGGCTGCTTTCAGCCCCGTCCCCAGCTGGGGATGCAGGGCCTAGCCACCTGCGGCGGCACCCGGCCCTGGCCCTAGCCAGTGGGGCAGGGCCTGGGCCTGGGCCTCTGCCCTGGGTCCCTCCCCCAGCCAGCAACGCCTCTGGTTGAAAGCATCACTGAAGTTGTTTCATATTGTGTTTCTTGGTGTGCTTTGATGCCTGAAATACAAGCCTCATTTATTGCTTTGCTGTCATTTGGTGTCTCTAGTGTTTGAATTTAGTATGCTAAGGTGCTATCAGTTAAAGGGCATTTCAGATCATACCTCATAATGCATAACACAATAAACATGCTAAGACAGGAAACAAGATGAACAGAAGCAGCTTAGGTGCTCACTCACCTCCTGTGCCACCTGGCTCCATGCATCTCCAGTGGTCCTGACCCACCCCATCTCTAGCTACAAGTTCTGTTGAATTCGAGCACCCTGCCAGTAGAACTCAGGCTCATAAAGCAATGAGATCTATTTTAATCTCCCAGTTAGGGAATGGGTTTTGGGGTCTCCATGTCCTAAGGCTTCTGGGTAGATATCCCTATAAACCAGTACAAACCTGCATAAAAGGTTTGTGATTTCTCATTTTTTACCAATAGTCATAAGATCATAAGAAATGGGTTGTGTTCCCTTCCCAAATTTTGAATTATAATAAAACAAAACAAGGAGTCCTGTGGTATTTTTAAAGATTAACAAATGTAGTTATCACATGAGCTTTCATGGGAGAAAATCCCACTTTGTCAGATGCTTCAAAAATGAAAACCTTAGAGAATAGAAAGGAAAAATAAACCCAGTGCAGTGTGAGTGACAGGTTCAGGTTAGACTACTGTATTTCAGCAAATCAAACCAGTTAATTTAGATTCAGACAACGTGGAACAATATTACAAAAAGTGATTTTCACCTCTCTCAAGCTCCCAAACTTCTCATACATTGTTCCACACTGCCTGAATGTAAACAACTTCTTTGATTTGATTAAACAGTTTGAAGTGAACCCAGGAGCAAATTGCTGCACAGGAATGGACCATACCCGGGGAGGGCAGAGCCTTCCACCCTGCCATTGCTGGGGGGTGGTGGAGCTGCCTTGCACTCCCACCCCGCCTCTGGGCTGGCTGCTCCACCTTTGGGGGTGCTTCCTTGATGACATGTTGTAGCAGTTTGACTTGGGGGTTGTAGATGAATAGAAGCATTCTGTTGTTCTCCTTCTTAGGCCTCTCCTGTAGCCGTTGACTTCTGGGTACCTGCCTGGCTCTGTCAGTCTGTTTCTTCATTTCCACAGGTGGATACTGTAGTTTTAAGAATGCTTGATAGAAATTCTGAAGGTGTCTTCCTGTCTGAGGGATCGGAGCAAATGCGGTTATATCTTAGGGCTTGGCTGTAAACAATTGACTGAGTGGTGTGTCCTTGATGAAAGTTCAAGGGATGTAGATAACTATAAGGGTCTGTAGTTTTTTGGTATAGGTGGTGTTCATGTGTCCATCACTAAGTTGTATTGTAGTGTCCAGAAAGTGGATCTCCTGTGTGGAGTGTTCCAGGCTAAGGTTGATCATAGGGTGATAATTGTTGAAACCTTTGCAGAAATATTAAAGGGCATCCTTTCCATGGGTCCAGATGATGAAGATGTCATTAATGAAGTGTAAGTAGGAGTGGTACTAGGGTACAAGAGTGGAGGAAGCATTGTTCTAAGTCAGCCATAAAAATGTTGGAATATTGTGGGGCCATGCACGTACCCATAGCAGTGCTGCTGACTTGAAGATGTAAATTATCTTTAAATCTGAAATAATTGTGGGGAGTACAAAGTGTGAATTTCAGCTGTGAGGTGTGCCATGACATCACCTGGGACAGTTCTCCTAATGACTTGCAATCTGTCTTTGTGAGTGTGTCATAGGATGCACATCTGTGCACCTAGGGGCTATTCTGTATGATTCCTCCATTCACTTTTGCACTGGGATTGTACGATTTGATACCAAACATGCCATGCAAGGTTCTCTTTTGAACGCTCTATTGCAGCGGTTTCCAAACTTAGGGTTGGGACCCAGTACTGGGTTGCAGATCTTCAGGCACTGGGTCGCAGCACCCCCTGCTGCCACCGCCCAAAGACTGGAATGCATTGCTTAAAGATGTAATTGTTGGGTCGCAGACATGCATGATTTTTTTCTACTGGATTCTGAGAAAAAAAAGTTGAAAACCACCATTCTATTGTATTGTTAGGGCGTCACATGTCCTGCAGCATCATGTCGGTTTACAGATGTGAAGCATATTATATAGCACAGACCCTCAGGATTGCCTCTCTAGCTGAGAAGCTGAAAAATTACATGACAAAGGTAATGCAAATTGAATTGCCTAGCTCAGGTAGAAGGCAGGAAATCAGTACAGCACAGGAAGGAGGAGGGCTGAGGGGGGTTTATGGGAAACGGAGACACCAGAAGAAGCTGCTGGCTTGGGCCAGAAAACAACCATCTCAAAAGCAACTCCAAGAGACTGAAACTGCCCGCCTGGCCAGGTAAGCCAATACTCATTGGCTATGTTCACACACAGGCAGTTAAATCAATTTAACTTGAAGCGGTCTAATTGAACTGCTATAAAAATCATTAAATCAATTCAAGTTAAATTGATTTAACAAGTCCACACCAAAAACCCCAAATCAAACCAGCCTCTCCAGGGACAGGACTCGCTAGTTCGATTTAGGAGAAGGGCACCCTGGGAGGTGTGGCAACATGGCCCCCTGGGAGGGCCATGTTGCCACCCAATCCCCTGCCTGGCTCTCCCCAGGAGAGCCAGTGGCAAGGGAAACACATCCCCCCCCAGCTGCAGCCAGGCACAGAAGGATACTCTCCCCACCACCTGGACAGTGGTAGGAGTGCTGGGCGTGCGGGGTTCCTTCGCCGACGCCTGGCTTGCTTGCTGGGAGCCAGACATGCAGGGTGCCTTTCCCCACTGCCTGCCTAATGCTGGGGAAGTGGGGTGTCCAGGGTCCCTTCTCTGCCTCTTGGTTTTCCCTGCAGCCCAGCCAGTGTGGGGGAAGCCAGGTGGGCAGGGATCCCTTTCCTTGCCACCCGGCAAACGCACTTGGAGCTGGGCATGCGGGGATCCCTTCTCCCCCAAACCTGGCTGAGCAGAAGGCTGTAGCCAATCTAAGGGGATGCCACCCCCCTCCCCCCCAATGCCTTTCCCTGCCACCTGGCTAAGGCTGGGGAAGCCGGGCATGCAGGGTCCCTTCCCAGCAGCCTGGCCAGTGCAGGGGAAGCCGGGCATGCAGGGATCCCTTTCCCCGCCTCCTGGTGAGCATGCCTGGAGCCAGGCATGAGGGGGTCCCTTCCCCCACTAGCGCCTGGAGAGCTGGGGGGGGGGCAATCCCTTCCCCACCGCCCAGCTTTGGCACCTGATGCTGGGCATGTAGGGTCTCTTCCTCCGCTGCCCTGCTATGTCTGTGGAAGCTGGGCATGGGGGGTCCCTTTCACACCCCCCCACGGCCAGTGTGCTGAACCCTGGCCCTTCTTTCCAGGGTGCTATGCACCCTGGGAGGAAGGCCTAACCAGGGTTCAAATCAATATAACTGTTATGTCGATATAACAGTTTTGATTTAATTGTCATATCGATATAAAACGAGGTTTTATTATATTGATATAACTTTCCTTATAGTGAAATGACAGAGCTCGTCATTTCACTTTAAGGAAACGTCGTGTGGACCTAACCATTTTTAAATTAAAATAACCAGTGTTATTTCGATTTAAAAGCTGAGTGTGGACATACCCACTGATCTTCATCCAAATAATCAGTCTTGTGGGTAAGAAAATGAGAATAGACTAAAGAGTAACTTTGGAATAGTGTTCATAGAACAGTATGAATTTTTTTACACCCTTATTTCCTTGTAGTCACTTCTGATTCCTTTGTAAATTGATTATGCATTGATTTGCTATATACTCACTTAAAATCATATCCTAATCAATAAACTAGCATTTGTTTTATTTAAGGCTGTGTGTACTTTAGAGGGTGAGAGTGAGGGAGGCTGGGCATGATCCATTTCACAGTTAAATGGATGGATGTGATACTATGGAGCAGGTCCCAATCCCTGTAAGACAGATGTTCCCACTGTGGTATGGGGCTGGTGGTGGTCATTTGGGGATAGTCCCTCGAGTAGCCAGAGGGCATACAGTCACTGCCTGGGACCAATTACATGCAGGAGGCTGGTATGGACTGACTCAAGAGTGAGTGGTTACCTTGCAAAGTGGGGTGAATCAGGGTTCAGGAGTGGAAATATAGGAGGTCGAGCAGTCTACTGGACCAGATCTGGGGAGCAGCCTGTCACAGGGATGTCTACATCCACAAGACTCATTTTTTGGTATAAAGAACTTCTTGTTTGTTTTGCTGAGCTAGATTAACATGGCTACCCCTCTGGAACTTGATTTATATTGTTTTTGGTGATGGTTATGATTGCTTCAGTGAGAGTTGTAGATGCTCTGCCAGGCCTTCTGATAAAAAACTTACATCATTCAGACTCCACATTGCTGCTGCATATTGCTGATCAAGAATGAGTATTCGTGAGGCAGGAATCACGTTTTCTGGTAACTCAAAGTTTGTTCCTCTCTCCTTAATGGTGGTAGTTCTTCAGAAGGGCAATAATGGCTCATAAAAAGGAAAGGATGCCCAGAGCCATCTCTGCAGGAAAGACTTTCTGTGACAGCGCTACTGTCTTTCAAAGGAGGAAGCAAGTAACAAAGACTTTGCTACATCAGTACTCGGTAGCAGATGCCATCCCATGTGCACCTTTTCTGATCTGCTGTATTGACATACAGAAGTGAAGAAGTCACTGTACTGTAACACTTTGCCTTTGCATCCTGAAATAAAATGTTAACCTTTAGGATTTTTTTTATAGAACTTTCAGCTCCAAGGAGATTTAGATTAGACAGTGTAATATTATTTTCTTTTATTCATAGCATACTTTCCTTCTACTAGGAGATTCCCTTTTGAAGAATAAAACCAAGGCTCCAAAAGATTTTCTCACAGTTGCAGCATTGCTTTTTCCCATTAGTGCTGACTGCTGAACATGACATGCTTCTCTCTGTCTAAGTGTTCATATTTGCAAATTAACATGTCAGGTAGTAGAATAAAAATTTAGCATCACAATGGCTTTCTCTGGTTTTGTTATTGTCTCTCTGGAAGGTGGTATAGACATCAATATCTTTGTAATGTACAATATTGTTTGGGTAGTTCATTTTATATCAGGACATAGAGGCTCATCTTTCAAGTGTTACTCCTTATTAGTATTCCACATAATGGCCAATGCAAGTATAAACATCAGAATTGAAAGAATGAGGCAAGAAGTAACTAGTCAATAAATAGAAAAAGTTCAAAACAACTTACCTCTCTTGATATAAATTATTTTATGAAGTAAAAAGCTCTCTAAGAGATATACCACATCACAGTTAAAGGCAGTTTTCTCTAGTCAATATGTAGTGCTCAGCAACAGGATGGCTGACCCCTTAGTGGAACTTGAGCCCACTGCTCCTGTTCCAGTCCAGGTACTACATGGTTTGGTGGAATAAAAAGGATGGGACTGCCCCTAGGAATTACAAATGAGAGAGCGAGCAGCAGGCTGTAAAGAGAGCGCAGAACCTAGAGTCCATGGAGCAAGGTGACAGCAGCAGGCAAAGAATATCCCTGAAGGAGGGAGCACTGAGAATTTTCTAGTTGAGCTGTAAAGCCAGACCAGGCTGGTGAGAGCAGGCAGGTGATAGGGAGCAGGGTGGGGAGGGTCACCTACAAACTTCTCCAGGCAAGAGCCATGAAAAGAGAGGACTGAGAATTGCCAAGGGTGGATGTCTGAGCTGAAGCAGAGAAAGCTGAAAGGTGGGGAGTGATGGAGGAGTAAGCCTACCCATGACTTTGGATCACTAAAGCCAAATGTGAAAATATACCAGGATGGCAAAGTGCCTCAGCTAGAAGGCTTGGGGTGGGGCATTGTGAGAGTTACCAGAGAGTCTAAAAAGAGACCCTGGAGTTACATTTGACATATTGATGGACTCCGGAGACTTGAAAGTCTGAATGTACTACCTGGATCGTGCTGGAGAATTCTGGGTCCTAGTTGTGGAACTCCTGTTATTGTGTACACGCACAAGGCTTTTTCTGTAATGAACCCTGTGTGCTATCTATGCTTGAAAAGTTTGAGTAAAATTGCTGGGGTCCCTGGAAGAGGAAAACAGATCTGAGGGTACCTGGGTGGCAGCTTGTCCTACAACACACTATACATTATTTAACAAATGAGTTTTTAATTAAAGAAACAGGACTTGACTTGTGTTCAAAACTCAACTGTTCAGGTAGGCAAAACTCAAAATGCAAGCCTTATAAGGATGTTCATATCAGACCAATGACCCATCTAGCCCAGTATCCTGTCTTCTGACAGTGGCCAATGACAAGTGCTTCAGAGAGAGTGGATAAAACAGGGCATTTATCAAACGATCCATCCCTGGTTATCCACTACGAGCTTCTGGCACTGAGAAGCTAATAACCCTGTGAAGGGGATGGCATAAGTCTGCAAACTCCATCTTGGGCCTTAAGACACCATTTCAGGGATCCAGGGTGGTCATGTCTCACCCGTCCCCCTCCCTGAGGTCAGTCACATGGGCCACGGATCAGCAGATGAAGTAATGCCCCATATAAGGAAACAGCCCATGCTTAGACCAGGTGGGGTGACGAGCCATGTAAGGTAAACAACCTGAAATCCAGGTTTGTAATTGGCTCTGTGCCAGCATTCCTTACACCTGACCCCCTTCCTCGAAACTGTACTATATAACCCCTGTTATCGTTACCCGCAGGGAGCCAGCTCCCTTAGGGAACTGCTCCACCAGATCTGGTAGGTAAATAAAAGCATATGCGTGTGTGACCTCCTCTGCCTCTGTGTGCCTTGGGGCCACCCGGGCTGACTCAGGAAGTGCAAGGGCTTTGGGCTCTTACACCTGGAGTCTGGGGAGTGCCTCACTGATCTACTTGGTTATTAGACATTGACAGACCTAGCCTCCAAGAATTTATTGAATTCTTTTTTGAACCCAAAAAAGTTGTGTCTTCACAACATTCCCTGGCAATAACTTCCACAGGCAGACTGTGTATTATGTGAAAAAATAGTTCCTTTTGTCTAAAACCTGCTGCCTTTTAACTTCAATGGGTAACCCTAGCTCTTGTGTTATGTGAAGGAGTAAATAAAACTTTCTTATTGACTTCCTCCCTGCCATTCATGATTTCACAACCAGCTACACGATCTTACAACTGGATTCTCTAGCATGGATCTATGCACCTCTGAGGAACCTCAGTGAGCTCAGTGTGCCAGTAGATCTAGTTGCAGAATCAGTTTAACCCAGTTAGAGAGGACCAGGGAGACACTAAACCAGAGAGGATCCTTCTGTCTTTTTATTTTGCCTTCAGAGCTATCAAAATCTGCTGCTTAATTTCTATGACTCCTTTGGAATTTGCTCCTGTTGTTCCCTCATTATATTGTTTTAAAACCTTTATTTTTCAGGATGAGAAAATACTCTCCCCTGAAGAGGGCCTCAGACACAACCTCTCTATTAGAAAGAACTAAATCACCAGAGTTACCAAAACAAAATCTAGAGAACAAACTCCTAATTATTTATTTCCTGCCCACCTAATTCTGTCCAACTAGGCATAAGCAGGTGGGATCACCATGAAATTCGTTGGCTAACTCTTATTGTCAGTCTCCTGACCTTGAAAATGAGGCTGTTCTAATGACCAAGCAGTTTAAAGCCTGCCTGATTGTACAAGAGAATTTGCCCTGAGGCCTCCTGTGGTCAAGTAAACATTTGGAATAAAGGTAATACAAAAGGAAGAAGAAAGCACGGTATAGTACATTGCAGTCCTTTCTCAGGAGAATCCTTTGGCAGCACTGTTGTTCAGAGACCAGATTCATGGTGGGGATCTGCATAGATTTTAGACATTTGTTTCTCCAAAAGTAAAATTAATCATACAATGCAATGAGGTATTTGGGCCCAACTGTGAAGGGGATAATCATCCCTGGACTGTCAGTGACTTCATCTCAATTGGTTACTTTCTATTTGCTGTCTTAGAGACAGGCTTCTACAGCAATGTTTCTCAACCTTTTGTGGACCAGGGAACACCTACAGGTATCCATTATTTTATGTGGAACACTTGACTGAAAAGAAAAAAAAAAAAAAAGAGAGAAGAAAAAACAAGGAGTCCTGTGGCACTTAAAGACTTACGAATTTTTTTTATTGCATGAGCTTTCAAGTGCCACAGAACTCCTTGTTTGTTTTGCTGAACTAGAGTAATGTGGCTGCCCCTTTGGAACTTATAAACATTCTCGAAAAAGCTGGTAACAGTGGGGGAGTTTTAAAATACCCCAGTCACAACAAAGCTTCCTGATGTATGACAACATGCACTGCCTAAAAGCTTTACTGTGCCTGTGGCATTAAATTGTTCCTTCAATCTCCTCATTCAGCATCCCCCCCTCCCTGTCCCTGATGGGGAAGGGTCGAGATGGGTCACAGAAAAGCTGCACCGTGTCAGAAGAGCACCAGTGTTTCACATAAGACTGGTTGAGGAACACTGTTCTAGAGCAGTGGTTTTCAAATTTAGGGTCAGGACCCAGTACTGGGTCACAAACCCTCAGGTACTGAGTCACGGGGACCCCTACTGCCACCACCAAAACACTGGAATACATTGCTCAAAGATAAAATTATTGAGTTACAGGCATAATTTTTTTTTCAATTGGGTCCTCAGGAAAAAAGTTTGAAAACCACTGTTCTAGAGAAGAACCTTTCTCCCTTTGGCTCTGGCAAGAGGAGTAAAAGATGGGGGAAAAGTACCTTACAATAAATGGCCCATTTCCGTTCACCAAATATACATTCAAAACTTCAAAATCCTCTTTGTAAGATAGGGACTAAACTCTCAAAAGTGAAGTTGGAACAGAGGTGGAAGAAAGACTACATTGCATTACAATATGATTGCCATGTGAATTTTTTGGTAATAATAGACTTATGCATCAAAATTAGTATTAAAGAAGGTCAAGGTTGTAATGACAAAAGCAAAGAAATGCACAGTTAAGGAAAGAATGTACCATATGTCCTACAATTCCAAGGCATATTGTAGTGCATTAAGAAAAACATAAAGGAGACACCCTGTTGTGGTTATGTGTTTTGAGACATGCGGTACACTTCTCTTGTAGCTATTTCCTAGCCTATATGAGCTTGTGCCATTATTTAAGTGTAGTTTGTGGTGATATTTTCCTCCTGTTTAAAATATGGGTCTATAGTGTTTCCAACAAACTTATCATTGGATCAGATCCAATTGTTAATGAATGTGGAAACCCCTCAGCAACCTTTATATTAACACTGTGAATGTAAAATCATCCTAGAGATTAGGGGTACAGTTAGTTTTATGGTTAAAATGTCAGCACTGGGGGACAACATACAGGTTGAACAATCTATTCATGGCCATCTCTGCAACATTTGATACTGTTGACTGCCAGATGTTTCCTTTCCATATTTGAGGTGTAACAAGGATGAAGGGGAATGCATGCACTGAAAAGGTTCCAATACTTTATTTGGGACCAAGCTCTGTGGGTTGTGATGAGCAACTATGTGCTTCTCAGGTTTTCATTTCATTTCACAGAGCCTTGGGTAATCGGCATCCTATTCATAATTTATATCAAAGCATGAGAAAATATGAGGTGAGAACATAGGTTCAAAGCAACCTATCACATATGCATGGTATTTAGCTCTGAACTTCAACATCAAAGACTGGCACATGGTGTCTTGTGCTTTTAAAAGAAGTCAGTCCAGGTCCCCCATGCTAGAACAAGTGCTCTCAGTTTGGCCAGTTAAGAGGGCAAAGCAGCACCTGGGGCTATAAGAGTCATCAGGCAATAAGGAAAGGGGAACCAAAGCAGGAGGAAGCTCCCTGTGAGCGGTTGCCAGTGTCCCAGGTGAGGCAAGAGACAAAGACAGCGGGAATCTGATGGAGAAAAAGACCTGAAAGGTTGTGCTTAGTTAAAAGAGCACAGAAGAATCCAGCTGTGGACCCTGAAGCAGGTTATGTGTGAGGGTAGAAGAAAGCTCTTTGGAGGCTTGTTCAACAAGTGCATCACCCTTCAAATGTTAGGATAACTTGGTGACTTGGGATCATCCTGGACTCCTTACTATTTCTTAAGGCCAAAATAGCTACAACTGCTTAAAAAAAAAAATCTCTTCCTTTTGTAGCTGGGCAGGTGACTGAACCTTTTTCTATCAGAATCTGATTCGACCATAGTGCTCTGAAAAGTCTTGACTATTAGTTTTTCATGATATCTCAGACTGGAATCTTTAAATCAGGAATACTCAAACGGCTCTTTCATATGTCTCTTGCAGCTTTCTGCAGCAAATAAAATGCTATGGGATTTAGTATCTTAGATTAGTTAATAATGAACCAATCAGGCTGCTTTTATGTTATTAACCATTTACAGTTGATAAAATATTTAGTCTGCCATTTTGCTGTGATAACATTTGTCATACTGTTTTAAATATAAATTTATAGTAAAGAAAACAATGAATTCATACAACTATGGCTCTTTTGGGTAAAGTTAATTGCTAATCTGGCTCCTGAACCACTGAGGTCTGAACACACTGCTCTAAACCAGGGATCTCAAACACGCTGGCTGCAGGCTGCACGTGGCCCTTAAAGCTACTTCCTGCAGCCTGAAATGACACTACTGTTGCTCATATTTGCCATATTGTTGTATGGAAAGGTTTCAGTGGTGTGGCCCTCGGGCTAACGTGCTAGTCCTCATGAGGCCCTTGTGGTCATTTGGGTTTGAGACCCCTACTCTAAACCTGGTCAGGCTGGGCATTGAATTATGGTATTTATCTCATAAATGTAGAACTTGTACCCAGAATACAGCAGAATGGCTATCAGCCTCCCTCTTTTGACACTTCATTCTGGAGCTGAGGAGAGTTTCTTCTGAGTTTGGCTTTCCCACTCTAATAGCAAAACTGCTTGTGGAGAGAGGCAAAGGAAACTAGAGAGAGCATGGTACCAAGTGAAAGACAAAAGTCTAGACCAGGAGTGGCCAAACTTATGGAACTCAAGAGCCACAAAGGTTGATTATTAAACCTTTGAGAGCTGCACAGAGGCCTATAGCCATATACTTTTACCTACTCCAAAATTACTAAGTTTAAAATTCATTGCACACTTTAATATTATGTAAAAAGAGAACAAATATTATCCTCTACTAATGTCAGAGTCTAATTATTACTTATGGTTACCATGAAAACTAGTCCTAAACAGTAAAAACCTAGCTGCAGCTCCATGTAAGACTGCAGGCTAGTGGAGAGTTTTTAAATCCTGACCCCCTCCTGAACTTCTAGGCTGGGGCTGCTTTCCTACATTGATTTGTTGACATTCTTCCAGGAGCCACAATTTTTCATTCAGGAGCCAAACATGGCCCCCAAGCTGCAGTTTGGCCATGCTTGCTCTAGACATGTGTAATGAGGCTGCTGATTCATTAGGCACTACTAATGACTGGGCCAAACTTTTCTCAAAATCACAGCAGGCCAGATCAGCATAAAGTTACGGAAGATATTGTGTGCCCTAAAAAGCAAACCTGCTTCTGAGGAGAGCAGAGAAACTAAGGCCCAAGGACGGAGATGAAGGGGCCCCGTGTGGTAGTCTGATTCCACAAAACTGTTACGAAGTGGCTGTGGAGGAAAATAAAGGGAAGGGGGAAGCACTGCTAAGTAGTTATAGCTACATCCTGAGGGAAGAAAGGCCAGGAACAGGGGAGGTGAAGAAAGAGCCCACCCTACAGCAGAACCGAGGCGCGCAGGCTGGTTGGCGAAGCAGCAGCAGCACGAAGCGCGTCTCACCAGCACGTGGCAAAGGATTAGAGCCGCAGCAATCCTCCTCTACGCCCCGCAGACGATGTTTTAAACTCGCCCGGGCTCTTTTCACAGGCTTATCATTTTATTCTGCACCGAGGCAGCCGATGGACCACCTGCAGGCGGGCGGGCGGACGCACCCGCGGGCCAGCATCACCATCAGCATCACGCGCCACCTCTGGCTGCGCCCGCACCTGCATCCTCCGCCGCTGTCTACAGCGCCGCCCCGCCCTACCAGAAGCGCAACGAGTGGGCGCAACCAAGGCTGGGGAGTAGGGAGGGAAAACTCTTCTTCCCCCTCGTAACGTGAGCACCGCCCTCCGTCCGGCCGTACCACTCGTCGGCAGTCTCCGGGTGGGGAGGAATGTACCATCACCCACGGGGGGAGCAGGCGGATATGGAAGGCGGCGGAGGCGCTTAAGGCGGCGAAGGAGCTGCTCTTTGTTAGTGGAGCGGCTGCTCGTTCAGCTCAGCGAGGGGGTGAGCGTTGCTGGGCTGCCACCCGGCGCCGGCAAGCCCGGAAGCGTAGGAAGGGGGCCTGTTCCCCCCTGCGTCCAGAGCGGGATGGGCTGGCCCCACGAGCCGTCACACCCCTCCCCCTCCGGCGCTGGTGAAGGTTCTTCTCGGATCGCTGCCTCCTCGCGCCGCCGCCGCCGCCGCTTCCTCCTCTGGGGCCGGGGCGCGGGGGCGGCTCCTCCTCCGCGCAGGGACCCGACATGTCGGTGGCGTTCGCGGCCCCGAGGCAGCGGGGGAAGGGTGAGATCACGCCGGCCGCCATCCAGAAGGTGAGTGGGGCTGGGAGGCGGCCCGGGGCTGCTTCCGGTCGGGCTGGCGGGCCGGGGCTGGCGCTGGGAGGGAAGGCGGGAGTGCCTTGGGGGCAGGGGGTAAAGAGCAGGGGCGGGGCTGGGGCGAGTGCATGAGGGAGGGGCCCATTGGGGGCGGGAGGGGTGCAGGAGGGGCCCATGGGGGACGGGAGGGGTGCAGGAGGGGTGTAGGGGGTGCGGGAGGGGCCCATGGGAGACGGGAGTGGTGTAGGGGGTGCAGGAGGGGCCCATGGGAGACGGGAGGTGTGCAGGAGGTGCCCAGGAGCAACCCTGGGGGAGAGCAACCATTAAAACCCTCTACCCCCCGCCCCCCCCCCCG